>OY776285.1:17614925-18214925 GCA_963675345.1 Trididemnum clinides | reverse complement strand
ACGCCAAAACCAAGACTGAGGCATTGCAGACAACTTGCTCTTCTCTTTCACCCCAATTAAACTCAAAAACTGTATACTCCCTTTTTCGCTCTATTGCTGGCTCTCCTTCCTCCTCTCCTAACTTCCCAAACTGTTCTACTCCCAGGGAAATCGGCCTGGGTCTATGCCGCTTACCTGAGATCTTACTTTTCCGTTTCTCAGCCAAAGACCCTGTGTAGCAGAGCCAGAGACAATCTTTCTGAGCTCCGCCGAGCCACGTGCCCTGTGGAGTCTCACTCGTCCTTTTGCTCTCCTTTCTCTCCCACTGAACTTCTTATCCTTGCCTCCAACCTTTCCTCGTCCACTGCCACCCAGACAAAGTTGCCTATCCCATGCTAAAACACCTTCCTCGCTCTGGCATGGATTTTCTCCTTCACATCTTCAATCTCTCCTGGTCTTCGCATTCCTTTCCTTCCATCTGGAAGACATCTTCTATTATTCCCATACACAAAATGAAGAAGCCTCTCGACTCTCCTGACGCGATGGCGTAGTGGTTAGAGCGTCCGCTTCGCAGTCGGTAGACCTGGGGTTCATTTCCCTTGTCGAGTCATACCAAAAGACTTTAAAAAATGGTATCTATAGCTTCCCTGCTTGGCGTTCGGCATTTAGGGGAGGTTGTGGAGAACAAGCCGGCAAGTTCGCTTGTTGTGTCCTTGGGCAAGGCACTTAACGGGACGCCCCACCTTTATGTGGAAGACAGGTGGTCCATAAACCTCGAAAAAGGCAACTCCCAAGCGAGTGCGGACTTCCCGTCCAAAGTATAGCGATACAATTCGCTTTCTCGTGAATGGAGGATAAAAATGGCAAATAAAACAAAAAAAACAAAAGTTCCGGCCTATCTCTCTCATCTCCTGCGTATCAAAGCTGTTTGAACGCATTATTCTATCCCGTCTACTCGTCTTTCTGGAGTCTAATTCCATTCTCTCTCCCCGCCAGGCCGGTTTCCGCACTGGTTGGTCTACATTAGATCGAATTCTGTATTTTTCTCAGTCCATTTCGGATGAATTTAACAAACCCAGGCCGGGCACCCGGACAATCCTGTCTACTATTGATTTCTCTAAAGCTTTTGACTCTGTCTGGCATCCCGCCCTTTTCCACAAACTTATTTCCGCTGGCCTCCCTCCTTGCTTTGCTCGTTGGACACAACCTTTCCTTTCTGATAGGTGCGCTTGCGTGGTTTATCAAAATCACAAAAGCCGTTCCTTTCGAGTCCGTCGAGGTGTTCCGCAAGGATCCGTTCTTGGCCCTGTACTTTTTTCTCTCTTCATCAATGATCTTCCGGCCTCTCTGCCTTCTTCCGTCAGCTGTTCTCTTTACGCTGACGATCTGGCCGTTTGGTCCTCCTCCCCATCGTTCCTCACTGCGGTGGAGGCCACACAAGGTGCTCTGTTTCTCGATTGCAGCGTTGATCTGGAGTACTGGTGTTTTCTTCTCAATCCGACCAAATGTGAGGCCTCGTTCTTCTCAGTGGATCCCCACCAAGCTAACCTCCAGCCCAACCTCCTCCTACTCAGCTCCCGCCTCCGTTTCAATCCCACTCCAACTTTTCTTGGGGTCACCTTCGACCGCACTCTTTCCTTTTCTAAGCATGTATCTTTGCTGAAAGCCAAGTTTTTCCCGCATCTCAAGGCCTTACGCTGTATCTTTGCTTTCTCATTGGGCCCCTCCAAGGGGTCCCTCTCTGTTCTGTATAAACTTTTCTTCGGCTCCTTCTCACTTATGCTTCACCCGGATGGTTTCCTTTCCTAAGCGTTACAAATATCACCATATTGGAACGCCTCCACCGAGCGGCCAGTCGCGCCATCACCGGCTGCCTCTCGTCGTCCCCTATCCCACTTTTTCTCTCCGAGGCTTCTTTACCTCCCCTACGAGTCACCCTAACTTATTTGACTCTTTCATCTTATGAGGGGGCTCTTCGTCTCCCAGCCTCCTTTCCTATTTCAGGTTTGGTTTCTCCAGATCGTCCTGGAGAGCTTTTGCGTCCACTCATCCGCTCATGCTTCCTTCTACTTGTTCTAGGGAGGCTCTTGTTGCTTGCCCTCCCTTTCCTCCTTGGAATCTGCTTTCGTTCACGGTGGAGTCCACTCTTTCCTTTTCATGCTCCCGCTCTGATCCCCCTTCCCCCCTTTCTCTCGCCCATCTTGACTCTTTCCCCCTCATGATCTGGTACTCTGGACAGACGGCTCTGTTCCTTGTCTTCTTGGCAAGGGCGGCTCCGGCGTACTTGCCAACTGCTCTCTCTGTGGCACTGAGGCCACTTTTTCCTTTTCAACAGGCCCGGTTTGTTCAAGTTTTTCCGCTGAAGCCTGCGCCATTCTGCACGCTCTTTGCTGGTCTTGACAGCACCAACAAGTCTGCCATTTCTCTTCTCTTCTGCTATTATCTACCTCTCTTTCTGTTCTGAACAACCTATCCTCTCCTCCGTCTTTCCTTTCAATAGAAACTCTGTGTCAGATCTGGCAGGAAATGTCCTTCTTCTCCTCCTGCTCTATCATGCTACAATGGGTCCCCGGACACTTGTTTCTCCGGGGGAACGACGCGGCTGATGAGCTGGCCAGACGGGAAGCGCTACTTGCGCCCTCTGCAATCCTTTGT
Source organism: Trididemnum clinides (assembly GCA_963675345.1). Classification (NCBI taxonomy): domain Eukaryota; kingdom Metazoa; phylum Chordata; class Ascidiacea; order Aplousobranchia; family Didemnidae; genus Trididemnum; species Trididemnum clinides. Next base: position 18,212,291 of record OY776285.1, on the reverse strand, counting down.
AGTCTCTCATCTCTTATCTCTCGTATCCACTCTTGTCTTTTCTCGGACTGGAAGCGAACTGTCTCATCGAAGTTCTTCCATACGCAGTTTTCCTCGATTTCCACTGAGGAGCTTGTGCTTCCTCGTCATCCTCGCTGTGTCCTCTCTCGTCTTCGCTGCAATGGACACAGCTTTCTTTTAGGTTCTTATCTCTCTAGGATTGGCAGAATCGAGAATCCTTCTTGCAGCGCCTGTGGACACCCGTTCCGGAACACCTCTCATCTCATTCTGCACTGTTCAGTTACGGACTCTTTGCGTCGCTTACTCTTCGGCAACTCTCTGTCTCTGTACGACCTCTGGTTCAGACCTTGGAGAGTTTCCAGGCTTCTGTGGCTCCATGGTCTTCCTCCATCCCTCGGAAGGGGTCGGGTAAACAACAACAATTTGTTGTAAAAATTACCACAAATGTAGGGCAAGAAAAATGCTTACACAAAGTCAAAATGTGTAATATTTATGTTTAGGAAACTTGAACGTACACCAGACCGTTCAAAATCAAGATCAACGACAGTTTCAGTACAAAACATCAAGTTATGAAAACTGTCACATAGGTAAGTTATCGCGTTATTCTAAACCGTGTCTTTGTTTTTCCTTCTAATAAATCTTGATCATTGGAAAGGAAAGAGATTTGTCGACATCGCTTATGTTTTCAAGAGCTTTTTCCATTTCAAATTACTCTCAACGAATCGCAAAGTTGATAAATTTTTGATAAAATAAGTTAAATAAGTATTTGATAAAACAAAAATATGTTATCTGCGTGTAAGGAAACTCATCAGGTACACTAGTAAGACTTATTGAGCGAAAAATGAAAGTAAAAGAAAAAAAAAGTAAGATAAAAGGAAAGTCAAACTTGCTACTGAACGGGAAATTACAACAAATATTGCAACTGAATAGTACTTTAAGATGTTTTCTATCTTTTTAGTAAAAAAAGACTTTTTGAGTTATAACGGGGTTATTATGTTCAACTCCCAATTGCTTCTGAGCCTCAATCAATCTTTTCAACAAACTTTGCGTAGCGTTGTGTTTGCTCTGCCTCACTCTTGTTTGAGTAGTAGTGCATTTTCCGCCAGCAAGTAGCACAAGTTACATGTTGATAATCAATTTATTCAAAGTAATTGTAGTTTTAACCGTGGTTTCTGACGTAAGCCGTTTATTTACAACAGATAACATCAACGACGCCATTCCGCAGTCAACCTCTTCGCAGTCTAATGTTGAAGAGCAAATCAATGCATCAAGTGAGTGTGGTTGATTAGATCAAAGGGTTTTAATCAATGGTAGAACAATAAAGCATAGCCAGAAGAAGATTTGGGATGGAAAGTTTTTCAAAAATCTTAATAATGTAAAAGCAAATATGACCAAAATTAGGATATTTTAGTTCACATTTTGATAGCTTTTGGCAAAAATTTCCCATCTTGAGTTGCACATTATGAATTAAATTTCGCGGCAGCTTAAAACAGGTTTTATAAATAATTTAAACAAACTCAATTTTTATTAACAACAATTAAAAAATTTGACAAAATTCAAAAGTTTTGAACGAAATTTTTTTGACCATGTTTATCCGCCATTTACGAGAAAGGGAATTGTATCGCTATATTTTGGACGGGACGTCAGCACTCGCTTGGGAGTTGCCATTTCCGAAATCTCTGGGCAACCTATCTTATACTTAAAGATGGGGGCATGCCGTTAAGTGCTTTGCCCAAGGACTCAACAAGCGAACTTGCCGCCTTGTTTTCCACAACCTTTCCTAAATACCAAGCGCCAAGCAGGGAAGCTGTGGATACTTTTTTTAAGTCTTTTGGTATGATTCGACGAGGGAAATGAAACCCAGGTCTACCAACTGCGAAGCAGACGCTCTATCCACTACAACATCGCGGTGGTCGAAAATCAAAAGAAAATAATATCCCGTTTGAAATTTCAGTGCGCCAAAAAGTTTTTTTGTGGGAATGAAACTTGGTAGATAATTACTACGGCGCACTTTGACTTTGAATTGGCCGCATTGACAGGATAAAACACTGGGCTGTTTGTGAGTAAAACCAGTTGTGATTCGAAAGTATAAAAGAGTTCAGGAGCACAGAGATTATATTCCCTCTGATTTATAGCAACGTGCTGTGGCTTTTCTCACAAAAGTTTGCTGGGTTAAACCGGCCAAGCCGATATTTTTTACTCCAATGATGCTGACACTCGACCTGCTGGCAAAGCCATCATATTCACCGGTAGATCGCTCTAGGCCACTTCTTTCATTTAATAGTGTTCGATTATTCCGTAAATAAAACCAAGGTCAATTTTTTCAACTAGGTAGTTTTCATTGCTTAAACTTTAGTTTTAAGCCTGTTTTGTATGGTGGAAAAACAACGTTGGCGCCATGCTTTGGGCAACTGTTTTCTACCGATATGCTTTCATTGTACCAGATTTGTTGATGCAACTACACTTTATAAGTGCTTGCTTAAAGAAACAAAGTAAAAGAAATCTGTGATAATGTCTTTTCTAAGAACGCATTAAGGCAACACATATCAATAGTAAGAACGTGGAATTCACGACTTTCCGTTGCACAGTCTAATGCGCAGACCAATTTGCCAAAATCATGTCAAAATTTACTGATGTTTGCTTTGTTGACATTCATGATGCTCTTTGTTGTGTGGTATTGTTTTTTCAAAATCAACTATGTGTCAGCGCCTGTATTTCTTGTGAAATCAGTGTATCAGCTAGCAATACCGACAAATTACTCAAAATGGTACCAGATATTAGATTGTATCGAAAACAATAGATACCGATTGGCATAAATGAATGAGAGAACACATTTTGTTAAAAACCTTTACGCGACAGGAATGTCTTGATCGTAATTCTGATTTAGAATAACTTGTTATTACTCGTTGTTATTACAGTCGCTTTGCATTAAACAGTATCGTGCAGGCACAAGGCATTTTTGTCACATCACGCATCTTGTGCAACAAAGCAAGAAATTGCGCTATTCTCAAAAACAAACCTTGAAATGCCAACATTGATATTTTTATTGACTTAGGTTTGATCAAAACGAACTGGAATTGTTTTTTTTAATGCAAAATATATTTTCATAAAAGGTTTGTTTAAAGCTAGATAATTTAACTTGTGATTCATCAAACCAACTATTTGTTTACAACACAAAGAAATACGGACGTTGAGAATACACACTCAACGTCTGAGCAACGCACTGTTGCAGAGAAAACTGGTGCAACAGGTGAAAGTGGTTGATTAGATTAATAAATTTCAACCAGGGCTAGCTGCAATAGCGTCGCTAAGAAAGGGGGCAGCCTACGCTGCGTGACACTCTAGCAGACTTTACTCTCAAAAAGATCTTCGCCTAAATCAGTAATTGTTGAAAGCAGGTTTTGTTTTGTGAAATTGATGGTAAAACTTTGCGTCTGCCTCGAAATCACGAACTCTATTAACGGTACCACCTTTGCAATTTTTTAATCAGGGCGGTAAGGGAACTACCTTAAGGGACAGGAGCCTTCTGTACAGCCTTGCTCTTACTCCTGAGTTAGATATAACAAAAATAACAGAATTGCATCCAAAAGCAAGCAAACGCAATTACTTTTGTTAATTCCTTCTAGAAACAAGACATTAAATCTACTTTCAAACATCAACAGAGTAGTTTTCGTTCGAACGCATGCTTTAAGCAGATTTTAATTTGATTTTGGGGTGTATGCGATTGCGTACTTAAAAAGCACATACAGTATAGCTTGGCAGTAGAACTTGCTAAAAACACTGGGGTCGTAGTTGTGCGTATGTTCATACTGCGAGGTTAGTTTTCTCAAACCAAGTGATTATCTTCGATGATTGGGAGGCTAAGTAGGCTGTTGAATGTTCCACATAACCATCTGTAGCAGCTGTGAAAATTGATATTTTGATATTTCAAAACTGATTACACAGGTCGACATGATTTCTATTTTCTGGCTAAAATGGTTGCTTCTAAGACAATTTGCATATGCTGATTACAAATCTGAAGTCCTTTTTTTTTCTATCACGTCAGGATTTTTAATAATCTGCAATTTAAATGTTTTGCAGCACATTAATGATTACAGCCTGTTTTAAGAAACATCCCTTATTGTTGCGTCATTGCTGTTATTGTCGTAGTTGCTACACCTGATTGTGATGTCATAATTATTACATTGTGGCGTCACTGAAGGGTTTTACTTTAAAATGACTGAAGTAGACTTCGTTGACCTAGTCTTGGAGTTACTTTTGTTTTGGCTGTTGCTTGAGTTTTAGAGCCCATAATGTCATCTAAGCAAAGGGGCTGCATCAATGGCCCAGATATATTTTGCTACATATACGGAAGCTTTGTTCCATCAGTTCAATGGCAGAATATTACACTATTTGTTAAAAATGTCTATTATGCTTATTTTGTTGTTAAGTTAGGGAACTAAGACAAAGCATGAGTCCCGCACAAAGTTTGTTGTAATTGTGTGTCGTCAATGAGGCAGTGGAGCATTGGAAAGCAAAAGCCTTTAGCATTTGGTGTTCGAATGGTTCCAATGGACATGGCAAAAAATGTTACTTTTGTTCATGTGTTCTTGCTGGATTCAATGTTAAAAATAAGCATAAAATTTAGTATCCTAACTTGCCTTGTGGCATACGACTATTTTTTATGGGTCAGGTGTACCAATTCCATTGCCTCCAAGAGATTTGGAAACAGTTGAAGATTCTGTCAGTGAGGAGTCTTTGTCTGATAGTCAATTGACGGAATGTTCAGAGTATGAGTATGATGATCAGCAGCCAAAGCCATTTAATCAAGCCGAGCTAAATGACCTTGTCAGAGATTTGAATTCGCCTAAAGCTTCTGCTCTTATTCTGGGCTACAGATTGAAAGCAAAATGTATGCTTTGCTCTAATACCACTTTTGTTTGGTATAAACATTGTAAAAGAAAATATATTTGCTTCTTTGCCATGGAACACTCTTTATTCTATTGTGTGGAAATTCAAGATCTTATAGAGAAATTGGAAACCGTTTATAACTCCAGTGATTGGCGCCTCTTTATTGATGCATCAAAATCAAGCCTGAAAGCTGTTTTATTGCGCAATAGAAATCAGTTAGCTTCTATCCCTTTTGCTTATTTGACTTGCATAAAAGAGTCTTAGGAAAATTTTGCTGTCGAACTTACCATATGGCTGGCACTCACACGTGGAAAATGTGTGTTGATTTTAAGGTCCTAAACATGTTACTGTGTCAACAGTCTGGATTTACGAAATATCCTTGTTTTATATGCAAATAAGACAGCAGGGGGAGGAGTAATCATTGGATTAAACATGACTGGCCATTGAGAGAGCCCTTTACACCAGGTTATAGAAATATTTTACATTCTGCTCTTGTTGGCAGATCCAATGTAATACTTCCAACACTACATATTAAACTGGGTCTCATGAAACAGTTTGTAAAAGCTCTCAATAAAGAAAATGCCTGTTTTAAATACATTCGAGAAAAGTTACCAAATTCAAATGCTGAGAATGTTAAAGAAGATGTATTTGTTGGACCTCAAATTAAAAAACTTACCAAAGACCTGCAGTTTCTATCTACTATGACAAATGTGGAAAAAACATGGCTTTCCTTTGCAGAAGTAGTATCAAAGTTTCTTGGCAACACTACTGATTCTGACTACCAAAACATTGTAGGAAACATGTTGGCTTGTTTTGAAGCGCTTGGATGTCGCACGAGTTTGAAAGTTCATTTTTTGCATGCACACTTGCACTATTTCCCACAAAACTTAGGTGATATAAGTGAAGAACATGGGAAACGCTTTTACAAGGACATCAAAATCATGGAAACCCGGTATTAAAGGTGATGGGATGTATCCAGTGATGGGATTCAAAATTTTAAGAACAGGTTCTCTTTTGTATCAAACTCATTAACAACAGGTTCCGTCATTTTAGAAAGCCCATTTGCTGCGGTTGTCTAAGGTCTATAACAAAAAAGAAGAACGGGTTCGCTGATTATCACAACACTCCAAGAACGGGTTCGCACGAACCCGTGCGAACCCCCTGAATCCCATCACTGGATGTATCCATGATGGCGGACTACTGTTGGTGCCTGAAATGCGATTGTAAGAGTAGTGAGGTTGTAAGAATAGCCAAAAGAAAAAAACTCATGCCTCACACCAACAAAGAAAAAAAACAATTTAGTTTGAACAAAATTTTATTGAGCAAATGAACAAAAATGTGTGCTTGTTGGGCTTATTAAACGCATTTTTAAGTAAAATTTGAACTCAATTTTTCAAAAAAGTGTGACGTGATGGGTGAATTCTGATTGCAAATTCGGAATCAGCGTAGTCAAATTAGATAAACTCATCTAATTGTTTAAAAAAAATGATAAAAATGTTGCAAAATGTCGCCTAGTGTTATTCAGCCAGCATTGTTTAAAACATTTTGATTGTAAGATTATTATTGTGACGCAACATTGGACCGGAAAGGAATTGCACATATTCGTACTTTTGACATCATAGCAGTTACCATTGTTGCTTTTTTTAAATCCTTAAACACTCATATATAAACATAAAGTAGTCACTTAGCTTCACAGTGCTCAACAGGAAGCTTGCCGGAGTCGTAATACATTTCTATTATACAGCTACAGAATTGACATTAAAATGTTAAAACCACAACAGTCTGGGGTGGTGCATCTTATTCAAATAGAAATAATCTATTTGATCAAGACATACCACCTGATGTACCTCTAGGCGAAACAGACTGTTGTGGTTTTAACATTTTTATGTCAATTTTGTAGCTGTATAATAAAAAAAAAAAAATATATATATATATATATATACACAAAGTGCGATTCTATCTGTGCGTGTGTACGTACGTACAAACGTAAGTACGCTTTAAATCTTTTAAACTACTTGGGCGTACAAACATTAAACATGGCACGATTGATCACTACTGGGACTATTGGTGTCGATATAGGGGTATTGGTGTCGTCCAAATGACGTCATAATAATAATGATGATTTTTTTAAATTTACATTTCTTGACAGAGCAAAACCGTTTTGTGATCAAACGAAAGCTAGGACCTAACCTATCACTTTACAAAACATTTCATCTTTTTGAGGTTTAAGATGAAGTCAAAATCAACTCTTGATTGCACAATTTGTTAGCTGTATTTTTTTCAAAAACTACTGGTCATAGAAACGCGATTAAACACATTTTCAGGAGATATTGATAAGGTAATTTCGATAAAATAAATTCTAAAGCAATTTAAGCTCATTTGACAATGCAACGAGGAATTCTTTATTTAAGCTTTTTAAGTCTTCTAAGCCTTTTTCTTTGCTTTTTTCCTCGCACGCTTACCACTCGTTTAATAATGTCATAATGCGGTCTGGTACCATTGGCATTAACAGACTTATGCCAACAGAGATCATAATGTTATGGTTATTTTAAAAATGCGATATTTTTGCAAAATGAGTTTACTTAAAAACTGATTTGTGACTTCGTTTCTTAACTAATTTTCAAATTTTTTTCACCCAATTAAAAATTATTTCAAAGCGATGCGATAGCATATGATATGTATCTTTAATATAACTTTTTATACCGCAATAAAAAAGATAAACTTTAACATCTGCTGTGCGACTTTTTCCCTTTTCAAAAAGTGGTAAGCGAAGTAAAAACAGGTAAATTTGATATATAAAAGTTATAATAAACTAAGGAAAGCTTTGGAAATTTGCTTTCCAGCAATGAATGACTCTAATTGTGTAGGGCTAACGATTATTTTACGAGGGCTGATCAAAGATCGTTGCCAACATCATGTTCTATTTTTAGTTGAACAATTATTGTACTTGATTTAACAAGCTTGCAATTGTTAGACAATGTTGTTCTTTGGTACATTTTGACTACTTTTCCTTACAAGCATGGTCTTTTGCCATTATTTATCTACGTTTTCAAAGACATTCATTAAAAATGAAGTCTTTAAACATTTATGAAATGTAGTCTACCGGTTAAAAGCATACAAAATTTTGATGCCTGCACAAAAAAACATTGAAATTTCTATAAAACCTAACTACTTTAATGCATTTGGTCTATTCTTTCTCGATAGCATGGATGTTTGACAATATCTATCAAAGTATTCCACAAGATTCATCTGAAAATAAAGTCTCTTAACATTTTTAACAGTAGCCTACTTCAAGCAAAACACTTGGTGCTACCCCACAAAAAAGAAGGGGAATAATGTTGGTCCTGTTTATTTTTTTGCAGCAAAATATTTGTGTCGAGCTACATATGATTTAAATGTTAAAGCAATTTCCGGTGCAATTGAGTGAGGCTGGCGCAGCCAAATGGTTTTATATTCTTCACCTCGACATTATTAATGGAGGCTCTGCTTTTGCAACAACTTAACTAAGAGTGCTTCATTTCGGGTTTGTTTGCTTTTTGCAAGGCTGCGTTTATGCGACAACCAAACAACATGCGCGCAATCAAAGGCGTTAGCTAATGCAAATTCGCCTACAGTAACGAAAAAGTCATAAACAGCTGTCCTAATATTAAATGGCTTAAACCTAAAAATACATATCAATTATCTTCGCGCACTCCCACAACTTTGATATGCTTTTAAGCACTTGCTGAATTAAACGGATAAAAGTCTTTTTAGTTTAAGAACGCTTAAGATGAAAACAGGGCAAATAAGAGGTTGCTCGCACGCGATAAGCTTGAGAGACATGTAGTGGCTATGCACACGGCCATAATGTTGTTTTTAATCGATTGTGTTTAACGAAACGGCAATTTTGGCTAAAAGTCATTATATTTAAAAAGAAAACAACGCCATTGTGTCAAATCGTATCACATTGAAGTTATTATTGCTACATTGCTTTATTGAGCTACCGGGATCAGACCAAAAAATTTGGGAAAAGCAAGGACTCTTTTGACTCCCCTGGGCGCCCTAAGCAGACAGATAAGAACATGCAACATAATGCATAGCCAGCGAGGACTTGAGAAAGTTTAAGGAGAAATCAAAGGAAAACAACATTTCCTGTGTGAAACCGCACCACATAAGATCGGTCAACGATAAGGGCAGGGATCAAAATTGTGCGGGAGGAGGCAGTGTTGACTTCTAATTTTTTTAAAAATCGATATTGGCGGTGGTAAAGATTTTGCCAAATGCACGTTTCTGTTACTATCATGGCAGCCGACAATCACGTTTCATAATTTCCTGAGTGGGGGAGCGCGAGAATGGTTTTTTGAAAATAATCGCTGAAATAGACATTTTATTGATCCTGAGGAGGAGGGGGACGCATAGGAGCCTCCCCTACGTACGCCTCTGACCTCTAGCAACATTCAAAGTCGTGTCTTAGCGTTACCTAACACAGCGTTGCGCGGTCTAATTGATCACTGTGTGTTTCATGGCGTATTCGGTAAACTTAAAAGACTGTCTCACGTTCAGACTAACGCTGGCTAGTAGCCTACGGGTAGGGTGCATCAAAAATCGACAACAAACTGTTTGGTAACTGATCTATTATTTACCGATTGCGAAAAAATAATGTTCTGATGGCGACGAAACTAGTGGAGCAAAAGAAAAAAAAGAAAATGCTTACTCTTTGAAGTCCAAAAAGCAATGCAAGGACAAAAGGCAACGACGGTGAGGCGACTTTACACTCAATGCTCTTAGATAAGCTAAACCACGCGTTAACATGTGGAGCTAATGAAAAAAAATTGCGAAAGTGCTTGAGGCAGTTGATGAGCGTTAGTTGGCGGTAACTAGTTACTTTTTTAGTAACTCTATCAATAACTTCGATACTTTTTTGGAGAAGTAAAGAAATTTGTTACTGGATATCAATCAAACACTGCAGAGACTACACGTTAGATTTGCTTTCTGCTTGCTGCTTCACAGCAAAAAAACAAATATTTTATGAAAGTTGATTCCAATCTAAACGAGTAAATTCGTGAGCATCAGCCCATACAATCATGACTAGTATGTAGGCTCAAAATTTACGCGGTTGTAAGTTGGTCTTTGGAATTTAGTGCTTTTAATATCCTCCCACTTTCAGTGCATTTTCTAGACTTTTTCCAACTTCTTTGTCTAGGTAGTGGAGAGAAAGAGACGCGATGGTTTTAGGCAAATTAGGCTGTACTTTAAGTAACCGGCGCAATGATGTGGTGGTTTGAGAGAGCGTCCGCTGTGCAGTCGGTATTCTTCGGGCTCATTTTCCTTATCGAGTCATTACAAAAGACTTGAAAAATGTTATCCAAGGTTTTCATTTTTGATGCTCAGCACAAAATGGATAGTGTAAATAACAAGCTCGCGATTTCGCGTGTTGTGTCTTTGGGCAAGTCGCCAAACGCTATGCCTCCATCTTTATGAAGCAGACAGGTGGTGGGGCCAAGTAGTTTACCCGTCGTGTTGACCCAGTCTCCCTTCGACTTAGGTTGGTGGTAGGAATGACATCCGACCGTAAAATATTAACCAAAAATAAACAAATGATGTGGCCATCAACAAATGCAAAGACTGCCAAAAAGGAGTGGAATCGAAGAAAAATGACGCACAAGTTGGAGTGCTCTGGAGAGGAAGAATCCATTCTGGCGACTCCCCCTGAATGCAAATAAAGCCAAAAAAAGAAGGCTGTACTTTTAGTGGTAAACGTGAATTGTCTAAGGTTTGGAAAAACAGATGCAGACGCGATCAAACAAAGCGCAGGAGCTTAATCAATGAATAATAAGCTAGTCATTGAGTAGTTTTTTAATCTCCCTTGCTCTCTAAAAACAGTACAGTAGGCTACACAGCTGTTTAATTGTAGGCCTGATAAAGTTGACCAGCATGGTTTGCAGGCTACTTCCAGGGACCCTGTAGTTCTTGATTACTTCCGGTTGTATTTATCTGTTTTTGTTCAATTGTCAGTCATTGATCTACGCGTACTAGTTCTAGGCTATATATTTGTAACCATAAAGTTGCTCTAAATCTGTGTCATGGAAAAGTTACCTCCACAAAGTGAAGTATCAAAAGTGTCAACATCTGACAGGTACAATGCAGCCTCTGCTGATTCTGTATCGGTTACACGAAAAATTCTTAGGATTCGCATGAATATCGGACGGATTTGCTTTGGAACAAGAGTTCGCACCTGATATAAACTTTTGACGCATTAATCCCATCCATAAAATCAAACGACGCACTCCATAAGTCGACCTCAAAAAAAACTCTGAAAAGATCATCAAGCCAAAAGTAGGAACAAATAAGCGTTCTACATACAAACAGCTGACCTACAAAACACAGATATCATTAAGTCAATGATTAAAATAAAAGGCCCACAACGCAAGTCGATTTCCGAGAAAAGTCATCAGAGATGAAAATCTGCAACGCACTTAACGTTTTCCAAACGACTCAGCCGTACGTCGCGACGCCCCAGTTGGGAACCTCTGCTCTAAAAAGTCAAAGTTTATGCTTTCAAAGCAAATTAAACTGTGTTTTCAATTAGCGGTTAGGCTGTTTTGCCTTGCATGCAAAATAGGTCACACTTGCATCTTGCGTAGAAAATTTTGGCCATTGAAAGTAAATGTAACAAGTTACCTTCAAAAATGTATTAATTAAACTGTAACTAAGTTGCTTTTTTCGCTGGGTGACAGTAACTGCAACTCAGCTATTTTGAAAAGATAACTTGCCCGCCACTATCGACGAGTTTAATTTAATATTTATGATTGTGCTGTGCCGGCACAACGCGGTGAGAAACAATAAATTTCTGCGCGGTACTTGCGCGGTGCCTCGGTCTAACCGTGTCTTGCCACGGTTTACCATTTCCATCACCTACACACTTATTTTCGTTTTTCTTTCTGTTTTGGCAACGCGCAACGCCACAATGAATTATTTTTTTCTTTCTTTTTACTTTTACTTTTTTATCATAAAAATTAATTCTATTTCAAGCCTAACTCAAGCGCGTAAGCGCTGTTGTTTTTTTGAGTTTTTGGGGGCAAAAATATTTGATGAAAAGAAGTGCGTATTATAGTTTTAGTTATTAAAGGTGAAATTGAATAATTTCATGTAAACTTTCGTAAGGGTCAGCCTCCCGAATTCGAACAAACTGACTTTGAGAAATAAAGCATGACTTTCAGTCGCTACGAAGAACACTTCGATTTTAGCGATCGCAAAACCTGCACACCAATAAAAACAGCGTATACCTATACCGTAGCACTAACTTAACTTGTTGTCTTTATTTAGATCTAATTTACAAAAGTAAGCTATCGAAAAAGATAAAAAAGTTCTTTTATGTCTACTAACTGAATAAAATACAAAAATAACCCTTAATTGTTCTATTATATCTGTGGAAAATACTTCTTGCCAAAGCGGCTCACCGACATTGCAGATTTTACGTGGCTCACTTTGGTCGAAAGGAAAGTGTACCAACGGGGATCAATCAAGACGAGCCCTTGGCTCTTGACCAAACTTGCAAGTCTTGTATTGAACATCTTGGAGAGTCGACTGATTGAAAAAAGGACACGGGATCAACGTTTGGTGTGCTCTCGATCCGGAGAGACCTACAAATCATGTGAATGCCTGCTATTTTTGCATGTTAACCTTGCTGGAGTAAACTCGAGAACTATCCACAAAGTAGGGTATTCTAATTTATCATCAGCTGTAAGACTCATTTTTCATTACAAGCATCTCCTTTTCGAGTTTTCCAAATCTTAACAAATGAAGAAATCAATAGAGGCACAAGTGACTCTTTCACTGAGCAGGCTACGGATGACGATCATTTTTCTTGCAGTCAGAGTTTACAAAACCTAATATTATTTAACCAGAATGCATTTAACAATCTGGTACGTGATCTCTATTTGTCAAAAGTGTGTGCCTAGTTGCTCGCAAGTAGGCTAAGTAAACGGTACTTATTAAGAGCTCGTCCCAAAATTTTCTTTTACGAAAAAAGGAAAAAATGCTTCCTGGAATATTTTAGCACGGAAAATGGTTTTGTATTTTGTCATGATGTCAAAGATCTTTTAAATATCTTGGGCTCTGAATATGTTAAAAATGAGTGAAGGTTGTGAATTGACAGCTCTAAAGCTGGTTAAAATGTATGCTGCTCAGTAAGAGAAACCAAAATGTATCTCTTACCAATTTGACACTTAGTTTTTTCTAAAAGAGAATAATAATACGGTATTGGCTTTAAAGAAAAATATACAAGTATGATAAACATAGCTGGATAATATGTGTTGACTTGAAAGTGATCTTTATTTTGCTTGGACAGCAAGGTGGTTACACAAAGTACCCTTGCGATTTATGTGAATGGGACTGTCATCCTCATCAGATATTTTGGGTCAGGAAAAACCAACCAAAAAGAAATTAGTTTAAAAGCGGAGAAAAATATCTTGCATTCTCCAAGAGTCAGTTATAGCCACATTTCACTTTGTCCGCTCCTGGAGTTGGAAATGATAAAATAGTTTGTCTCGTACTAAACAAAGAAAGCAGTTATTTCTGGTACCTCTTCGAGAAATTTCCTGCTTTAAGAACATAGAGGTCAAGGGCTGGAATTTTTGATGGCCTACTAATCCGACGCCTGAGGAAGCACTATAGGTTTGCTTAGACCATGACATCTGTAAAAAAAGATGTCTGGAAATTCTTTAACGCAGTTGTCGATAATTTCTTGGAAAACTGTAAAGCTCCCAACTACACCGAGCTTGTAAAAAATCTGTTGATTTCTAATCAAAACTTAGAACGTAGCATGACTGTGAAGATATATTTTCTTCACAGTCACATTTAGTATTTCACTTAAAATCTGGAAACAATTTGTGAAGAGAAAGGAGAACGCTCCCAAAGACATCAAAGCCGTAGATAAACCCTAAGGTTGTTGAAGCACAATTATGAAGGTGGACTACTGAAAATAATGTTGTTGGTGGTAGCTGAGCAATAAGAGCAAAGAAAAGAAAGTGAAGTTTTTGATGCATTGACTGCCGTTTTCTTGTGTTGTCTAGTGTTTGCATTTATTTATTGCTTCTTTTCGTCACTGTGGAATTATATTTATTGAAACACTTTTTCATCTATATTGCATGCTGTTTGTCTTGCCTATACAAAGGCTTATATTTTTTGAGTTATTTTTGTGTATTTGGGCTGATTATGGATCTGTAAATCCTGTATGAACACTGTGGTGTGAAAATTAAGTAGGGGGGGGGGGGGGGCGAACAGGTAAAAAGTTATACCAAAAAAGCAAAATCCATCATTAATTAAATGTCGAATTGCGCAGAAACTAGGTTATATGGAAAACATCTGAACATCTTTCCTGAATTAGAACCCTCAAATTACCCAATTATGGTCCAAAACCTCAATTCTCTTGGAATCGATTTTTAAATTGTAGTTAGAGGCCAATTATAACTCAACTAGCTAAGCAATCTTCTGTAACTGTGTCAGAACATACTACTTCATCGTTCAATTTGTATCAGGTTTGCGAACTCAATTTCTTTTATTTGAGTCTAAGTTGATCACGCAATGGTTTAGAGGTTAAAGTTCTGCGTTGTTCATGCAAGTATATAAAGAGCAAATTTTGCAAAATCTTTAGCAATTTCACTCCAAACTTGGATTGTAAATCTTTTTTTTTTACTTTTTACTTTAATTTTGCCCCAAAGCACACCTGCGCAACCGCTCCAAAAAATTTAGCTGCGCTCCCATTGCTCGCTACCTGGTTATATAAGTAGGAGCGAGGTCGCAGCGCGCTTCTGCTTTTTTCTAAAGCAGCAAACGCGCAATCCATTTCTTGTAGAAGTTCTGCAAAGTAAAGTCCATTCACAAATACTCTGTTTATTGGCGTAAAAGGTTTATTTTATTTGGAGTGCGGAAACATTTTGCCGGTTATTAAACTACCTGTATTCTTAATAAAGTTAAAACCTTTCTTCGATCGTCATTTTCAAAGTCTCAAATTAATCTATTGGCATTTGAATTTAAGGGTAAGAACCTATTTTTGGAAGGGGATCAAAATTTTTGAAGGCTTGAAAAACAGTTTTCCAAACACATATATTTTGAAAGCAAATTTCCTCCAACGATTGCTCTGAAAATTGGAGTTTTGCTCTGAATTTTTCAAGTTGGGGGATGTGCCTCCTCCAACTCCAACTCTATTTCATTAAAAACTTTCACAGGTTTGCTACGTCGCTATAGTTTTCTAGTAAGGCCAATAATGACGAAAAAATAATGAAAAAAATCAAAAACAAATGATTGGGATCAATAAGACACATTAAAATAAAAAGCGGACTCATGGCCAATTCTTTTAAAAAAAGGGGTGGTTCCGCTTGTTAGAAATAAGTGCTGCAAAGTTTCAACATCTGCTTCTGCCCACTTTTGCCCTTAAACAGCGGTAATAACTCCTTCTTTTCATGTTCGCGAGCCCTAATCAATCACTTTTAAATTTGGGATTTTTTCTTATCAAGTTCAAGGATTTTTGTTTTCCCAGTCGTATTTCAGCAAAACATTCGAGTTTGTTTGAGTACGCACAACATTCTGATTCGTACTGTGGCACTGATAAATGCCTTAAAAAATTTTGCCAAAATACTTTTTTTTAACCATTTTAAGTTCTCTATATCCACAATCTATATAATAGATAACGCTTTCGTAGGTTTTAAAGCTTATTGTTCATAACACAGATAGCCAGTCTATTTGCTTTCTCCATTTGTCATTAGATGATCTCCTATAAGAGGTGAACCAGTTATTTTGGTGATGTTTACAATTAACAATGTCATATATTTTACATTAGCGCATCAATCACAAGAAAGTCCATCGATTTCTCATAGCAAACCTATTTCTAAGGTGAGGTTTGGAATTGTGATTTAATGGTGTGTTTAAAGGGCCACTAAGGGCCGAAATTATACGGGTGAAAAGAATCACAGGAATGCATTTCTGGTTTCATGACTTTTAAAAGGTCTTTAATTGACAGAATGAAGCGTTTTTAATGTAAAGTAAGCGCGCAATCACGCGATCTGAGATTCGGAAACTAGGTTGACACTGTTACTGCTGACTCCTGTGTTTGGTCGAGCTAGTTGTTAAGAATATTTGTGATAACTTTCTGCAGATGCCATCCTATTCGCTCATTATAACCTCAGGTTATTTCAGTAGGAGGTAATCATGTCTTATAATCGAACTATGTAACAGCGATTTAAAGTCATTCAAAGTATGGTAACAACGGAAGTAGCTAAAACAATATATTGAATTATTTTCAGCGTAAAATTGGCTTGTTGAGCCACAAAAGTTTGGACAGCAAAATTTTGTCTCGAATCATAGATGAATTAAAGCCGGAATATAATGGGATTTCCTTCCAAGAATATTGTATCGATGCCGGAGTACCTTTGTCTCAACTGGCAGATTCTTTCGCCGATGACTGCTTGTGTGTGTTTTGGATCGCCACCCATGAAGCATTGAAAGATGAGAAATATCCACGACATTACATCAGCGTCCTCCAACATAGATCCATCTACAGTGAATTTCCCAAATTTATTACTCTTTTTCCTTCTGAAGTTATTGGTAACCCGCCAGAGCTTCCTCCTTATCTTGCAACGTATGCGCCACTGCTGGAAGACGAAAAATTTAAGGAAAGGGTGGAAAAAACTTATAATCGGCTAGAAAAAAAATTCAACAAAAATGATACAGAGTAAGTTAATAATTTATTATCAATTGCTTTAATCAACGGTGCTAATGCTTTTTCTTTGATAATGCTTTCCATCATAAATTTAAAAAGATTCCCAACTACAATTCAAGGATTGTATGAATGCTGATATCAGATCATCCCTAACACAAGCCTTGATCCCTTGAAAAAAAGAGCCCTGCGTGCGCTGCCGTACATAAATAAGCTTTATTTCCACAACAAAAAGGTGGATGAAACATTAACTGTAAGAGCAATTTAAAATTGGGTTAATGCAGTAGTTTTTGTGTGCAGTGACTGTACAATCAAATTTCAGTAATGGCCCATCGCAAGTTTTTTTTTATTTTATGAATAACCAATCGAAAAAAACACCACTTTCGTTCAAAAAACTTTTTTAGTCTTTTCAGCTTTAAGACCATTTCAACAACTTGTCAACAAAATTTCACATTTCAAACACAGCAACACTGTCTCTCCTTATTCATAGAGCAATGCCAAATTCTAACAAGTCAGTTATGAGTTTTTTCGAAGGACACAAATTATTATATTGTAATTATGACCCTAACTTTTGGTTTTGATATTGGCGGCGGAATACCAGCAACACTTTATAAAAGGTGTTATTCTTAAATGTTTAAAAGGTAGATGCTTCGTCTACACCAGGGGTTCTCTAACTTTATACCCCCACGGACCCCCTGTGGATGTCAAAGGTCTCCACGAACCCCCAAGTTTTCAGCATAGTGTAATATTGCAACAAAAAAATAAAGATTGTTGTTACCAAATTTATTCATCATAATGTTGGGGTTCCTTTTAACTATCTTTTTTATACTCCGATTCTTCCATATTTCCTAATTTAGTAATTCCTTGATTTTCTGACGTTATCAATTCCTCATACGGATTTTTGTTGTATAGCAAGCAAAGCCTAAAAATCATGCAGCGGGGCTAAGCTACAACAAAGATAAACAAACAATCACTTGGAAACCTCAAAAACACGAATTTTATTACGCATTGATCATCTATCACTGATAGGCTAACAATCACACATGGTGAGACGGATGCTCTTGTTTGTTCTCCACGAGGTGTTTGATCCTCGGAGTTGTTTTAGAAATGGCCACCCTAATGTCAGAGCCGACATCAAGACGTGCCCGTAGCTTAGTTTTCATGACGACCAACGCGGAGAAACCGGCTTCACAGAGGTAGGTCGTGACAAAAGGGAGTGTCACTCGGAGCGCTTTCGGTGCGAGATTGGGGAAGGACTCGTAGTTGCTTGCCCAAAACTCCGAGGGACTAGCAACGGTCGAGAACTGCATCTTCAGGCGACTGGAGGCCTTCAACTCGATTAGATCATCCTTCAGCTTGTTCTCGTCGTCAATATCGTCAATTGGAATCGTGAAAGGATTTACTATCCATGGCTCGACCGACAGATTCGGGAAGTATCCATCAAGACTGTCAGACAGAGACTTCAGATGACCCTTGATGTCAACGATAAGCGTGGAGGATAAATCATTCTCAGCGTCATTATCCGCGAGGATTTGCGCGAGCTCAGGGAAGTTGACGAATGACCCCTTCTCCACGCGGTTGCTCCAAAGCCTCAACTTTTGTCCAAGCGAATTGATCCGTTCTGCTGCTTCGACGATCGTAAGGCCGCTCCCTTGAAGTGAAATATTGAGAGCGCTAAGGTGGCCGAAAATGTCGCTGATGTACGCAAGCCTCGCGACGAAGACAGGGTCGCCGAAATAGTCTGCCAAGTTCTTGCCTTTCTCACGCAGAAAAATTTCAATTTCCTGACGTAACTGGAGGACGCGGTTCAGAACTTGGCCCCGGGAAAGCCAACGCACCTCGGTGTAGTACAGAAGATGAGTGTATGCAGCACCAATGTCTTCACAGAAGACCTTGAAGAGGCGATGATTGAGAGCACCAGCGCGGATGAAGTTCACTGTTGCAACAACGATAGCCATTACATCACCGAGGTCTTTGGGGAGCGTCTTGGTCGCAAGGGCATGGCGATGGAGCACACAGTGTGTCACGATGACGTCGGGACACTTTTCTTTTACCAGCGCAACAAATCCGGATTTCTTTCCCATCATAGCCGGCGCGCCATCCGTACACAATGATCCGAGTTTTGCCCACTCGATGCCGTTTTCTTCCATGAAATGGTTAACGATATTCATAATGTCCTTCGCTTTGGTTGTTGCTTTTAGAGGAGAACAGAAAAGAAACTCTTCCTTCACAACTAATCCCGTCAAGTAGCGTACAAAAACCAGCAACTGACTGCATCTCGCTACGTCAGTGGATTCGTCGAGTTGCAAGCTGAAGCGGCATCGTGATTCTTGGAGTTCTTGGGTGACCTGAGCCAGAATATCCTTCGACATGTCGTCAATTCTGCGCTTGATGGTGTTGTTGCACAGGGGAACACTGCTGAGTTTCTTGCCTCTTCGGGTCCGCAAACCAAGTTCGCCATCACCAAGGCGCAAGGCTTTACGAGTGTTTCACCAATTGTGTGAGCCTTTTTCGCTTTTGCGATAAGGAGCGCTACTTCGTAGGAGGCTTCAGTCATAGGCTTCGTCGACGATCGGAATCCGTGCTGAGTCAAAGTACCCTTCGCCATGAGCGGGCTTTCTTACTTCGGAACAGGTCTTCAGAGTCGTTTTCATGAGTGGGATGGATGCTGGAGCGGTGAGCTTTTAGCTTCGATGGCTTCATCGACGCCTCCGCCAGCACTTTATAGCACAAAACGCATTGCGGACGTTCAGTACCATCCTTCTCCACAAACTTCATGAGTCCCCACTTGATGTATGAATCATCGTATTTACGTTTCTTTGACATCATGAATTGCGGTCTGAATCTTCTTAAAAACGAAAATTTTTTAGGCTCGTTGTAAAACGAAGCCTAACTGACAAAGCGTACTTTAATTGTTACAGGATCTAAAAATTACATAAAGTTTACAAATTATACAAATTCATTATACAAATAAATTATACAAATATGTCACGTTTTTCGGTTAATATGACTTATTCTCAACAAGGATACGATTAGCCTAAAACAAACTTAATTGCGGTTTAGAAAAATTAGTTGCTACTCTGGCTTTATAGATTTCTGTCGATGTCCTGGCTGCCTTTGCTAACAAGCTGGCTACTAAGCGAACCCACACTTTTATGTAGAAAGAACTTAATATTAAATCACAAACAGCAGTATTATCACACGTAACAATCGACGTAAACAGCTGATTTAACTTTAAACTTTAAGTATTTCTAGTTTTGGTTTTCGGAAACGTCTCGCGAACCCCCTGGAACGGACTCACGCACCCCCTGGGGGTTCATGCACCCCAGTTAGGGAACCCCTGGTCTACGCTCTTTTCGCGTTAATGCCTTTTTATCTCAAGTAATGCAACCAGTGTTGCCACACAGATCAATTTCAAGAACATCAAAATTTATCATAAATTACATCAAATTTTTGGTCAAAACATCAAGCGCAAATAAGACGACAATTTGTCAAAAAAGGACCGAAAAAATTACGAAAATTACCATATTTAGTAACATCGTTCGTTGTAAAAATTTACAATAGCTACTTTTCAATTGTCTAATCACGACTCTACAAGTCACATCGTTTGTTTTAAAAATTTACAATAGCTACTTTTTAAATTGTCTAATCACGACTCTACAAATTACTGTTAGCTATTAAAATGCAATAAGCTTGCAATTGCGTAGCCTAATGCATCACTATGCAGTATATATATCTGCTCTTGAAACTATAACAGCCTTAAAAATGCATTATATGTAAGCTAGAATGCAGATTATCAGATTTTCATCTTGTTCTAAAAAAATTGTATGTAAAGACACATTTACATTAGGGTACAATAAACCCGTTTAACACTTAAAAACCACAGTATGTTTACAGAAGGGAGTAATGCACATCACATACAAATTATTTTTCAATGTACAACTTGTTAATCTCAATAAAATTAAATCAAACAGTTCCTAAAAACAATTCCTTAAAATAATGTTGTTTTTTACACGACAAAGAAAGTCTCATCGTGGTACAAATACTGTTTTGTACTAGCTTCACAAAGGCTTGCATTTAATCATTGCCAGTTCATTAGCTTTCTGTACAATAGCTCTTGTATCGTTTTCGTGGACCTCCAGTAACCATATCTTTAACTAATCTTTTTGATGGCTGCCACATTGTGCAACCTCCACGAGATACACGTTGTTTCGCTAGAAGCTGCCCTTTTAAAGTTTGAGAGTCCATCTTGTTTCTTTTCGAAGTTTTTACTGAGTTCACTGAGCTGAATACTCTTTCTACTGCCGCTGTTGAATGTGGTAGAGCCATTAACTTGAAGAAGAAGGGGCCCAAATGTGGAAAGCGAGGTTCTCCAATTCCATTTTTTAACTTTCTTACATAATGCCCGAACTGAGGAGGAGTCATTGACGTTACATCCTCTGTGCAATAAATTTTTAGCACATTTGGGAGTTCATCACCCAATGCATTTAGTTCATTTTCATCCAGCAAGTGACAAAACTTAGAAATTATAGGCAAAATAGATGGGCGGTTCTAGTGAGATTTCATTGCCAAAACTGGGTCCAACACAGAAAGCAATTTCATTTCTGAAGGATTAATCCGTTGTTTGATCTGAAAACACAACTCCACCAAAAAGCTCAAACAATCAGTTCTTGTTGCCTTTTTCACTGTGTCACGAATAAAGAAATTTGCCTAGCAAGATTTGTTTTCATATTTGTGTAAAGTGCTGTGTCATTTGTTCGCTCGGCTACTGATTGAGAAAAAGACCTTTTTTCCTCGCAATTGGAATTGCCGTAAGTACGCCTCTATTACGTCACAATTGTTTATGACATAATACGATTCCAGATTGTTTTAGTGATTCTAGCTTCTTTGAAGAATTTCGATAACTGATTGAGGAAAAAAAAACTTTTTTTCCTCGCAAGTGGATTGCTGTGTACGCTTTTATTACGTCACAATCGTTATTACGACATAGAAAAATTCCAGATTGATCTAGAGATTCTAGCTTCTTCGAAGAATTTCGATAAAACGATTACATAATTTGAAATGCTCTTTTTCCCTTGTTTACGTGATTTCGTTCTAGCGTTTTCTAGATTGTTTTTGTCGATTTATATATAAGGCGGCGGGATTTTTTTTGGTCAGAGAAAGTAGAGTTGGGGAGAGAGAGCAGAAAGTGTATAGTGGGGAGAAAGAGAGATTGATTGACGGATTAAGAAAGGGCTATTGTTTTTTTGCGATAATTTATAGTGGATTTCGTTGACGTGGAGAATATTGAACAGCTATTGGTGGACTAGTTTTTGGCGGTTTCTTGATTATGTGGAAAAGTGATTAATTTTGAGATCGTTGAGAGAAGAAGTTTGAAGTCGTAAAGTATTACTTCTGTGAATACATTATTCTGTTATCAAAGTGGTTTAAGGTGTTTTTAGTGGAAGCCAATCTTTTCCAAGTTTTATTAAGTTGCAGTCAGACCTAATTATCCGAGCGATTATCATACGTCGCCTCAATTTTAAAACAAAATTAAAGATTGAGATAGAACCGAGAATTCTATTATTAATATTATCATATATTAAAACGCGACACACTGAATCATTTAAGGTATTTAGCTCAAGTTGAGCACGTACACCAATTTTAGTTTGCTCGAAGCATAAAAAAATTATGTAGATTTCTTGGATTCCGTAAAGGATCAGAACTCTTCATGTACATTGACATCAATGTCGTGAGAATATCCACCGTTTCCGAATACACTTTGTGGAGGGCAAAATCTTCGGATTGAAACAAAAGATTCTGGCTATTAACTTTGAGCAGCACATATGCCAGAAAGTATAATCTTGCTTTAGCATCTGAAGTAAAGGCAGAAGCTAAATCTCTAGCTCTGTGAGACAAATCTTTTTCTGCTAAAGAAGTGACTTCTAGCTGAAAAAAGGTATGCAATGATTCCCACTGCTCCAGTATTCGCTCTAAACTTGTTGGTGACTTAACCATCGTGTCTGAGCAATTTCCAAAATCGCATGACGAGGAGCATCACATAGTTTTTGAATATTTTCAAATTTTTGCTTTCTTTTGCTGCTGTGAAAAAAATAGCTGCAAATGTCACGAATAAAGTTTTCAATCCAAGCAGGCAATTTCTTGGAAGCATGGGATAAACACAATACCAAACTGTCACAAATGCAGCCATTTACAAAAATGTGGGGGCAAGCTTCCTTCAACTGTGCCTGAAACCCAGAAACTTTGCCCATCATTGTTGCACAATTGTCTGCACCTAATCCAATAAGATTTTTTGGTGGAATAGAATGCTTTTCAAATAGCACATTGGAAACAGCTTTAACAATCCAAGCGATGTTCCATCTAGCACTTCAAGTGATATCAAAACATCTGTCAACAGGTTGCATTGTGTTAGCATTCACCTATCTAACAAATAAAGCCAGCATTTGAGTTACACTTACATCTGTGCTTTCACCTAAAAGAATGCTGAATGTTTGATTTTTCAGAATATCAATAATATCCAGGGATTCCTCTCTTCCAATACCCTCCACAATAGGGTAGGTAGCTTTTGTTCTTTTCAAGGTGATGTCCTTTTGCACAGATGGAAGAAGTTGTCCAATTTTTTTCACAATTTCAACCAAATGATTAGCAGCAGCAAAGGGCAGTTCATGTTCAACAATAAAACCTGCGAGCTGTAATTCTGCTGTTGCAACTTGCTTACTAAAATGCATACCTGTTTCATTAGCTTTGGAAAAAACTGCGTCATTTTAGTTGACTTTTTTGCTGCAGCAACATTTGACTCATGCTTAGTTGTTTGCTTCTGACGCAAAAGATCACATTTTTTCGAGGCACTAAATGTAATATCACCGTACCTACATAAGGCTTTTCGTGGGCCATCTGTTTTTTTAAGCCAATCTTTTAATTTAACGTCTTGCAACCAATGCTCATTGAAGTTTTGTTTGTAAATTGGAACTATTTTTCTTTTCTTGGGTGTTGACTTAGCATTAGCATTACTGTCACTTTCCAAATCGTTTTCACTACTGTGAAGATTAATGACGCTAATATCACCATTACTATCCATCTCTAAAATTACAAAAAAAACAAACAATAATAATTTAATTAGTCTACAGTACGGTAATCCTAATTGAGGTCTGGTACTGGCTCCATCTCTTTATTTTCAGTCATTCACTGAATCAGCACTTTAATTTTTTCATGGCAAGTAGCCTACTGAGTAGGCCTATACAGGTATTGAGTAGGCTCAGCCTATCATACCGTAAGTTACTATTTACTGTATCAGGTATAAAGGAACGCATTACTGTACCAGGTACCAGTACCCAGTGGCGGCCCGTGCCTGTTTTAAATGGGGGTGCTGCAATAGACATCGTGATTTATTGTTTTTGTAGAAATTTTTCTAGAGAGCAGTCTTTAAAAGTCAACAAACCTTAGAAACAACAATGAATTGGAAAAAAAGAACATTATTAGTATTGCATAGTACACTACCTTACATGAATTAGATAAGCAAAGCAAATAATCTATTTAAATATAAATTCCATCCGACGATTCTTGACACTTGCAAAATGATCCATCACTTTTTCATTAAAATCCTTGATTTCAGCAATCATATTTTTTTCTATTGACAGCATGCCCAGAGCCGACAGTCTTTCATTTGTCATGGTGCTTCTCAAAAAAGTTTTAATTCTTTTTAAGGTGGAAAAACACCGTTCTGGCTCAGCTGTAGCCATTGGGGTAACAACCAGAATTTTAAGCAATTTGAAAGTTTCAGAGAAAACTTGATGTAAATTATCCTGTACGATAGTCTTACTTAAGGCAACCACATTTGCAAAAGCCCACATATCTTTTCGTTCATAGATTACAGACAGTTCTGTTTTCAGCTTACTTTTGTCAAGCTCTGGATATGCTGTCACAACCTCGTCCAATGTTTCATCTGGAAAGCATTTGATAAATGAAGAAAATTTATCTTTCTGCAACAGCTGGCTTACTGAAAGATGACTTTTAAACTGAAAACGTTGATTGCATTGGGATACAATGATATCACAAACTTCTTTGGCGTCTGGAATGTAGTTTGAGCACCTACGTTTACACCTTGGTTCATCACCTTCGGCTTCAATGTTTAATGTAGAAGTGGAGCTACCTATTTCATCTCGTATTTTTTTAATTGATGTATTGAAATTATTAATCGCAGTATTTGCAGATGCAGAGTTCATTGATCGGGATTGCATTTGCGCATACAGCAGATCTACATGGGGCATTATCTTTGCAAAAAAATTTAACCAAAATTCAAAATCTGGATTCTCCAAAGTATGCTTTATGCCAGCTGCTACAAAACCAGTTTGTTGTGAACGAGAAGTTAGTAAGTCATTGCAACATTCGATTATTGCATCTTTCATTTCTTTTACTGCATTAACAGTTCTGCTCTGAAAATTCCATAAGTGGTTGATAGTGAAGGAATGCGACGTCCTGCAGTGCGCTCTAAAGCAGCCATTCTTTGCGGAGAGTTGGAAAAAAATGCTGGAATACCAGATAAACTGTGAAAAAATATTCTTACTTTGGGACTAACAGAGGTTGCTTTTTGTAAAATTAAATTTAACTGATGTGCATAACAATGAATGAAGTAGGCACTGGGGTAAACATCTTTAATTATTGCTTGAACTCCATTTCGCACTCCACTTAACGCAGCAGCTCCATCATAGGTTTGGGCAATAAGCTTATGCGGAGCATGTCCAATCACAATTTGAAGTTCCTTGAGCAAGATACTGGCCAATGACTGGGCTGTCAGGCTATCTGGGCAAAAAAAACCCCAAAACCTTTCAACTGGCTCACCATTTTTTTCATACCTAAATACAATTACCATTTGACTTTTGTCAAATACGTCAGTTGTTTCATCACACATAACTGCCAGATAGCTAGATTTACTTATTTCTGCTTTTATTTGTTGTTTACAATTTTCCAAAATTGATTCCAAGATTTCATTTTGTATTGTTTTTGATGTGCCTTTAAAAAGTGTTGCTGTCTCAAAATGTGACTTAAAGCTTGAGTCTAAGTTTGATGTTAAGTCAAGCAAACCTCGAAAAACTCCAGGATTAGTCGAATCCACACGTTCATCATGACCCCTTAGCGGCAGCTCAAACTCACCACAGAATTTAATGCAGTCAATAATTTTTGATAAAACTTTACGGTTTTTTCTAACTGCCTCATTATGACGTGCTATGGATAATTCGTGTCCTTCGTTCAGAGCTACTGCAATATTGGCTTGTCCAAGATGTGATAGATCAATTGTACAGTTAATATGCTTTTTAGATGCTGCATGTTTTCTAATTTTTTCTGGCAATTTCTTCAAATCAGTTTGTCCTGTTTTAGTCCATGCAGTGTCACCATTGCCATATCCAAACAAAAGACATGGAAAACAAAATAATGCATTTGAATGTTCACAACCACATATCCACTCACAGCGCTGATAAACACTTGCATTGAATTGTCTGGTGTATTGTTTGTCTCGGCTTTTTGCACTTTGTGAAATTTGCAAATTTGGTGTAGGTCTTCCACCTTGTTTGATAGCTAGTTTTTCTTGCAAAGATAATTGATTAAATTTTACATTTTGAAGATATTTTACAGAATTAATTATAGACATGATAAACAGATAACTCGATTGCTTAATATCTACTACCTAAAAAACAGCTATAATTTGCAAACATATCAATCATATCTGATAATAAATATTGGATAAATGTAGTCGTAACTGCAATCACTCATGTTACAGTTAGTAAGCTTTCTTTAGACTATACAACTACAAAATGGAAACTACATTCAACAAAATGCCAGTTTGCATCTAGCTTAGCTGTAGGCTACCCTAAGTGTAAGTTATAATCTCACAAAACTTAATTTTAACTATCTTTAGTGCCAAACAACAAAATAGTGGATGTTTGTTCTTACTGCAACATTGCTGATAGCATTGCCGGTCCTAAAATATAGACCTAAATTTCGAGTTAGTTAGCATTAGAGTTAGGATTAGGTTTCAGATTGGAGAAAATGACAGTTAGAATTAAAAAGGATCCACTTTCTAGTTTTAATATTCAAAGCTAGACCAGAATGAAATATCACGAAATGGATGAAATATTTTTGATTACCTTAATTAACTGAGAAAATTAGACCAACTATTTTTGAGGTTTTAGAAAAGAGTTTCTGGTAGGCTAGTGCTCAACATAAAAGTTATTTCATACGTCATTAAGCAAACCTTGAAATTTGCTTTGATTGGCAAATTTGCTCAGCATGCCCTACCTATGTAATAATGGAATTGGTTTAAGTTTGACATTGCTATTTCTAGTTCACTGGCAGCCTTATCAGTTTATGCTGACCTGGCTGAGTCAGTACAGGTATTATTCCTGTTCTTGTGCTCACTTAAAAATGTTTAATTTACATGGTTGAATACAGGTAAAAGCAATAACATACATTATGTCAGTTTCACTGTTTTTGATTTTTAACATTGTGAATTGGGGTTGAGGTTACACTAACCTCACTGATTATCATCATTATAAAATAGGGTTGAGGCTACCTTACCTAGGATTAAACTAACCCCAACAACACAAAAGCAATGCTAAAAATCAATGGGAAATGGGACCAAATAGGCTACATATAGTACCAATAGGATCAAATACTACAATAGATGCAATGCAGCATGCACGTAAATTTGTCACTTATGCTAAGCTACGAATTCCCACTTAAATTCAAACTGACCTTCTCAGATTCTTTAAAAAATTAAGTAGATTAACTTTTATTTACCACTCTGCCTGTTCACATTCCCCCTGCAGTCAGACAGATTGGGTAATACGGTTACGTGAACATCTTTTTTCTGATGGGACTATGAGCATTTGTGTGAAATGTAAACATACGCTTAAGCATGTCAAATTGCACTACTTTTTATTCTTTGAGTTTTTTTCTTACCATCATTTCATTTACACAACGGTCATTTTTTAGTTTTTATATAGGCCAAAACCAAAAATTTGGGCCTTTTTCTACCACTAAAAATTAGTACATTTGGGTTTCATGCAACTAAAGCCCTCTTGGATTTGTAAACCTAATATTGGGGTTTAAAGTTGATGTTAAGGTTTGGCGTTAAATAGAGTTAGGTTTGGGTTTGAATTAGTCAGTATCTACACTATTTTCAATTTCCAAACCACCAACCCTGTGATAACTGATATAATCCATAAGGGCTTAAACTGCACGGGACTTAACCTTACTTCTAACCCAACCACTTAAATTTAACCTACCATTTAAACTCCCATTTTTACATCATTATTTATAGTCTCGCAGGCTAAGCCAATTATATTAGCTACTATTTCATTTCATAGTAGCAGTTATCTAAGCCTTACAACAAACCATTAAACTAGCCAGTGGCCCACTTTTGCTATAGCACGTCTACAACTTATTTTCTGTTCTATGCCACTTTCAGCAGCTTGTCCAACTTGTATCTTTCTGTATCTTTTTTATTCATGACCACCACCATTACACACGACACTGAACAACAATAATAATGAGAGAAATGGAGTCAAGAAAAGGAAGAAGCGACACAACGTCAGACGTTAAAACATGCAAATGAAAACAGTGGATCCATAAAACTAGAGCAATAGTTGCATGGCCGCTAAACCCTAAATTCAAGCAATTAAAGAACAGTTTAATTGAATTGAAAAAAAAAAAAAAACAAAGAAACAAACAGAACAAAACAAAAACGCAGGAGTTTTTACAGCTGTAGATCATATTATTTTGTAAATAAGAAGTAAGAACATTCGAAATAGTAAGGATCAGAAAGATGACCAGTGCGAGACACGGTTACGTAGGTGGTCAATGGGTGGCGCAACCGGCCTATAAGGCTGTTTTTTAGCTCATCTGAGCATGGTGAGGAAAGAAAAACCACCCTGGAAATGAAACCTCACCGGGTCCGGAAACCCTTTCATTAAGTAACTGGTCGAAAGAAAGAAAAAAAAAAAAAAAAAAATCTACGAAACACATCTACATTATTAACTTACAAGACACGTAGCTTAGCTCACCTCAACACAAAGGTTTTAATGTGTTACCTGAGAGTAACAGTTCATCAATAAGTAGTTCGTCCTACAGCCCTAGTTCTTACGTTTGCGTGAATGTTAGTAGTTTGTTACTTGCAGAATTAAAAGAGTAAAATTTTACCTTCACTTCGCGTACCTGTATTTTTGATGAGAAAGCAGTGTTGAGAGGAGCCAAGCGTTAACATACGACACAACAACATAATCATTGAAACAGATGATAATCCTATTTTACATTAAGAGATGATATCTGCAATGCACATACTATACTTGATTATAATAATGTGGTTGTCATGTTTCAAGCACTAATTGCTCTGCCAAGTGGTGTTACATATAAAAATAGCACTGTTCTATAAATTGTGAATTTAACAACTGCCAACCGTTGTGTTAGAAATTGGCCTATTATGTTGTAACATATT
Source organism: Trididemnum clinides (assembly GCA_963675345.1). Lineage (NCBI taxonomy): Eukaryota > Metazoa > Chordata > Ascidiacea > Aplousobranchia > Didemnidae > Trididemnum > Trididemnum clinides. The sequence continues at coordinate 18,183,216 of OY776285.1, read as the reverse complement.
AAAATGTGGGTAGTATTACTATTCTTTTACAGTCGATAGAATTAAGAAGGTGATGATGCTCACAATATAAGGTTAGAGTATACTAAAATATTCAAGTTTAGGTAGTAGTAATTTGGTAACATGAGTTTCGATTGTTATCTTCTTCTTCTTCTTCGTATGGAGGCGATGTTTCTTAGATTGTTATTATTATAATCCATTGCTGCCCAATGTCCAATGTTGCAAGAAGTTGTTGATGATTGGTTGTTGTATTTGGAAGCCTTAGAAGAATCGCCCCTGCATGATGATGATGATGTTTCCTTCGATCGCACCGCGTACATTATCTGTAAGCAAAAGAAGCGAACCAGCAATCTGTTCAAATACCAATGGAGTTTGTGCACAAGTAATTTCGCAACTTTGCGCTGAATGTGACAACAGACATTTTTTCATTTTTGAAAAAAATTGGCAATTTGCTCCAGATGGCGGGACCTTGGTACGAAATAGACTGCTGACATAAACTGCTAGAGCAAGGTTTTGGTATTAATTTAGATCTATTTCTGGTATTATATTGTGAAATGCTTTTTACAAATACATTTCGAAATACGTCAGGATTTTTTCCAGAGTTCTGTTTGAACATAAATACTGCAATCTCCTTAGTGAGTAACTGGTTTATAGTAAGTAGCTGGTGAGTTTTTCTTACATCAGTTACATCTCTGTAGTGCCTTAGGTTGCATGCCATCCTTATGAATTTGTTGCATGTTTTTTGTAGTTTATTTATCAATGTTTTATTTCCAATGCACCAATTAGTAATACAATATTGTAAGTGACTGTTGATTAGAGAGTGGTACAAAGTTAACATGGAGCCTTGCCTTAGAAAAGGTTTGATTCTGCTTACCACGCCAAGAGTGGACCTTAATTTATTTTGAAGATGTCTAATATGTCCTGTCCAAGTTAAGTGCTCATCAATATGTACACCTAGAAATTTCATTGTAGTAACCTGTTCAATTTTTATATTTCTAAGTGTAACAGTTAAGTTAGTAGGAGGTGGTTTAGATTTAGAGGATCTGAATAGAATGCATTTAGTTTTAGATACATTTATTGAAAGATTATTGGCTACCATCCATTTGTCAATATAGTGCAACTCTTCTTGAGCACGTTCATAAAGTGTTGCTATGTTTTTATTTTCTAAAAATATGCTTGTGTCATCTGCAAACATAACGGGATCGGAGAATTTTAAACAGTTTTGGAAATCATTAACATAAACTAGAAATAACAATGGGCCTAAATTTGAACCTTGAGGAACCCCTCTTGTCACTGGGTTGATTATGGTTGATAGAGTGCCATTACATTCCACTTGCTGCGTTCTACCAGTCAGGTAACTCTTAAACCAGTCATAAGCTATGCCTCTGACTCCATAATGTTGCAATTTGTGAAGCAGTATATCATGATCTATTGTGTCAAAAGCCTTAGACAGGTCAAGAAAAATACCGAGTGTGGGTACTTTATGGGAAAGGGATTCGGTTATTTTGTGTACCATAAACGTTATTGCATGTGAGGTGTTATGATGTTTTCTAAAGCCAAATTGATGGACAGAGAAAAAATTACTTTGGTCCAAAAATGTGCACAGACGCCTATACATAATTTTTTCCAAAATCTTTGAAACATTTGATAACAAACTTATAGGCCTGTAGTTATTAATGTTGCTGCTGTCACCTTTTTTGTAGATTGGACATACTTTAGCAAGTTTGAAATCATTAATGAATTCTCCTTTGCTGAGCGATAAGTTAAAGATGTGGCTTAGTGCAACTAATATGTTATCTGGTGACGACTTCAATAGCTTTGATGGTATTTGATCTATGCCAGCACTTAATTTGGATTTCATGCAATGCAATATATTTGAAATTTCCATGGGACAAGTAGGCCATACAAACATTGTCGAGCGTGAGGATGGTTATAAATATTCACTGTATTTGGCTTCACTAGGTGGAAGTTCATCCATCAGTTTGGAGGCTATGGTGGAAAAGTGGTTGTTGAAATAATTTGCAAGAGCCTGTGGTTCATATATTTCTTTACCATCAATTTTGAGTTTTTTGCAATCAGATTTTCTTTGTTTTCCAAGCAAGTTGTTAATAAGACGCCATGTATTTTTTATATCACCCTTGAATATGTTAAATTTTGACTTATAATAAGTCTGTTTTTTCTCTTTTATGATTCTGTAATAGTAATTTCTAGCTTGGGTAAACAATGTTTTTGAGTGGTTTGTTTTGGTTTTCATGTAGTGTTTAAAAAGGTTTTCTTTATTGTCCAGCAATTCCTGAGCTTCTCTATCAAACCAACTCTTGTTTGGTTTGTTTTTAAAACTGACCTTCTTTAATGGAAACGATTTTTCAAAGTCAGTCATATACTGCTTTTTCAGCTGATTGTATGCATCATCGGGATCAGACTTTTCCAAGATAGGAGTAATGTCAAGTTCAGATACACATTGGGTAAACGAGGCTATTTTTGTGTCACTGAAGGAGCGGTAATACTCAATATTTTTAGTCTGTGATTTCTTGATGGACATGCATATCATTGTTACTAGATGATCAGATATTGAGTAAGTAATTATACAACTCTTTAGTTTTTGTGCATTGCAACAGTTAGTCCAAATGTGGTCTAGGAGTGTGCCATTGGTTTGTGTGATTCTAGTTGGCCTATTGATTAATGACCTATATCCATTTTCCAACATTACTTCAATGAAGTTGCCAACATTAGGTTCATCGCAGTCAAGGAGGTTTATGTTGAAGTCTCCAAACAATAAGCATTCCCTTTTGCTTATTTTGTGCAGTGTATTTTCTAGAATTGATTGAAACAAGGATTGGGCATTAGCATCTTTACTAGGAGAGTGGTAAATATTTCCACAAGTTATTGTTTTATTTTTGAACATAATATCAACAAAGATTGCTTCAAATACTTTTTCATTCATTATTTCTAGGTCAGTACGACGAGAGTAAACCACATCATTTTTGATATAGAAACCTACTCCTCCACCTCGAAATTTTGATCGAGGGTTAGATATGAATATGTAATCCTGTAAGTTTGTGTGTGGTCCTGATTGGTTTGGTTTTAGCCAAGTTTCTGTTACAGCAATTAGGCTCGGCTTAAATGCTAGTGATGATAACAATCCTTCAAGTTTTGCCAAATTTTTGTAGTTGTTTAATGATCTTATATTCAGACTAATAGCAGTGAAGTTGTTATCTGAGGAATTATTAATGTCATTCAGTAAATTGGTATGAGCTTTACTACTGGTTACATATCGATCATTTGTATCAAACAGACAAATTTCATCAACGTCTGTTAAGTCATCACTTTCAGTGCATGTGATTTCATTGAAACCACCAAAACTGCCATCAAATATTTTGTTTAGTTCATAAGCAGATAGCAAGGTAGCATTAGAATTTGTTTGGTTAGATTTGTACAATTCATCAAATTCAACATCAGAACAAGAAGAAAAGGGAAAAGAAAAATCATTGCACAGGTTACACTTCCAGGTGCCTATCCCATTATTATTTGTTTGACTGTCCTTACCAGTGCATTTAACATGAATTATCTGTAAACATTGTGAGCAAATTAATGATTTTTGGTTTTTTCGAACTGTTTTCAAACAATTGCAACATGTTTTATCAGGTTGTTTTGGCATAAGATAGTTCAAAACTCAGAGCAAAATAAGTTCTGTAAAGAAAAGAGCTTGCTGAAGAAACTGTACAGTTGGCTAGTAGACCAGGCTATGATTATGTAACAACTACTTAGTTTAGTTTGGCTAATTTGCATTTATCAGTTGCAAAAATTACGTAAATATTTCCGGCATATTCGCTAGTTACACAGAAGCAGCATGATGATGAGCAATGCATAACAATACAACACTAATGATATGAAATGAATACAGGATTTAGTACTAATATCTAGAAACTATTTATATCTTATCATTAACAATAGCATCAATATCACCAAAGTCTTCAATTACTAACCTTTTGTTGTCCTGGATGCAGTATACATTACCATTGGTCGTCCACACATTGAAAAATCCAAATGCTTTCCTGGCCTCCACCACAAGTTGTAGTCGACGTTTCGTGAGGGACTCTGTGATCGACAGCTTTTCCACACTTCCATCAGATTTCAACCTCCGTTTGTTGTTGTACACCAGGTCCCGTACTGATCTCCTCACGAATTTGATGATGATAGGTATCACTCCCTTTTTCCTGGAAGGAAGTACATGACATGTATCAATATCATGAGATTTGATCTTATAATCAAGTGTTAGCCTAGCATTTAATTTTCCAGTTACATATTTTTCAAAATCGACGTAACTCCCCTGCATTGGAATGTTCTTGCATCCATGGAGGATCAGGCAGTTGCGTCGGCCGTACTGTTCCAGGTCATCAATTCTCATCTCATTCTCTCTTGTCGCTCGTGCCACCTCCTTCACGATCTTCTCCAACCTGTTGATAGCCTCTTCCATATTCTTGAGCTGCTGACCTTGGGTGTCGTTTGCAGTATTACCATCACCTGCAACAAAAGACAAACTGGCAGAACCAGCAGTTTGGGGTTGCAGGTACTGTTCAGCATACCTTTGTTGAGTGGACTTGATAGTCTGGATTTCCTCCATCACACTCTCCAGGGTATACTTACTTCCGACCACAGCCATGACAGATATCCAATACTTTACAAAATCAAGATATTCTCAAATTTAGCCTATAGGAATATTAGCCTAGAACTACTACCAACTTAGCATAAAACTCAGCAGATCATCTGAAACTTATTCAAATAGAATGAAACTTATTCAAATAGAATCTAGACATTTACTCAAAACATTAGCAAGCAGGAATGCCATAGACAGAGACTGCAAAAATTTCGGCCCAAGTAGCTGCTATTTCTCTGAAAAGCATACAAAAGGAAGTGAAGCGGAAATTTTTCTGTACATGACGTCAGATTGTCGTTATTTCATTGTAGCAGGTTGAGAAAGTCGGGACAACAAATTTTGCAGTCTCGCACTGTTGCCAAAACAAAAATAAAGATTTAAATTGAAAATTTCAAACATTTGAATCCAGAAGTAAAATAAAGCTGAAAACGAGCCTAAATCTACTATAGAACAGCAAAAATCTGGGGGGGCTGCAGTCCCACAGTCCCCTTAGACGAGCCGCCCCTGCCAGTACCGTACCATGCCTATCGCACTACGCACTTGCGTTACGCACACTCACTTGGCCGTTTACGTTAGTACGCTGCTCACTGACCTCACTCTCCAAGAGTCAAAACACCCGAGAGTGACAAAAAAGAAAAAATCCCAACTGTTGCAAAAAATTATTCTTTTTTATCTAGTTTTACTTAGCGTTTGCTACTGTAGTTTGTAGTTAGCAGTCAGACTGCTTAACATCAAATTCATCAACAAAAACATCAAACATCAATTGATGGGTCAAAAACATCAAATTTGATGTAATTACATCAATTGTGGCATCACTGTCAAAAATCTTTGCCAGTAAGTAGAAAAAGCATGACTCAACATCGGCAAGTAAGTAGTTACCTTTATGACGTAACAATATGTAGACTATACAAAGCACACAAGAAAACAGAGTTCACGACTGCAAGATTTATCGTGCAAAAATAGCAGCTATTTACTAGGGTGACCATACGTCCTCTTTTTGGAGGACATGTCCTCCTTTTTGGTAAAAAGTAATTGGTCCTCCGAGGATGTTTAAAAATGCCTTTTTTGTCCTCCTTTTTAATAAAAACGATTTTGGTCATCCAAAGTCGTTCAGAAATCCCCTTTTTACGTTTACCCTGTGATTAAAAAATTATGTCCCTGCATATTAGTTCAAGTGATAATAAGTTTAACTGGTAAGGAATGATAAAAGGGAGTTTCCTAGCGGTCTACCTCAGACGGACTGTTGCTTCAGGTTTGAAAGAGTAAGATTACATGGAAAACGGTACAAATACCGATAAGTTTCCAAACTGTATCTCTTGTATTTTACGTAGCGGAGATACGGAGATAAATTTTGCTTTGTTGTTCTGGTCGATTGACGTAATTTCAGAGAAAACATTTCGGTACATATTTATTTCAGTTTAAAAAATCAAACAATATTTTCAGTTGAACTCTTTATAACTATCATTGCTGTGATTTTTGAAAAACAAAACAAAAAGCTAAAAAATAAATGCGTTAACCCAAAAAGAAAATCAAAGTTTACTGAAGAACTTTAACAAAAATATCCATTTTTTAGAAAAGGACGAGATGAGTTCGAAGCAGAATGCATTACTTGTGGCTACGGAACTTTTGTTTCTGTAGCAAATAAAGGCGCACTTAGACTAGACATGCATGTAGACAGTTCAAAGCATAAAAAAGCTGTCCGATTTACATTTTTTGTTCATTGGCATAATAAATTTAAAAAATTAGCTGCTCTATTTGAAGTAATTATCAAAATTTTTTTAATGATCAAAAACGGTCAGTGTTCAACAAATGTCCAGAAAAATTTTCCCAGCCTTGCAGAACAACTTGTAGGGCTGATAATAATTATTATCAAAAAATGTCCTCCTTTTTGGTAATGAAAATATGGTCACCCTGGCAAACACCGAACGTTAGACCACTTTTTCTTTTGGTCCACTCTCGTAGTTGGATACATGAGATTTGCAAATTGAGTGAGGTGCCCAAGGCTTACCTTGCCCTCCAATCTTCATTTTACAGTGTGCTTTCTAAACAAACTCTTTAACATTGGCACGTCGTCTTGTTGGTGTATTTACAGCATTTACCTCAAATATATCAGCATGTATTATGGTTATTCCCGCACATCCGTCGTTTCTTGTCTATTTCAATTGTGCTAAAGGTTCTAATAATAGTAAAAAAATTCGCTAAATAGATTAAATCTAAAACAGCACTTTAATTTTTTTTGCTCGTTATCAGTAATAAAACCTAAGATCTTTTGAACAGCTTCGACAGAATTACAAATAATACAAGAACTTCTTCCTTGTTATTAACGTATACAAAGTCATTTCTGTCTGCACTAATCAACAGCCGCCTCAACGTGGTGGTGCGGTCCCCGACCCCGTTTGGGTTGGGTCGAAATGACTGTTGGCCTTCCCGAGGGTCCCAGTTACCCCGGGCACTCCTGTTCATTTTTTTGCTATGCTGCCCCCTGAACAACCGCAGAAGGGCAACACACAGCATCTTTAAAATCGGTCGCCTGTTTTCTCCTTTTTTTCTCCTGCCCTTCTTTGTCTCCTTATTCTCCTCTTTCTCTTGATGAGCGGTAACGTTCATCCAAGCTCTGGCCCCATCTTTCCTTGCTCTGTGTGCACTGGAAATGTGATCTGGCGGGGTAAGTCAGTGCAATGCTGCTCTTGCTCCAAATAGATCCATCTAAGGTGCTCACAACTCTCCCTCTCCAAACTCAGAGCTCTTAGCAGCTTTCACTCTTGGAGCTGCCCCTGCCGTAAAACTGTGACTATCTCCTTGGACTTCTTTGGCATGTATACCTCCACTGTACAATCTAGCCCTTCGTCTGCTAATGCAGCACTCCTGCCCCACCCCCGTCTCCAAACCTCTTATCCCTCATCTGCCCATTATATTTTTTCTCCCCCTGCCCCCTCACCATCATCTCTTGCTCCTGGCTGTCTTTCTGCGCCTCCTGCCTCCTCTCCTCCCCTCTGACTCTCTCAGGGTTCTCCAACAGAATGCTGGAGGTCTTTGAGCCAGGAGCACTAAATTACTTCACTTTCTTTCGTCCCAATCAGTCGACCTTATCTATATTTAGGAATCCAATCTTAACTCATCTTCCTCTTTCCGGATTCCTGGATTCTCTGCTCTGCATTCTGATTGCACCCACTCGCGGTCTGGCATTCTCTCTCTTGATGCCACGTACGCTAGCCGCGGCGTTGTCATTTTCGTCAGGCAAGGCTTATCCCTCTTTGAACTTTCTACATCCTCTCTTCGCTTGATCCATACTCTGATTATAAAGGGGTCAACATCTTTCTTAACAACTCCTCTTCGCTCTCTTAATGTGTACGCCGGCCTATTTGCTCCTCCCCAACCGATGGCAGAACCGACTCCTTTTCTTCCTCCATTCTTTTCTCCTCCAGAAATCTCTTCATTTTGGGGGACTTTAATTGCCATCAACCCCTCTGGGACTCAAGAAGTATTTCCGACCCCTGCGGGGAGAAAATATTTGACTGGGTCATCTCTTCTGACCTCCTCCCCCTCAATGACCCTAACCTACTCACCCTTTTCCATCGCTCCTCTGGCAGTCGCTCCTCTCCTGACATCTCCTTTGCTCCATCTTCTCTTGCCCTTTCTTGCTCCTGGGAGGTGCTTCAGGACCTGGGTTCCGACCACCTACCAAATCTTCTATCTGTCCCTCTCTCTCTCTCTCTCTCCAGCTTATTGCCCCAACGAGCATCCCTCTTTCTTCAATTTTCAGAAAGCTCGCTGGGATGACTTTGGTTCCTACTTTGACTCTCACTGTCCTTCTGCAGAAAAATACTCGTCTTTTTCTCTTTCCTCTGCTGCTGCTCTTTTTGCCTCTCTACTGGAAGCACTGAATGCCGCCAACTCTTCCATTCCTTTCGGCCGCAAAAACGTCCTCCTAAAGCATAGTGGTCTGCTGAAGTGGAAGGTGCGGTTGGTGAAAGACGCAAGGCTTCTCGGCTTCGGTCTATGCCGCTTACCTAAGATCTCACTTTTCCGTGTCTCAGCCAAAGGCCCTGCGCAGCAGAGCCAGAGGCTACCTCACTGAGCTCCGCCGAGCTATGTGCTCTGTGGAGTCTCACTCGTCCTTTTGCTCTCCTTTCTCTCCCACTGAACTTCTTATCCTTGCCTCCAACCTTTCCTCGTCCACTGCCACCCAGACAAAGTTGCCTATCCCATGCTAAAGCACCTTCCTCGCTCTGGCATGGATTTTCTCCTTCACATCTTCAATCTCTCCTGGTCTTCGCATTCCTTTCCTTCCATCTGGAAGACATCTTCTATTATTCCCATACACAAGATGGGAAAGCCTCTCGACTCTCCTGCTTCGTTCCGGCCTATCTCTCTCACCTCCTGCGTCTCAAAGCTTTTTGAACGCATCATTCTATCCCGTCTACTTGTCTTTCTGGAGTCTAATTCCGTTTTTTCTCCCTGCCAGGCCGGTTTCCGCCCTGGTCGGTCTACACTAGATCGAATTCTGTATTTTTCTCAGTCCATTTCGGATGGGTTTAACAAGCCCAGGTCGGGCACTCGGACGATCCTGTCTACTATTGATTTTTCTAAAGCTTTTCACTCTGTCTGGCATCCCGCCCTTTTCCACAAACTTATTTCGGCTGGCCTCCCTCCTTGCTTTGCTCGTTGGACTCAATCTTTCCTTTCTGATAGGTGCGCTTGCGTGGTTTATCAAAATCACAAAAGCTTCTCATTTCGAGTCCGTCGAGATGTCCCACAAGGATCCGTTCTTGGTCCTGTACTTTTCTTTCTCTTCATCAATGATCTTCCGACCTCTCTGCCTTCTTCCGTCAGCTGTTCTCTTTTCGCTGACGATCTGGCCGTTTGGTCCTCCTCCCCCCCCCTCGGTCACCACTATCACCACTGCGGTGGAGGCCTCAGAAGATGCTCTGTTTCTCGATTGGAGCGTTGATCTGGAGTACTGGTGTTTTCTTCTCAATCCGAGCAAATGTGAGGCCTCGTTCTTCTCAGTGGATCCCCACCAAGCCAACCTTCAGCCCAACCTCCTCCTACTCAGCTCCCGCCTCCGTTTCAACCCCACTCCAACTTTTCTTGGGGTCACCTTTGGTTGCACTCTTTCCTTTTCTAAGCATGTATCTTCGCTGAAGGCCAAGTATTTCCGTTGTATCTTTGCTTTCTCATTGGGCCCCTCCAAGGAGTCCCTCTCTCTGTTCTGTATAAACTTTTCTTTGGCTCTTTCTCACTTATGCTTCACCCGGATGATTTCCTTTCCTAAGCGTTGCCAATATCACCAAATTGGAACGCCTCCTCCGAGCGGCCAGTCGCGCCATTGCCGGATGCCTCTCGTCCTCCCCAATCCATCTACTACTCACCGAGGCTTCTTTACCTCCCCTACGAGTCACCCTGACTTATTTGACTCTTTCATCTTATGAGCGGGCTCTTCGTCTCCCAGCCTCCTTTCCTATTTCAGGTATGGCCAGACTAGGAGTGAAACCAAGACTCTCCAGATCTTTCTGGAGAGCTTTTCCGTTCACTCACCCGCTCATGCTTCCTTCTACCTCTTATAGAGAGGCTTTTCTTGCTTGCCCTCCCTTTCCTCCTTGGAATCTGCTTTTTTTCACGGTGGAGTCCACTCTTTCTTTTTCATGCTCCCGCTCTGATCCCCCTCTCACTCGCTAAGATGTGGCTCTCTCCCACCTTGAGTCTCTCCCCCCCATGATCTGGTACTCTGGACAGACGGCTCTGTTCCTTGTTCTCCTGGCAAGGGCGGCTCCGGCCTTCTTGCCAACTGCTCTCTCTGTGGCACTGAGGTCACTCTTTCCTTGTTAGCAGGCCCAGTATGTTCAAGTTTTTCCGCTGAAGCCTGCGCCATTCTGCACGCTCTTTGCTGGTCTCGACAGCACCAACAAGCTTGCCATTTCTTTTCTCCTCCTATCTGACTTTTGATCTGTCCTCAATACCCAGTCTTCTCCTCCGTCTTTCTTTTTGTCTCAAACTTTGTGGTAGATCTGGCAGGAACTGTCTTCTCTTTCCTGCTCTATCAATACCCAGACACTTGTTTCTTCTGAGAAACGACGCGGCTGATGAGCTTGCCAGACGGGAAGCGCTACTTGCGCCCTCTGCAATCCCTTGTAGTCTCTCATCTCTTATCTCCCGTATCCACTCTTCGCTTCTCTAGGACTAAAGGCGTACTGTCTCATCGAAGTTCTTTGACACACAGTTTTCCTCGATTTTCACCGAGGAACTTGTGCTCCCTCGTCATGCTCGCTGTGTTCTATCTCGTCTACGCTGCAATGGACATAGCCTTCTGTTAGGTTCTTATCTCTCTAGGATTGGCAGAATCGAGAATTCTTCCTGCAGCGCCTGTGGACACTCGTCCCAGGACATCTCTCATCTCATTCTGCACTGTCCAGCTACGGACTCTTTGCGCCGCTCACACTTTGGCGACTCTCAGTCTCTGTACGACCTCTGGTCCAAACCTTGGGGAGTTGCCCGGCTTTTGTAGCTCCCTGGTCTTCCTCCATGCCTCCATCCCTCGGAAGGGGTCGGGTAACCAACATCCAACAACAACAAGTCAATTCTGAACGTTCCACGCTAAGCACAAACTGTTCTCTGCCTTGCCACCTTTAACCTGGAAATCAGTACTATTTATTTCGATCAGCTATGATATTAGGCAAGACCAAACTGACGATATTACCGAGTTACCCTTTGTCCATTGACTAGTATTAAATTACTCCCCATACGCATGTCAACAACAGCTAACAAAGCATTTCGGCAGTTATCAGCATCGCCAGTGATAACAAAATGTGCTTGCAATTAAAAATGGTGGGAGGTAACTTTTAAATATTTTGTTCAGATTTTTTCATCTTCCAAAAAAATGCAATGCATATGCTAAAGCTAATGCGATTTTAGGACTCAGCTTCCCCATCAAAACCATATACCCTCTAGAACTAAAAGTCCTCCAAAATCATGTATACCATTGTAAGTAGCCTACTTTTTTTTAGGAACGATGGATCTCAGATGGAAGAGAAAATTGACCTCTGTTAAAGCAACTGAGCTGCGAAACTACTTAGTCAATCCAGCGTTTTTTTGCTTGCATGATCTTCATGTTTCCAAAAAGCCAACAAATTTTTGTCATGGTATTTATTCAAGCTATCAAAAGCGATTTAATTTTGCTGTTACTACTGAACATTACTGGATAGTGTCCGGGTGTTAATCGTTTTGAGTTTGACTGATATAAACACCTTCATGTTACATTAGGGGTGCGAGACTTGGTTCCGGTGTGATAGGTTGAGCGGCCGTACATATTTCTTAGATTTGACTTAAAGTTGATCTCAAAAAAATATTCAATAAGATCTTCACCTTTGCAAGAAGAGAGTAGAAGAAGGTCAGTTTTTATCTTTATAGGTCCATTTATCTTGTTGTATTTATGTTTTATTTACTCCTGTGTTTGATCTTCGTTTGATTAATCAAATTTCTCAATTTTAATGAAAAACAGAAAGTTGTATTTTGAGAAAAAATGATGCCATCCCTTTCCCAAAGAGAAGATCTTCAGCTTTGCCTGAAGAGAAACAACTAAATTTTAAACTTTTATTTTGTTAAAAAGGTAGACTTTTCCATTTAAAAAAATCGACCTCCAAAAGAAAAAGAAAAAAGTACGAACAGAAAAATTGTCTTACTGGCTGCCATCAATATAATAAAAGTCGGTTGTACGGTCTCCAATACAAAAAAGCTTGTGTATCCCAGGGCTGTAATAAATTGTTTTCTTTGTATATTTAGGCGTATAAGTGTAGCTTACTATTTTGCGTTGATCGAATCCGCCTGCACACTATGTAGTGGCCGGAACAAAGGCTTTCAATATTGTCTCAGTATTTTGTGCCTAATCTAAACTACTGGATTTATTTTCTTTAGAATCAGATGAAAACTACAGTTAAGCAGAAAAGGTAAAATAATGCACTAGCGCTGCTTGATATACTTTCGTTTTGTAGCATATACCATATTGAAAAAACAACATTTGCCTTTTGAAAATACACTCGTGATTTTTAAGACTCGTTTTGATCAAATTTGCTGGCCACATGATCAAAGAATCGCTATTTTTATCAGCAGAACCACTTGGATCGCTATTTTTATCAGCAGTGCTTGTTTATTTTTAACATCATGATGGCTAAATTGTTGCGTCCATGAAAAAGGCACCTTGCGGTAGTTTCTCCTTGCTTATATGTACTTCGTGTAGCAGGAATACGCTCTTTCAACATTATTGATGAATTTAAAGACAGTTTCATGGCGACGATATTGTACTTAAACCGAAAAAACTTTCAAGGTGGCTCGAAGATAGAAATAATAATTCAGAGAAACTTCAGATTCAATTTAATTTTATCCAGAAAAATATCGAAAAACAGCAAAGACATATGTAAGAAAAAATCATACCATAGTAATGGATCTCAGCTTTTTGGCGTTCCAATGAGTGGACCAGCAACACCATATGTCCAAGATCAAAAGACGTTGCGCAATCTGAATTCTCTCACTAAATATTGCATAGTTAAGCACAGCAAAACTGTAATCAATTTCAGTTGCGAACTAACCAAAACAAGAGACAGTATAATTAAAACAAAAACATGAAAAGGCAACAGTAGGGAAGGTCTAGAATACTTTCGAGTAAACAGAAATTAAATGAGCGATTGGTCAAATAGCCGGTGCGGTGGTTGCTAGAGAGTCCTCTTCGCAGCCGACAAACTTTGTTTTAGTTCTCATGTCGATATACACCGCAGATTTTAAAAATAATGTATATTGCTTGACGATTAGCTCGAAAAGGATAGTGTGGAAAAAAACCCGGGTGGTTTGCTAGTTGTGTTCTGGCACACATTTTAATGTTGCAGACAGGCAGTTGGGTCAAGTAGTCACCCCTTGGTGGTGGACCAGTCTGACAAAAGTCGCTCAAACAGACCTTGAGCGCATTTGTATGAATAAATTCATTTTAAAAACCTTGATATAATTGTTGTTTGTCATGCGAAGTTAATTTCATATATTTTACAAAAGCAGTAAATTTTCATTGTTTTTGTTGCTAAATTGAAGTAGAAATTCTTTTCAGAACTTGTGATCAATTTCTCTAATACCTCGTAGATTTGAAGTTAACTCTATTATTCATATGCTACATGCAACGGTCAAAGGCGTATGGGAAAGGTTGAAGACATTTTGTCTCAAAAGGGTAATAAAAACCGCTTTCGTTACCTCATAAATAGTTCAATGGTCATCTCAACGAGCTGTGCAATGGTGATCCAAAAACGCATTTTTAACTGTTCTCACCACATTTGCATTATGCAGAAACCATTCCAAAATTTTACAAATTTTGATAAAATATTTAAGGTCTTAGTGGTCACTAAAACAATTTTTAGTGGACAGCAAAACCAAAGCTTAAAACAACTTGATCAGAGGTGATATTTTTATGCCCTCATGTGCCATTTGGCTCCAAAACACCCCATAACAAAATAATGATGATGGCTTTTTTTGATCAAAATCTTAGAAGTTTAAAAATTCTTGATTAAACTGGGATAGTGAACTCATTTCAAATCAGAAAAAAGCATTTTTTAGAAGAAATTGAGTTTCCTACAATAATTTCAGCATTGGCTACATAATTTTAGAGTCCAGAAACAATCGATTTGTGCGGTGATAAATAGTAAAATGAGGACTTCAAGAGGCAAAGAGCGAGTTCTCCTTAAGAGCCATCAGAGTACGTACTTTGTTTCAGCAAGAACCCGGTTGTCATTTTTGTTGCTGCAAAAAGTCGTTTGTCTAAAAATAATTTTTTATGTTTTTAATTACATTGCTTGAGACGTTTTTAATTTGACGTTATAAAAGTTTGGTAAGTTATAGACTGGTTGTAATGTAAGTGTATTAATAACTTTAATCCAAAAATAACAGCCAACCAACTTGTTAAAAACATACTGCGAACGTTTCGGCCCTCAATTGGTGCCATTTTCAACGCAAATAATGTACCTCAAACAGGTTGGCTAGCAACTACCCTATACTGACACAAAAATGAACACACAAAAAGCGATGGTCCCGTGTTAAATAAACGGAGAGGAAAGGATTTGAAGTCTAAATTTAAACTCTCCGTTTATTTAACACGGGACCATCGCTTCTTGTGTGTTCATTTTTGTGTCAGTATAGGGTAGTTGCTAGCCAACCTGTTTGAGGTACATTATTTGCGTTGAAAATGGCACCAATTGAGGGCCGAAACGTTCGCAGTATGTTTTTAACAAGTTGGTTGGCTGTTATTTTTGGATTAAAGTTATTAGTTTTTTCCCAACTACACGGTGTGCCAAAGTGCATTAATAAATATTCTATTTTAGGTGTAAATATCTGGCTTGTTAAATGGCTCTGGTCTATCGATACCTTAATGCTTACTCCTTGCACTTTTTTCTAATAAGTGGTAATTTAAGGTAAGGCAAGTAAGGTAGCTGCTTTGCCCCTCCTTTTCTGATATGTTCAATAAGCTATTTGCAGCCCTTCGAAATAGTGTGATGTTCAAAAAAATGCCTTCATCGCGAGCATGGACAGTTAGGAGCTTCCTCATGAATTCTTGCCTCAAGCCCCAGATATCCTTAGCTCACCACTGTTTCTAAAGACACTAATTTATAGGTATCAAGTGGAGTTCAAGGTTTTTGTCGCAGCTAACCGTGTTCATGCTTTTCGATATGCAACTCTGCACACAGTAGTTTTTTTAATAATCTTGGTATGCTTGCATTTTTAGTATGTCGTCGGTGTGATTTTTATACCTCTGTACATTGATTTATTATAAAGCTGATGTGTTTTATATGAGCTACAGCTCTGTATTTGGTTAGCGGCGTGGTCCGAACATCGCCATTTTATATGCAGAGCCTCCACCTCTTGGAAGAGGTGGAACAACATATATTTTTTATCAAATAATGTCAATATTACTTGTTTGCAGAATAATAAACAAACTTGCTAATGAAACTGGTTCTCCAATTTAAAAACCACCACTAGTGAAACAGTTAGAGATTGATAGGTGAAAAGCAAGTGTAAAGTTTATACTAGTATTGTACAGGATGCCTTAAAAGTAAGTTAGCTAAACGCTTAGAAAATTTAACAAAATATTAAGGGTTTATCCAAAGTTGCAAAACGGATGGAAAAATTTTTCGCAAACAACTAAAAAATTTTTAACATACATATAGCTTGTTGAATTTGTCGTGAGTTCGTTAGTTTATTATACAGTATTATTCCTCAATCAATTCCTCACTCGGTATGACAGTCAATAAATATATTAACGGAAGGGATAAATCGAGCGATACGAACATATACAGGGTGCCCCAAAAATGTATACACTCTTTGAATCGTTGTAACTTAAAGTTATTGATTTTGACTGGTACATAAATTGATACAAGAGAAAGAAAGTTAAAGAATTTGAGAGTAAAATATACAAAAACATATCAAATTAGCTTGTTATAAAAAAAAAAGACACTTGGGGCCATTTCAGAATGTCTACATAATGACGAGTTCATAAAAGTGCTCAAACTGGTTGCCGTTCTGTTCAATACTCTTCTAAATATCTTGAAGAAATGGTTGACCGACAGACTCAGCAGTTTCAGAAATCGACCACAAGAAAAACAAGCTAATCAGCAGCAGGGGCGCGAAATTGCGGCAAATGGCGCTCCAAACAGAAGGCAATAAAACACGAAAAGTCCAAAGGGTGAGAACAAAAGACCAGATGAGGCTAAGGATAAAAAGGATGGAAAAAAATTCGCTCAGATAAGAATCGGTCAAACAGGAAATCATTTGAAGAAAAACATTTTTCTGAAGTGACGTAGAGAATTCCAACAAGACAGAAGGATCAGCAGACGCGGTGGAGGAGGGTTGCTCTCGAACAGCCTAGTGAGCAGGTGGTGCATCACATTGGCCTCACTGAGAGTGCCACATGAGGAAAAAGAGGACAGATATCGGTGTCCGTATGAGTTAACGTGTAATTTTGGAAAGAATGGAACTTACCATTTGTGTGAAAAGTGAAAACGCGACCAGGAATAAATTGCTCACCTAAGTAAACACCTTCGTTGAGATTGCCATCTCCGTATAACTTAGCTGTCCTATCCGAGTAACGCTTAAATGATCCACACTGCAGCAAGGGACGAAGTGAAAAATAATTACCGTGTTGTAAACTTTTTAAAGGGGTAGCATTGACTTGGATACACATTTATTCCGTAAGCACATCCCCAATCGTAATCGCAGCTGTGTGACGACGTAACAAGGCAGAAAGCACTGGGCCGGGAAATGATTTACCGAGAATAGAATACTTGGTAGAAAAGATAGATTGAATTTGCCACTCAAGAAAATGGATGTCAGCATTAAGGTTGTTGATGATTTTGCTCATGATGTCGGCACTTTCAGTAACAAAGCTAGCGAATAGAGGGTCTGTAGAGGAACGAGTGCTAAATGTGGTCGAATGTGCCGTGCGCAAGCGACGTACACTGCCACAATTATCTGGCACAACGATCCCAGAAGGGCCGCATACAGCATTCTTGGGAAAACAAGTGTGAACAGATGGAGGACATCGAATTTGAGAGTGTAAGCTTATGCCCAGAGTTTTTACTTCCAGCCGATTTACGTTTCCACGCATATGAAAATGAAGGAAAATAGTATGAACGCTGTTGACCTTTTGAATATTTGGGCATTCTAATCTTTTGGGTACATCCCAAAAATGGAATCTGTTGCCGGCGACGCACGACCCTTTTTTGATATCACAATTTCCTAATTGATATAAGGAGCTGCTTAATTGTTTTTTTAGATAATCATAAACGGCAGTGCTGCCCAAAACCACTGCATTGGTAACAGATTCTTGGTGGGAAGTGGGCCAGACATATTTAACCGCAGGCGAGTTAGTGGTTGACCAAATGTAATCGGACTTCTTTTGTAAGGTTCCTCAAAAACCACTTTTCAGCTCCCTGGCCCAAATGGAACAGGTTGCAACAGGTGGAGGCGATATAGGAACAGTGTTCTCGTTGGTGACCTTTGCGCCAAAAAAACAGAAAGTAATGGATGTTGTCGTGATGTACATTTTACAAGTAGTAATTGGAAGCTGGAGAACGTGCCAACTCGGGTAAAAGACGGCAGCCCGACAGGTATGCTTGCAAAATGAGTTATGTTTGATACAATCTTCAGGCTGTGGTATAAAGAATTCATTTTTGAACATGTTGGTGAGGCACAGCGGTACCGAAAACCAATAAGCAACAGCGGACAAGAAATAATAAGCCAACAACTAACAAAAGTAAAAGAAAAGCATAAAAGACAAATTCGTGATTATTCGCTTATTTGTTTTGGTTTACCGAAATTCAGTCATTCAATCAATCAATTTTATTTTATTTCTGCCCAAATCAGCATACATAGAAATAAATGTGACAGCAGTGGACAAAAAAAGGAGACAATGGCAAAACGATATACGTTATTACATGCACATGAAAAGATCTTAGATTAAATGTGAAGATAATGGCATGGCCATCGCACCCGTAAGATACCAGATAAATAAAAAACGCACACGAAGAAAAGCATATAGAATATGTACAAAGTGTCGCTAGATACAATAAAAATAAAAAACTGTCAAGTTGTGACCCTAACATGGGAGGCTATCAGCAGTCCCGTAGCACTCCAACTTCGGGCCCCCCCCCAAAGTAAGCGCAAGAGCCCCTGCGCACAGGTCATATCACTTTAGAGGTGTAAAATTGAAAAGCTGCATTAAGAAAATACACCACAATTTGTACATAAGTAAACAGGCTAATGTCAGAATAAAGCATGCCGATACCGAAGGTGCAAGTCATAAAAAATTCGGCACCGATGCCAGAGTTCAGTAGGACATTTATGCAGACACTGCGAAACGAAAGCAATGACACTGAAAAACATGAAAAAGTTATAAAAACACAGTATCATTTAAATAGTCTGGAGCGAACCTTTTTGTTCGCAAATGCTGTTATGACATTGTCATAATCAAGAGATCGGGCGCAGTCATTTTCGATTGACAACATGGCTAATGAAGATAGTCTACTGTCTGTCATAGACGTTCTATTAAAAGTTTTGATCAGTTTCAATTTGCTGAAGATTCTTTCAGCGCTGGCAACAGTCACGGGGCAAGTTAGTAAGATTCGAAGTGCGATGTACACATTCGGATACAATTCAAATAAATGAGTCTTTAGAAGATAGTTCAGAAAGTCTTGAGCCGTATTGAGATTGCGTTTTTTTTGTAAAATTAAAACAAACGCTGTAGCTCAGCGCTCATTTCATCAGAATCAATGTCACCGAACTTTTTTTGGAACTCTTTACAGCAAGTAAGAAGAGCATTTTCTTGTTGCACAAGCAAAAGTTTGTCTCGTGTGTACAAAAACGAAAAGGCGGAAGAAACCTCACGTAACAAATTAAAGCGCTCCTTTATTGACATAATAGCCTGGTCTACTAATGGATAGAAAAAGTTGCTTTTAAATTTCAGTTCAGGAGTAGCTCGTTGTTCCTCTTCACCTTGGTAATCAAACAATCTTCTTTTCTTTCCACTTCTTGACGGAGGAAAAGAAGGATCAATATCCAATTCCTGTGCTATTTCAACAGCAGATGTTGCGGCACTGTCATAACCCGTTGTGCGATAGTTTTGCAAAAACTTTTCAGTTGCCTGGATTTCCGTTTCCATTGTATGAAGGGAGACTCCATACGATTGAAGAATCTTGCTTGCTTTATTGACTTGGAATAGGATATCATACCAAATAAACACCGACAAAAGAAAACTCCATTTTGATAAATGAGCTATCAACGATTTTGTTTCTGAGGCAGCTCTTCCATCTTTTCTTTCTATGGAAATGGCTTCCAAGTCTTTCAGTGCCAGCAACACCTCTTTTAAATTGTATCGAAGAGGTTTGATGCATTTAATTCTGCTTTCCCAACGAGTATCAGATTGTGACTTTATGGACAGCTCCACATGTTTCTTCAAAATTTCCCAACGCTGAGCAGAGGAAGAAAACAGCACATACAACCTTGTAAGTACTCCAAAAAATGTCAATGCTTCCGTCGATCAATTAGCACTGTCAACAACAACTAAGTCAGTGGTTCCCAACCTTTCTCTAGTCATGGACCCCTATAACAAAATTATCAAGCCTGTGGACCCCAAGCTATAAAATTTTCCTGGAACTCGTTTAACATACCAGTTATGCTGGCGATATGCTACTAAGCTACTAAGTGAAATTTTAACGACCAGTAGTTTTTACAACAAATTTTAATCGAATGAAAGCCGAAAAGTTGCGAAAACAAAAGTTGGATGAATTATACGAGATAAACCACGATTACCATGTGCTTATATGAGTAACCTAACGCTACATTATATACAATTTAATGAGACGGCTGCTGTTGCTTTTCCTGAACCAAAAGACTGAACTGTGGCTGAGTTTTTGACAATGCAACACGCATATCATCTTTAACATCCAAACGATTTCGGTGTTTTGTTTTTATGGTCACAAGAGCCGAAAAGCCTGCCTCGCAAAGGTAAGTGGTTACAAATGGAATCAGAGCATTACATGCTTGCTTCGCCAGGGATGGGTAGGTTTGTCGTTGTGAGCACCAAAATTGTTCCCCTGTTTTAGAATTAAATTCTATGCGTAATAGCTCGTTTGCTCTCAAATCAATAAGGTCATCTTTGTTGAGATCTTCGTCGCAAATGCTGTTTAAGTCAACGAGGAAAGGATTTCGAATCCATGTTTCACCTTCTTTCAACAGGTTATCCATATTGAAATAACCTTTAAACGAGATTTGCAGTGTATCCAAGTGTGCACAAAATTGTTCCCTCATAGAGAGAAAAAGTTCACATTCTCTTTGAGTTTCATTCGTCAAGAAAAGATCTTCTAACATTGGGAAATTTGCATAATTACCCGCTTCCATTCTACGCTTCCAAAGTGGCAATTTGCCCAAAAATGCTTTCAGCTTTTCAGTTGCATCAAATATTGTAACACCTGGCCCTTGAATGGCACGATTAACGTTGTTAATGTGACCGAAAATATCGGCTAAGTAGGCCATGCCGTATGAAAAGCTTTTACAGTCAAATTTTTCAGAAAAGGGACTTCCTTTGTTTTTCAGAAAGATTGACACTTCGTGTTTAAGCTCCTGCATTCGTTTCAAAACTTCACCTCTAGAAAGCCAGCGTACCTCCGAGTGGTACAAAAGTACCTCGTTATCTGACCCTAGTTCTTGACATAACGCTTTGAAAATACGGTGGTTTACAGCTCTGCTTCTGATGAAATTAACGATTTTCACACATATTGACAGAACGTCTTTGAGACTTGCTGGTAAAGTTTTTGCTGCTAAGGCGTACCTGTGCAGGAAGCAGTGAGTGACAACCACGTGAGGAACTTCGTTTTTGACTAAAGCAGCAAACCCAGATTTGTTCCCGAGCATAGCTGGTGCTCCATCAGTACATATCGAGCCGAGTTTCTTTTTCCAATCGAAATTTTGTTTTTCAAAAAATTCTTTTACCATTCGAAATACATCGATTGCCTTTGTAGTTTCCAACAGAGGCTCACAAAATAAAAATTCCTCTTTGATTTTCTCACCGTGAGCATAGCGCACAAAAACCAAAAGCTGGCTGCATTGGGAAACATCAGTGCTTTCGTCAAGCTGCATACTAAATGCAAATGGTGATGCTGCCAACTCTTCCATGACTTGCTTAAGAATATTTTCTGCAATATCAGCTATTCGAGACTTAATAACATTGTTTGACATTGGTATAGCTTCGATTTTTTTCCTCTGTTCTGAACCACAAACTAGCTCAATCATTTCTAAGGCACAAGGTTTTATCAGTGTTTCTGCAATCGTATGTGGCTTTTTCTCCTTGGCAATTCGATAAGCCACTTTGTAAGATGCTTCAACCAAAGGCTTTTGAGTTGGAACAAAGCCGTGTTTTACCAAAGTTCCACTTTTTTCAAACCGAGCCTTTTTATTGCGAAATGCTTGGGGGCTGTCGGAAACATTTCGTGGGTGAATAGTGCTGAGGTGTTCCTTTAATTTCGCTGGCTTCATGCTACTGTTTGCAAGAACTTTACCACACAGGAAACATTGAGGGTTTTCTGTACCATCTCGTTCCGTTGTAAAAGTGAAACCATATGATATATAATCGTTATTATACTTTCGCTTTTTTGCCATTTCAGTTAGCTAAATCCTAACAATATTAAATCTTTCGCTAAATCTTAATAATAATAATAGTCTTGTAGCTGATAATATCATTCACTGCCATGTGCTGCTTCTGCAATAAAACAACATTTGGTTACTGAAACCATGCTGTGAGTTTGGACGAAGTTAACTACGGAGTAATTCTAATTGTTGATATACATTGCGATGTCATAATGGCTACTGAAGTTATCTATCGGCTATTGATTCATTAATGACTTTTCACTTTTGCATCCATGTTGACCTTGCGCAGGTAGCCTAATTGCTTACAGTTGTGCTAAAATTCATCAAGGCATTCACGGACCCCCTTAAACTATTCCACGGACCCCCAAGGGGTCCGTGGACCCCAGGTTAGGAACCACTGAACTAAGTTAAGGGTATGGTTTGCACAGGGCACGTAAACAGCTTTGGGATTGATGTCTAGCATTCTTGCTTGGACCCCAGAATGTTTTCCTTTCATGTTAGCACCATTATCATATGACTGACCTCGACAATCAGACAATTCGAGTTGCAGTTCGGTCGCTTTTTCTAGGAAAGCGTCCAACAAGCCTTTCCCAGTACTGTCACTTATTCTCAAGTAGCCAAAAAATGTTTCTTTAACAACAGCAGCTTCTTCATTACATAGTACATAACCGAGAATGACAGACATTTGTTCATGATGTGACATATCTGGAGTGCAGTCCAAAATTATAGAAAAATATTTTGCCAATTTCAATTGCTGTAAATTTTCTTTTTCAACTTCTGTCGCTAGCAATTCAATTAGTTCATTTTGTATGGTAGGACTCAAATAGTGATCTTTAGTGTTTTTATTCTTGATTCTGTCTTGAAGCTCTTTTAGGATCGGATCTCTTCTTGCCAAAAGCTCAAATATACCCAGAAAATTTCCATTGTGAGGAGATCCTAAGACTTCTTCAGATCCTCTAAAAGCAAGATTCCTTTCCGATAGAAACAAGGCAATGTCGATAAGTCTCTCTAAAACATTTCTCCAAAAACGTCTTTCATTGAAAAAAATATTCATCTCGCGTTTGTCGATAGTGGATGAATTTCTTATCCCTTCAGCTAGCAACATCCATTGACTGCAGCATTCTTGGTGGGAAATGCCGTTTTCATGGTCTTTCAGTTTTTTCGAAAAACCCTCCCATGTATTTATACCACTACAAAAGGGGCTTAGTGTTTTTCCAAATAGCTTACAACAAAAGCAAAAAACTTGATCTGATTCCCCAGAATAAACTAGCCACGACCGTGAAACACTTTCACCATTAGGTAACACACGTTTATAATGGTTGGAGGAAAAACGTCGCCTTGGAGTTGTGTTATTATATGGAAAATTCATTATTAGTTGATGTGGTCCACGCTTTACTATATCCCATCGTTGAGCATCAGAAATACTTTTAGGCCATTTACATGGGTCATCAGGGATAGGGGTAAATTGAGATTCAGTTATTTTTGATATTGAAGGTTGCGTATTGGCAGGTAAATCACAACTTACATTTTCTGGAAATTCACAATCACTTTGATGCTGATCGTCATAGTCTTCTTTTTCTTGTACACTATAGTTTTCTTCATCCCTCTCGGTACTAGTGCCAGGTCTACTCTGCTCAGTAATCTTGAAAAAATCTGTCATCGTGGGCAATTTCGCTACAGCATCTCGAGCAGTGGCTGCTTCTTTTCTCTTTTGAGCACCACTTTTTGAACGTTTCATTCTATACAATGTCAATAAAATACTTTATCTGCACTCTGCAGTGTATATATATTGTCCCGGTATTTATAGCCAAACAGAATTCCAGACCATTCTATGATTGTTGCGTAACAACGGCATTGTTACGTCAATCGAATATTCAAGATTCTACCAGAAAATCAATCGAAATATTCTAGATTCTGCGAGATAAAATGACGTTGCATTCACTTATGATGTCACAAGCCAATTTCTTCCTACAGTTTAAATCGGTTGTAAACAAGTCTGCTGAACTGAAAATAGTCACGTAGCCAAAAAGCAATTTCAGACTAACTTGGGCCCCCAAAGTTGGCCTGGGCCCCCCCAATTGGGGGGTTTGGGGGGTGGCTTCTACGTCTCTGGCTATCAGGTGCTACACCTTGCCCAAGGGTGACCTGGGAGCAAGGACAGTTAAGAGACAGCTCCTTTACGTCTCAAGGCACATAAATCCTGTCGCCGGTTGTAGTTTTAAGTCATACACCTAGGACTATATTAAACACATAGCTATTATAAAAAGGAAGTTACTGTGAGTTAGTAGTACCGTTATGGTATTCCCAGCTGCATTGTTCGCGTAAAATCTAATCAACTCAATTAATAAATAATTTGATGCAGAGTGACCTTAAAAGACGAAAATAACTTATTATTCTAATCTGATATGCAATGATGAAGTTTCTGTAGTTCAATGGTCTTTATGAATAGATTGTTCATGGTTGACTGTGCTCACTTCATTGTCACAACCTTCAGAGGTTCCATCTGAAAACAGAAAAAAGAACACAGAAACCATCGCACTGTAAAAGACTATATCATAAGCATTAACATTTCCTAGATGTGAATTTTAAGTGGATTAAATGTTCATGAAGTAATAAAGAACTGCCTTGATGGGTTGATAAAAGATTTCAAAGATTTTATTTCTCTTAATGCTGGAGGAAGCTTATTCCATTGCACAGGACCTTTGCATTTGAATGACTGCTGGGTTAGTTTAATTCTGCATAACTTAGGAAATATCTTAGCTTTTACCGTGACCTATCAGCATTGCAGTTTCGATAATTGTGCTGAAAGAAGTTATTAAATGCATATGGTAGCATGTCATTAAAATATTTGTGCATAAATTTAACTATCTCTAGTTGAGCAGTTTGTTCTATTGTCATAATGTTATGCTTTTTCATAACTGCTGTTATGTCATCTTCTTTTTTGGCATTAAATGCTAATCGAATGACCTTATTTGTGTTTTGGAGTCTGTGAATCAGTGTTTTGTTGTTTAAACACCAGGAAGAAATACGGTATTGAAGGTGACTTTGAATCATGCTATAATAGAGCAATTAAAGTGATTTTTGGTTAAGATAGGGTTTTATTTTTTGTATGATGCTACGGCCCATTCTAATTTTTTTCAGCAGCAATTCCATATGAGATTTCCACAATAGATGCTCGCGAATTATTACACCTAAAACTCTAACAGATGTTACCTTGTCTAATGCATTGCCATTTAGCTTGATTTCAAGACTAGGTGGGACTGGAGGGCTATTACGAGTTTTAAAAGTTATGACTTTAGTTTTTTCAATGTTTAAAGTAAGCTTGTTTGCAGTAAGCCAGGAATCAACTTGGTGCAATTCTTCATTTGCTTTTTTATATAGTTCAGTATATGAAACATGATTGAAGAATAAGTTTGTATCATCAGCAAACATGATAGCTTGACCAGAAAAAAGACATTTCAGAAGATCATTAACATATATCAAAAACAATAATGGACCAAGAATTGACCCTTGTGGGAGGCCTAAGTTAATCAATGCAGGAGCTGATAGTTTCCCATTCATTTTATTTTGTAAAGATCGATTACTTAAATAACTTTTAAGCCATTCATAGGGTAGTCCCCTAACTCCATAGTGATGTAATTTGTAAAGTAAGATGTTATGATCAATCGTGTCAAAAGCCTTTGACAGATCCAAGAAAACACCCAGTGTATATTTTTTTTCTTCAAATGCTTTTGTAACATTTTCTACCATAACTGTGAAGCATTGCTTGTGGAGTGTTTTTTTCTAAAACCGAATTGATATTGACGGAAAAAATCTACTTGGCTCAAAAATGAACACAGCCTTTTGTAGAAAATTCTTTTCCAAAATTTTGGATATAACAGGTAGTAAGCTGATTGGTCGATAATTTTTTACATCAGATTTGGATTATTTTTTGTGCACTGGGATTATTTTGGCCTTTTTGAACTCATTAATAAATTTACCTTGTCCCAATGAAAGATTAAAAATGTGACATAGTATTAACAATATATTATCTGGTGATAATTTAAGAATTGACATTGGGATTTCATCTAAACCACAACTGTTTTTTGATTGCATGCCAGATAAAATATTCTTAATTTCCGAGACACAAGTGGGGTTTACATACATACAGTGCGGGTATGACGAACCAAGATAATCATCAAATTTAGCACCAGCGTGGTTCATGTCTTTTTTTAGGTTACCACCAATCGTTGTGAAGTGTTTATTGAAGTGGTCAGCTATTTTTGGTAAATAATTCTCCATGAATACTTAAGGAAGTGCAGCTATAGTTTTTAGTTTTCCCTAAAAGAATGTTTATAGTTTGCCATGTCTTTTTAATATTGTGTTTTTGGTTTTCAAGAATTGATGCAAAGAAAGCTTCCTTTTTTTCCTGAATGCTATGAAAATATTTATTTCTAGCTTCTCTGTATTTTGCTTTGGCTAGGATACTCTTTTTGGCAATATATTTTTTAAATAACTTATCTTTTTGTTTCAAAGTTTCTTCAATTAGTTTGGTGTACTGACTATCCGGCCTCGTCTCGTGGCTAAAAGTGGTGATTCAGGTACTCTGGGAAGCGGTGCACCAATCGAAACCTCAGATGAATCGGGTCCTGAAAAAGAAGGACTATTAGCAGTAGCAACACCCTCATCAAGTGGGCGATCCCTCAATGTATTGGGCTCTAGCGCTCCGATATTGCAATAGTTCAACATGTTGGCCGGCTTCAAAAGGTCAATTCATACTTTGTCTATGTTCCTGTCCAGTTCGAGAGTGAACACTTTGTCCTTTCTGTGCAGGACACGATAAGGGCCTCGGTGGGGTTGTTGGAGAGGAGGTTGAACGCCATCTTGCCGGACAAACATATGCGAGCAAGATGATAAATCAGGAGGAAAATTTGTAAGTTGCGAGGTTATGACGCGAGCCCAGACAGGCTGCATATGTTTCATAAAAGAACGCAAGTCGGATATGTATGCGCTAGGGTTGTGTGATTTCTTTGAAAGGTGAAAATACTTGCATGGCAGGCATAAAGAAGTATCATACAACATTTCGCTGGACGAATAGGGGTGGTTTTTTTCAACCATAGAGCGAATCCCCAGTAAGACCCAACCCAAATTGGAAAACTAATCGGACGGGTTGGTGTGGGCTTTTAATGACGCCTTCAAGACACGGTGGAAACGTTTCACGATTCCGTTGGCCTTGGAGTTATAGGAAGTGGAGTGAATGATCTTGCTCCCCAAAAATGTCATCAAGTCATGCCGGAGAGTAGAGGTGAATTGCCTGCCTCTATTAGTGGTAATGGTCTCCAGTGCTTCATAGCGACCCACAAAATGCAACACCAACGCGTCAACCACAGACTGTGCTGTGATGTCTGGAAGAGGAATAGCCTCAGGCCAGCGCGAAAAACGATCAACGATGGTGAGTATGTAATGGAATCCTTCTCAAAAAGGTAACGGACTAACTATGTCAACATGAACATGGGTAAACTTAGCAAAAACCGACTCGAACCTTTGAAAAGGAGATTTTGTATGCAGACCCACTTTCGACTGTTGACAAGGATGCAAGTGTAGCGTGTCGCGCCTCGCACTTCATCGAGCTGCCATGCCAAACATCTTTTTGTCTTTTTTTTTACATTTTTTTTATTAGTTTGCTTTCAGTGGCTTAGCACCTTGCTCCCACTGATGTGTGTGATTCTAGTTGTTTACTGTAAGAGCTGTGTTTGCTAATTTGCAACCTCGTGCGTCTCCAGTTTGACGCCCAGCTTGCGCACCTTTGCTGCTTTACGCTATGATTTTGCTGATGAAGTAATGTTAACTAACGAAGTATCTACCGTCAGGTTTGTAGCCGCTCGGCTATCTCTGTTTCAAGTATATCGTGCTCCAACAGTCCGCACGCCTGGCGATGTAACCTCACGCCAGGAATCTAGCCTGCATGGCTTTCCGGCAACATAGCCGTGATATTGCAACGCGTATTGTTTATTATTATTGTATGCATCTACAATCACATTCATTTATTTTTCTTTTTTTATTAGGGCTAGTTTATGTTTATTTTTATCTTCTCTTGGTAGCTCGGTGATCGGTTTGCCTTTCCCGCCATTAGGTTGTTTATCCGTGGTGCGGCAGCACCAGGTTTCAACTCTTTGATTCCCGCGCCAAGCGTACCGTCGTTGATTAGCACTGAACCAGTAGAGTTGCTTTGTAGAACTAGTGATATTAGCTCTACGGATCCTTTCTGCTTCGCCAAACAAAAACAGGAAACGGTTGAAGCTTTCTTGCAGTGTTTTATTCACAAATATGCGCAGCTCCTCCCAGCGTGCACAGGACGAAAATTCACGGCGATAAAGGCTACCACACAGCCTTAATAACAATTACACAGGGGGACCAACACTCAGGCCCAAACAGAAATCCGAAGCATAATCAGTAATCAGGCCGAAACGAAAATTTACTACTCGTTTCGCCACGTTGACGTTTTGACAAGAATAGCGAAAATACACGTGGTCACTATATATATACGAGCAGATGCACCTGTTCTATATATGAGTCAAACATGTGGCCTTATTTAACCACAGGGAAAAGACCAAAGAAAGACAATACAACAAAGGAAGGCTTTTAGAAGTACCGGTAGTCCGTAGTAAGCCCGGTTATAACGTCTATTACTTCTCAGTAGGGGCTAATTGTTCGGTTCGCTGTAGGGGTCTAATTTGAAGCTATATTACTTAAACTCCTAACAAAACAACACGAGATCACTTAATTTACCACAATATCAATCAATTTTGTAAAAAATTGCTTATGAAGTCTTTGCGTCACGTTCTCAAGAGACTACGCTGTATGAAGTCGAATTGCTGTAAAGGCCACATGGCGATTGGCGGAACATAGCGGCCCCTAATTATGACGCAGCAATGTCATAATTACAACAACAAGTAAAGCCAATCGATTTTTAGTTAAGACAGGTATCTGTGTTGCCTAATACATTTTGCTAGAGCAAATACGAACATGATACATAACAGCAACACAAACTTTAAGCATGCAAGCAAATCCAAAAAAAAGCACAAGAAAAAGAAACATGGTTGATTATACAAACACAACACTTAATTGCGATCAATTTACTACACATTTTTGTATTAGCGGGGAAGCTAGCCACAGCTGTCGTTTGGACGCGCTCAAGGTATGCTACTGGTTACACATTCTCCACGGGAGCTAAACGAGAGACATCCCGTAACACATACTCAATTATGACCTCCCCCGTTGTTTCATTCTTTTTAGTTACGGCCACCTTGGCCCGTCTCACTATGGGTTTCCCATTTCTAATTTGAGGAATCACCTCCTCTATCCTTCCAAGCTTGTACCTTCCACGTTTGGATATGTCCTCTAACGAGCCCATAACCACCAGTTGCCCAGGTTTCAAATTTTCAGATACCTTCAGCCACTTTTTCCGCCCCTGCAGCCAAGGTAAATAGAAGGCTATCCACTTTTCCCAGAATTGCTGTGAGAAAGATAAATTAAAGCGATAATCTCTTCTAAGCATGTCTCGGTCATGCGGTTGTCCAACTGCTACATGTGGGTCCAAGTAAGGGGTTAAAAGTGAAGCTGGAGTAATAGCAGTAAAATCCCTAGGATCGTCACTTAGTGGTACCAAGGGCCTTTCATTTACAATCCTAACTGCACTCCCAACGTACGTCAACAACTCAACAAACTTTGGCTTATGCACCGCGGTGTCCAAAATGTGAGAAAGAACAATCTTGAACTGTTTCACCATTGCCTCCCAAGCACCACCTTGCGCTGGAGCATACGGAGGTATAAATTCCCAATTTATACCTTTTCTTCTAAGGGAAATGTGAAAGTCCTTGGTTTCAATCAAGTTCGGAAGCTTTTTTGACCCGGCCTGGAACGTGCTTGCATTATCTGAGTAGATCGTATTGACCTGTCCACGCAGGTCTGTAAATCGAGTAAAGGCCAGTAAAAAATCATCCAGCGACAAAGATGTTACCAACTCAACATGAATAGCCCGAGATGCCATGCATGTAAACAGGAGCCCCCATGCCTTCTTGTTGCTTCTTCCTTCTGCATAATTTAGAGGGCCAAGGTAATCCACCCCGGAATAGAAAAAGGGCTTTTTATGAGCTGTAAGGCGTGCCAGCGGTAAGTCAGACATGAGTTGTCTAATGGGCGTTGCCCTTTCAATAGCACACACACCACAATCACGCACATATCGTCTTACAGCAGCATTACCATTCGCAATCCAAAACTTCCGTCGTGTAGACATCAGCGTATGTTGCACACCACAATGGCAGTCTCGGTAGTGATAGAACAATACCACTAACCTAGTCAGGGGGTGTTTAGACGGAAGGAGGAGGGGGTGCTTTGCTTCCCATGATATATCTGGGGATTTGCTTAAGCGTCCTTCTATACGTAGCCTTCCCTCCTCGTCTACACAAGGCCTATACTTCTTTAGCAATCGCAACTCTTTCAAGCGATCTTTCTGGGTTGGCGACCCCGTAACATTACACTGTTTGATCACTTCGTCAAGTGCATCAGCAGATTTACCCTGCATCGAACAAATCACATTGCCATACACCTTGTTCTGAACCAACTTCACTATGATCAGTAGAGCCGTTTCTAAGTAAGCAGCATCGAGCACCGGCTTTATAAATTTATTTTTTCTTACTTTACAGCATTGGAACCAATCGACAAAGGCAATCAAATAAGCTACTCTTTTTTGCAGAGTGTATAAATTAGGTGCTTTCTCAATCAGTTTATCAATGCCGTCGATACGACTACGCTCTGACAAATTTATTCTATGCGCTCCAACTTGAACTACATTCTCTACCAATGGCTCTGCTGCATATTGTTGCAACAGTGACGGGCCATTTATCCACAAATCACGTGCTTCTGCTTTACGCATGAGATCCGGTCGCGAACCCACGTCAGCCGCATTCAACTTACTAGGACAAAAGCGCCATTCAGTCTCACTAGACAACATCAAGATGTGGTTTACTCTTCGCGTAATGAACTTATTCAAACGTAAGTCAGGGTTCTTAAGCCATTGTAGCACCGTACGGGAATCGCACCAAAAAAAATTATTGCAATTAGGTATTTCCAATGCGTCAGAGGCTTGTTTCAATAGCTTCGCTGTGTTCAAAGCTGCGACGAGCTCCTTCCTAGCAATGGGCCACGAAGACTGATTAGCCAAGACAATGTTACATTTACCAAAAACGAACGACACGGCTGGTATACCATTCACTAATCTGCGTAAGTAGATGACAGAAGAAAATGCTAGATTCGAAGCGTCACTAAATCCATGCAACTGGAACCCAACGTTGTCATCAGGGCTGCTCAAATCAGCATTCAAAAAGTACCATCTTGGCAGCGAAAAATCTTTTAACATTTCTAACGAGTGAAGCCACGCTTCCCACTCTTTCACGACACTTTCGGGCACCTCTTCGTCCCAGTCAAACTTCTCTATAGCTAACTGTTGCAAGATCAGACGCGCTTTCAGAAAAAACGGCGAGCCAAATCCTAAAGGATCAAAGTTTTGTCCAAGTTGGCTAAGCATGCTTCTACGAGTATACTTTGTCAGAGGCTTTAGCGAGCACTGGATGCGCAGTTCGTCAGACTCCGTTACCCACACACAGCCTAAAGTTTTAGCTGACGGCATAGCGACACTATTCGTCTCCAAATCTACTTCGCGAATGGATGGCGCCAGCAATTCGCTATCCATTCCTACCAACACATTCACAGATTCTTTGTTTGCACTCCATTTTACCAATTCGAACCCGCGGCTACGAAACAAAGCAATCGCCTCATTGGCAATTAGTTGCGCATCATCAAAGCTATCCGCAGAAAAAATAAAATCATCAACATACATGTTTTTTGACACAGTACCAAGCGTCAAATCACTGGCTTTGCTAGGGTTTTGTTCCACCATCTTTTTAATGGCTAAGCAAGCAATATACGGGCTACTTTTTATACCCCAAGGATGCACGCAAAAACGAAAAGGAACTAACTTACCCTTATGGACATCATCGTTTTCAAACCACAATAAGCGACATAAATCCCTTTGTGCAACAGGCAATTTAATTTGAAAAAAGCATTTTGTGATGTCAGCCATCAAAGCGTATTTACCTTTGCGGAACCTAGCCAACACGTGAACAAGCGGGTTTAACAAGTCAGGACCGGTCATAATGACGTCATTAACGCAGACCCCTTTGTATTCGGACTTTCCGTCATAAACAATGCGTTTCTTGGCCTGCGACGTCACAAAATATGGCAAATACCACTCATGCTTACTATCATAAACAGACTCATTAGCCTTTTCAATGTAGCCATTAGATTTCAAATTTTGCATAGTTTCCACAAGAAATTCGCAGAGATCGTGTTGCTTTAAAGCCTTTTTTCTCAAAGCGATAGCTCTGTCTCTAGCAAGCGCTAAATTATTGGGCAGCTCAATATCAGCTTTCAATGGCAGTGGAATTTCAAAATGATCATCGCACAGCTTAACATTTGGTTCTACCAAACCTTTGGCAATTTCGTCAGTACGAGATAAATCCAAAGCTTCGTTCTGCACAACCAAGTCCCTAAGCTGACCCTTCAATGCAGCAATTTCCCTATCACGGGCTTCCAGGTCAAGCTTACACTGCGACAGATCGTCATTAGCCACACAAGTTTGCACTCTAAGAACCTTAGTGGCCCTGGCATATAAGAGCGATCTTCCTCCAGAAGCCATCCAACCCAGGGGGGTGAATATAGCATGAGGCTCACCTCGACTTTCTCCCATGCGCTCTTCCTTCGCACACATTAAAAATGCATTGTCATTGCCGATAATAATGTCGACAGTATCACAATTGTCGAGAGTAACAAGTTTTACACCGTCAAAATGTTGCAAATTGCTCAAATCCTGCTTATGCGGCAAGGTTTCAACGTCATCTACCCAAGGGGGGATAACGGCCGCAGTCACGTCACCAAACAGCTCTTCAGTATCTATAGACTGAATATTAAACTTAACCAAATTAGCCAAAGTATTTTTGTCGCCAACCAAAGTATCCAACTTAAAGGACGCGGTGTCAAACGGCTCTAGTCCTAAATCCTCTACTAAGCTACTGGCGATAAATGTCAGCTGAGACCCCGGATCATGTTGGCAGTACACTAACTTTGAGTGGCCAGTCGCGGGGTTCATCACGCGTGCGGCAGTCACACGATTATACGCCGCTTTCACGCTCTCAATTTTGACACTGCGCACAGTTACTGCGGGTTCAGCACTTGTTTCAGGCAGCCTATGCCCGGAATCAACAAAGTAATCATGTAGGAGAAAATAGTGCTTTTTATCACAAGCATTACCGCACCTACGGCAATTATTATCACGCGTGCAATCTTTCACAAAATGATCGCGCAAGCAATTCAAGCACTTCCCAGATTTCATCACGACATCCCTGCGGTCTTTGGGATTTAAGTGCAAAAAGTCTCTACAGTTTGACAACCAGTGGTATTGATCCTTACCATTTAAAGAACAATAAATGCACAACGGTGCATTTCTTGTGCCACCACCTGTCGGGCTCCGGCTGTCACCTGCGCGGTAAACAGGAGCACTATCCGATGATTTTGTCAAGGGGTGCGACTCGTTTGATTTCGCCGTGGTCTGCCTTACTCTGCACGTGGCTTTATTTTTATCAAATTTTTTGTTTTCTTGATGGCTCTGTGGCTCACCCAACAACATTATTCCAAAATCAGTGGATTTGCACAATTCTTCACGTTTTACAAAATCGACCAAACTTTGATAAGTGGGCTCACTTGTGCTACCGCATTTATCGAGAAGAAATTCTAAATACCTTTGCTTAGCTTCAAAGGGAAGCCTTTTAGCCAAATCCAAAACAAAACTACCTTCTAATTTTTCACGCTGATTATACGCTCTAGCATACAGAAGACATTGATCTAATTGATCTTTAAACTCTTTCATAATATTCGCGGACGAAGAGACCAATTTATTACCATAGCGATACTTCCTAATTTCAGGTTCCGAGAGAAACCCGCCACGGACACCAAATCGCTGTGACAATCTTTCTAAAGACATTTCTATTCTGTCTTTTTCCGACAAGCCAGGCGTGTCAGATGTCAAATTAGCGATTGTTTGTGCAGCTGTTCTAACACAAGCTGCTTGAAGCAGAGTGAGACGAACCCCCTCAAAGGGACAACTATCCATTAACGCATAAATACGATTTTTAAAGAATATGAAGGGCATGTTAGCGCCATCATAGCCAATCAACGCCGC
This sequence comes from Trididemnum clinides, assembly GCA_963675345.1. Taxonomy (NCBI): domain Eukaryota; kingdom Metazoa; phylum Chordata; class Ascidiacea; order Aplousobranchia; family Didemnidae; genus Trididemnum; species Trididemnum clinides. The sequence continues at coordinate 18,149,125 of OY776285.1, read as the reverse complement.
TTTATCCATAAAGGTTTTACAATTCTGATATTCAAAAAAGCAGTTTTGCTGATCTGCGCTCGAATTACCAGATGAAGGCGAGAAACCGATATTTCTGCCATTGCTAGCATTCCTAGTCAATTCGTTTTGATAGCCGTCATGTAATTCTGCCGTGGTTTGACGATTTTTCTCCGGTGGTGGATATCGGCTTAAAGCGCACTCTCTGACGTCACCACGCTGCGGAAACCGACTCACAACAACATCATTCATATCCCGCACACGTTCAGATACATGACAATCAGCCCTACGTGGTGGTAATACTTCACTCGGCCTTAAATCCTGAACGAAGCCACACGCGAATCCTAGTGGCACCTTCACTCGGGGCGGCCCCGAACATTTACCGGCTCCACTAGCAGACAAACCATCTCGTCCAAGAACAGGAGGGTGCTTTTGTGTAAAAGGGTTAGTCGCAGCTGAAGGCACTACACAATTTTCTGTTTGAGCAGCTGGGTTAGAAAAATCATTTAAAATGGCATTAGAGCCCCAAGGTTCAGACAACGCGGTTTCCCCACAGGCAATCCCACGCAAGGGCTTAACTAAGTGTGACGCGTCACCAGCGGCCCCGAGACCCAAATCAGTCTCTCCAGTTCGAGGGGCTACAACCTGATTGTCCACCTTCTTGTTACGTCCAAGAATGGCGGCCACATCGGGTCCCGTGCCTGAGTAGGACTTCCTACTGGAAAGTCTACTTTTGTGGCTGATCCGGGAGCCCTCTCTAAAACTGCTCGTAGCCAAAATTTCTTGCCTGCGCTGTTCCGCCCTGAGTTTAGCATCCATCAGTTCAAATTCGGCTTGCTTGGCTTGCATTTGTGCTTGAGCCTTTTTAGCCTCGATTTGAAGTTCCTCTCGCTGGAGTTCCAAATCGATTTGAATCAAAGCATTAGCAGAACTTCTAGAAAGGGCCGTGCCTACATTGGACACGCTATCCTCTGGCTGCACCTCGGAATGGGGCTGCTCTAATATTTGGTTCATCTTATCCCGACATTTTAGCTTTAAACTTTCAAACGTGAGCCCCACCTTGTCCTGCACATCAGCAGACGCAGCAGTGTCTCCATTATCATTTAACAATTGATGAAATTTGCTCACGTCTTCGCCCAAATTTTCGAGCTTATCCCAGCAAAGCAAAACTTCTCGCCTATTGGTACACAATGAAAGCTCTTGACCAAGTTCCCCAATGCGGGTAATAAGATACCTTTTTTGACAACGCACCTCACGTTCAAATTTACCTCCCTCAGTGGAAGCGACGCTACCACCGGGTAACTGATGCTGCTCCCCAGATGCCCTAGTCAAGCCCGGGAGAACCGATCCCTCGGTCACACACCCCGATGCACCCCCAACCGCTGCGGCATGCTTTAGCCCGCCACTTACTAGCGACATCACTCACAAAAAAATTCACTTCAAAACACGGAATATATCTAACAAACGTGAAATGCACAGAAAGCCAAATACTTTCAATTTAGGGGGCAGCAAAGAAACAATTTAAATTTTTTGGCTAAACACGCGTTAAGCCGTCTCGAGCAGTCTGAGATTATACAAATACAACAAATATCAATACCTTCGTTGTAGGGGTGTAGCTTCGCCCCTTCTGGCGTCTTCTAGCGTACGTTCACTTCACTTCACAAATTTCAAAAATGTAGAAGATGCCTTGATCTCATGCTGGTTGATACAACTTCAATCTTCGATCGAGCAGTCTACGTTTCGATTTTATGGTGCGGCAGCACCAGGTTTCAACTCTTTGATTCCCGCGCCAAGCGTACCGTCGTTGATTAGCACTGAACCAGTAGAGTTGCTTTGTAGAACTAGTGATATTAGCTCTACGGATCCTTTCTGCTTCGCCAAACAAAAACAGGAAACGGTTGAAGCTTTCTTGCAGTGTTTTATTCACAAATATGCGCAGCTCCTCCCAGCGTGCACAGGACGAAAATTCACGGCGATAAAGGCTACCACACAGCCTTAATAACAATTACACAGGGGGACCAACACTCAGGCCCAAACAGAAATCCGAAGCATAATCAGTAATCAGGCCGAAACGAAAATTTACTACTCGTTTCGCCACGTTGACGTTTTGACAAGAATAGCGAAAATACACGTGGTCACTATATATATACGAGCAGATGCACCTGTTCTATATATGAGTCAAACATGTGGCCTTATTTAACCACAGGGAAAAGACCAAAGAAAGACAATACAACAAAGGAAGGCTTTTAGAAGTACCGGTAGTCCGTAGTAAGCCCGGTTATAACGTCTATTACTTCTCAGTAGGGGCTAATTGTTCGGTTCGCTGTAGGGGTCTAATTTGAAGCTATATTACTTAAACTCCTAACAAAACAACACGAGATCACTTAATTTACCACAATATCAATCAATTTTGTAAAAAATTGCTTATGAAGTCTTTGCGTCACGTTCTCAAGAGACTACGCTGTATGAAGTCGAATTGCTGTAAAGGCCACATGGCGATTGGCGGAACAATCCGTTATTTTTTTGTTAATGTGACATGTGTAGTGTCCTGTTTACATAGACGCGTGCAGCGACCTAATTCCTGGTGTTGCGTGCAGATTTTGTTACCGACCATGTGGTCGGAGATATTGTGCTCTCTTTTTTCGTCGATCGCCGTGGCGGACGGACGTATTCTGATTGTCTGTCATGTTTCTCGTTCGTTGTTGATCGTCGTGGCAGAAGGACGTAATTTTTGATTATCTGCCACAGCTTGCGCGAATTGATGGAATAAAATATTGCTTTAGTGCTTTCTTCCTTGTGACTGCCATAGTTCCCAGCAATTGGGGTTCAGTCGGCACGTTATTGCTCTAAGGATCTTATTTCCTACACAAGCTTTACTTCATCGTTTGATGTCATGATTCATGCCTGGCCATACGAATCTTCGTAATATTGATTCTCGACTGTGTTTGATATCAGGATGGGAAAAGGAATGCAGTGTCTCAAATACCTGTTTACGGAAAGCCTCTGGTATTAGAGGTCGGAAGCTTCCCTGAGACACATCACCTAGAAGCGGAACGCCATGATTGGAAATTGGACGGTGCTCAATTGCAATGAGTGGTCTCCGGTTTGGAAACCAGTAAATGAGCGGTCGTGAGCTTGGGCCGCTGCCATGGCTAAAAACTCCGTCGCTGGCTGTCCCACAAAGATTGCTCTAACTGCACGTGGCAAGCAGTCGAAAACTAAATCATTTTCCCCTTTAATGTATCGAAAGTGTCGAAAGATGAAATTTAAATGACGTAACTTAGTTGGCGAAGAGATGAATGGCGTGAACGCGTAGAACAGGGGGAAGGGGGTGGGGTGTAATCGGTATATACAATGAATTGCCGACCATCAACATAATAGCGGAAGTGACTAATCGCGAGATATATTGCAAGAAGTTCAAAAGTCAAATAACTGCACTGGGTTTGCAAAAAGGTTTGAGAAAAAATGCCAGCGGTTTCCATGCATCACCGTGCTTCTGTTGCAACACCGCACCACAGCCTGTCTCACTCACGTCAACAAAAATAGCGGCGATAGCTTCAGGTATAAGAAATACTGATGGTGATATTAAAAATGAAACCAAATACAAATTAAATTACAGTCAACACAAAGCAAAGCAAAACCAAATACGCACGTAATCACCACATTTTTATTTCTTCAAGGAATATTCGACTTCAACGTTAGCACCAACCACTTCGAGACATTTCAGCCATATTTTGACTCATGCTTGTCCGACATTGACCCGTGAATGAAACTAAAAAATATATCTAGAGCAAAAAAATTTACTTCGCTGATACATGGTATGTAGCACTAGGACGATATAAACCACACGCAAATAGTGAAACAACCACACTATGCATTGTGTAGATTGTATTTTTGAAAAATGCAAACTTTTCCTGAACTTAATATTTCCGTTGCAAGACCTATTCTGGTCCCAAAAATAGTTGGCAGGGTCAACAATGCCTATGTTACCTGTATTAGTAGTAGGCCAAATCCTGCCCCTATTTCTTTCTTCTTGAGCACAAATTTAAATTCTTCTTGCTCTTCCACGTTATCACGGAACACTTTCTCTAAGTTGCCCAATATAGAGCGAAATATTTTAGACATCTGGTTTGGAAATACTGTACCATATAATGGTAGGCTACAATTACTCACGATAACATCTCAGGCGGCATTTAAGCACTGACAATCATACAATAAGCGAGAAAACGTTAATCTCAAAATTAATAAAGAATGTGTTGTAAAACACATTAGGGCTTGCGGCCCCTTGAAAATTTACGCACGCTCCCCAGGGGAGGCTTTCCCCCCTTTCTTTAGGTTAATGCAATTTTCAATTAACAATATCCGCTATTAACTTCCCTTTCTAGATTATTTTTTCAGCATTATGAACTCGCTATAAAGAAGAAAATTCTTGCTTTCAAACGTTAACAATTGTGAACAAGTCAAAACAATTAAGCGGTTAAAAAACAATTGATTTTTTCACCCGAAATGCTATCAAAATGCGACTTTTTCTTGCTTTGGTACGGTTTTTATTGACAAATAGCTTAGTCATACTATTTAGTGGGAAATCTGTAGTTTCCATATTTTTGACTTTTATACGTTGCTTGTAAATATCATTACGTGTTTCTGCTATTTTGGAGATTCTGGTTCTTCAGTCAGAGCTCTATGTCGTTTAGCTGGCAGTCTATGGGCAATAGAAATTTCTTGTTTTGTAAGGTTTACGCCCAGATCGTTACAGATATTTACAACAATTTCGGCGACATCTTCATTTGCATTTTCAGGAATTCCATGAAATTTGAAGTTTTGCCTTCTTCATATTGTTCTATTTGATCTAATTTGTAAGTTTCGGTTTTAGTTAGCTTCTCCAGTTTTCAGTACGGTGTTTGTTCCCCAGCTTGTTTTTTACACTTTCTATTGCGTCATATTTCTGTTTTGGGCTGTCATATTTCGCACAAATAAATTCTTGGTTTTCTTTTGATTGTCTAATTCCTGCTTTTAAATTGCTGATACCCTTTTGTTCACCAGTAAATTTAGTTATGCCTCTTCTACCATTTGTTTTTTCCACTGACTAGCTGTACACAACTTTGTACAATTTCTTTTTCGTTGAAGTTACCTTGATTTCGATTTCAGATGGACTTCAAAAAAACGTTGATCAGAAAAGAAAAAAACGCGTCCGTTCGCTAGAACTTTTTCAGATAGAATATTAATATTAAAGATATTAGTGTTGTTTTTGGCCCAGTCAAATATTAGGTGAAGGAGCCCGTGGGTGGTAAAAGTTAAAGGTTTTTTAGGCTATTGTAGCACCAGTCTTTGCTATACCAAAACCAAACTTTTATAGTGTAGTTTTGGTAAGTATACCAAAACTTTACTTCAAATTATTGCACTTATTATAGTGTGCTATGATTTTTCGCAATAATAATTATTGGATTGCTGCAAAACGAGAAGGGTAATACATGTATAGGAAAAGTAATGCCGAGGCCGGTAACTCGCATTACTTTATGCATGTAAGATTACTTAAGAAGAGTTTATATCTCGCAGTATATTGCTGCAATAATCAATACAGCAATAAAACATCGTTTTTCTGAAAAACGTTTATTATAAAAAAGCAGTCTTTTCTTATTACACTTCAAAAATGATAAAGCCTAAGCTTTTTAATGCTTTTCCAGATTTGCGGGAAGCAAATGTAAAAAGCCAGAGTTTGTGGCGCGGCCCTCAGTAAAATGCCCAAAGATTTTTCGGACGCGTGGATCGGCTATTAGTCTAATAGAAATAAAATATTCAGCTACGACGGTAACGTAAGATTATGAAATCGAGAAAAAAATTTACGTTCTTGATTCAATATAGAAAATCAACCTTTAAGAAAAATAACGCAGCAGAAACAGTTAAGTTGGCAGAAAGGCCTCTTTACAAACACACATGCTACTGAAACATCTATGTGGCAATAGGATGTATGGTATACTTCAATACATCATACATCTTTTATAGAGTGCAGCAAGTTGAGAGCAAAGCTGTGGGAGGAGGGTACTCTTTTTTATCCAAATTCAATATAGCCTATTGTAGAATTACCTGGAATGCTTTGCAATTGAAAACCAACGTCATTTAAAATTTAGCTAAATGTGTTGATGAATAATATATTCCAGCGCGGGTCTTATCTTAGCTATTTTTAAAAGGAGTGCGCAGTTCATAACCCTCCATGAAAATTAAAACAGTAGTGCGCAGTGTGCAGCCCACGGCCAAAACGCGCTCGGCCACATATGTTGTAGCCTGAAGTGGACGTCAAAAGTGTCAATTCGATTTTTGAACTCGAGGGTCTCCTAAAAAATAAAAACAATAGAAATTGGATGTAAAACACGTAAACGTCGCTTTGAAAATGCTGATCGCTCAAAAAAAAATCTTCGCCTCCTTTTCGAATTAAAAATGCAACCATTCAAGACCTTAAAAGCTTATTTTTAATTGGCTTGGTATGCTGGCTTATAAAATTTTCAGTTACCCCCTAAAAAGTTTCTGCCAAAGCCCTTGCTTATGACATAGTTAGATTCACACCACACGGCTTCGAAACTGACTTTGCCAAAGACACTGGTTCTAAAATTCAAAAAAATCATGGCAACATTCCGCGATTTATTGTTAAAAATATTGGAAAGGTTACATTAGTATATGAAGCTGTGACAGTCAGATATCCGACTCACAAATACATCCAAAGACGTACAAAACTTAAAATAGTTACATGGTAACATATCCAGAAGCACAGCAGCAATAATTGGGATCGTATCTCTTCTTACTCTGGACTCAAAAATTATATTTGTGTAAAGATACAATTTAAATAAAACCATACAACCCAAAACGATAGCAGTCCATTTTCAAACGAAAGCCTGAATCAGATGAGTCACATGTTTATAACTGAAGAGCCTCTTCAGTTAACCGCAGCAGCAAAAGCGGAAACCCGTGGCTAAAGACTTACGGTATTACAGATCATGCTCCAGTTCTGGAGGGATAAAAAAGATCAAGGTTGGCTTGTATTTGTCACTCTGGACAAAAATCAACGGAAAAAGTGATCACAGTGCTAACGACATTTCCTCAGCCATGCGTTACAAGCGTAAGTTAATAGAACTTTTCGGAACAAATCACCAAGCAAATCAAAACAAGGAGAAATAAAGACGAACTACTACTGTGCCCAGCGAGTCAACTTTTGGATCGATACGACTTGGAAATATTTGACTGCAAGCGTTTTATCAATTGTAATTTCACTACTTGTTCTTCAAAATCCACAAAAAATGCGCAAAGGGAACAATCGAAATCGGTTCTGATATTTTTTTCTAGCATGGCTTAGCAAGAAGCAGGTTTCTTGTTGTATAAGCTGAAAAATCATGCGGTGGCTAGCAGCATGGTTTTCAATGTAATATATTTACAAACAAGAATTGCAAAATATTGAAAACTTTGGCGTTGAATTTTTTTTTTCTCGTAAATAAATTATATTTGGAATCAATGCTATTAGCCACTATACGCCGCTTCAAATTACTTTTGCAGTCAAATCGAATTAGCTGATTACGAACCCAGTAAATTGCCACAATCTAACCAGTGCAGAAAAATAACATAAACGGAAAAATCGAGTGGGAGTTGTTCTGCACTTCTAATCTCAAGCAAAGCCTTTATGTCTAATGAATATTCGGCCGCATCCGCTATCGCTGTCAAACGAAAGTTGTAGAAATGTGATATAATTACTTCAAAAGTTCCACGTTTGTTGCATGTGAACAAGGCCGCAACAGCAGTTTTCAAGAAAGCAGCCCATCGTGCAAAATAAAAACGAGCAGTCACTGAATTTTTGTAATATACGGTTCGATGTAAAGAATTCAAGCTCTTCTGATTGATTAAAACAGCAACATATAATTAATCTTGGGCACAAAGAAGCTCCAGTCTCGTTTGCTTTAAAATTTCTTACTTTCAGAATTCTCCATCCTCCATAACAGCATTTGATTTCTCTTTCTTAATCACTAATGTAGTTCTCATTCTCTCGTGGATTGAGCATCGAGCATACAGTAAAGATGGTGAGTTGTTTGAAACTTTTTGTTTTTATTAAAGCCATTTAAAACTGTTGTTTTAATGGTTTTCACACGTGCGGCTATGGAGAAGTTAAAAATCGATCCACGTCAAGAAAATAAATAACAAGAGTAGTTACGCAAGCAAGCGTAAAAACGACGCGACAAAATTGCGTCAAATCATGCTATTGAAAGATAGAACATCTCTCAATTTATCAAATATTCTACTGGCTTCCGCTGGTATCAATCAGTCGACAGCATCAGTGACCATTGACAACAATACAGTAATATCATCAGGTTTTCCACCTGCAAAACAAAAGAAATCCATGAGAAAATATCATACGCAATAAAATATTAACTGATTGTCAGTGTTTATCAAAGCAGCGATGCAGCCGTTATATGTTACGCCTTGGTTTCCAAAATAATTCAAGGCCTAGTACTGCTATTACTTGGTTTCCATGGGATAAAAACGCACCGTACGCTGCAGTGCAAAATCCAAAGCGGCTCTGAACAAACCAGGTTCAATGTATAACCGCTGAGTTATTATTACTAATAAGTTACCGCGCTCATTCTTGTTCCTCAAACAATACCTGTTATGCCGTAAACCGGAAAGCTATTAACAGCTTTCAATTGCAGAGGTTCTAACTATCAACCAACTCGCGGGGTGCCAATTTCACCTTAGCAATTAGCGCTCGATCAAATTGTACAATACGGTACACTTGCTACCTAATGTAATCGAGAATTTGTTCTGTCGCTTAGTTATTGTCAGCATCGTCATTATTTCAACAGCAAGACGGTTTGTTTTCTAAAAAGACTTTCAAATACGCGAATGGAAACGTAAATTAGTGGGCAAACAATTTATGTGTAATCGTGACGTATGGACTACAGGAAACACGGTGCATGTGATGTAGCCATATCCAATAGTAGGTAGCACTACCGCTAATAAATATAGATCATGGTGAATAGCCTCATAAACAGCGGTTATGAAATAACAACACTAACAAGTTTGTGTCATGATTATCCCAAAACCTGCAGTTTGATAAAATTGACAACGCACACAACAACATCGCTTAGAGCAAAACACAAATAATTTGAAATTAACGCAAGTAATCATGCGCTAAACATTTCCCAAAACGCTTATCTGCAGTTTTGACCTTTTAAACCGGTACCCCCAACACGGTACAAGCAGAGTAGCGTATTCCGCAATAGTTAGTGTATAATAACAGCTGTAATCACAAACAAAAAGCCGTTCAGCAAATGCCATGCTATGATATGTTCTATTGGTTTATTGTAACATATTATGCTTGACCGTATGGCTTAACCAATATAACTATTAGCTCAGTGCCAAATTCAAGTGAATGCTGCACATCCTAGCTTTAGTAGAAGATGCATCTACTTCACTGTAATCACAAGTGTATTAAAAAGCATGCATATGTCGTTTCACAGCTATTAGCACTATAAACTGAATGGTGTTACACCCTAATAGCACTCATGAAAAAATTTAAATTGACTTACATACACCACCTAAATTGAGTTAGGTCAGACTTAAGAACTAACTAAAGGCTACGTCAATACTCAGCAATATGATATGTTGTACGTAGGACAGATGCCGACGGGCCTGTTTTGATTTATTAGATCTCTTCAGGTTTACCTCTCCACTAATCGGCTAGGCAGGACAAGTTACATTAACTACCATATGTTGTAGTCGCTTAGTGGTTGAAATTTAAGTCTGGGTATTATAGGGAAACAAAAAATTAATTTGACTTTACTGACTTAATCCAATAACGCCGATGGCTAGACAGCAATATCACATGACTAATTGCAGCCGAACAAAAAGCGAAGTAAAAAATCTCATACGTGGTGTTCAGCACTTAAAGAATAAGGTCGAGCATAGAATACAAACCTTGCACAATTTGCTCAGTCAAGGTTAAAATATCCTGGCACTTAAAAATTGTTGCAGCTAAAAAGCGCTTACAAAGCAGCACCATACTTTTAAAAAAGGTGATTTACTTGAGTATTGCAGTAAAGTTATCACAAAAAAATGCGACTCGCGACCCACACATTACTGAGCATGGTTTTACGAAGAGTATGTGTACTTAAATAGTAATGTCAAGGCTGCATATGATTGCGGCAACTTGAAATGAATTTGTGTGAAACTTGATACGTACGGAGTAAATTTATCAATCTTTAATTTTTTCTGTCGAATGACAATTATTGGGTCTGTGTTTAGAAGAGAGCATATCAATCCGAGGTGTGATTTTGGAGACGGCCACCGGAAGATCTTTTTCCAAATCTCGTTTGGTGTTGTAATTGTTTTTAATGTGTAATAAAGCGGAAAATGTCTTTTCACATAAATAGGTGGTTGGAAAGATCAAAACATTCATCGCAGCTGCTGTTAACGTTCGATGCTTTTTTCCAACAAAAATTCAAAATTCAGCTCAAATTCTCTTACATGTTGTATTTAAAAGAAATTTTTCAAACCACGGCGACACAATGTTTAGTCAAGCATAAAGTGTAATTGTGACGTAAGAAACGAACACTGCGGAAAACATTGTGCGACCATAAACCAACATTATACTGATACAAGTGATGCTACATTATGTAAATAAACCGCTTAAATAGTTAGTACTTGCACGCACCCGCAAACATGACAAAACTGTGATATTATATCAGAATAATTTTGGCCAATTGAAAATTTTTTGCGGCCCAAAAGGCAAGGTCTCGCGACCCAACTTTGGGTCGCGACACACAATTTGCGGACCCCGCGTTACAATACCGGGTTTCGTAGAAGCAACCAACTTGACTATTATTATTCACATGTGCATCCAAGCGCGCCAGACATTCACATTAATAGCATCACATATTGAATGCCATTAAACCTAATGGATTTTTTGATACGTTTAAAGGTTCTTAATCAGAACATTATAAGCGTGCTTGAAAGCGGTTTTCGATTTCTTGTATTTTACGAAAAAATAACTGTAGTAGGCATGATTTGAACAAATTAAAAGTAAGTCTGCTTCAAGGTGCACTGTTGGTGTTCGTTCTGCAAGTGGAAAGTAGCCGTGAGACTCAACGCTGCGATACAACTAAAGTAATTTTTAATGCAACTAAATAATTATTCCTGGTTTACAACGTCGCAGCAAGCAACGTTATGGTCTGAGCGCTAAACTCACGATGACTTAGCAATTCCAACAAAGCCAGATAACCGCTTCATCGGATAAGTCATTACAATCGCAAACCTACAGAGTGAATTTAAGCTGATTTACTTAATACCTTTATGCCAACTTGCGTAGTAAGCCCGTAAGTAAAACACATCAATGATGTACAATGATGCATAGGCCAGATTATTTGAAAGTCAGCAAGAAAGTCGTAATAATTTTGCATGGAATATACAGATCTAAGGATATCGCGCATCCAACGAAGGAGTGCTACTAAAAGGTTTGGGTTAATCTTTCTTTTAAACTACAATAAGATGGACAAACTAAACGTGGAAACATGGGGAGCAACATGCAGTCGTAGCGATCCATCTAAAATGATTGATGAATGTATTTAGCCGGTCCATTATTCAATTCGTGAAAGAAAAAATCTATTACAAAACAGCCACAGATGCAAATGCCAAACATCAAGCATTGCAGTTAAACATAGCACAGCGTCATAATTTTTAATAAAGCGATATGCATTGCTCTGTGTCGCTACATAATGCGCAGAAGCTGGTCACGAAGCACAACAATAGAGCTGAATCAAGCATCGATTGTCAGGCACAAAGATAAATAACAGCTCTGGACAGTAGAATAAATCAATGTCTATGACTTAAAGCTAAGCATGCATTCATTTAATAAATGCGTTATTGTGCTTTCGAAGGCAAAACAATCCATCTGGCGACATACTTCAAGCTATTGTGTAATAAATTAAAAACATTTGAGTATGAAATTATCTTCCTACACAGGATTTCATGTAACAACTCAATTAGATCAGAAGTTTTCAACTGGAGATAAACTCCAGGAGATGGAAATTGCAAGTTCACCCTCTATAGCTGGAGTATAATAAACCGAATGAATGTTGCGTTTAAATTTTTTGAACTTTTCTGAGGATAAGCGAGTAAAAAAATTGCTCTTCAAAGACGATGTTGGTTTTGCAGTTACACGTTCAGGCCATTTGAGACAATTACGCTCTTTTAACCGTGACTGAGTAAACCCGGAAGCAAGTTCCACGCCACACATTACTTATTGCTGAGCGCCAAAGCAGGAGATCTGCAAATACCGTTATTAAACTCCTAGGTATGACTCGCGAGAGGAGCAAAACCAAGGTCAGCCGACAGCAGAGCAGACGCTCTAAACGCTCACCACGCAGTCGGTGCATCTCAAACACTTAATATTTCATCAAGCACACACTACCTTTACCTTTTACAGAAGTGTAGCCGCATTTTCTTGCTTGCTTCGCAAACGGGGACATGTAGTCAGGATCAAAAGCTTTACCTAAAGCATGTTCAGCTATGTTCCAAGCCGTGCGTTTTACACTTTCGTAATTGCTGTCCTGTTATAAAAAAAATTTGGATAATACAACAAACAGATGAGAACATTTCACCTCCAATGCTAAGTGGAATCGCACATTTTTCTTGGCTAGATAGTTTATAATTCAAGCATTCGTTATGGCAATCAAAATGGATTCTAATTCTATTGATGAAATTGTCAGCTATAATAACTGTCACAGTTCGCAAACAACGTAGTACACTGTATTAGTTCAAGCGGATATGCAATGCTTTTATAAAACGTTTACCTTTAATTCGGCTAATTCTTCTAAAATAACGCTATCTGGTAAGTTATCGAATAATCCATCAGTGGCAGTCAATATGATGTCACCCAGTTCAAGACTGAATGTCGATATGTCCGCATCTTCAGCACTGAAAAGAACAGTGTTATTAACTCAGTTGCAAACAGAACATATTTGAAATGGATAGGAACTCGCAAATCAGTGACACGTAGTCAACTCATCATGAGTCAATACTTGGAGATTTCTTAATAATATCCAAAGGAATTAGTCACAAATACACTATAACTAATATCTTGATCTGTATCGAGACGTCACAACTCAAAACCTGTGAAAAACAATGGCAGGAGTAGGATTCAAATCGATGCTTCTAGTCATTTTTTATAAGTAAATTGTGGTCAGTTTAAACTACGTCTACACATCTACTTCTGGAATACGCTCTTGCACATCGCATCGTATAGACCAGCGGTTCTTAACCTTTTTGGTACCGCGTCTCCCATGAGCGATGGTTCCCCGCTTTAGCCCTCCACCCTTATAACTTAATTCAAAAGTAGTGTTTCAATTGCATTTCATCAATATACTTCATTTTTTTCTTGCCATTTTGATTATCTAAATTTATTGCTTAGCTACGCAGGCACTGCAGCATGATAAAAACATAAACTTAGTCAATTGTAAGATTAGGTCCATTCTAGATTGCTTTACCAAGTTTACATATACCGCTCTACCACTTTAACAAACTGACTGACAGCTGTCTCAATCCATTTAGATTTTTCACTGACTGCATTTAGCATGACATGGTAGGCTACAGTCTACTCTACAATGTAGATTTGCAACCGCTAAATTACCAAAATGAAGTAAACACGATTGATAATTTAGTTGTTTTATGACATCATACATTATTCAGTTTACTAAACAGAATTACCATTTAACGGTAGGCTACAATTACTCACAATAATATCTCAGACAGTATATAAGGACTGACGACCATACAATAGGTGAGAAAACGTTAATCTCAAAATTAATAAAGAATGTGTTGAAAAACACATTAGGGCTCGCGCCCCCTTGAAAATTTACGTACGCCCCCCAGGGGAGACGTGCCCCCTGTTAAGAACCACTGGTTTAGGGGTTCTGAAGTTGGGGGCGAGGGCATGGAAAGTTTATTGGAGAAGCATAGAGCTAGAGCTTCCTATTTTTGGTCCCAGTTGCGCAAAAACTCGGGAAAACCAGCAGTTAAATCTCAAAAAAAGGTCATCATTTTGTAATGGCGATCACAGTTAGGAATGACAGCTCTTGAAAACTTGATCTCCAAAAACGTTTTTTTGCGTACAAAATGGAACCAAGGGCTTTCGTTAACGTTGTCAAGGAAGGTGTATCTCAAAAAGATAAAAAATTTTCAGTCTATTTGAAAGTGAGTGATGATTGGAGGTAGTTACATGCTTCAGTGTCACACTTCCTGTACAACTAATCAAATAGGCTAATCCAGTATTCAGAGTGTAAAATATTACACAACGTTTGGTACCGGTACACTGCTAATGCTACACATTTTGAAAAAATTGCAGTTGAAGTGTCAAAATGGAATCATTTTTCATATCAAATACAAATGGATAGCAGTTTCCTAAATATTTTCAAATTGGTGTATGCAAAATTGAACACACGAATTTAAGCGCGTGTAAAACAAAACACACATGCAGGTAAAAAATTGAAACAGCTCTGTTTATTACACATTAGTGTTTGGAGACACAGGATAAAATGCAGATGTCAAGGGCAATTTAAACCCTAACCCATTACTTACTTGTCATGCAGTACTTCTGTTCTATGCTCTTCAGGTGGTAGTGAAAGCTGATATGGAGTATTAAACGAGTGCTGCTGTTCGTTGGATCGGTGCACAACGTTTCCTCCTCGCACTACCATGAAGCCTGAGTCACCCAGATTAGCAGTATGCAAAGTCTGACTGCTGCGATCAACTGCTACAATGCAAGCAGTACTGCTACCTGGTAATTGAACAAATCGTTAAATAAACTATTAAGCTAGTAAGTTTTCCATAAACTGCATTTATTATACCGCTACATATAATATTTACTTCTCTATTACAAACTATTGTACAGTGGCTTACATGCATTACAACAGGTTAAGCCACCGGTTTAACTCTTAGCAATCGCAATTTCTTTTGCTTTCTAGAAGTACAGTTGAATAAGGCATTCTTTAACATTGCTTTCACAACACAGGTTGCAATTTCTTTTGCTTTCATGGAAGTACAGTTGAATAAGGCGATTCCTTAACATTGCTTTCACATTACAAGTCGGATTTTCAAAATACAATGCTTCAATTTCTCACAGCAGCTGGAATGTGACAATTAACAGAAGTGTTGTTGAGAAGTTTTATGCAGCGGTTTGGTAGTTAATATCAGACGGCCATAAAAGCATGAAATTAATTACTGGGACAAATCAAAGAATGGTGAAGATCAGTTTACAATTCTTTTGATTGCTCGAAATTACTAAACTCCAAAATACTAATGTAAAAATTTAACTGTTAACGTTGTTATCATTTCATTGAAACTGCTTGAAAAATGCGCATTATAAGCATCTACGTAGAACATAACAGCAAAGTGACGCAAGTCTGTAGAAATAGAGCATATATGACTTGTCAACGTACAATGATGTCATGCGAGAAGACAAACCACGAAACTAGAAAACGAATACAAAATAAATACCGGTTTCAACGAAAATAAATACATTAGTGGATCACAATGTTTTAACCAACAAATGATTTTTTGTATTTTTTTGACGTGAAGCCTACTAAATTGAGCTTCCTTAGTTTTCTCAATAAACGATTCAATATGCAATTAAATGATATTGCTCGAATCTGATATAAGAGGCTTAATGAGTACAACCTGTGCAAGCTTGTTGACTCATTTAGCTTTCGACTCGACATATAAATAATATTTATTGCAGCAGTAGTTTCAGTGCTGACGTGCAACGTAGTTTAGTGGAGTGGGAAGACAATAACAACAAATTCCAAATTACTAAAAACATTAGCTTCACTACTGAAACTTGTTGTAACTCTCCTTTACTTTCGCTTTTGTGAAAAGAACACACAATAGAAGAACCATCATATGACAAACTAAATATTGTGTAACTACGACTTAACAACAGTAATGTAGCGCTTAGCTCCAAACAGTATATTTAGTAACACGAACTATTATTTCAGGCCAAGCTTAAAAGATTTAAGGCACATAACGAAATTGCACGCGAGTGGCATAACAATCAATTACGCTATCTATTACCAGTTTCCAAAAATCACGGGAACAATTTTCAACTTCGAGGGTAAAACATGAGCGCAGGGATGAGATATAGGCCCATATCCTGATTTAATGAAAAACGACAAAATTACTACAAACTCAGCACCAAACAAACACTCAGCCATTCGGTACATAACAGTCACACCATTGGCCAACAATCAGATTATTATAATTAACACCACCAGTTACTGATGCGCACAGTAGGCAATACCTGCCAAAGGAACTTTATCTTCCAGCAATTCTTTGTAACCAGATGCAAGTAGCTCTGATGGCCTGTTCGGAACAAACTTCCCAGTTTTTACAAGCATTTCGCACGCCTCCATAAGCTTCTTGGCAAATATGGAAGGATCGATTCCATAGTTTCTCCAACCACCAACGCCATCTGCAACTCCTGTGAAAAACAATGACTACTGGTAAGACTCTTAACCACACACTTAGTACAGAAAAAGTTAAAATTATGTTTTTTTGTTGATTCTATGTAGTAATGACTAGGCATAAGACTAAGCATATTCATGATCAAAAAAATTCAATCAACCCGTGGCTGCTGCTGGTGCTGCATCGATGCGCTAAAATCAGCGCTGTATTTCAAAAAAATAAAAAACTACCACACTAAAATACGGAAAAATACTGTAAATTTAATCCTAGAAAATGCCAGTTTTTGACTTGAAAATCAACAGCATAAACATCTGTACTTGCCTAAAACATCAGCAGCATTGTGGGCAGTAACAAAACATGCATCATCACCATACGATCGTTTATCAAAGATTGATACTGCAGTGGGTGGAATGCGGGAAGGTCTTCCTGAAGGAGAGTCTAACTTTGAAAAACCAGATATTGCAGAGACAAGCCGGCAGGGGTTCACAGCACGTACTAAAAGCATTTATATTAGAATAGTGGCATTTAATAAGTTTCTGCACTGCATTGTCATATTAACTACTTTACCATCTTGGCAATAACCATCAAAATTGTATAGCACTAGCCTGCTGTCACATCGCATTCTACAGTTTCCTACATACACTTCAAATATAAGAAAAATAAGGTCTGGTTTAGGAGCGCACTATGACCATCTACTTCTCCCGTTGTCTTTAAATGTGTCATAAAACGGTTACATTAATAGTATTATCTATACAACCAAACGAGAGCTGGTTCACCGCGTAAAATAGATAAACAAAGCATGGCACTTTAAAACATCCAAAGAGAGCAAGATTAGACATATACATGTAAATACATTTGCTTCATTTGCTTTCAAGGTCTGTACAAGTGATTGCGAGTTACTATAAAGGTCACCTGTAATTATTAAAAGAGCTTAAAAACAAACTCACCTGGCGAGGAATATGAGCAACTTTGAACAGATTTTATAGAAAATGTTGAGGCAATAGGAGCATATTCAAATTCTCCTTGTGCCAGTGAATTGGCAACGGCTCGAGCCAGTAATCGGCCATACGTTACCACAGAAAACATTCTATTAAATAAAGCAGGTGGTTGCCATGTTGACAACAATTTTGACAATTTTACATGAAGATTAGGAGGCATGCAAAGATGTTATTACAAAAACTATATCCAACAAAACCTGGAACAAAGTAACAAAATGCATTGGAAAAGCATCATGAATATTTCTCGCTATTTTCAAGCAATTTATTATTATTTTTTTATCCAACCAACTATTTATTTGGGTGCATTCTAAACTTAAGTCAGGATTTACACAACAATGAAGGCTTTTTTTTCGTTTGAAGTGTTTTAGTGTACCAAAGATCAAAAGCAACAAAATCTGCTTTTTAGCCAGCTGCTTAAAAGAAAATCAAATTAGTCAAGCGATTGAAAAAACGATTTACGCCGGATTGATCATCAACTTTTTATGAAAATTCCCAAACAAATTTTTTACTTCACTGCACTTTCTACCATTTTAGTTAATTTTCTACCATTCAAAAAACTTTGGTTGAACACTGAAATCTGCTTTGTCCATTTTGCGTGATTACACAAAAGCTTATTTTTTTTTATTCGTAATACCACACAATTAAATCGATCTTCCATTTCCTAGCAAAGCTTTTGAAACATGCCACAAAGTAAAGCACAAAATATTGTAATGAGATCTCAATATATCTTTCTGAGATTAATTTCAAATAAAAAACATCCAAAACAAGAACAATATAGATGAAACCCGTTATTCAATTTCCTTTTCTCCAAAAACTTTACTAGTAAACTTCGGTCTCTAAATAGGCTATGTCATGGAAACCTTACAGATGTACTGGTGTTAAAAGTAAGAAGTAACAGCTGCAGAACCACCAACAAAAAATAATTTGGGATCTATTGAACCCAACTATGATAATATAAGGGTGTAAGAGCCTTTTCTTAATGTTAGGATTTTTGAAAATAGCTAGAATTACCAATCAGGGCTGGGAAGTCGAATTAGTAAACTCAATACAAAAAGATTTTTGAGTTATTAACCTATTGCTAAACTTATTCTTTTTTTGCTATGACTCCGAAGCCTTTTTTATGATATGTTGGTTTGCAGATGCTTCATAACTTAGAGGTAGCAGCAAAATATGTGATTTTATGAGACACACTGTCAGCATGTAATGAAAAAATGTCCATGCAGTTAAATTGTTCTTTAATATTTACATGGCTCGCAAAACTTTACGAAATGAGCTCCTCTGCAAATCTGCCATTTACCTTTAAGTGAGATTAATAACTTTGCTAGTCTCTAGCCCAGCAGCTTCATCCAACTCAAACAGATCGTTGAGCTTGGAAAATCACAAAACAAATATTCAAGAATTGTTTAGCTGTGACAAAAAATAAACTAAATTAGTAAAGCATAGCTGGGACAAAAGAATAAACCAAACTCCAGCAAGATATATGGTGTGTGCATTACAATTATTTTTGCTGTGAAGTCAACCAAAACAAGAAAATTGAATTGGGTTAAAACCCTAATTTACACCACTATCATGCAGGCCAGATTTGGCCCACAGGCCATACTTTGCCAGTGTCAGCCATAAACTATTAATATACAAGAAAATCAAAACTTAAATATAAAAATGTTTGACAGCAAAAAAGTACAAAAATAAAAAATACATATTGTGTACGGCCACCTTTAAACCTTCAGCATGTGGATTTGAAGCATCGCAACACAGCCATGTGTACTTGGTAGTTTACATTAGTACAGTATCACACAAGGTTAAGATTACTTGAAATTGTCAAGCAATGGCATGGACATTGTGTACATGCACTATGATATTTAATGACATCCTATCTACTCAGCTAAAGCTTACGTAACATTCATCCCAAAAAGCTTTGGGCTAATTCAACTTTTGAAAATTGCTATTTTCCTGTTGATGACATTTTTCACTTGGAGGCTATTTTGCCGTCACCATTTTATGTGTTTTTAAATAGGCATATTTGCTACAATTGTGGTTGTGATGCTGTGGTGTAATGGATAGTGCAGCTGCCTTGAAATGCAATAGTTACAGGTTTAAATCTTTGCTAGTAGGGCACTTAGACAAAAGCAGTATACACTGGAGGGGGCATGGCATGAAATGTATAGGAGAGTGTACACTGGGAGAACAACTTTTCCTATTTCGTCATTGAAATTGACCAATCACAAATGTCTGACAATATAGCTTGCAAGGGTAAATGCCGTTTACAGCAAAATAGCCACTATCTGGAGTTTGATAAGCTGAGACATAATTAACTGATTAATAACCTTATGGCAGTGGCTATTTTGCTAACAATAGGATTTTACCTTTGGAGATGATTTTGCAGAGAGACATTTGTGATTAGTCAATTTTAATGATGAATAAACTCTTTTGTTCCTGCGTGACAGACGTTAAAATAGTGGTGCAGAAAAAAGAAATGGCTTTGAATAGCAAAGAATGGAAATTTGTTAAAGAGATGGTTGCTGATTTTATTTTTATCAGCCAATACTCCTCAGACCATTGGCTACCACATCCAACATGCTATATCTTTGAAAAAGAAATTTTATTGTGATTTAGAAGATACTAAACTTTATTCATATGATTTGCTGGTTGCAGAGGTAGGAGACATAATTGTGGTGGTTTGGAAATAATGATGGAATAGGAGGTGTTGGAATTTTAGCAAAAGAACTTTGCAAAAAGGTTGTAAAAGTCTGGAGAAAAAGTGAGAGTGATGGCAATGGTGCTGGCTTATAAGAGCTATATATGCATATGCTCCACAGGTGGGATGATCAGAGTGACATGGAAAGTGAGTGGAATTTGCAAAACCCTAGTGAAGTGGTTCTTGGTATAGGGGACTTCAACGGACATGTTGGGAGACAGATTGATAGTTTTGAGGATGTACACGGTGGGTATGGAATTGGAAAAAGAAATGTTGAGGGAAGAAGACTGCTCGAGTTTTGTAATAAAAAGGAGTTGTGCATGGCAAAAACATGATTTGAAAAGGAGGAGCAAAGAAAAATAACATACAGTATGGGTGGAAATGAAACTGAGATTGATTTTTTATTGGTTGGTAAAAACAATACAAGTATTTAAAACACGTGAAAGCAATCCCCTGGGAATTGCAACATTGGCTAGTGGTAACAGACATAGACAAAAGAAAGTTGAAGAAAGTAGTGAACAATGAACAAACTTTTAGAAGGGTTTGGAAGTTAAAGGAAAACAATATGAAAACACAATTTAATAAAAGAGTTAAGAAATTGGTTGATGTTGATGCTCCCAATCTATGGAAAACTTTTAAAAATAGGATGCTGCAATCTTGAGATGAAGTATGTGGAAAAAAGGTAGAAAAAATCATGGGGATACATGGTGGTGAAATGAAGTGGAGAAGGAAGCAATACAACAAAAGAAAGTGGCATATAAGATGTACAAAAATTGATTGGAGAAAAACAAGGCTAAATATAAGAATATCAAAAATCCAAAAAAGAAAGTGGTTGCTAATTCTATGAGGAAAGAAGCTAAGAGTTAACAAAATTGAACGAAAAAACCAAATATCATTTTTACACTGGTGAAGTTTATGAAAAAAGATTGAAAAGATATTGAAGGAGGTAGATGCATGAGAGGAAAAGACGTAAGGATAGGTTTCAGTGAAAAAGACAAAAAAAGAATATGGAAAATCACATGGAGATTATGAATAAAGAGAATGATTGGGACCACGTGACAGAAGCAAGTATGGCAGAGGAACCTATTAAAAATGTTACCTGAGAAGAAATGGTGATGGCAATAAAAGTGATGAAGCCAGGAAAGGCAACTGGACCCTCTGAATTATGTGCAGAAATGATATCTGCTAGTGGAGAAGTAGGGGTTAGTGTGATGGTGGAACTTTGCCAATGCGTGTTAGATGGGAAAGGAATGCCAGATGAAAGGCAAACAAGTGTGCTGGTACCAATTTTCAAGGAAAGGAAGATGTAAGAAACTGCAATACTTACAGAGAAGTAAAGCTGTTAGAGCACGCCATAAAAATCATTTAGAGAGTGCTGAAGAAAAGAATTCGAGAATTAGTAATATTGATTCAAGGCAGTTTGGCTTTATGCCTGGAAGAGGGATAACAAACGCATTGTTTGTAGTGCAAAGAATGCAAGACAAATACAGGGCTAGGAAGAAGAGGTAGTACATGTGCTTTGTGGATATTGAGAAGGCGTTTGATAGAGTTCCAAGAAAGATGATGGAGTGAGCAATGAGAAAGAAAGGTTTGCCAGAAGTAATCGTAAGAGCGGTGATGAGTCTTTATCACAGGGGAAAAATAAAAGTTCAAGTGGGATCTGAGTTATCTCATGATTTCTTGGTACAAGTTGGTGTACATCAAGGATCTGTACTGTCACCACTACTTTTTCCAATTGCAGTGGATGTAATCTTGGAGAATGCAAGAGAAGGATTGATGAATGAAATTTTGTATGCGGATAACTTGGTTTTAATGAGTGAAAGTATGAAGAATTTGAAAGAGAAGTTTTTAAAATGGAAAGAGGCATTTGAAAGCAAAAGGCTGAAGGTAAACCTCAAGAAAACCACAGTAATGGTGAGCGGTTTGAAAGGAGAGGTCCTCAAGAGTAAAGTTGATCCATGTGCCAAGTGCAGCAAGAGGGTGATGGCAAATTTGGTGGTATGTACAAAGTGAGATAAATGGGTACAGGGTAGATTTGCAAAAATGAAGAGGGTGACTTCAGCTCTGCAAAAGGTTTTGTTTGTGAACCATATGTTTATACGAAGGAAGGAATTGTGAAACCAGGTGAAGAATCATCATTTTTTGACCAGGTTGACTTTGTGAAGAGCTTTTGCTATTTGGGGGACAGATTGAAACGCCAGTGGTGGAAGTGAAGCAACAGTAACAGCAAGAATGAGAATCGGATGCATACAATTTAGAGAATGAGTGGAGTTACTTTATGGGAAAAAGTTTTTGTTAAAAATGAAAAGAAAGATTTATCAGAGTTGCATAAGATCAGCAATACTGTATGGGAGCAAGATGTGGCGTCTAAGAAAGAATGAAATGGCAATTTTGAGAAGAACTGAAAAAGCCATGATGAGAGCAATGTGTGCAGTTAAGATGATTGAGAAAAGAAGGAGCCGAGAACTTATGAGTTTGCAGAGTTTAATGGATACTTTGGATGGACTAGCCAGGGCGAGTGGTGTGCAATGGTATGGGCATGTTTTGAGAAGAGCATTGGATTTTGAAGTGGCAGGAAAAAGAGGGCATGGGCAGCCGAATATGACGTGGAAGAGACAAGAGGAGGAGCATATCAATCAGATTGGAGATGCCATTGACAGAGTGAAATGGCGTAATGGTGTTTACAAACTGTCAAGAAGCATGAGGTGAATCTGGCCACCTGAGTTAACACCGACAAAACAAGATTTAAAAAACTGGATTTTTCTCTATCTAATCTCAAAAAAACAAATTTTTGTCAAGACATGATGTTTATGCAAATTATTCCCTCTATTTAGGGTTCAGTTATCTTCAATATCTAGGTACCCTAACTTCAAAAGGGTATAGAAATTAGTTCTAGGGACACTTACAACCCCCCAAGGTGCCAACTCCACTCCAACCTTAACCCAAGAGACTGGGGGTAAATGTCCAGGGGGTAACTGCTTTACCCTGATACCACAGAAATTATACCTTTAGTTAAATCTCTTCAGAAATAGTTATTAAATGATGCTAGAGATCTATGCACTTGAGAAAGACAAGTCAAAATATACAAGAACACTAACTTTTCCACAATTTGCAAGTTTTTGAGACCCAGTATCAAAGCTGTTATAAATTTTTGGCTTTAATACTGAAAAAATTTACATTGAAACTGTGCTTTTAATAAATCAAAATGAAATAAAGACTTGCATCACACTATCAAATGCTATATATCAATGGAAAGCATTGTTCTTAAACATTTAGATGATGCCTGTATTGAAAAGATAATTTTGTTGCTACAAATATAACAGGACCATCTTTACCCTTCTCTTTTTTTTGGAGGGATAGCAATTTTTTAGTTAGTAGCCTACCTTTCAAAAGGCTTAAAATTTTTCACCTTGCATTTATCTCCCTAAGCAACTTGATACATTTCAAGTCAATGAAATGTTCAACCGTGGAAAAGTCTTCTGGAATTGTTAAGGGGTCCAATTTTACTTAAAAATGCTGTTATTGAAGCCCACCAGCAAGGTTTTGGCAATAGTTATAAATAGGCATAGTACAGGCATAGTAGACATAACAGGCATAGTGATGATAACTGTAGCTTTAAATGTAAAAATCTCATTGCACCCCCTCAATGCTTAATCTAAACTCATAAAATTAATTTTCTTTACATTGGTGCGACTGGTTTTCAATTGCACACTTCCCCTACTACCATTGTACTGGTACTATGTCTACTATGCCTGTACTATGCCTATTTATAACCACCCAGGTTTTGGATCTTTTTTGACTGCTACTAAACCCTTAGAACTGGAGTAAGGATTAAGATTTGATCAGTGATTATAAAAAAAAACCAATGGCTCAAACTTTGTCTTAAAATATGTCTGTAAAAATTTAATTTGTTTGACATACAACTGATCTGTTGCTTAGAATAATTATTTTGTTGCTAAAGAACAAACAGAACCATCTTTATCCTCTCTTTTTTATTGGGAATGGCAAATTTTAATAGCCTCGCTTTCAAAATCTTCAAACGCTTTACCTTGACAATCTCCTAGGCAACATGATACATTTCAAACCAATAAACATAATCAGTAGTTTGGAAAAATTATTTTGTCACTAAAGATGAAACATAACCATCTTGACCTCCCCCCTTTCTTCATTAGAAAATAGACTTTTTCAATTCAACCAGCCTACCTTTCAAAATTGTTTCTTAACATTCAATTTTGAGTGGTTTATAGAGCTACCGAACATAATTTGTTACTATGGCTTGTACCATTTTTATCAGTCAATGTGAAAAAACGCTTAGCCTGATCCATTGAATATTACACATATTTGGAAAAAACAATCACCCTAATTTAGATATGTACCTTGCAGCTGACATTATGTTGGTAAAGATAAAACTGGGTTATTTTTCCAACCCTTTTTGGGGAGGGGCATCAATGCGACCTGGACTAACCTAACGAGAAAAGTTATCACAGAATTCATTTCTAGATAATGTTTTTAAAAATGGTTGTTGTGTAATACCAAACAACCATGCTTTCAAGAAAAATAGTCAAAAAGTACCAAAGGAGTTTGGAATTGTAAAAACTGCCATTGTGTGTGATCCAATAAAAAGTTATTTACAAAAATGTAAAAATAATGTAGTGCAACCAATTTTGAATTTGCCACTATAAAACAACCCTTAGCCAAAAGTACCGTAAAATGGGGAAACTGATCAATTTCAAAGGTTTAGAAATTCTAATTTTTCCCACAAACACTTAAAATCCTGTTTTTGAAGTAAACATTACACCTTACATTCAATCTATTCATAAGCATCATTTGAATATGAATGCCTAGACATTTGGCGAGATATTTTTCCATGCAATGGTTGAACAAAGTTACCCCTAGATTGGGGCAACTTTGTTCAATCATTTGAACCTCATAGATGAACCACACACACTTACCTAAGTACCTACTGACCAAAGCTATCTTGACAGGGGAGCAGCTTTGTTCAAAATTTGCAGTTAAAAATTATTTAAAAAACTTGTGGGGTTAATATTCGATCAAAACTTGTCACAGGTAAATTAATAACCAATTTTCCTTGACATTTTTCAGTTGATAGAAATAACAAAAATGAATGTAAATAATAAAAATAAGGCAGTGGCTATTTTGCCGTAATCATTCACATGTGTTTATATAGACAAATTTGCTATTATTACACCAGTGACACTGTGGTGTAGTGGATAAAGCGCTGGTCTTGAGATACCATGTTTGTGGGTTTGAATCTCAGCTGGCAGGGCTTTAAAAGAAAGGCAGTGTAAACTGAAGGGGCAGGCCCGGTATGTAAATGCACGGGGCAGTGTACATGGTGGGGGATAGAGACCAGGGGGTCCAAAATTTTTTTAATTGGTTTTTAAAACTGACCAATCAGAAACGGCCACAAGTCACGTGTTTAGTACGTCATTAAGATTGGCCAATCACAAATAGCTCACAGCAAAATAGTCTCTGAGGGTAAATTGCCGTCAACAGCAAAATAGCCACTGCCTAAAAATAAATAATAAGAACGACTAAATAATTAAAAACAAATACATCAATTATTTTTAAAAACTAAACAAAAAATAATTAAGTATGAGCGTTTCAATAGCTGGCATGATGGCATAGTGGTTAGAGCTTCCAATTTGAAGTCAGTAGACCTGGGGGTTTATTTACCTAGTCACACCATAAGACTTTAAAAGATTTTATTCACAACTTTTCTGCTTGGCATTCAGTGCAAAAAGGATAGTGAAAAGAAGAAGCCAGCAAGCTTGCTATAAAATCTTTTAGTGTGAATTTAGACTATAGAGCAGATACTACCATGAATTTCATTAGAAATTTAGTCTCCAAAAGGCTTGTAATTTTTTTTTATATTTGCCATATTTATCCCCCATTTACAAGAAAGCAAATTGTATTGCTAATTTCATCCACAAATTCCTGAGTCCAAACTTTTTGGATATTTTGGAGTTTGCCAAGTTATTTATAAGCCTAGTTTTGATGTTAAAACGCTTATAAACAAAGTAACCCCATTTTACGGTATCTAGTATAAATAGCTGGAAAGCCAATTTTCTAAGTTTTTTAACAATTCTGGTTGCTAGAACCTTATCATATTCTTTATGCACCAAACTCACATACATTTACTGAGCTTACCAGTCTTTGCCAGCAATAAAGAGTAACACTTCTAGTTTTTTAGTTAAATTTTTTAATATCGAAACAAATAATTGAGTATAATTTATATATTAGGTAGTGGCTAGAGTGCCGGCACCAGTACTTTAGTTTTAGACACTAAACAGCCAAAACACCGGTAAACTGCATTTCTTTTAAATAAACACATTAGACACAATTTCTGCATCTTTGCTGTGGTGTAGTGGTTAGCATCATGAGGACTAAATAGCATGTTCAGGGGTTCAGTTGTCAGCTGGGCTGCTTAGTTTTTAGTGGAGTTAGGAACGAATTGTTTGAAGGAAGCCTTGCGGTAATTTTTTGTATTAAGATTAGGGTTAGGATTAAGATTAAAATTAGGATTAGCAATAGAGTTGGAGTTAGGGTTTAAACTAGACTTCAAATTTGTATTACGTTTGTATTACGCATTAAATGTAAACAATCAAATTGGTTTACTGGTGTCACGTGTAATATGTAACCAATCAGATTGGTTTACCAGCATTTCAGTGTCTGAAACTTTAAGTACAAGCACCAGCACTGTAGCTACTGCTCATATATTATTGAAATGATCTTGAAATTAGCTTTGACTAGGTAAAAAGATTTCGAAAATTGGTTGAGAAATATGGTTACAAATCACTTTTTAAATGAACTGATTGTTTCAAGTTTTAAAATGTTTATCAATTGATGACCTTGCAGGAGTGATATGGGGAATACTGAAATGTCATCTATCGATGATTGCAGGTGTAAAAGAGTTAAACATGTGACTTTTGGTCATTTTAGATTGGTTAATTTTAATGACCAATTAAAATATTTTGCACCCCCCAATCTATAATCCCCCACACTATGCATTCCCTCCCAGTTTACACTACATCATACATTCACATACCAGGCCCCATCCAGTGTACAGTGCCTTTCTCTAAGTGCTCTAAGAGCAAAGATTCCAACCTATAACCATTGCATTTCAAGGCAGCTGCACTATCTAAAAATCACAGCGGCACCGCCAGAACGGTAGCAATTATGGCTATTTAAGCACACATAAATGGTGACAGCAAAATAGCCCCCAAGAGTATAATGTTATCCATGGCAAAATAGCTACTTCCTTACCCTAACTTGTTAGCCCGATGCCTACAGCTTTCAGGAAAACTATGAATGATTAACCAAACTCTGAATTACAACTACCGGTGACGTTACATTAGTTATAGCCTATGCCTAGTTCTCAACTGCAATCTTAAGATCACCAATGCTACAACTCATAGCTTAGCCTATAATCTTTGACACGCTGAAAAAACGTTTTGACGCATGACCTTAATTTAGTAAATGATATTTACCAACAACTAAAAAAATCGAAAAAAATCAGTAAAAGTGTGCATAGCTGGTTACTCACAATTACAGATTTCCTTTAGCATTTATAGCTGCCGCGATGTACGTTTTCACCCAATTACGTGTCTGCTTTCCAAACTCATTTTACGTATGAAGCGGTCAGCACGGGAAGCAGGAACGATCACCAACAATGAAAGAGACACAGGTACGGGAAATTGGCTAACAATCGATTCACCTGACGACTTATTTAAATATGGAATGGACATAGATTTTATAAACTTAATTATACCCCATTAAAATTTAATATTGAATGCTCAGCGAAATCTGACTTTAAATAATGTTTTTCGTATTCAAATTGCTTATAAAGATCGTTTTTTTTTTTTCTGTTAAATTATGGCCTCTTATAAATTAAAAAATGACTGTGTTGATGATAACAATGGACCTGTACATCATTGCGCAATCTTTGACAACAACCATGAGTGCAATGCAGCTGCTGAAAAGCTTATCAGATTGCCTACTGATAAATCCCATGCTGACAACGAAAACGACGTGACCTTTTATGATGTTACTGATAACAGGAGTGGAAACTGTAAATTAAATCAAAATTACGCCTCTGTAACTAACAGTTGCAAAGCAGGTGTCAATCAATGCAACAACAGTTTAGGTTACAGAAACTGTGTTGATTGCGATCAATTTTTTGTAAATAGCAATTACAAGAATTCTTCAAACTCGTTTTGCTGCAATCAAACACATGTCGATCAAAGCCCAGGTTTGCCACCAATTTTTGGTTGTGCTAGCACCATTGTTAACACCATTGAAACTGAAAATCCAAACGTATCAAATAATTTACCTGATGTAGATGCAGAGCTAGATTATAACAATTTATATTCTATGCCAAGTGATTACTATGACGATCATAACTCTATTAATAATTTGCTCTGCTCAAAAAATAAATCTAATCACTTGTTCATGATTCACTTTAATGTGAGAAGTTTACAAAAAAATATTGACAAATTATCGCACTACCTTACTGATTTAAACCGTAAACCTGATGTAGTTGCAGTATCTGAGACCAAACTTAAAGAAAATATGATTTACAGTAATATTGAACTAGATGGCTACCAATTTATTCACCGTAATAGTCATACGTCTGCTGGCGGTGTTGGAGTTTATGTAAAAAGTTCTATTTCTTATAATTTAAAACCTACTATTAACATTGATTTGTTTTCGGTTGAAAATTTATGCATAGAAATAGAAATTAACAAAAAAAAATAATTGTAGGCGTTGTTTACCGCCATCCTGTCCAAACAGTGGAGCAAATTGAACTATTTTCCAAAGCATTGACGAACATCTTTCATGAACTTAATTCTAAAAAATCTGAATTCTACGTGTTAGGAGACTTCAACATTGACCTAATTAAAATAAAATCTAACAATCGCATCAAAACATATGCGGATGATTTAATAGGCAGCGCGGTAAAGTGTCTAATAAATCAACCAACAAGAGTGAGCAAAAATTCAAAGTCATTACTGGACCATATCTATTCCAACAACCTAAATAACCAGCTTATGCCAGGCATAGCAATTAGCGACATTTGTGATCACTATCCTGTTTTCGCTTTAATTCCTTGTGTAAAGCATTTCAAAAACAACGCTCGCCAAGTATGGAAACGAGATATGAAAAATTTTAAAGCTGAACACTTTATCGAAGACTTAAACCAAACTCTAAATGCATCTTTATCGTCATTTGACTCTACAATCCATAATCAATTCGAACAATTTATTAACTCTTTTACGAGTGTGATAAATAAACACGCCCCGCTTAAATTAGCTACCAGGAAAGAAAGGAAACTAAAGACTAAACCATGGTTATCCTCTAGTCTTCTCTGTTCAATTAAAACCAAACATAAGTTGTACAAATCGATTTGTAAAACATATGACGAAACAAAATACAAAAACTATAAAACGTATCGTAATGTTTTAAATCGAACGATTGAAAAAGCGAAACAAAAATACTATAATGAATTAATAATTGAGAACAAAAGTAATAGCGGTAAAATCTGGAAAATAGTGAATGAATTAGTAAACTTAAAACCTTCACAACAAGTTGACATTAACCAACTCAACACAAAAACAGGTGAGGTGATAACTAATCCTGCTACTATTTCTGAAAATCTCAATGCATACTTTGCCAACATAGGGAAAAAAATGGCTGAAACCATTCCCGAAGTTGACATGGATACGAATGCAACAGCGCCGACAGGCATAATCAATTCTTTTTTCTTAACTCCAACGTATCCAAACGAAATAAATAATATTATCGACTCGTTTAAAGATTCAAAAGCAACCAGGTATACAGACGCCGAAACTAAATTTATAAAAATTAGTAAATCAGTAATATCTCCTTTTCTTTGCAAATTGATAAACGATTGCTTTAGTAAAGGCGTCTACCCAAACTGCTTGAAAATTGCTGAAGTTATTCCAATTTTTAAAAAGGGTGATCGTAAGGAAGCTTCTAATTATCGTCCCACATCAATTTTATCACAATTTGATAAAATTTTAGAAAAATTAATTTACTCCGGCATCATTAATTTTATTGAAAAAAATGAACTGCTCTGTGAAAATCAGTTTGGCTTTCGGAAAAATTCTTCAACTATATTCGCAATCAACTCAATATATGACAAATTTATAAACAATGTTGATCAAAATTTATATACATGCTGTTTGTTTTTGGATTTATCAAAGGCTTTTGATACGGTTGATCATGACATTCTTTTAGATAAATTGTATCGTAACTTTGGAATTCGTGGTAAACCTCTGGATTTATTAACCAGCTACCTAAAAAATAGATATCAATATACTAATGTACGTAAATTTATGTCTTCATATACTAAAGTATCATGTGGGGTACCCCAGGGATCTTGCCTTGGGCCGCTACTTTTTTTGTTATACATTAATGACATTTCGTTGATTTCCAATTTTGACACCACATTATTTGCCGATGACACCTGCTTGATGATGGCTGATAACAATCTGAAAAACCTGGAACACAAAGTTCAAATAGAACTCAAAAAAGTTAACTCCTGGCTCTGTCAAAATAAGCTATCCCTAAATTTTTCAAAGACTAACTACATGTTAATAAACAAGCAACCCCTTAAAACTTGTCATTGTAATTTTAAAGTAGCTCTTAACGGTATTACTATTAATAGAGTGCATACTGTTAAATACCTTGGGTTATTCATTGACGACAATCTCAAATGGACGGCGCAAATAAATTATTTGTCTACGCAGCTTGCCAGATGCACAGGACTCTTTTACAGATTGCGCAATTTTGTTTCAAGAGAAACCCTTTGCATGCTATAGTATAGTCTTGTATACAGCAGAATTCAATATGGAATTACTGCGTGGGCAACAGCAAATAAAACTTCACAAGAAATAATTCGAGTAAGGCTTAATAAAATTTTGAGAATAATATTGTTTCGAAACTTATATACGCCAACTTCACAAATGTATAAAGAACTTCAAGTATTAAAAGTAGAAGACATATATCAACTTGAGTTAGCTAAATTTATGTATCAACTCCATCATAGTCAATTACCTAAAAACTTTTACCATTCTTTTCGTAAGTTAAATACTATTCATCAACATGAAACGAGATTAATTAATTCGACTACTTACTACCGCCCCCGAATAAATAAATTATTTAGCCAAAAACTATTTTCTCACAGAGGTTCAAAGCTGTGGGGTAACCTTGAATCCGAATTAAAGAGCATGCAGCGGGTTTCTTTTAAAAAAGCGTATAAACTAAAGTTAATAAATGAATATTAACGCTTGCAAAAGCTTTTGATTGTGTAAAGAATATTTATGGTTATTGTTTGTTCAGTTTCCTTTTTTTTCTATTTTTTTTTTTTTATCATTTGACAAAAACTTGAACTCAACTCTTTTTTTTTACATAATGTACTCAAATTATAAGTGTCACTTAATACATCTCGCTTATATCTCAATCTGCTGAGATCAGAGAGTATCTCGACTCGATAACCGAAAGGTTCCTCGATGCTCCCTGGCTTTTGCTACTAGTGATTTTTTTTGTGTGTATTATCAATCTGATTATTGTGTCAGTGCGCAAAGCAAATCAAATAAATTCTCTCTCTCACTCTCATTTGACGACTAGTCTTGTTATTTAGAAAAGTTAATCATTCATAGAATGGTATATTTTAAGTTTTTTTTCTGCAGTGTACGGAATGCTTATGACGTGAGCCCACTGATACTCGATCTTACCTCTTATTTGATCTTTTTTCCTAGTAACAACTACCACTTAACTTTCGGCATTGTAGAACACCATTCTTGTAATCGCATTTACATGAAGAAACATGAAATATTTGATCGAAAACTAATTCCTTAACACCATTTTTTATTGCATTGGCAATTGCAACATCTCTTAGTCTTGGAACAGGGTGTATGCAACCTGCTGCTTGCAATGTAGAATTTTGTGGCGCCTGGAAAATATCTCAACTATGGCCTGCGGCATGAAATTCGGTAACTTTAGATCGCATAACTATCACTTACATTGGAAAATATCGATCTTGAAAATAAAACTTCTTTTATGTAAAATTTGGTAAAAACGTTGCTATGAGAGTGTAGCAACCTCAGCAACTTCAACTACAAACCACAAGTAGAAAGTCGCCAACAACACTTGGCTTTGTATATGGATTGCCATTTACGCTCAGTAGGTTTTATGATAGAAATGACTAGTCGCCAGATGGAGTGCATTCATTTTAAAGTGGATTACAGTCGGATGCCTGCCGTAGCACAACAATTGGGTGACCCCCTACGTGATGAAACTACATCTTCTCCGATGTTAACTGAATGGCAGCGTCTTCAGTCAAGCATCACAAGCCATCGTCGAGTCGCCGAGCCCTAATGTCAAGACCGCTTTCCAATTTAATTCTGGGCGGGAATCTCACTTACTTCGGCCTTCTCTCAACGTTGGCGGGGAAGGCATGTTGCGACCTCAGCAACATTCTATGTCCCTACGCACGTCCCCGCTAGCTGCGTGTGCTCGAGGAGGGAAATTGTGAAGCAACCTCAGTGTCGCGTTTTTAATATATGATAATATTATCAATAGAACTTTCGGTTCTATCTCAATTTCAAATTCCTTTAAAATTGAGGCGACGTGTGATAATCGCTCGGATAATTAGGTCTGGCTACAACTTAATAAAAGCTTGGAAAAGATTGGCTTCCGCTAAAACACTTCAAACCCACTTTAATAACAGAATAATATATTCACAGAAATGGTACTTCACGACTTCAAAACTTCTTCGCTCAACGATTCCAAAAATTAATAACTTTACCACATATTCAAGAAAGACCGCAAAATAAGTCCACCAATAACTGTTCAATATTCTCCACGTCCACAAAATCCACAATAAATTATCGCAAAAAAAACAACACCGTAATGGGTCTTCCTTAACCCGTCAAACCACTCTTTTTTCTATTTTTCGCTCTCTCTTTGGCCCTCTCTCTCTCTCTCTCTCTCTCGGGCTCTGTCTGGCTCTCGGCAAAGAAAATCCTGTCGCCTTATATATAAACGACGAAACAATCTGGAGAACGCTCGAATGAAATCACGTGAACAACAAAAAAAGCATTACAAGTTACGCTAATCGTTTATCAAAATTCTTCGAAGAAGGTAGAATCGCTAGACCGATCTGGAATTTTACTATGTTGTCATAACGATTTTGACGTAATAAATGGCGTACACAGCAATCGGCTTGCGAGAAAAAAAAGGGTCTTTCCCTCAGTCAGCAGTCGGGCGAACAAATAACGCAGCGCTTTACACAATACGAAAACAACTCTTATAAAGCAAATTTCCTTATTCGTGACACTCAGCAATTTTAACTACAAACCACAAGTAGAAAGTCTCCAACAACACTTGGCTTTATACATGAATCGCCATCTACGTTTTGTAGCTATCATGATAGAAGTGATTAATTGCCACATGGAGTGCACAGAGTAGGTTACAGTCAGATGCCTGCTGTTACGCACATGGAGTCGGGGTCACCATTCTTGGGCAACGGCAGGCATCCGACTGTAATCCACTTTAAAATGAATGCACTCCATTTGGCGACTAGTCATTTCTATCATGAAACTTAATGAGTGTAGATAGCACTCCATATACAAAATCAAGTGTTGTTGACGATTCTCTACTTGTGGTTTGTAGTTGAAGTTGCTGCAAGAGTATTGATCTCCAAAAAATGTCTTCGCCATCATTTTGGATAAATACTGCCATCAGGCACTGCTTTGAAGCTCATTTGTGTATACAAAGAACATGGATAACAAACTTTGACTGACCCGCGAAATTTTTAAGAACTCTGAAATTGGCTTGCCTGCAGAAAAAGTTGCACACCCTTATCTTAGTAGGTTTCTTAAGTTGTATTCAGATTGATTTTTGGCTGGTTTTTGTCAAGCAGCAGGCTTTTTTTCACAAATTAATAATTCAACTTACAATCTTTCTTCTTCGGACGTTGACGGGTAGTTACTTCTTTCGGGGTGGTTATAAATAGGCATAGTAGGCAAAGTACAAGCATAATAGACGTAGTACAGGCATAGTACAAGCATAGTAGGCAGAGTACAGACATAGTACAAGCATAGTACTAGTACAAGCATAATAGGCATAGTAGACATAGTATTGGTACAATGATAGTAGCGGAGGTGTGCGATCAAAAACCAGTCGCACCAATATAAAGTCTACCTCTTTCCTTTCAAAAAAAATTAATTTTATGAATTTAGATTTAAGCATTGAGATTTCACATTATCACTCTGCCTGTACTATGCCTACTATGTCTGCGCTTTGCCTACCATACCTGCTATGCCTATTTTTAACTACCGCTTCTTTCGATCAACTTTGTTTTCATCACTCATAAATTTTTATTGTAGTCAAATATCAGAGTCCACTCACGCTGCTTTTGGTCGGCAGCATTTCTCATTTCTTAAGCAAACTTGCATTTTTTTGATTGGTCATTTACGCTCATTTTTGGACACTTTCAGCACTTTTCAAATTCCTTTAGCTACAATTAGATTTGCCGGCTTAAAATTTTTATGAAATACCAAATCAATTTCAAAAATAGCAGTTTTCAATAAAAATTTTAAGATTTTGAATTGCTCGGATGCATGAAATACTTCAGGTTGATTTAAAAAAAATTTTTTTTCTAACAACTAAAAAAAACTTTTCCTCAACTCCCAAAAAAGAGCTTTTGCCCGATACAACAAATTCTCATATTTCAGAAAATAAGTCATCAGTAAAACTATAAACAAAAAATTTTCTACTTTCCTGTAGATCATATAAAGAAACAAATAGTCCTCAATCAAAACAAGAAAACTATAAATTTCGACCTTAAAACCCCGAGATTTTTTAAACACTTTTGCAAAATTACAATTTCCAATACGTTTGAATATTCCCAGAATCTTAAAGAACTAGGTACCCAGGGTTGGCATCTATGTTTATAATAAACTTAGGGTCACTAATTGAAAATTTTATTTTAGAAAAACTCATATTGTGTAACAACAGTAAAAAAGCTTCACAGCTTGATGATCAAAGCGTAGTTATCGGAAAATTATATATATTTTTCCAAATAACTTTTTCTGTTGTATGGGAGAATGCCCAACTTTTACAGATTAGCATATTTTGACCACAACTTAATGTTTTAGCAATATTTTTTCTGGCATTTAAATTTAATTTATTCTGAAGTAATTACACATGAAATGAATGATGTATAGCTTTTACTTTCTCCAATGATGTAATGAAAACATCTCGTCAAAATGGGTCATTGTTGACGGAGGTGTCCTACAATGCTCACCGTGATTCTAATTGTGCCTACACTCAGTGGCGGCTCGTGATTGAATTTGCTGGTGGGGCTGCAAGTAATTTTCCAACTTTTTTGCACTCTTTGTAAGCAGTATATTTGCCATTGTTTAGCTATAAATGTGCAAATTTTTCGAAACTCTGCGCTGTATTAGTTGTATAATTGTAGCTCGTATTCAGTCAGGTATTGCTTTGGCTGAATATAACGAATTGCAATAGGCTAATGTAGTGTGCAGTGTAGTAATTCTAATTTGTTTAAATATTTTAAGATCTACAAAGAAAATAGAACCAATACAAAGTCTCACTCATACCACCAAGCTAAGAACTAGCCTGAAGAGTGAAACATATGAACAAGTGGAAATCATACGAATTTATTACATTTGAACTTATAATAGGCTAATTTGATGATTTGCAAATTTCTTCCAGCGTCCTTGGACATCAGCAAAATATATTTATCTTTTTATTAGTTTTTACGAAGAGTCACGATCCAAACAACGTTAGCATAGCAAAATAAGCGGAACCATCCCTCAAATACGGGTAATGAAGATGCATTATCATCATTAGGGCTCTTGCAAAGTGTAAGATACTTTACGTGGCTGGTGGGCCCTGACTAGCCCGATATCCAACATTGGACTGTATACGCAACAAACCCAAACAATCCAACATATAGCACAAACAAGACTTACGTACCGTTCACTTTTGAACCAGGATTCTCCTTGACGTTACTGCTAACCGTGCAAGTATGAACTAAAATCGGTATCTTTACATGAAATTGATCACACAAAAGTTTATTAGGCATAGAAAAACCTTCCAATGATCATAAACTAAATGCGGTGTTTTAAGGCATTCGTGGCAGTGGGTGATGACGTGATAGCATGTCACGGGGCATGCATGGAAAAGCAGCTCGAAAGACCCGGGTTCGAGGCCCACAGGAACTAGACACGACGCAAAATACTTCCGGACAAAAATTAGTTTTTACGAAAAGTCACGATCCGAACAACGTTAATATAGCAAAATAGGCGGGACCATCACTACACTCAGGTTTGGCCTTTTGGCCACATCAATAAGGACTTGTCCCACCCAACGCAGCGCCCCGGAGGGGACGTTGTGCGCCTAGAATTGGAGATTAACGTTGCCCCTGCATTGCAGGTGGACGCAAAGCGTGACAAAACAATGAAAGTTGCGGTTTCGGGGTTGGGCGATGAGGTATCACGAACCATAACGCACTGTTGGCTGTTAAAAGTGCGAGCTGTGACGCTGGTGGAATCAAACCATCGACGCCTCCAAACCAAGTCGTCAGAATCTATGTAGCCCAGGATTGTCATAAAGCGGGCAGTCGGGCGTGTGGTGTTTAAATGAAATTTTTGTAAAATACGCGGAAATAAATTTTGGCAGCTGGACAAAGCCAATGCCTTTGCCCCACTTGAAAATGAGGACCGGATGCCTCGTCCCTTTATCCCCCATTTTTACCGGTTATGCAAGTTCATTCCAGGGGGAGTCGTAAGAGTTCAGCCACTCTTGGTTAGTCGCGTGCAGCAGCAAGATCCCCCGACGCAGTTGCGGTAGTCTGATATTTAAATGACAAAGCGAAAATTTTACAACTTTTTTGACCGGTAGAAGAGAAAAAACAAGTTGAACAACTTTTTCGCCTTTGGATAAGTTTTCTTACTTCCAATTTATTTGCCTAATTCATTAAATGATACAACTTTTCAGCGATTTCTGTTGCAAAATAAGGTTCAATGTAACTTAATTCTGGTTTAACGCTGTCGATTCTTTGCACAGTTGAGAAGCAAACAACTGCTGTAACACAACAATTGTGACGCAACAAACCGTCTTACCAACAACTACAACAGATGTTTTCATTTTGCTCATTTATTGAGTATGTAAACGGCGCAAAATGAGTTTGAAAGATTGTCGCAAGGTTCTAATTCAAATGAAAGTTCTGAAAGTTTGCGAGGTCCCCGCTGCTCTGCTAACTGCGGTGCATCCACATCTGCTGTAAATAGGCCTATGAACAGAAGAAAATCTGATGCTAATAATTTGGGAGTTGACGAACCGACGCAAGTTAGGCTGCGTGCTTATCCTGTAATCTTGTTTGCGGCCAAGAAAAGATGCTTCAGTGTTGCGTGGCATCAGAGGTGGGATTCAGTCCCGTAGCACTCCAACTTCGGGCCTCCCCCCAAAGTAAGCGCAAGAGCCCCTGCGCACAGGTCATATCACTTTAGAGGTGTGAAGTTGAAAAGCTGCATTAAGAAAATACACCACAATTTGTACATAAGTAAACAGGCTAATGTCAGAATAAAGCATGCCGATACCGAAGGTGCAAGTCATAAAAAATTGTAAAATTAAAACAAACCGCTGTAGCTCAGCGCTCATTTCATCAGAATCAATGTCACCGAACTTTTTTTGGAACTCTTTACAGCAAGTAAGAAGAGCATTTTCTTGTTGCACAAGCAAAAGTTTGTCTCGTGTGTACAAAAACGAAAAGGCGGAAGAAACCTCACGTAACAAATTAAAGCGCTCCTTTATTGACATAATAGCCTGGTCTACTAATGGATAGAAAAAGTTGCTTTTAAATTTCAGTTCAGGAGTAGCTCGTTGTTCCTCTTCACCTTGGTAATCAAACAATCTTCTTTTCTTTCCACTTCTTGACGGAGGAAAAGAAGGATCAATATCCAATTCCTGTGCTATTTCAACAGCAGATGTTGCGGCACTGTCATAACCCGTTGTGCGATAGTTTTGCAAAAACTTTTCAGTTGCCTGGATTTCCGTTTCCATTGTATGAAGGGAGACTCCATACGATTGAAGAATCTTGCTTGCTTTATTGACTTGGAATAGGATATCATACCAAATAATCACCGACAAAAGAAAACTCCATTTTGATAAATGAGCTATCAACGATTTTGTTTCTGAGGCAGCTCTTCCATCTTTTCTTTCTATGGAAATGGCTTCCAAGTCTTTCAGTGCCAGCAACACCTCTTTTAAATTGTATCGAAGAGGTTTGATGCATTTAATTCTGCTTTCCCAACGAGTATCAGATTGTGACTTTATGGACAGCTCCACATGTTTCTTCAAAATTTCCCAACGCTGAGCAGAGGAAGAAAACAGCACATACAACCTTGTAAGTACTCCAAAAAATCTCAATGCTTCCGTCGATGAATTAGCACTGTCAACAAGAACTAAGTTAAGGGTATGGTTTGCACAGGGCACGTAAACAGCTTTGGGATTGATGTCTAGCATTCTTGCTTGGACCCCAGAATGTTTTCCTTTCATGTTAGCACCATTATCATATGACTGACCTCGACAATCAGACAATTCGAGTTGCAGTTCGGTCGCTTTTTCTAAGAAAGCGTCCTACAAGCCTTTCCCAGTACTGTCACTTATTCTCAAGTAGCCAAAAAATGTTTCTTTAACAACAGCAGCTTCTTCATTACATAGTACATAACGGAGAATGACAGACATTTGTTCATGATGTGACATATCTGGAGTGCAGTCCAAAATTATAGAAAAATATTTTGCCAATTTCAATTGCTGTAAATTTTCTTTTTCAACTTCTGTCGCTAGCAATTCAATTAGTTCATTTTGTATGGTAGGACTCAAATAGTGATCTTTAGTGTTTTTATTCTTGATTCTGTCTTGAAGCTCTTTTAGGATCGGATCTCTTCTTGCCAAAAGCTCAAATATACCCAGAAAATTTCCATTGTGAGGAGATCCTAAGACTTCTTCAGATCCTCTAAAAGCAAGATTCCTTTCCGATAGAAACAAGGCAATGTCGATAAGTCTCTCTAAAACATTTCTCCAAAAACGTCTTTCATTGAAAAAAATATTCATCTCGCGTTTGTCGATAGTGGATGAATTTCTTATCCCTTCAGCTAGCAACATCCATTGACTGCAGCATTCTTGGTGGGAAATGCCGTTTTCATGGTCTTTCAGTTTTTTCGAAAAACCCTCCCATGTATTTATACCACTACAAAAGGGGCTTAGTGTTTTTCCAAATAGCTTACAACAAAAGCAAAAAACTTGATCTGATTCCCCAGAATAAACTAGCCACGACCGTGAAACACTTTCACCATTAGGTAACACACGTTTATAATGGTTGGAGGAAAAACGTCGCCTTGGAGTTGTGTTATTATATGGAAAATTCATTATTAGTTGATGTGGTCCACGCTTTACTATATCACATCGTTGAGCATCAGAAATACTTTCAGGCCATTTACATGGGTCATCAGGGATAGGGGTAAATTGAGATTCAGTTATTTTTGATATTGAAGGTTGCGTATTGGCAGGTAAATCACAACTTACATTTTCTGGAAATTCACAATCACTTTGATGCTGATCGTCATAGTCTTCTTTTTCTTGTACACTATAGTTTTCTTCATCCCTCTCGGTACTAGTGCCAGGTCTACTCTGCTCAGTAATCTTGAAAAAATCTGTCATCTTGGGCAATTTCGCTACAGCATCTCGAGCAGTGGCTGCTTCTTTTCTCTTTTGAGCACCACTTTTTGAACGTTTCATTTTATACAATGTCAATAAAATACTTTATCTGCACTCTGCAGTGTATATATATTGTCCCGGTATTTATAGCCAAACAGAATTCCAGACCATTCTATGATTGTTGCGTAACAACGGCATTGTTACGTCAATCGAATATTCAAGATTCTACCAGAAAATCAATCGAAATATTCTAGATTCTGCGAGATAAAATGACGTTGCATTCACTTATGATGTCACAAGCCAATTTCTTCCTACAGTTTAAATCGGTTGTAAACAAGTCTGCTGAACTGAAAATAGTCACGTAGCCAAAAAGTAATTTCAGACTAGCTTGGGCCCCCAAAGTTGGCCTGGGCCCCCCCAATTGGGGGGTTTGGGGGGCGGCTGCTACGTCTCTGGTGGGATTGATTGGAATATTCTGTCAAATTTGATGCAGCTTTTTGTTTTCCTTGCCCCAATTTTTAATCTAAATCTGGAAGAAACTTTCGAGGAATGCGTTGTGAATTAACTTTTACAACCGATGGCTGTTATAATTGGAAGCATGGTACTGAAATGAACAGAGGTTTTTTCACGTGTGCTGGCTAGGGTTGCCAACTTTGACAAATTTCAATAAAGGACACTGTGACTAGAGTTGCCAACCGTCCTGTATTGTAAAGGACAATCCTTAATTGAAGACCCTCTGTTCTTGTCCGGGTGGGTAATCAGGTGTTAACCTTTTTTTTTTTGGGAGGCCACCATGTAAAAATACTGCTCGCGGACATGGTGGCCTCCAAAAAAAAAAAAAAGAAAAAAGATCAACACCCGGTTTTCCATGGGTTGTGCTACACAACGCGATTGGATTGTACTTTTGTAAATTTTTTCCGCTCTTGCAGTAAATTTTTTCAGCTCTACAAATAAAGGACAATTCTAAGTTTAATAAAGGACAAGGACGGGGGGTTTAAATAAAGGACGGTTGGCAACCCTAGTGCTGGCTCTAAAGAACACTTAGCATGCTACAATACCTAGAAAAAAAAATTTAACTGTCTGAAATGGGTAAGAAAATTACCTCATTAGTCAACACAGAAGCAATTGAAAGAAATCGCTCCATTTTTTTTCCTTAATTGACATACCATCTGTTTTGGGAACTCATCAATTTGCATTCAGAGGAAGAACTGACGCATTTGAAAGCGAAGACGAGGGGGAAAATGGACTTTTTTTTTAAGTCTGTTTAACTACACTATTGAAAAAGACCAGCGCTTACGTGGAATCATTAAAACTATCTCGAAATCTGCGCCAATCAACAGCCGCCTCAACGTCGTGATGCGATTCTCGACCCTGTTTTGGGTTGGGTCGAAATGGCTGTTGGCCTTCCCGAGGATCCCAGTTTCCGTGGGAACTCTTCTCACACAAACTATATTTTCGCCGTGCTGACCTCTGAACGACCTCAGAAAAACAGCACGTAGCCTCTCTAAAACCGGCCGACTGTTTTCCTTCTCATGATGAGCAAAAACGTTCATACTAACCCTGGTCCCGACTTTTCCTGATTAGTGTACGCTGGAAATGTGACCTGTAGGGGTAGGTCGATGCAATGCTGCACCTGTTCCAAATGGGTCCATCTAAAGTGCTCACTTCTCCCTTTTCTAGATTCAAAACTCTAGGCAGCTCTCACTTTGGAGCTGCCCTCCATGCTCTTTCGGGAGATCCCACACCAACGAACTCTGTGTCTTCCTCTTCGACCCCTCCAGCTTGTATACCTCCACTGTGCTACCTGGCCCATCTGGCTTTCCTCTGCTACCGCAGTACTCCCACCCCATCCTCGCCTTCAAACCTCTTATCTTCCTTCCGCCCATTTCGTATCTTCTTTCCTGCACCCTCCTCACCGCCTCATGTTCCTGGCTGTTTTTCTATACCTCCTGCTTCCTCTTCCTCCACTGATTTTCTCAGGGTTCTTTAATGGAATGCCGGAGGTCTTAAGAGTTAGAAGCACTAAACTACTACTTTATCTCGTCTCATCCTGATGACTTTATATGTATCCAGGAATCTATCCTGGATACATAAAACTCATCTTCCTCTTTCCGGATCCCTCGATACTCTGTTCTGCGTTCTGATCGCACACACTCCCGGTCTGGCATTCTTTTTCCCGGTGCCACGCACGCTAGCGGAGGCGTAATCATTTCCGTCAGGCAGGGCTTATTTTTCTCTGAACTTTTTACCCCCTCTCTTTTGTTGCTCGACCCCTACAATATTCCACTAAAGAACTCATCG
Organism: Trididemnum clinides; assembly: GCA_963675345.1. NCBI lineage: Eukaryota > Metazoa > Chordata > Ascidiacea > Aplousobranchia > Didemnidae > Trididemnum > Trididemnum clinides. The sequence goes on along the minus strand of OY776285.1, from coordinate 18,106,849 downwards.
CTCTCTTTCCTTAGTGTTTACACTACCCATATTCGCTGTTTTACGACGGATAGCAAAACCGACTCTTTTTCTCCCTCCATCCTTCAGAAATCTCTTCATTCTGGGGGACTGAACTGCCATCACCACTTCTGGGACTCAAAAAATACCGTGGGGAGAAAATATTCGACTGGGTCTTCTTCTCAAGGACTCTGACATGCCTAGTTTTCTCTATCGCTCCTCTGCCAGTCGCTCCCTCCCCTCTTGTTCCTGGGAAGTGCTTCAGGAATTGAGTTCTGATCACCTACCAATTCTATCAATCATCCCTCTTTTTCCGGTCTTTCACCCCAACGAACGTCCCCTTTCCTTTAATTTTCAGAAAGCTATTTGGGATGACTTTGCCTTTGACTTTGACTCTCGCTGTCCTTATACAGAGGAATACCCGTCTATTTCTCTTTCCACTTCTCCTGCTCTCTTCACTTCTTTGACGTCGAACGCGGCCAAATCTTTCATTCCTTTCGGCCACATCAAACGCCAACCTCAAGCCTGGTGTTCCGCTGAAGTGGAAGAAGCGGTTAGTGAAAGATGTAAGGCTTTTGCTGCCGCTAATGCAAGTGACAAAGATCGTCAGGCTTACATCTCCGCTCCCCAACAAAAAGCGAGGGAAACCTAAAGAGATTTGAAAACTACATAAAATTTCTAAAAGCGGGATTGACTAGAGAATGGAAATAGGACAATTTGAAGAACTGCGCCCCTTATCTAATAGGACAACAAGTACGTAGATTTCGTAATGCATGAAATGCAGATTATCGATATATTGGTTTAAAAAAAATTAACTAATTTATTCTTTTTTCAAATTATGCCAATCAAACATATTAACAATCTTCAAAGAACAATCAGTATAATTTATCATTTCATTAAAAATTAAAGCATTTCATTAAATACAATTTTCTCCGATATACCAAGGTCAGAAGCAGATCCGCAAACAACATCCACTTTATCATCAGAGTTTATATAAACTAGGTGAATCGTCACATTTGGTAGACAAACATTTTTATACGTAGTAATTGTTTGATTATCGAAAACATCATTACTGGATCCTCGCAAGACTGTCAAGTGCCTGAATGAAAAAAACAAGTTAACTGGTAATGCATCAGAAGCATTTTACAGCCGTAAACTGGGGAACACAAATCAGAGAAGCTGTGACCCCTCCCCCCGAAAAGGCGAGATGTAATTTATATCATTTAAACAAAAGCTAAAAAACCTATTAAGAGTATTAACAATTATGCTCGAATGCCACAGATTCACAATCTCATTACTGCTAAAAGAAAGCTGCTGCAGCAGCCTAGACATTACACCTCTACGGTCGTATTTTTAGCACTTACAACTTTTTCAGTTTAGCAGACTTATCGGCGGCCCATATTAAATTCAAATAAGCATTAACTCTAGAATTTCGATTCCCTATTAAGTAGAATATGTCATTATACTCTTTTTTTTAATTATAATTAATTGGTAATAATAAAGCATTTTTAAACTTTAAGTCTGATTTATCAAACACCTAATAGTACGAACTTTATTCCCTACAAGCTACTTTTGTACTTAAAACAAGGATAGGCTATAGGCTTCAAACAAATGACCACCATTTTGGAGCACCCTGTTTAGTTAGGACTGGTGACAAAAATAGTTGTTTACTGTGAAGTAATATCACCTCATGAAGCAAAGCAGCTAAAATTACACATCACCAGCCACCATCGTTCATACAGCGACAATACAAGTCAGCTTTGAAGCTGATCTACTGTCACTGGCAGACCTCGGCGAGAAATCTTTCTGTGCCGCTCAAACGCGAGTATAGGGAACTTCAGCAAAGAATGACAATAAAACCGATGAATAGGATGCATACAACCGCCTGATCAGAAATTCATTATAGCCTACATACCAACGCCATCAAGCTAAATTGTGTGCACTGCAATTTTATTAAGTCACATTCCGATATCCTTAAAAAAACAATGTCACGTAATAACGGCTCTTTTATTAGTGTGAATATTAATTAACATACATAATGCTTAAAACAAAGGTTATAAGTATTTTTGAATAAAAGTAACGGCGGTTAGAACTAAAAATCTATGTCATCAGTTAATGGGTAGGCCAATCTGCCGTAAAAAGTTTGTTTTGAAACTTCAAAGAGCATCCGCCACTTCAAAAGTTGTGGCGCTACCGCTACATGCAAAACAGTGTTGGGGAGACTCGAGTCATCTGCACGAAATGACTCGACACCATTGCCTCAGACTCGAATACTATGACTCGAGTCCAGACTCGATTGAACTCTGATAATGAAATCACTTGCATGAAGAAAACTCCTGCCTCAGAAAGTGTGATTTTTTAGAAATTGTACCTCGAAAATTTGTGTGTTAAAAAATAATTTTTTCAAACGCTGGCAACTAATGGCGTACGGAGAGAGGGTTCTATGCATGCGCTTCCCCTCAAAAAAACGTTAAATATTATTTTCAATCATCATGCTTGTAACGGTAACAAATATCCTGTTCCACAGTGACAGAATTAGTTTAAATTTCTGAGGCCTTGGAAAACATTCGCTTAATGTTATTTGTAATTCTTGTGGATAAATTTCTTAACGTTTCCAGTTAAAAATTAAACTTTACTCAACTTTGGCTGAGTGATTGTTAGGGTGCTAACTAATATGAAATACAAGGTAATGTGGCAATAATAAAAGTAGAATCATTTTGGACTAAAAAATTTAATTGGTGAGCTCTTTAAAAAGCTTGTTGCGCATCTGCAGCGTATCCGTTGTAGGCGTAGAAACGCAAGCAGTTAACCACATTTTAGGTGCAGCAGAGACAAAGGTTAACAAATTTCAAAAATTACCTCAAGGGTGGTTCCAAAAAAACACTATAAATTGCGTATATTTGAGAGTGATTTTGCAGTTTTTCCGGGGAGCATGCCCCCGGATTCCCTAATAGAGCTTTCGGCAGTTTCGTGCCCCTCCCTCAAAATTTTCTGCGTGCTCGCCTGCCAGCAATTCTGATATTGCGTCGCAATCTTGCAAATTATTTTTATTTTTTGCTACTGCAAACCCGTAAGGTTATTGTTGTATGAGATTTTGTATCTATTCTAGTACGTTGTATATGTAAGCTCATAAGCGCATTGCTAACTTGCTTTGAAATTCACTTTTGAACAGCAAAATAGTAAGCTCGACTTCCTAGCCAGCTGGACAATATGATTGCACTAGCAATTTTTCCAATTTGATTAAGTTAATCCAAATCATACGCCGCAAGCAGAAAACGGAAAAATATCTTTGAACGACGGTAACCAAATTATTATTAATATGATTGCACTGGCAATTTTTCCAATTTGATTAAGAGTATCCAAATCATATGCCGCAAACAGAAAATGTAGTGAATGTAGTGGCTCCAGAAAAGAAGTTACTTTTAAATTATGTTAGTTTCGGATAATGGCCTACAATTGTGGCCAGCAATCTCTGACATGCCAAGCAAAATTATCCGACCGCGGCCCTTATTAAAATTTTATCGCTACAACGCCTACCGCACAAACTTCTCATCCGTTAAGTCTGGAACGCCTCTAAGCTTGGTTATCTAATCGTCATACGTGTGACATGAAAATATAATTTGTAAATGAGTTGCTTTAGCTATTACTTGATTATTGGATGACCTGAATTTACGGAAGTGGTCCATAATGTAATACTTCCTACCTTCTAACTCAGTAAGTCGGAGAGATAGAAAGATGGGAGTAACATTACTAAAACCACACATACAGTATATGCTCAAGAACATTACTCTTTTGAGGCAGTCACCACCATTTTCAATGTAGTTTTTTTTAAACAAGCAGAGGCGTTTAGGTTGCTCTGGTAAAGACTGTTCCAGCAATGACGGATTCTTTTTTTCACAATACAAAGTGACAGCCTTATTACCGAAAAGGTGTAAACGTAAATTGTTTTATACCCCCAAAACATGTGCCAATCTGACATTGCAATATTGGGGATATACGAAAATGTGGTAACACTGGCCAGTCGAACGTGGTCACAAATTGCGCGGTATTCAAGGTAGTAGGTCGTAGCATTATCGCGTTGCAAAAAGGAATTTTTTTCCTTTTGCGGCCTGCCGCGATTAACGCTTTAAAGCAGCGTTGAGTTTGAAATTGCCCTTGGTTTCAAAATTCCAAAAAAATGATGCATTTTGCGTCTCAGAAAACGGTGCACTTAACTTCCTTTGTTTCTGGGTAATGTAGGTGCTGCCATTTTATTGACTGTTGCTTAGATTTTGGCATGTGATGGTAACACCAAATTTTATCACCACTACCGATTCGGTTCAGGAATGCATCCCCTTCGGCGTCAAATCGATGCAACAACTTTTGTCTGACAATCAAATGATCTGTTTTGCTCTTGGTAGACATTTGCAAAACCTTCCTGGAATGCATTTTGCTGTGCCCAAGAGACAACATTACTGTTTTTACTACACTTCAGCAGCGATGTACTTAGACACAAATTTTTCGGAGGGGCGCCCGAAGCCTTTTGCAAAGGTGAAGACCTTCTTTACGCGATCAACTTTTTAAAATTGATAACTTCGCCTATTTGGTCTCCACACAAACATAAAAATCTTTACTTTGGAAATCAATTACATTCAAAGCAAGAACGTTGCCCATTTTGTTTTCCCAACAGGCACAAAGATCTATATCAGAGTACATTTTTTGTTACTGTTATTTAGGACACTGAAAAATCACTTTTTCCCCTTCCAATTATGCTACTGTTCACGTCTAACTCTACGCACATGCTGTTTACTGTTATTCGTCTATTGCATCTGATGAATTGATCAAGGCGTGTTTTACTTTTTGGTGTGATGGATGAGCTTGGGCGGCAGAAGCGAGGTCCGTAACTCACGTCTCTGTCACTACTCTGGAATCAACGAATCTATCTTCCAACTGTGCAGACATCCATTGCCTTGCCACTATAAACATTCACTAAGAGTCTGCGAATGCGAATCAAGTTTGCTCTTCTCTGCTTTAAGAAACTCGATGACACATCTTTGTATCTGACCGACATCCATCACAACAGAATTTGATTTCTAGACTATTTACTTCCGGAATTTTAAAAAAGGTTAAAAAATTATCGCTATATGCAATGTTTAATTGTATGGCAAAATTATTTCGGTCAACAAGATCTTGGCAGTGTATGTTTGCTCTGCTGCTAGGAAAAGGGTACCAACTCCAGGTCTACCACCAGTAGTTAAAATGTAGCCTATATGTTAAAAAAAACAATTTTGTTGAATCTTAAATAAAATAAAAAATTGAGGTAGTCAAATAAATAGATACAAACGTTCAGTATAAGATAATGCAACAAAAGTTTAGCGCATGAATTAAACAATACAAAATATAATTAACACTCCACTTATTTGCTTTAAGTAATTCCTTATCTAGGATAGGCCCACGCTATACCTACACTAATACCAAAAACTGCGACAAGTAGACTTTTCAACCACACCATCTGTTAGCCACATGTAGATGAAGATATCCGGTCAAATGTCTTACTCCAAGATAAAACAAGCAAACTTGCCGGTTTTTTTCCCTCATTATATTTTTCATGGTGAGCGCCGTGTAAGAAAGCTGTGAACAGTGGTGGATTGAAGATTTTAGGGGCCCGAAGCAAGAATTCATGAGGGGCTGCTAGCTGCTTAAATTCTAAATAAAGGTTCCTCGAAGACGTCGTGGTCGGAAGGCAGCGATAGCTGTTTTTGCAGTACGTAATAATTTTTTTTGGAGATCAACTTAACAGCAAACTGATTTTTTTTTTATATTAAACAATTTCACACCAAAATTTTGGACATGTATCAAAAGGGGTAGTCTAGTTCAGAGGAAAGAGGAGGCCTGAGGCAGCTGTCTTATTTGGCTCACCCAGTATTCATTACTAGCTGCGAGCACTTTTTTGAAAGGTTTTTGGTGATGCAGAAATTGAAGACAGGTCTGCCGATTGCAAAGCGGTTGCTCTAATCAGAGGAGTTAAAACAACACAACCGCGCCCAGATAAGGAGATATGATTCAGCAAAATGAACGCTTGAGAATTTTAATTTAGATGAGCTTAATTTTTGAATTGTATCAAACACAGCAAGAACTATTTCTATTTAATACTTGGTGTTTGTCGCTTTGCAATACCTCGTGTATTGGATCGAAACTACATGATTACTGTTTAGGCGCTCTCATTTTCAGGTTTAATCAAAATCGTGGGTTTGACTTTACCGAATCTATATCTGTCCCAAGACTCCACACCGAAAGTATCAAAGCCTAATTCCTCTTTGAAAAAAATTTCGTAATGCGTTTCTGTTTTAGTTTGTACCTTGAGAATCATATAACCAGGCCAGTTTGAAAAAAACAACTAAGGTAACAATCTAAGTCACTTTGCTAAAAATTGTCAACTTGCATATTGGTCATATATAGTACGACAATGTCCAATCAATTAAATAATCTATGAAGGTAAAAGACTCCAGTGACCGAAGACTTGGAAATTGCACTGTTGAAGAAAAGAGAATGATTTTCAAGCAATTACAGAAAAATAGATTATCGAGTTTATTAAGCAGCGATAAGCAGGATTGCTCGCACTGAAAGCCGGTCAACTTCTCTAACCCACAAACGGAAATAACGTGTTTACTTTTTATTACAAATATAGTTATTCCCTTTCATGTAAATTAACTTTACCGGTTTTGATTAGCCTCTGGTGAGCCCGATTTTTAAATTTTTGCATATAGGAGATGTCGTTAGTTTCAATACACAGCTAACTTGCAAAAACTTTTCAAAAATAACTTAAGTTTGATCGCCGCACTTTTCAAATAAAGTTGCTCTAATAAATTGCATAGCAACTGCATTGTCGCTCATGTAAGCTACATTGGATACAAATCTAACTTGAAGAAAGCAAAAAATTTTAAGCAGTAAAATATTACAATCTAAGAGTTATGAGAGACAGTTATCCACAAGCAACATTGGCTAATATCGGCGGGCAAATTTTTTATGCCGATCAATGTAATGACTTTTTAGCAGCTTTGTCACTGCATCGTGGAATCTTCCTTTGTTTTCATAGCCTATTTGAAAAAAATTTTTGCGTGGTTAGCAGAAATTTTTCAATGCAACTTTTTCCACCTAACATGTGAGTCTTCATTGAAACTTTAACCAAATAATAATCGAAAAAGTGTCACAAAGAAAAACATGAACTACGAATCAGTGTAGTCCTAATCGCGTTGGTTAGAATTTATTTGTAATAATGGTAAAGATTACGAAAAGAATATTATCTGCGTTGCATTCGTTGCAATATCATCGATTGCGAAAGAGAGAAACAAAATGACCATGGCAAGCTTGCTAACTAAAAAATCTAAGTCTAGCCAATTACGCCAAGCCTTAGCTCCGGTGAACTCATCCAAACAGCGAAAATTCTTGAGCATAAATGCAACTTTTTAGGCATGTTTTGTTAAAAATGAATGCAATTTTCCAAACTATCACAAAAAGTTTTTCTAGTGATTACCTTAAAGTTTGTTTAAGAGTCAAAGTTAATAAATACAGTAGATTCCGTTTAATTGGGCCGCCGGTTAATCGGGTCAGTCGTTTAATTGGGCCAAATTGTGAAGAACGAAATCCAATCAAAGATAATGCACTACGTTAAATCGGTATAATCGGGCCTCTATTCCGCTTAATCGGGCCGCAACTGTAGTCAGACATACACTGGTTTAATTGCAAAACCGCCTTTGTAATGTAATAGAGCTCAATATCACAAAGCCAACTATATTATGTAACAATTGAAAAATACAAGCACAAATTATTTTGTCATTTCATGCCCTTGGACATGGTAATTGTTGTGTTTTGTTGCAAATTTTGTGAAGTCCCAAGCAGAGATGCCACAAAAAGAATTAACAATTGCTGAAAGGGTTGTTGTCCTAAGAAAGAGCAACCTCCAAACATTAGTCATTGCCAGCTATCTGAGATAACTGGTGTACCAAAGACAACCCTGGCACAGATACCGCAAGACTTCGGATAATCGGGTCAGCCGCTTAATCGGGCCAAATGGTGCTTATCCCGATGTGACCCGATTAAGCGGAATCTACTGTACATGTCAAAGATATTTTCTGTGGGTAAAGCTGCAGTGAAAAGGTTTTTTTAAGCACACGTAGCAATTTCATCAAAATAAACAAGGTTTTTATAAATCTTTCTTTGGAGAATCAATTTCCGTTTCCTACTTTTTCTACTACAGTTACTCACCCTTGCCACGGACAAACCAATTCATCTATTCCATCACCATTGAAATCACCCACTAACAAATTCTTCAAGTAAGCTTCTTTACAAAACGATTGATGGCCCGACCACGCTAGTTTCAGTGACGTGTTTTTTTCGCTCACGTACAACTTCCTAGTACCAAGCAAATATATTAATTAAATATGTCCTCAATCAGCATTAGGTAGCAGAAATTTAGAGTTCAGTGGTCATTAAAACGACGGGGCTCAAGTATATCCTGTAGGTAATAAAACCGATATTTGCCCTCAATCTCAAAGTTAGTTTTGCTGTACTCAACCAGGAATAGATCTCGTTTGCCAAGCAGACTACCCCCTCCATTTATAGACTACTGTAAAGCAGCGTGCTTTTATTGCGTCGCAAGTCAGTTCGCTTAAATTCCTTGGGAACTACTTGGCGTACAAGCATAACACTTCGCACTGTTAATCGCACTACCTGAAGAATAGGGATTTGAAGCTATCATAATACAAGATAGATTTTTAACTCGGCATCTTTTGTCATAGAAAAGAGTCATGTAGTCAAAACGAAACTCAACACACGACTCATTAAAATGCAAAAAATTGCATCTTTTGTCCGAGATATTACAAAGCAGCTTTCGATGAAAAAATTTTACTTTAATTCAACTAACGCTTTTTTGAGCATGCGTTTTCCAGCTGAATAGTACATAATTTCATATTACAAATGCACAAACCGATTACTAATACAATGGCGCTTTCAACTACTGTTTAAATAATTGTTAAATTTGAAAAAATACTCTGCGTTGAAACTCAAAAATCAATCTTTTGGCCTAGAGCCCTAGGTCAATCTGGCATGCTATAACTTAGGGAAGCTTCTGTAAAAATGTTGGAATCCCACCGTTGCCAAAAACGTATTTGCCTCATGAATTCATTACTGTGTAAAATTTACGAAAGAATTCTTGCTTTAAAGGACATTCCTATTAGTTTCACCACAATCTGTGAAAAATTAAACTTCGAAGATTGGGCTACATGCCAAATGTAAACCATTAATGAGTTTACTTAAAAAAGCACCCGATTGTGGAAACCGACCTTGATGCTTTAATAAAATTACTTTCTTTTGCAGCCGTACACATTCGCGCTCAAACAGCATTAAAGAACTGTTTTCAGAGTCACCTATTGAGCATTCAATCTGCATACAACCAACAGATTGAATGCTCACTAAGTGACTGCTAACACAGCTATGTGCTTTGAAATTTTAGCCCTTAAGCTACAGTCTTTATGTGTGTTAAGTCGCATTTTTTTCCCAAAAATGGCTTGATCAAACTGAGGGTGCAATTTACGCTCAAAAACGCAAGCCTTTTTTTTGATAAAAAAGCAAATGGTTGTAAACAGCAAAAAACTATGATAAGTCGAGTGTCGTCACACGTCAAATAAATTATCCAATCATAAACGATTCAAAGTGAATCATTTTTTTGTTCCATTTTATCATCGACTTCAAAATCACTGTCTTTTATAAAAAGTCTTCCACCAACAACTATCTACTGGGCTTAGTGGCTAGGTTTAGTGTTAATTTAACCAACAACCCCACGTCACTTTAAAAGTCCGACTATTGATGCAAGCGGATGACTAAGCTGTCAGTTGATCACGGCTTGCAGATTTTACCGCTTTAACTGCCTCCTTCATACTCCAACACTTTACGGTCTAATTCCTGATCTTGATAAATCTAAATAGTTACCCGAAAGACTGGTTTATCAACTGATCAAGTGAGATATTTGGGTTTAAGGTCAACTGAGCTAAACTGTTTAGTTACAAAGATGCGCATATATACACAAAGTGTCACATGCGCTAGCAGATGTAACTCCATATTCAAACACAGGCCTAGCAAAAGATCCAAAGATTATTATTACGTAAAGCTGTGCCAGATTAAGTTGTAAATCAAAAGAACTACACATATTGTGCAACAAACAACAACCAGCACAAAAAAAAGCAACGCCACCGGAGAATTAATGTAGGCGCAGATACTGCACCTTAAGCAGAATCATTTTTTCGAAGAGCAGTTTGATTAAGAACCAGCAGTGATGAAATAGGCAGAGATGCTGCAAGAATAGCTACTGAAAAGCTGTTATTCACGATGAGCGACTATCGCGAATGAAAAAACAAATCATTTGATACCAAAAACGTTTGTTGAATACTTAGCTAACTTATGCCTGGTTTGCGCAAAGCAGAAAGCCAATGTTTCAACGAGTTACAATAATGATGTTGCTCAAACAGCATGTTTTAAAAAGCGTTCACCAGCTCATCAGCCCGCCCACACCTTCTTTTGCTGGTTATTTCCTGACGAATGCCTATGGCGTTCCAATGGGGTCTCAAACTGCAGGGCTTTTGTTACAAATTGACAAACACCACTACACAACAACGTCTCAGTAATTTTCAAAAAAAACATTTTCGAGGTTTACGGAAAACGTCTCTGCTCGTTGTTACTACGACCACTACATGCACTGCACGAAGAAATACTTTACTGGTTTCACAATTTTCGTGATAATTAGTAATTAGAGCATAGATCAGTTTTTGATAAACTAAACTCCATTTGGATACGCTCACGGATTTAAAATGTAACTATTCAATTTGGAGTTTGATAAATTAAATAAATAACTTCAATCAGAATATAAAACAACGAGGAAAGCTTAACTAACCGCCGCGATGGTGTAGTGGTGAGAGGGTCCGCATCGCAGTGGGTAGGCCTGGGGTTTATTCCCTAAGTCGAGTCATACCAAACGACTTTAAAAACTGGTATTCACAGCTTCCCTGCTTGGCGCTCAGCATAAAAAAAGGGATAGTGTGGAGAACAAGCCGGCAAGCTTGCTTGTTGTGTCCTTGGGCAAGGCACTTAACGGGACGCCTCCACCTTTATGTGGCAGGCAGGTGGCCTACTCGTAATTCACCGGGTTACAATTGTGAAGTTGCTAACCCACCATGTCGTAAAAAAACGACTCTTGGGTACCCACCAGTGGCAGTCCACCTTGTTGGTGGTGGGGCTACCAGTCACTCAAGACTGGTTCGAAATGGGCTGCCATCTTTCCTCTAGTCTAATTCAATTAGGTTGACGGCATGCCGTACCTCCATCCCGAGGAAGAGGAGGGGTAATCACAAACAAACAGGAGAGCTTAAGAGAACGAGAAGAAAAATCAAGGGCTTTAGTTTCACTCTGCTTAGTGAAGTGATCGTTTGACAACGCTAAAAAGCTTGTTTTTGCCACTTTTAGAAAGAAAAAATAAAGAAAGAAAGTCGGTTTTACGTCATTTTTCTCGCGTTTCGCAGGGTCAGACGTGTTAATTCAATGTATGTCTACCACTACACACTCGCTTTCGAACCAGACTTGGTACTGGAGCAACGCTTCTTTAGTTTATATAATTAGATACAAGCACAAATATCACCTACATTAAACTTCCTTGAATGCATATTAAATCTTCATACTGATCTGCATTAAAATGCCCAACGAAATAGTATTCGTTTACACTACACGACTTAGGCAAGCAATCATACCCAAATATCAAAGAAGTGCTGCACCAATCTGATAAAAATCCAACATTAAAAAACGGAATAACAAGTTACAATTAAAACTACTATATTTAAGTTTAGCTAATACTAAGTGTTTGCTACTTTAGACAAGGGATAAAGATGGTAACTCAGCAAGCACTAAAATTAATAAAGACGGCAGAAACATTCATGCACAACTGAAATTTATTCATCTTCAACGATGTTCTGGTGGAATCAATAAATTTTAATTGTCCTAAATTAACAGTAGAACTACAGCCCATGAACGTTCCAATAAAGCTGAATTCCGATAGGATTTAAAATAATCACAATGGGGTGAAAATCAACTGCTTAAGTGAATATACACAATTGAACAAAATAAAAATCAGCCAAGCAAGCTGAAATATTGATCTGAAAAATACTAATACCCAAGTTTGTTTGTAAATCATCACTCATCCGTTTACTTTTACATCAAGTGTTATATATCGTTGACATTTACATTTCTTGAAGAAATATAAAAAAAATTCTTTTGCATATGCAAATTACCCCCCCTCCCAAATAGATGTTAAGAAGTTGTCTTTGAAATTAAAGGACCCTTACCTCAAAAATAGCTTTAGATTTTATTTTTCCAGCAATTTTTTTAGAAATGGTCGCTAAATGATGCTAAGGAAATAAGTTTTCAAGGTATATCAGTCAAAACTTACCTAATAACCTAGGTTTTCTACAATTTGCAACTTTCTGAGGCCTATGACCTACTTATTGACCGGTACTAAATTTTGTTAGTTAAATTTAGTAACTAAAATATGATCAGTCATTATCTGCTAGAGGTTAGCCTCAACCATGTAACATCATGCATTTTTGAACAGGGAATTTCTTCAAGATTCAGAAAATATCAAGTTTAAATAGAATATGTTGTCACTAACAATGAAACAGAAGCTTTTCTACACCCCTCCCATTTCTTGAGAAACAAGGGGAATACAGTAGTTTGATTTAGAGAAGCCAAACTAATGCCAGCTTTTAAACTTGTATTTTAGCTTCTATCTCCTTGGAAACTTGATACAAAACGACAACTTCAGTGGTGAAATATTTGCAATCTGTTTTATCTTTTAAAGGGTGTAGTTTTTCTAAAAATTATAATTCGGTAATGGTAAGCCAAAAATTTTGGGGGAGTTTTGAACCAATATTATGTACGGTACTTATTTTTGGTCAGTAAACATCATATACCGTTTAACCTAGACTATTTAGAGTTATATATTGGTGGAAAGCAAATTTCCTAAGCTTTCGAATGAGACCGGTATTTAGCAACATATCATATTTTTTACGCACCAAATTTACTTTTTTCTACTTACAATACAAAATTTTTTTAGGATTTGATCGCGAGAGCGAAAAAGCTAACAATCTTGGCCAATTTTGTTTTGTTCACGAGTGTACAAAACGATACAGTGTTTTAGCAAATCGTGCCATCACTACGCGAAATTATACCAGACAGCTCCAATACACTAAAAGCTAGCTACAAATTCAGATTAAAAGCTTTTATCACAAGCGATTGCCGCTGTCATCGATTGTATTTAGCAACACAAATGCTTTGATAAAACTTTTCGAGTTTTGCTGTATTTCTCTGCCGCATCACAACGAATATGCTTTTTTTTACTACTTGTTGGTGCTGTAAAACCATACCTGTATTTAACGAATGACGATAAGGACAGTATCTTGTTTCAACATCAGGCTCTGAGCAAAGTGTCAGACACAAACGTTTTCTGTTTCTCACACCGATACCGCAAGTAGCTGAACAGCTAGACCAACTTCCCCAAACGATCCAAATGGAAAGAACGCCATTAATATCTTTAAAAAACAAAAAAGAACCATAGCGCCAGACCGCTAGAGAAAGACAACTACTGAGCAAATACTTTTTGGAGCGACCCAAAAATAGTCCCTAAGTCTCGCCATTTAAACTCTAGAGAGCAAAGTTTGCCAACAAAATTTTTGATTTAACAGCAAGATGAAAGCCAATGGTGATTGTAGCCATTACCTTGAGAATAAACTCGGCTCATGAAATAGTAAGAAATTCGGCTCATGAACAGTAAATCAGTGATACTCAAATTTATTTTATCTAATGAAACTTATGGGCTTTGCGTTTGGAAGTCGAGGTTTGACTCTGAAAAAAGCTAGACTATAGCTGAAAATACATCCTGCTTGCTGCAAGCTCGATGCAATGTTTAACTAACCATAGAGTATAACTGTGACGTAAAAAACAAACATTATCAAACGCAGTGTGGGACTGCAAACCAATATTACACTTGTTCAAGCAATGCAACCCTATCTAAAGATATCGTATACATTTTGAGAAGTTGCACGCACCAGCAAGCATGACAAAAGTGTGTCGTTATAGTAGAATAATTGCTGAAAAGTTAGATTTGATTGGCAAAGTCTCGCGACCCAACTTTAGATCGCGGCACACTATTTGCGGACCCTTGTACTAGAGCAGCGTAAATGCAGCAGAAATGGGAACTCTCTTTACAGTCAATATAAAAAGTTTTGATATGAATACATACATAAAGAGGTTACATTACCCTAAGATGACTGCCTTTAAACATACGCGTATCTAGTACAACAACAAAATAATTCTCAAGCTTTTATTTGAAGTTGCAATTTACATTTTTGGTATTTCAGAGAGTAAGTTTGTAATATACTTATCAAAAAGCACATGCACAAGCATTGCTATTCAAATTACTTAGTCCATTTTTGTAACTTCGTTGAGCCATGTCTACCAGACTCTACGTTTACTTGCAGTTAGTAATAGAGCCACGTAAACTCGGCCCAACACATTCGCTGAACAAATTTGTTCATATACTTAGGCATACGATATAGTTGGGAAAAAACTACCAACGTTAATCCAAAAATAACAGCCAAACAACTTGTTAAAAACATACTGCAAACGTTTCGACCCTCAACTGGTGCCATTTTCAACGCAAATAATGTACAATTGTACAAATAATGTATAATGTACGCAAATACTCGTAATGTACACATAATGTATAATGTACAATTTTAACGCAAATAATGTACAATGAAAACGCAAATGATGTGCAATTTGCTAGTCAACCTGTTTGTTGTACATTTGCTTTGAAAATGGCATCAGTTGAGGGTCGAAACGTTTCAAGTATGTTTTTAACAAGTTGTTTGGCTGTTATTTTTGGATTAAAATTTGTTCATAACATGCAAAGTACACCTGGCAATTTTGCTTAGCCCAAAGTGTAGGAACTAATGAACTGGGCTGATCTATTCGGCCTACTAAGACACAAACCATTTGGTAAACCAAATTTAGTAGCGACTCAGATCACTTGATCCCCTTTTCTTCCGCTGTATCAGCAAATGAAGTAGCAAATCTGTTATTTGTCATAGAATGCAGCCAAATTTGCAGTTTTAGCACATCCTATTTGCTAATTTAAATTTGGCTCGATGAATTCGGCCCATTCCTGAAGGTGGCAACTCAAAATACAGTGACGAGTATTACAATTAAGTACTACGTTCAGATGGATAAAGTTTGTTAGCATTACACTACCTTTTTGTATGTCTTCAAACAAACCAAGAGTTACATTACATGGAGGCAAACTGGTACATTCCATGATTTCGGTGGCTACTTCAGGACAAGGGTTTTCATCCAGCTCAAAACATCGACTTTTTCTGAAAAAGAATACAAGATAAAACAAAAACCACCTGTGAAATAAACCTTTTGTTACCCAGAGTAAATGATGGGAAAAAGTTACGAGATAAGCAATATATTACATGACTCTTCAAAATTAAAAGTAACTCTAATCATCTTTCATTAACTCCGCCTACCAGCTTCGTTCAAAACATTACAAAAAACGACTTATTTTTCAAGAATAGCATTTGCATGCTTCTTTCAATTTGACAGAAACTTAACCATAACTCAAACTACTGCGCACGTGAAAAAAAATTAATCAGGTGAAATTTCAAAACTGTTTCCGACTTTAAAGCAAAAACCTCTCAAGTTCAAAATTCTAATAAAACATTTTTGATATTTGTCAGGAGACATTCAAAATTTAGGTGCTATATTGTATCAGAACATTTGATTCAAAGACGAATAGATAGGAATTGTAGGCAAATACTGAACCAGTACATTAGGGCCAGCAAAGCGGAAAAAAATATACGCAAAATCTAGCTTTTTATACAGGCGTTGAAAAATGCAATTACGAAATTTGGTTAAACTTTCGACTTGAAATAATATTAGCAGGTATTTAGCCTGCCACTTAGTGTCGATAATAAAAATATCGTCGATAGAATGTATATATATAACAGAGCAAACTTAAGAAATAGTAAAAGATGCGGCAAAGTAAGGAGTCGTCGAATAAACAACCTCCATTACCTGTCGTTGCGATCAGCTCAAGTCCTAGTTTGAACCGGGAGCATGAACCTGAGGAAAACGACTCTTGCGCTCGACGACCCGCATGCAACGTAACGCTTAAGGCAGACATGCGCAATCGGAGGCGCGCCATGCTATGTGCGGTCCGGGTACTCAATGCCGCAGTAAGTCGTAAAGAATTTTGGAATAATTGAACCTACTCTTTGATGTGGTCCATAACTCCACATCTAAGCGAGTATAAATTTTCGCGCGCTCTGTGATGATGAGTTGAAGCTGTAAAGATGCCTTGCTGGTTCGCAACGCGAGGTTAGCACTTTGTTCCAAGCTAAGTGGAATTGTAGGCCTACAGTACCGTAACTGGTAGTTAACAGAGACTTGTTGGTACCAAATAGGTGCTCTCGCACTCGATTTCAACGTAAGTAGATGACATCGTGAGGTAGTATTTTAACCCACTTTATTTTGCTGACAGCAAGTGTTTATTTCGACTTCTTGGCAGTACAGTAGTTTTGAGGGTTTAAGTGTTTTGAGGGTTGCTCTGAATCTTGAAGTGACTGGCAAGAGAAAGCGAGGACGACCGAAGAAGACCTGGAAGAAGCAAGTGGAAGAGGAGACAGAGAAAGTTGGTTTGAAGAAGGAGGATGCTCTGAGACGAGACAAGTGGAGGGACGGAGTGCGAGAAATTGCAGAAGGAATGGGGTAAATCCGGCCATCTCTGCTAAAGGGAAAACACCGGATAAAAACTGAATAACTACTACTACTACGCAATAATTTTTAACTTTTCATATAGTTTTTATTCGATACAATTTTATGACGAATAGAAAACGAAAATATAATGATGAAGGGTAGATGTTTAACGATGAATGGCTTGTATTTGCTTATCTAACAAAATGAAAAAGCAAACTGTCTGTTTCGCCAAACCCAGATTGCTTGCCTAGAAGAATTCAATATCAAGCGACACTACTACTTCTTGCATTCAAAACCGTGTAGTGGAACTTTAGGCCAATCGCAAGTACATAAAGCCAAAAAGTTGAAAAAGTCCCTACAAGGACAACAAAAATGATTTCCGTTTATCAAGATGAGTCGAAATATTAAAATATTCCAAAAGATTTGTAATCGCAAAAATCACATTAACATGTAATTAAATTGGCTGGACTGCTACATACTTTTTTACCTTTCAACGACTTATTCTCAGATTTTTAATAAATTGTCCAACAAATGTGTCGTGAACTGCATCTTGGTAAACGATACAATATTTTGTTCCAAACAATAAATGCGGCCCGCGTTTTCATTCAAAATTTATTATTTAACCCGCCATGAAAAAGGTTGCACGTGCACGGCTTAAGGCGTTGAACTTGCAGCCCTACGCCCACATTCTCGGCGTTCTACCACTGCAGCTGGTTGTCGACCAAATGTTAACTACGAAAATTATTGATAATACTTATCAAACGCTATCGTGAAACTACAAACATCAAAATATTTAATTGATTGGTGGAAACAAAAGAGAATGAGTTCACCTGTACCGAATGGCATCACGACAAGTTCCTGAGCATGACGACCAAGGCTGCCACATCCATCGTGATGACTCTTGTTCAGAAATAGAACGTTTTTTTACCTCGGAGCAAATCTTTAAACGAAGTAAATATTGGCTCAAGAAAACAAATAATAACTAGCAATAATACTCGGAACATAAATAAAGACATCTTTAAAACCAAATAAAAGACACCAATTGTTTTCAAAAAATACTTCTTAAGTTATTCTTTGGCACGATAAAAGGACAAACAAAACTAACAAATGTAGAAAAAGCAAACAAAACCTACAAGTTATTTGAAAAAACTGAGAGAAAACGAAATTATTCTGTATCAACTTAAGTAAAAAGGCAGGTTGATAATTACTTGCTTTTGTTGTTACCCAACCCCTTCCGAGGGATGGGGGCATGGCGGAAGACCATGGAGCCACAGAAGCCGGGCAACTCCCCAGAGTCTGGGCCAGAGGTCGTAGAGAGACAGAGAGTCACCAAAGAGTGAGCCGCACAAGGAGTCCGTAGCTGGACAGTGCAGAATGAGATGGGAGATGTCCTGGGACGAGTGTCCACAGGCGTTGCAAGAAAGATTCTTGATTCTGCCAATCCTAGAGAGATAGGAACCTAATAGAAGGCTGTGTCCGTTGCAGCGAAGACGAGAGAGAACACACCGAGCATGACGAGGGAGCACAAGTTCTTCGGTGGAAATCGAGGGAACCTGTGTGTCAATGAATTTTGATGAGACAGTCCGCTTCCAGTCCGAGAAAAGACGAGAGTGGATACGAGAGATAAGAGGAGAGAGACTACAAGGGATTGCGGAGGGCGCAAGCAGCGCTCCCCGTCTGGCCAGCTCATCAGCCGCGTCGTCCCCTGGGAGAAACAAATGTCCGGGGACCCATTGTAGCCTGATAAGAACAGGAGAGAGAAGACAGTTCCTGCCAGATCTGCCACAGAGAGATAAGAGGAAAGATGGAGAAGAGGACAGAATGAGAGTCAAAGAGGAGAAGAGAAGTGGCAGACTTGTTGGTGCCGCCAAGACCAGCAAAGAGCGTGCAGAATTGCGCAGGCTTCAGCGGAAAAACTTGAACAAACTGAGCCTGCTGAAAAAATAAGGGTGGCCTCAGTGCCACAGGGAGAGCAGTTGGCAAGTACGCCGGAGCCGCCTTTGCCAAAAGGAAAAGGAACAGAGCCGTCAGTCCAAAGTACCAGATCATGAGGGGGGAAAGAGTCAAGGTGGGCGAGAGCCGCACCTTAGCGAGAGTGAGGGGAATCAGTAGAGGTAAGGGTGGACTCCACGGTGAACGAAGGGAGATTATAAAGAGGAAAGGGAGGGCAGGTAAGAAGAACCTCTCTAGAACAAGTAGAAGGAAGCATGAGCGGGTGAGTGAACGCAAGAGCTCTCCAGGACGATCTGCTGAGTCTTGTTTTCACTCCTAGTCTGGCCAAACCTGAAATAGGAAAGAAGGTTGGGAGACGAAGAGCCCGCTCATAAGAGAAAAGAGTGAAGTGAGTCAGAGTGACTTGTAGGGGAGGTAAAGAAGCCTCGGAGAGAAGAAGTGGGATAGGGGAGGACGAGAGACAGGTGATGGCGCGACTGCCCGATCGGTGGAGGCGTTCCAATTTGGGGGTATTGGTAGCGCTTAGGAAAGGAAACCATTCACGTGAAGCGTAAGTGAGAAGGGGCTGAAGAAAAGATTTGTACAGAAGAGAGAGAGAAACTCCTTAGATGGGACCCATGGGTAAGCTGAGATACAGCGTAAGGCCTTGAGACGTGGGAAAAACTTGGCTTTCAGCAAAGATACATGTTTAGAAAAGGAAAGAGTGCGATCGAAGGTGACCCCAAGAAAAGTTGGAGTGGGATTGAAACGGAGGCGGGAGCCGAGTAGGAGGAGGTTAGCCTGGTGGGGATCCACTGAGAAAAAGGAGACCTCACATTTGCTCGGATTGAGAGGAAGACACCAGTACTCAGACCAGCGCTCCAATCGAAACAGAGCTCTTTGTGTAGTCTCCACTGCAGTGGGGACTGAGGGGGAGGAGGACCAAATGGCCAGATCGTCAGCATAAAGAGAGCAGCTGACGAAAAAAGGTGGAGAAGCCGGAAGATCATTGATGAAGAGAGAGAAAAGTACAGGGCCAAGAATGTATCCTTGCGGAACACCTCGACGGACCCGAAAGGAATGACTTTTGTGATTTTGATAAACCACAGAAGCGCGCCAATCAGAAAGGAAAGATTGAGTCCAACGAGCAAAGCAAGGAGGGAGGCCAGCCGAAATAAATTTGAGGAAAAGGGCGGGATGCCAGACAGAGTCGAAAGCTTTCGAGAAATCAATAGTAGAGAGGATCGTCCGAGAGCCTGGCCTGGGTTTGTTAAACCCATCCGAAATGGACTGCTTTGAGACGCAGGAGGTGAGAGAGATAGGCCGGAAGGAAGCAGGACAGTCGAGAGGCTTTTCCATTTTGTGGATAGAAATAATAGAAAATGTCTTCTAGATGGAAGGAAAGGAATGCGAAGACCAGGAAAGATTGAAAATGTGAAGAAGAAAATCTATGCCAGAGCGAAGAAGATACTTTAGCAAGGGATAGAGAACTTTGTCTGGGCCACTGGCAGTGGAGGGGGAAAGGTTGGAGGCAGCCGCAAGAAATTGAGCGGGGGAGAAAGGAGAGCAGAAGGACGAGTGTGACTCATCCGGGCACGTGGCTCGGCGGAGCTCAGAGAGGTAGCCTCTGGCTCTGCTACGCAGGGTCTTTGGCTGAGAAACGAAAAAGTAAGATCTCAGGTAAGCGGCATAGACCAAAGCCGATTCCCTGGGAGAAGAACTGTTTGGGAAATTAGGAGAGGAGGAAGACGAGGAAGGAGAGCCAGCGGTAGAGCGAAGAAGGGAGTATAAGGTTTTCGGGTTTGATTTAGGTGAAAGAGAGGAGCAAGTCGTCTGCCATGCCTCAGCCTTGGCGATGACTGACGAGGCGCGTCGAGAGGCGGAGATGTAAGCCTGGCGATCTTCACTTCTGTGAGCGGCAGCAAAAGCCTTGCGTCTTTCACTAACCGCTTCTTCCACCTCAGCAGACCACCAGGCTTTAGGAGCGCGTTTGATGCGGCCGAAAGGAATGGAAGATTTGGCTGCATTCAGTGCCAGAGAGGTAGAGAGCAGCATCAGAAGAAAGAGACGAGTATTCCTCTGCAGAAGGACAGTGAGAGTCAAAGTAGGAGACAAAGTCAACCCAGCGAGCTTTCTGAAAATTGAAGGAAGAGGGACGCTCGTTGGGGCGACAGGCCGGAGAGACAGGGTCGGATAGAAGAAATGGTAGGTGTGAGAACCCAGGTCCTGAATCACCTCCCAGGAGCAAGAAAGGGCAAGAGAGGAGGGAGCAAAGGAGATGTCAGGAGAGAAGCGACTGCCAGTGGAGCGATGTAGAAGGGTGGGTGTGCCAGGGTCATTGAGGAGGAGGAGGTCAGAAGAAATGACCCAGTCGAATACTTCTTCCCCGCAGGGGTCGGAAATACCTCTTGAGTCCCAAAGGGGATGATAGCAATTGAAGTCCACCAGAATGAAGAGATTTCTGGAGGGAAGAATGAAGGAAAAAAAGGAGTCGGTTCTGCCATCCGTTGGGGAGGAGCGAATAGGGGGGGCGTATACATTTAGAAATGAGAGAGAGAGGAGTTGTTAAGACAGATGTTAACCCCAAATAATTAGCGTAGAGATCGAGCAAAGAAAGAGAGGATGTAGAAAGTTCAGAGAAAGATAAATCCTGCCAGACGAAAATGATGACGCCGCCACTAGCGTGCCTGGTATAAGGAGAGAGAATGGGAGTGGGTGCGATCAGAACGCAGAGCAGAGAATTCAGCAATCCAGAAAGAGGAAGAAGAGTTAAGATTGGATTCCTGGATGCAAATAAGTTCAACAGGATGGGACGAAAGGAAAGTGAAGTAGTTCAATGCTTTTGGCTCGAAGACCTCCGGCATTCCATTGGAGAACCCTGAGAGAGTTAGGGGGGAAGAGGAGGCAGGAGGTGAAAGAGGACAGCCAGGAGCAAGGAACGGTGGTGAGGGGGCAGAGGGAAAAGATATAGAATGGGCCAACGGGGGATAAGAAGTTTGAAGACGACGGTGGGGCGGGAGTGCAGCATTAGCAGATGAAGAGCTAGATTGTGCAGTGGAGATATACGTGTCGGAGGAGTCCCAGCAGAGAGTCACAGTGTTACGAGTGGGGACACAGCAGGGGGCAGCTCCAAGAGCGAGAGCTGTCAAGAGTTTTGAATTTGGAGAGGGAGAGTGGTGAGCACCTTAGATGGACCCATTTGGAGCAGGTGCAGCATTGCACTGACTTGCCCCTCCAGGTCACATTTCCAGCGCACATAGAGCAGGGAAAGATGGGGCCAGGATTTAAATGAACGTTACCGCTCATCAAGAAAAAAAGAAGAATAAGGAGACGAAGACGGGCAAGAGAAGAGAAAACAGGCGACCGATTTTAAGGAAGCTGTGTGCTGCCCTTCTGCGATTGTTCAGGAGGCATCATAGCGAAAAGATAAAGGGGAGTGCCCGGGGTAACTGGGACCCTCGGGAAGTCCAACAGCCATCTCGACCAAACCCAAACGGGGTCAGGGACCGCACCACCATATTGAGGCGGCTGTTGATTGGTGCAGTGATATTTACTTTGCCCATATTTACGAATATTTTTTTGCCCACTGCAGTCAAATTTCATTTTCTTTGTATGATGATTTGGGCAAAAATAAAACGAATGATTGATTGATATTTGGGTCACTTGCACTTAACATAGAGTAGTGCAAAAGAGGTTTTGACCGGTAATCAGAAACCTGTGGGTTATAATACCATCGAAATTGTTTTAGCTTTTCGCGATGCTGCATGGCAAGCTTAAATGACTCGAATTAATCAAAATGATTTATATATATCTAAGTGCAGGGAGTGAAATAAACATCGTGGATTCCCTGGGGTAATTAAAAGTATGTGCATGGTGGGTCCCCAGGAAGCATACAGAGGCTCATAAACCAGCTCACCTTGAAACTTGTTATGAACCTCTCGAATATTGAAATAGTGACAAAACCTTTCTGCTCCTAGTAGTGAACGACAATGGGACTTGGCTTTATCACTGCGAACCATAGTCAATGAGAGCATCAGTAAAGTGGCGTAATTCTACTTCGTCTTGCACGAAGAAGTTCAAATCTCGGCGGTCTGCCAAAAAGTGAGGTGAATGTGTTCTGAAATTCTGTTGGCGTGAGACTGGCAGATTTTATTTTCAAAAGAGCAGCAAACGATTTAGATGTTTACATCGATACATTAAAAAATGAATGGGGAGTGCCCGGGGTAACTGGGACCCTCGGGAAGGCCAACAGCCATTTCGACCCAACCCAAACGGGGCCGGGGACCGCACCACCACGTTGAGGCGGCTGTTGATTGGTGCAGTTCTTCTTGCTTGCCCTCCTTGCTTGCCAGGGAGGCTCTTCCTGCTTGCCCTCCCTGTCCTCCTTGGAATCTGCCTTCCTTCACGGTTGAGTCCACCCTTACCTCTCCATGCTCTCGCTCTGATCCCCCTCACTCTCACCAAGGTGCGGCTCTCGCCCATCTTGACTCTCTCCCCCCTCATGACCTGGTACTCTGGACTGACGGCTCTGTTCCTTTTCCTTTTGGCAAGGGTGGCTCCGGCGTTCTTGCTAACTGCTCTCCCTGTGGCACTGAGGCCACCCTTTCCTTTTCGGCAGGCCCAGTTTGTTCCAGTTTTTCCGCTGAAGCCTGCGCAATTCTGCACGCTCTTTGCTGGTCTCGGCAACACCAACAAGTCTGCCATTTTTCTTCTCTTCTTCTCCTGTCTGACTCTCGCTCTCTGGCAGGAACTGTCTTCTCTCTCCTCCTGTTCTATCAGGCTACAATGGGTCCCCGGACACTCGTTTCTCCCGGGGAACGACACAGCTGATGAGCTTGCCAGACGGGGAGCGCTGCTTGCGCCCTCCGCAATCCCTTGTAGTCTCCCTCCTCTTACCTCTCGTATCCACTCTCGTCTTTTCTCGGACTGGAGGCGTACTGTCTCATCAAAGTATTTTGACACACAGGTTCCCTCAATTTTCACTGAAGAACTTGTGCTCCCTCGTCATGCTCGCTGTGTCCTCTCTCGTCTTCGCTGCAACGGACACAGCCTTCTTTTAGGTTCCTATCTCTCTAGGATTGGCAGAATCGAGAATCCTTCTTGCAGCGCCTGTGGACACTCGTCCCAGGACATCTCTCATCTCATTCTGCACTGTCCAGCTACGGACTCCTTGTGCGGCTCACTCTTTGGTGACTCTCTGTCTCTCTATGACCTCTGGTCCAGACTCTGGGGAGTTGCCCGGCTTCTGGGGCTCCATGGTCTTCCGCCATACCCCCATCCCTCGGAAGGGGTTGGGTAATCAACAACCAACAACATACATTTAAAAAGTTGAAAGCAAGAATACGGAGAATTAGGTCTGCTTTAGATATAACCAAAGTTTTGTTGCGACATGACATCGCTAAGCCTTACACCAGCCTCAAAACCTGTGAGGACATCAGCTCCTTTAGCTTAACAACAATTGCAACCCTCCCGTATTCTCCAGAACTGGAACCATTTAATTTCCATTTGCTTGGGTCTCTCAAAGAAAGTTTAAGCGACATTTCCCCAATGATGCGGAGATCAAAACTGCTGTGACAGTGGTAAAAATGCTGTCTGTATAATTTTACGATGAGAAAATATGTGCACCCGTCAAAAAGGTGAGTAAAGGTGATTCGGAAAGCAGGAGACTATATTGAAAAGCAATTATCGCATGCTCATGCTATATATTTCCTTTATCGTACAATTTGAGTGCCTTTAAAAACAAACCTCGTAAAAATAAACCTGGTTGCATTACTTTCTAAATGCCTCCCGCATTATGTCATTGGTTCTCAAGCTTTCATAAATTTTTACTGGGAAGTAATCTTTTAAAATTTTTTTAATGCATCGCCGTTCACAATAAAGTTATAGCATAGGCCTTATTTATTGATAGTGATATCATAAAAGTGAAAATATTTGTACAAATGCAAGCGCATGCTCACGAAATAAGGTGCAACCACTTTTTGAAAATTTTAATCAGTTGGCATGATACAATATAAACATATTTTTCGGAGGAATAGTGATGACGAGCACAGATAAGTCGTAGATTTAAAAAGGCTAGAAGAGAGCAAGTTTGACCGAATATGTTATATAGAAGGCAAGTGGAACAACAGACTAAACAGATCGGATTAAAAAAGAAAAGTGTCATCGACAAAACAAAGTGATGCAACCCTGCTTGTGAACTTTCGAGGAACATGAGGTCAATCCAGCCACCCACGTTAACGGAGACAAAACCGGATTTAAAAAAATTGAATCTACCACTTGCTATCTGGCGAAGCAAAGCGGACCAATGCGATGCAAGGCCAGTTAAAATATAACCAATGTTCTTTCGGAGTCCCATAAAATCCTTTTGGCGGCCCCGTTTGAGAACCACTTTACTGACGGCATGAAATAACGTGTTTACCTTCGGTGTGCATGATTGGTTTTGGAAATCGAGACCAGTACAATTATCAACAGTATGATTGGAGTGCAAGCACAGCCGTGATCGATTTCTTTCACCCGTACAATTGCTGAGACATTGAGACCACGTTGACCACTCACCCCATGAACTACCTTTGAAAGTTTATTCAATCTTAATTCAAGTGACAATGAACACTAGGCAGTCCTACGATGACATCACAATCGACTAGTGAGGTTCTCGTAGCATCGCAAATCAAAGTAGCGACAAAAATTTGGAGATGCTACGAAAACCTCGCAAACAAGCAAGTACAATCGCAAAAGGTTTTCTGTGAGCAAAAAGAAGATATTTAAATCTAACTTTATATGAAAGGAGAAGTATTACAAATATTTGGTGGTGTGCAGGCTTACGAAGTCAAAGAAACACGAGTCAGATACTTATTTCAGACTGTACTTACATTCGGAAAAGTGTAAACGTTTCATTGAAACCAATTCTCTACGCAAAATTTCTGATTATCTCTTTATCACTGAGTTGAAAACTTTTATTCTGTTACGACTCACAGTCCTCACATTCGAAAATTTCAGAGAAATTCCAGTTCTACACGCGCCTACCATTGAAGAAAATCTCCAGTGGAAAATTTGCTCGCGACCCTTGCGCCACACAGTTTCTTGATTCGACAGTAAGTTGCGACGTACAATCCATACATCTACGGCTCCTGCGAGTAAACAAAGAGTAAGTAAGGAATATTTAAAATTGAACTTCCTTGAGAGCATCAAGTAATAAACCGTCTTCACAAGGTTATTACAAATGTAGCGGGGGGTTGAGATTAATGTGTCCATAGTATCTTCTGTGCGGCGAAAAAAATTTGCCAAATAAGCGCAGCGTGGCAGGCGACAATATGATCTAAGTTAATTAACGACCTAGTTCATACCTTTGGTAAATTAGCTTTGGCAAATAGCTATTATTCGGCCAATGTTACCATGAGAACACTGCTTGAAAAAATTTCGCCTACACGCTTTTCAAGTATAACACGCAATTTATCAATGCATGCGAGCACAATAAGCTTTGCTGTTTGCTAATTTTTGAAAATATATATACATAATTATCTCTTTTCTACTGAGCGCTGGAGAAAGGAAGTAGCATATATCAATTAAAAGTCTTTGGCACGTTCTGGTCGAGATTTGAGCTAACTTGCTACAATCAAAGCTGATTCTTAACCACTGCGACATCGCGATACTTCAAAATGATTTCTCGTTGTAGTGGTAGAAAACAATTACTGTCTACTATGGCTAATAACAGCCAAATTCATCCTCTGTTTACTGGCATTTGGTCAGAATAAGCAATCACGCTGGCAGATTGCTCAGCCACACCACCAATTGTCTATGGTGGAAAATTTTGTTGCGTATTTTTCCGAAACCATCTCAAAAAAATTGCCAGCTTTTACCACACCATCTCTTTCTAACTAAACCCCCATCAGAAAAACTCTAATTGCCAGGTGATTTCTTCCTTTGAATTACCATGCTTAAAATTTTAAAACTCTTCGTTAGATTTATCAAGTTTCAAAAAGCATAAAACAAAAAAAACAAGGTTACTTTTCAGATTTTTTGACGTTTATTAAATTCTGTTCATACCTCGTTTGCACTCCTCCAGTCGAACAATTCGACCATTCACTCCACTCAAGCCACGACACGCCCGACTCTGAAGAAACACACCTATCACGGTCGAACTGTAGTAACAATCGAATGACATTTACAACAAAAACTCATACAACATGTCTCTGCGAAAGGCAGGAAGAGAAAAAGTTTTAAAACGTCATTACGTCGGAAGGATCATTATCATAATGCGCAAAAAGCTGTTTGCTAAAGGCAAGTGGCTCCGAATCAGGTTTCCGCTTTTTGCTTGGTCCAGAATGTTGCTTAACAATTAAAAACGTAATAGGAGCTCAATACAGCTTTAAAGTAGGTTAATAAGTAGATTTTGGACTAGAGCTTTGACCTTCCCAAAAATTAAAAAATTTTAACAATTGTGACACATATAATGTACGCAAAGTTCATGAACAGGTAAAAAAGCTCGTTTAGAAAAACTAAGTAACTACAGCGATGTTATATGCTCTTTTTGATAAATTTTTTAAAACATAAAAGCAAAATACTAATAGGTCAATTGAGAAAATGGTCTATTGGATAATTTAGAAGCGCAATGCAAATAGTGCACTAAATTTCAACAAATTTATTTTTGTAATAGAAATGGGTTATTACGTTGACAGTTAAATCAAAAAACTATTTAAAACCTGCAAAAACTCCACATGTTTGTGTGGCACATTTTCCATACTCTATTCTCCCAGGTATAGTCAAGGAACAATTTCGAGCACCAGTTCGAACCATAAATTCATCCATGCAAAGTCTCGTCCGTCGCCTGTACCCACTTCCACAAGTACGACTGCAACTATCCCAATTCAACCAATCTCCCCAATGAAAACCAGCTAAAATTAACAAAAAAACGATATTTAGATAAAAAAAAAAAGTCGTTTTGTATTCTGTTGCTTCGAATTATTCGATTTGACGCAATTGATGTAAAGAATTAACAATCACAAAGCACCTGCCTGTTTATCAAACTTTAGTTGACAAGCAGGTAAGCACTTAGGTACTCCATGATTTTCTTGCTACATGACGATGATATTGGCATCATAAACTGATATTCTTCTGTCTGGAGTGCATAGCTTTTTCGCACCAAAAGCGTTATTGCAAAAAGCATCGTATACAAAAAATAGTCAACTATTAAGTTTTTGTCATTAAAAAAATGCAATTGTACATCTTATGCAAATTGTGCAGTTTCAGTTCTACTTGAATAAGATTTAAAATCATTTTAGTATTACATCAAAATGTCTTAGTGTTAGAGTTGGACTAAATGGGAATATATTTTAACAAAGATATATAAATAGCAAAAATTATAAATAAACAAAAAAGAACTGTGGCTATTGGTCATAATTTGTTGTAGTTATGAATATATGTATTTGAAACTATTGTGCACTGATCAGATGAGCTTCTACGCAACACGTGGCAGACAAATGAGTAGGTTGTTCCACTACCTGTGGCAGCACAACTTTCGGACGCTTAAACCTCATCTTTGCTATCGTGTCTTTCGAATTTTAACAGCCATTTGCTCCAGTAAGTTTTTCTAAAAGTTCTGTTTTGTATTTTTAGAGAGCTTTACACAAAGATAGAGCTACAATGCTAAAAAGATAAAAACCCTAGCATCTCACTTGCATTAACACACGAAGTATTGGAGCAAACTTCTTGCTCAATCACGCTAGTTTGAGGATAACAGCAGGACACTCTGTAAATTAAAATAATAATCGATTCACAAATTAAAAGAACGTAATATCTTACTAAATACCTCATATTAAGCTGCCACTAAAAACATAAGGTTTCAAATGAAAATAAACCTAAAATAAAGAAAAAACCTTAACACTAAAAAAGTGTCAGCATATAAACCAACATTTATCATCAAATGTTTTACATTTTTCCATTTCAAAAAAACAACCACACTATTAAATAACTAATTAGGCTACAATAGATATGCCTGTGTCTTGTTCCCCAGCCACACGTCACTGGACATGCAGACCACTGACCCCATTGACCGTCACTGCATGGCGGTACAGAGCAATCTTCCATCTCAAAATAAGAACCTCTGCATTGCGAAAACGAAGAGATTTGTCCTTGAATTAAACATTCGCGAACTCGAGACCTTCGTCCAGCGCCACAAGACGCTGAGCAAAGATGCCACGAAGACCAGCCTCCCCACACAAAAAAATTTTCACTGGTGTTGCTTGCTGAAAATATACGTAGTTTTAATACTGTCGCGATGGCTTAGTGCAAATAAGCTTCGAACACGTCCTTACTTATCAAAAATTTAAAAAAATGCTATTTGCAAGTTGCTTTCTGGGCATTCGGCACGAAAAAATAGCGTAGAGAAAAGGCTACTAAGTTGAATATTATGATCTTGGAATTTAACAAAATTTCTGCCCCTTAGATCGCAAACCGTTAATGAGGCATAGAAGTCTATCCATAAAATTGTTAAGTCAGATTAAAAATTAGCAAACAGGGCATGAGCACATACACCAAAGTGAATGAACGCCGTACAAACAAAATAAAAAAATTGAGTGGCGGTAGTGCGAAAACGATTTTGGACAATAGTTAAATAATAAACATCAGCGTGTCTTTGCGTAAAGGAAGAAAGATACTAGGTCTGAGCATTGCACAAAACAACGCATATAAAAGACTTTTTTCAAAACCATGCCTCATGCAGAGTATAACAATGTGACATGAGGAAACCAAAATTTGCTATAGTTCTACTCTTCAATGTGCTTACACACAATTAGACTAAAAATCACAAATACTAACTAAATTAAGCTATCTTATCATACACGGATTTGGCGTTGATTGTGTCAACGCTCCGCTGACATTCACAGCACTGGTGGAACTGGCAGATTCCAACACTCCGGAGGAAAAAAATGTTTCAGAATAATTAGAAGGGTAAAGTTCAAAAAGTTTGTCTACGTCGCTTGATGCTAAATTTTGGCGTTGAGTTTCCACAGGTAATGAGGTGGACAAATCATCAATTGTTGAAGCCATTCCGTTGGAAAAGTAATAACCATCTGCTTGAAGAATGGAATTTTTATCGTAAGGAACTTCAGAATATCCGTATCTTCTAGATCTCTTTTGAAAGTAAATTTTGTTTTCTAAAACAATGCAGTTTCATAATGCTGATAATGAGTAATCTTTTGATCTTAACAAAACGGATTGTCCATCAACGGAAAACTACAGAACATCGAGATCCAACTAACATTGCTTCGTTTATAAAAATCGCTTATTAATCAACCAGCTTATTTGTCACCTTCATAACCTAGTGATACTTTAGAAAAAGTACAAGTATAGCAGGAAAATAATGAAGAATTTTTATGCAATACTTCTGTTACAACAAAATTTCTGCAGTAATTTAACCAACTTGAATACCAGAAATACCATATTCACTTAAAAGCAGGCTCATAACTAGAAGCAAACCACCATGCCACTTCTAACCTCCTCCTCCCCATGGAAAGCAAATTTTTAAAACGCTCTTGTATTGGATGTAGCCTTGAATATATCCCGGAACCATTAGTTCTTTTATTAGTTGTTTCTAGCAAAGTGTTTTAATGAAAACTATTTTCAAAATGACTTAATCTGCAATATTGACTTATCACTTAAATAAAAAGCTAATTTGGCCCTTACAGTGAAACACCTTCTTCTGGTCAATCAATGCCATTATATGGTCAACATTACAGCCTGCTTTGAAAAAAGTTTCGTAACGTCAAGCTATTTCGCACAGCACCTTCAGCAACGTTTTCAAAGTTTATTCTAACAGAGGTATCTCTGTCAGGTCTCGTATGTTCATGCCATAAACCTGCAGTATGTAGTAGTTGATGTAACAAACTTCCAACAGTATCACAACCTCTACCCACAAGTATATACTGACGCAACCCAATTCGACCAACATGAGATCTGAAATGAAACAATACGAAAAAATATCATAGTACCGGTAACTAAGTTTGAGCAAAACAAAGCATCAAAACTGACAAAGGTTTAAAATATATAAATAAAACAAACCCAAATTGCACCCACAATTATTTGAAAACCAATCACATAGTACCAGAAATTTGAAAAGTTGTAAGTAAAATCGAAACAGATTCAAACCGATAGAACTCTATCAAAAGCTGTACCAGAAGATTAATTATCAAAGAATAAAAACATAAAATTAAACAATCAAAAAATGTACTTGCAACCAAATCCTTTACTTATGAATTCAACGAAATCTTCTTCCACAGTTCTTACGTAAAAATCCAAGTGTGAACTTTGAGAAAGTTGTCTTATAGTACTTTGTATTAGTTGTCTTGATCCAGGTGATGTGTCTAAATTTTGTTGTAGCGGTAGTCACATATTTCGAAAAGGAGCATTCTGAAGTCATTAAAAAACATAGTCACAGCAACTTCCGTATCATCTCAATTAGAAGAAAAAGAAACAAAATTTGGCTAACATCATTTGCAACTGTTAAAATTGGCTAACATCATTTGCAACTGTCAAAATTTATACCAACAGCTATAACGTAAGGTATTCGATATCGTTCGCCAACCATCATATCATGCCAGTAGTTTCTGCTGTCACGTCGCTCAAACATCAACGGTAGAGGTTTTTCTTGATCGTCAAAATAATTCTGCAAAAATCACAAGGTTAGAATAATCGCTTTGTCATAGATAAGAGATTATCAATTGATAAGCCTACAAGCAAATCTTATAATTTACATCATTAATTACAGAATCATCGATCATATTAAGCGCATTTCTTCTGCTCTATGGGCGTCATTGCTATAAGCATTAACATAAACAAATAAAAACTATGGAAATTTGATTTATTACACGCTGATGCGTTTCGCTCACCTGGAACCGAATTATGCTATGTACACTTTTTCAAAAACCACTTTTATAAATTTTTTGAGATTTTGGACACAGCTCTATCACGAGGTAAGGTCAACATGAGCCAACGCTTTTAGCATAAGATTTTTCTAGTCCAGTGAATTTGGCAGTTTTAGTATCGGTACTGCACTAGCTTCTGTCTGCAATTTGGATGTAAGATACTGCACTCAAACATTTTTGTCGGACATATACTACAGTAGTTTGTTGAGCATCTCAAGGTTGCCAACTTGAAACAATTGCTTAAAAAACTTTTTCCAAGGTAACGACTGTAAAGACAAAACCACGAAACAACACGCAAACAAAATTTTCATTTTCTATGATCAGAATTCGTTCGCATTTGCTCAATAAAGGCATTAATATGATGCAAAGACATTAAATGTTCTAAAGCAGTAATAAAACTACTCAACACTGACCGGCATGGAAACACCAGAGAATTACATTCAACAAGATATTCTGAACATATTGCCAAGTTTCAACCTTTAACGAGATTGCAAGATAAAAAAATTTGCATATCAAATTGAGAGAGAGAAACAGAGAAGAATTTTTAATGTAACAAAAATGCATCAACTCTATGTCCTGTGTTGTGGCAAGAATGATTACAAGCCTTTTAGTGAAGACACGCATAGTACCATTTTCTGCTAGAAGTTTAATTTAAAATTTAAATGTTTCTAAGAAAGATGTTTTTGACCATTGTGAGACTTTTAATACTCTCACAGACCAAAACAACAAAATTTTGATAAAAGAGCAAAATTACCATGTAAATGAGAAAGATTTAGCTCTTGAACATATAAAGCAAATCCAAAACATGTCCATGCAGCAGCACTTGATTTTCAAAAGACTCTACTAATTCCTGAAGGAAAAGCGTGCTTATTTTATTACCACCAAATGTTCATGAACTACAACCTTACACTGACATCTTTGAGTGACATGCATCGTGCTTGTTATTTGTGGTACGAAACACAAGGTAGCAAGGGATCCAATCAAATTGCTTCGGCTTTATTGGAGTTGGTGATCAGAGAAAACAAGGCGTAACAACTGTTCATCTGTTTTGGGTAGAAATCAAATAAAAATGTTTCTGCAATGCTGCCATGTGTTCTCTATGCCTTCGAATTATCCAAAATTTGTTTGAATTTTTTAGTTGCTGGGCACAGCCACAATTTAAATGATAGCATTTAAATAGTGAAATGCAAAAAAAGCCTTGCCTTGATTGAAAGAAATGCAAAAAAAGTTCAATTATTCATAACCGCGCAATGGAAGACTTTGAACTGCCAATCATTTAAAACGAATTCAGTGACGGTCAAAATTCTTCAATTAGTCGGAGTTATTGATATCAAGAAAGTGGTAAATGATTTTTCAGAGTATTCGCGCATTATGCAAATGTCTGCTTTTGATTTTCGCCACAAGAAAGTACTTTGGACCAACTGAAATTCATTAGTGAAAATTCTCGCCAACTTTTTATTAAGAGCAAAATATTCAAATGACGTTTCCAGAGCAGTGCTGTTGATGCGGGGCCGAAGGAGGAACCGACATCTCAGAAGTGAAATTTCTCTGTCAACTGTGTCATAACTACTTTTCTTGTGAACGTCAATCTCACGGTCAACAAGGAAAAGAAAGCTGACATGATGAAGTTGTTTAAGAAGAACACCATACTAATCCAACTCTCACGAATATGCAAATCTGCTTTGTTAGAATAGTTATTGTATGTATAGTCCCAGTAATTTATTGCTTTTGTTCTACTGTAATTTTTTTGTTCGTGAATCTAGAATTGCCTCGAATCTGAACTTGCTTTTATATCTCGGTTGTTTTTGCAAAGTGGAATATGCAAAATGGCTAATTAATCGATATAGTTTTTCTGACTTAATATTTACCCTTTAATTACGGGAAGTACTTCTAGACATTAATAAAACGTTAAGACTTACCAACCCTTGAAAACAAAATTTTTGCTCATTTTTTATGTTTTTTCTTATGTTACCAAAATGGGAACGTTGGTAACTACTGCCACCTAATATTTGAAATCACGTTAGTAGCGCAACAGCGTGTAAAACAAACACGTAAGCACAAAGATAAATAATTTTCTTTCAATTGATTGTCTGGCTTTTGCTTTATAACACTGGTCAACACGATTTTTCTTGCATGGAGTATTTCAACTGATTTTGGGTAATTTGGGGGAGCTGAATCCGAATCTCGTATTAGTTTTTGCCTATCACGTCACGTTTTTGAGATATGAAGTAATAATGTTTTAAAAAATTGCTAATTTTTGCCAAAAGTTGAAAAATTCATGTTGCATTTAAGTGCCCTTCTGTGGAATAATGTCTACAATGGAAGGCAGCATCTCCCTTTGAAATACCTTTCCAATGCTATTTGTAACCTTGAACCGCGTTTGTGCATTATTGACCACATTATATATAAACAGTAGATAGGTGAAATACATTGAAAATATACAATCAGGAGCATTATGCTCATCACAGGTACGGCATCAATGAAAGCTAAGTTTTTTCGTTTTGTGTCATTCTCGGAGAATTAAATTAACAGGTTCAATAAAAAACAAGCAAAAACTGCATGATAAAGTAACAATATCACATCACAACAATCAGTACGAATGTACAAATCTAAAGCATAGTTTGGCACAAAAGAATTCACGTTATGGCATCAAAAACTTTCTTTTTGTTGCTAATCTTTTATGAACTGCATAAGGGACATCTCTCATCAAACTCCAGCAGTAATCTGCCATCATGTTGCAGTTCCATCGACCTTGATAACGTTCTTCCATCACTTTGACATCCTGATGGAAACGCTCTCCTTGCTCCTCACTAACATCGCCAAGATTTTCCGGAAATTCGCTGAGGTGGCTGTGCAAGTAGTGCACTTTAATGCTCATTCTGCACCCAAGGTCTTGTAGGCTGAGGAGAAGCTCCTCCACTAACTCTGTATAATTATCAGCTCTCTTATTTCCGAGGAAGTTATGGACCACTTTGGAAAATGCTTTCCATGCTCGAGCCTCAACGGCAGTCATTGTACTCACGAACTAGTGGTCCCTGAGCAACGTTCTGATCTGAGGTCCATCAAATATCCCTGCTTTTTTCTTCTCATAGCTAAGGCCAGGACATTTTGAGCAAATGTATCCAAAACAGTCTCCAGAACGATCAAGTGCTTTGACAAACTGCTTCATTAGTCCAAGTTTGATGTGCAGTGGCGGTAAAATGATGTTTTTCCGATCAACCAAGGGGTCGTTGATGATATTTTTTTCTCCAGGTTTCATTGTATTCCTTGGTGGCCATTCTTTTCTTACCCAATGCTCTTCATTGGCTCTACTATCCCAGTAGCATAAAAAGCAGGGATACTTGGTATGACCTCCTTGTTGTCCTAATAGGAAATTCACCATTTTTAAATCCACACATATCAACCACTGGTGATCAGCGTACTTCAGTCTTTCAAGCACAACCTTGATGTTTTCGTAGTTTTCCTTTAGAGTGACAGAGTGTCCTATAGGGATAGATCCATACTGGTTACCATTATGGAGTAGGACACACTTAAGGCTTCTTTTCGAGCTATCAATAAAAAGTTTCCAGTCATTTGAACGGTATGCAGGCAAACCTATAGCAAGAAGAAGCCCCTTAACATCTGTGCAGTAAACAAGCTGGCCATCAGAGTGAAAGTACTTTCTTAATTTCTCCTCCCTGTTACCATAAAATGAAACACTTGTACCAGTTTTGAGAAGATGTTTTTCCTGTAGTCTGGAGGCCAGCAGTTCAGCGGATTGCTTTGGCAAATTTAAATCTCGTACCAAATCATTCAATTCAGACTGATTGTAGAAAGAAACTCGGTCAGCATTCCATGCCTCGTGCGCTATATCCTCTTCATCATCATCATCAGAATTGGATGAAGATGTGGAAGACCTAAGTTGGTCCTCATCAATGTCTGGAAGCTTGGTGAAAATGGGTACAGGTACTTCATCACTATGGGGAATCGGTCGCATAGCAGAATGTATGTTTGGGTATTGCAAGTGTTGTTTGTTTTTCTTGTTAAATCCCTTGACATTTACGAGACAGAAGTAGCAGTCATCTACATGGTTTTTCGGTTCTCTCCATACCATTGGTACACCAAATTTGAGCTTTGCATTCTTTCCTTGAGACCAGGATCTCAATGTTTCGACACACGTTGTGCAAACTTGGTGAAGCGCCCAACTTTTGTCTTGGTCACCAAGCGGTACTCCGAAATAAGCAAGGTACACTCTTTTGATAAAACTATTGATATTACGTCTTTGAGGTGGTAAAGTAAAGCAACCGCAAATATAACAGAAAATATCTGGGTCATTTCAACACTTTCTTCGCTTGGAAGTCGTAGACATGCTAATACCTTAGCGTAAGATGAAACAGAGCAAAAGCTTTAAAAACACTGAACTGTAAATAATTGCTGAACCTGTAACATAATAGCAAACACTCCTGTTTAGAAACTATTGCTGTTACATACAAATATATACTTTAGAATGACAACATTTCTTAACCTTACTACTTTGTCTGCAAAGTGCAATTTTCGTAACTCCATGGCTACATCTCG
The DNA here is from genome assembly GCA_963675345.1 of Trididemnum clinides. Taxonomy (NCBI): domain Eukaryota; kingdom Metazoa; phylum Chordata; class Ascidiacea; order Aplousobranchia; family Didemnidae; genus Trididemnum; species Trididemnum clinides. The sequence continues at coordinate 18,070,613 of OY776285.1, read as the reverse complement.
CATCAAACATTGAAGCAAGAACATGAGTTTCTCACGCCTTTCCGGCGCCATAAACAATATTATGGCCCTTTGTTTCCATTTCGCGAAGCTGGTTTTAAAACTACGCTTTTGAAGTTGCGTTTCTGCATGATTAATGGCATCAAACATGCGAGAGAATGGGCAACTTTTACAGAATGCAGCATTACATAACATGCAAATTGCGCAAAAACGTGATGTGATAGAGAAAATCTGAGCTCAGATTCGGATTCAGCACCCCAAAATTACCCTAAATCAGTTCTCAAAGTCCATGCAAGAAAAAAAATTTTTTTTTTTGTTGACCAGTGTAATTAGCGGTTTCAAAAGTGCTAATTAAATGTCTAAGTTTCACAACAATCCATCTTCTGAACACTTGTAGTCAGAAAGTTCATATGGTTTTCATACTACAGTAGCTTTGCATTTGGTGAAGTCGAGTAAGTCTGCAGTCATGACAGCAAGTTTTTTTTAAGGAGCTGGTCGGTCTAGGCCTCGAATAAGATTTCTAGCATCAGCTAAAGACATTGTTGAATCTCAAGAATCTGTTGATTTAGAAATAGTGCTGCTTCCTCCAGAATCGGCTAATCAGGGAATTGAAAGTCATGAGGAAGGTAGCGATAACATTTTGAATGAAGAATGCTTACCAGATGAAGTTTCCGGAGAAGTTGAAATACACGGAGAAGCTTTCGAAGACGAAATTACAGAAATAGAATCCAGGCACAGTGTATGGCGCAAAAGTGATAAAGTAAGTCATTGTGATGCAAAGAACTGCAGAAATCAGATGAAGTCATGATGCACGGAGGAGAGAGTATGTACCAAACTTTTTCTCTGTTTTTTTATGATTCTATGATTTCTCTACTAGTAGAACAAACAAACTTATATGCTACTAGAGACAAAAATACGCAGACTTTCAAAATTAATGTTGCAGAGTTGAGAAAATTTTTGGGTCTATTGCTAATAAGTGGGTACCACAATCTTCCTTCAGAAGCAGACTACTGGAGCACAGCTGAAGATCTGGAAGCTCCTATCTTTTCAAATATTATGGCAAGAGATCGTTTTTGTGTTATAAAATCATGTTTGCATATTGGTGACAACCACAACCTTGCACAATCGTAAGTAGCAAGTATTGCCCCTATTGGAACTTTTGTGAACAAATTGCCAGCAGTTTGGTGTGTTTCACAAAAACCTCAGTACAGACGAATCCATGGTGCCATATCGCGGTCTGCATAGTGCAAAGCAGTATATCAAGGGTAAGCCCGTCAAGTTTGGCTACAAGCTATGGATGCTTTGCAGCAGTGATGGATATCCATATAACTTCGAAATATATTGTGGTAAAAATGAAAGCAGAACAAACTCTTTAGGAACTCATGTTGTAGAAAAAATGTTGAGCCCTGTAACAAACCCAAGTCAGCACGTGGTCTTTTTTGATAATTTTTTTACTAGCCATACGCTGCTCACCAATCTTGCTGGAGAAAATGTTAGAGCTTGTGGTACAATAAGGAACAACAGAACAAACCATTGCCCTTTGATCTCTAAAAAAGATTGCAAAAAACAAACAAAAGGGACATTCGATTTTCCATCTGATGGTTTAGTTGTTGCGTAAAATGGAACGACAATTGCCCAGTTACTGTCGCAAGTAATTATTATGGTGTGTACCCGATTCAAAAAGTCGAAAGAAGAGTAAAAAACGAACAAAAGAAAACTGTAGACCAACCCTTCCTAATCAAAATGTACAACAAAGAAATGTGAGGTGTGGATGTTTGTGACAGGTTGTTGTCGTCACACAGACCACGGCTTGCTTCGTTCAAGAAAATGGTGGTGGAACTTGTTTTCGCATATGCTAAACCTTTCTGTTGTGGCTGCTTACAAGTTCTACAACCATGTAAACTCAAATGGTGTGAGTCATATTCAATTTCGAAAGAGAAATAGCAAGAGCCCTGGTAAAAGTGAACTGTCCCAGAAAGCGTCTCGGCGGACCAACTGCTCCGCTAAGCAAAGCAGTAAGGTTCGACGGAAGCAATCACAACCTCGAATCCGTTACCCAAGGAAGATGTGCGCTTGGTCAAAAAAATATCAGATTGTGTTGCGCTAAGCGCGGAAAACGGTTGCATAAGTTGTGCAGCGATCAATATCACAGAAAGTAATTTGCATTCTAATATAAGTAACTGAACATTACCGCAGTGTGCTACTATTTCCGCTTGTGTATTTGGTATGTTCATTAAAAGGTCAAAAAACTTCACATCTGCAAGCATTTCGTCAATTGTGCATTATGTAACGTAATTTTGCCTAATAATCACCACAACACTTTTTGCAAAAGAAAGATTTTTTGGACCCATAAGTTACCAACGTTTCCATTTTGGAAACATCGCAGCAAAAACGTTATAAGTGGTAATATAAACGTACAACCATGTACTTTTTAAGTTAAAAGTAGTTAATATGACCAGTTCTTGCTAATGTATAGTGTTAGCATAAAAAACTTTTTTTAGTTTGTTTATAATAAGCTTACGTACAATAAACAAAAAGCTAATTTTTGAGTTCTTTCTTTCAATTTAAAGAAAGAAATTTAAAGTTGAGACAGAACCAAAACTCTATTTACGCGACACCATCATCACCAGTTTTATAATGACATTAAAAATGTGCAACAAAAAAGTAGTTTGCTTCTATGTGGATTGCTAATGTGTTTTGCTATCCAATTTCAATGACAAACAGTGGTGACTTTGCTTTTTCAATGATCATACTCAATCCAAAAATAGCTGACCAACTCACTTCATCTACTTAGATCACAGTCATTTCAAAATGACACAGGTATGGAAAAATATAGTTTGTTTAGATGGTCTTTATCACGAATGAAGGCAGTTCTGCTCATTTTAAGTCCAGACTATTTTTACATTTATTCATGTACATGCGGAACAGAACTACGTTATGTCCAGTTAAAAGCCAAAAAAAAACAGTGAGCTAACCAAGTGCACAGATGTTCTTCGTGGTGGCTTGACACAAATTAGTTCACATGATGTTCATTGCTCTGGTGATATCGCGGTTAAAACTTTAATGAACGAAAAACGCAATCTCAAAAACTGCTTTTGCCTGTTTCTCAAAACTTAAAAAATGGACATAAAATAGTTGCTTTTAGGTGAACGATTTGCTACATCTACATCTATACCTTGTTTTATAGCGAGTCTTACTACATAAAAACAACAGCAATTAATCAAAACATAGCAACTACAGATTAAAAAAAAGAGGAAAATCACGTATAAAAATCTTACTGTGAAAATAAATTGAAAATCTAAGCAATTAAACAGTATGTCATTTTCAAAATTTCCTTCAGTAGCACAATCGCAACTGACAGCGCATCCTAGAAGAGTGTGATGATAACCTAGAAAGCATCCCGTCGAACACTGAGACACATCAAAAGTACATTCTTTTTCCATCAGCTGCCCTACAAATTAAAGCACATTTATCTGCATCAAGCAACAAGTTGGCATATCTGGATTGTCACCTATAATAAAGCAAAAACATCTAAAACGGTCGAAATCCGTAAAAAGCTAATCAACTAACGCTTAACTTGCCTGCCTAAGAATCAACTGCTATTGCTATAAATGCGGTGAGCTCCTTTCCTTATACAGGTGTTTTTTGTTTCATTCCTTTTCCGCACGAAAATAAATTAAATCTGTAAATATGTTATTAAGGTACAAAGCATTTTGCGCGATTGATAACACTTCAACTTTTATCTGACCATATATCAAGAAAACTACATGAGTTTGTGGAAGGCAAAATAGCTCTAGAAAATTACTCAACAGCAGGGGTGGCCACACTTGCTGCACTACAGAGCCAAAAATCATAGGGGGCCAACACTGAAAGAGCGGCTACGCAAATCTAAGCGTAAATTGACCTTTTCCGCCCAAATAAATGGTTCTGAACTGTATTCCTTTTAGAAATCATCATTTTCAGATCTCAAAATTACGCATGTGCACCTTTCCACCTGCCACATAACTTACCCTGTCGCACCGCTGGTTGCACACCCCTGCACCACATCACTTCACAGAAAAACAACCTTAGTCAAAACAGCCGCACTTAAGGGGGAATATGGGGAATTTGCAAAAGAGACGCGTTTAGCATACTAAGATCGATGTTATGTGACAGGCTGAATACTCGCGCAAAAATAAATCTGTCACAATTTTTTTCTTTTTTTTGTTGCCATGATAACCAAGATGTTTCCTTTGCCATGGCAACAGACGAGGAAACTTTGGCATGCATATCTCGGCCCCTGCAAGATGGAATTGAAGGGTTTTGGTGCAACTTGATCGTCGAACACTACTCTACGCAATCACGTAGCAACTTGTACACAAATTTAAGCTGTCATAATATATTGGGGTTTGTCAAAAATACTATTTTTTTCAGTGAAATTTTCACATATTTTCCAACAAAAAAATTTATAGCAAAAAAAGTACAATAGTTAGCCCATTTTCACTTCGTCATTGCATTCATAAGTCTATTAGCTAGCTCTATGCGAAATTTCATAAAGATTGATCGTACGAATTCAGAATTACAAATGCCAGAAATTTTATAGTCATTATATAATCGCGATTTTGAGAAAATCCATCTAAAAGTGCACATTTACACCGATTTACACTTCTAACCTGAAGAATTATTCATTTTTTAGCAATGTTTCACGTTGAAATGCGACTTTTCATGGCAACAATCTTAAAGATGAAGGATTAAAGATACAATTTTTGTTAAAAAAATATTATGGCCAAAATTTTCGAAAAATGATAAAACGAATCCCATATTCCCCCTTAAAGACCCATAGAGTTGCATGCGGCTCGTGAGCCGTGGTTTGGCCGCACCTGCCCCACAGCTAGTTTAATCATAAATATGTTATGAACAAAACTACGGGAAATTTTATGCGGCTGAACGTCCTTTCAAAAGTTGTTGCATATCAGCAAAATCCAAGTAATTATTTATCTTTAACCTGTTAACATATAGCATTAAAATACATTCTAAAAAGAGAGTAGGAGGTGCTACATCTCACTTGTCTTACTTAAATGCTACAAAATAATTGCCATTAAATTATATAATTACTTTGACATAAAATTGTTTGATATTCATCAGGATCATCGCCAAAGTCACAGTGGTCTGAGACAGTCGAAACTGCATAAAAAGTTAGTCTAAGCAAGATTTTTTCACCGTTACAAAGACAAAGATTCTGATTGATAGGCATGGGTACTCTTCATGAGGTGCAGAAATATGGATATCTTTCTTACTTCTCCTGTATTTAAGTAGAGTCAGGTTGAAAGGTTAAGTTGCCAGCAATTTGCAAGAAACAGGTCTTCAAACAACAACTAAAGCACATTGTTTTCACATTTTCTAACGCAAGAATGTAGGCCTACTTGATATCAAAGGCATAAAAATGTGCGCTTCGCAAAAAATGACAATCAGTTTTAGAAGTGACAATTCGTTTGATCAAAAGTTGGGGTGCACTTACCGGTAATCTTTAGCTTATCTTTTGAACACAAGCCAGATAGTAAAAATTTGGATGAAATCGCTATAACGGCAATTACTATTGCTTAAACGAGTCAAATCACGAAAATAAAAAAACACAAAACAAAACATTGCATACTCACTTAAGTACCAATATAAAAGACCTGCAAGTCCAAGGAGCAACAAAAGCAAAAGTAGTCCCAACAAGCAACGCTTTGATATAAATTTAGGATTTGATTTTCTCGATTGATGTTTAAATCGAACAGTTTGCGCATAAGAATTTGTTTGATTCTTACGATCTGAAATAGTGTGATAAATCACTAAAACACGTCATGAAAAATACAAACTTGGCTTACTCTCACTTTGTTTCCCAACTAAATTTTGCCCTTAATGCTAAAATGCAAACATGGCTACTTGTTGATATCATGAATGAAATCAAAGAGTTGAAGCCATCTCACGGCAGCTATAAATGCTTTCCGATGACGATGCTGTATAATAGCATTGCTTAGTAGAGTGGAAAACAACAAAAACAATGAAAAAAATAGTTATGGTAGTTTTAATAGTTCCAATTACAGAGGAAAATTCTAAAACATGGAACACAACTAGATTGAAAAACAATAAAAAATGCGATTGCGCAAAGGTCTATGAACAGTAGCGTGCATACCAAAAAAGGATTGCAAAAGACCCAGCCAGAAGAAAATGAGGACCATTGGTAAATCAGCAATTTATTTCTTTGTATTATGTGCATAGTACATACTTACAAAAGTGTATGTACTTGTAAGTCTTTGAGTAAGCTTAGGAAATAATACATTTAAAAAGTGAAAAATTTTCAGTAAACACTTGATCGATTTTAATGTACGTATGTCTAAATTAGTGCTACTCAAACTTTTTAACATAATGTACCGGCAACCCACTTTCTGTTATTCGACATACCAGTCATTCATTTCAAACGGAAAAAAATAGACAAAAGCAAGTATTGTTTAGTAAGCAACAGCTATACAAAAAACGAAATCAAAAATGCTTTTATTTTAATCCTGTACTGCGAGGTATGGACTTGCTTCTTTTCTATTAGCTAATCCAACTGCAGTTTAATGGAAAACAGTGCTACTCGAAGCGGAACATGGATATGAAGTGCATTTCTGCGCTTTCCCTTTAAGTAGGTCATAGTTGAAAAGCAAGCTTTGCAAAAATATGTGGAAGGAAATTATGCAATATTTATGCGAATCAGGGTTTTCCTCTTTAATGCAGATGAAATACAAGACTCGAAACCGATTAGATGAGGAAAATAGTCTCTGATGTGCACTTTCTTCAACCCATCAAAGAATCGAGAAACTGGTTCATTGTTTTCAGCAGCAAGTCTTTTACTGAAGTGTATTTTGGAATAAATTGCTGCTTTAGAATAACGTGTATTTGCTATATAACTAAGTAAATACTAGCTACGATAATGTAGCCAACTCTAACAAGATAGTGCTAGTGGGCCATGTCGCTTTCACCCAAACTCATTATATATGGGCCTAGGGTTACCAACTTTCTGTTTCGCCATTCCGGGACAGCTTAATATCAAGAATTTCAAGATTGATGCAACAGAAGCTTACCAAACACGATAGACATCAAAAGCAACAGCGCGTCGTAGAGTGATAATTGTGCAGCGTTATCCTAACAACCTCTAAAACCCTAAATAATTTTATCATAATAGAAGAAACTTGTGTAACGGTGAATCTTTAAGGCATAAATGCCAAAAACTACTAAAATAGGGAAAATGTACAAATAATCTCGCTAAGACAAAGAGCTGTTAGTAACTTCCAGGACAAAAGTGACCCAGCCCGGGACACAAGAAGCCAAACGTCAATCTCGAAACTGTCCCGGCCATTCCGGGACGGTTGGCAGCCCCATATGGGCCATGTAAGAAAAAGGTTAGGAAACACTGGTCTAAAAAGATTGGAAACCATTGGTCTGGACCAACGGTGTCCAACCCTTTTTGCAAGCACGTCAGCTTCAAACTGTGAAAATCTGGCAGACCAGTCAGAGTAGCAATATTTTATCCAAATTTTCTGAATTTCACATTTAAGAATCTTTTTGGGGGAGATTGGTTAGTTCAAGATGCAATTTATAAGTTTGCTATCCAAGACTACAAAACTTCACGTGGTGGGCTGCATTTGTGATTCTTTTCATGGACCACAAAATTTGACGTTGCAGGTTGCACACCTCTTTCCAAACCAAAAGCCTACGTAATTAGTCATTAAAAATACTATTCATCAAAAATTTCATACATTTCTGGCGTTTCTTTTGCTCGCTCACCATTACCAATAAGGCAAAATGCAGTACTTCAGTTAAATTAAAAAAGTATTGCACTAAAATTCAAATCAATTTAAATATCATTTATACAGCACAATTATAAGTATAAAAACAATCGATAAACACCAAATCTACAAACATACTGGTGGTTAGATATTTTAGTAATTTAGCAAGACAGCAAATATTATCAGAAAAACTTTATGTGAAAAAACAACGACTGAACTGGTGGCAAGGAAATTAACTTTGAAGCTAATTGAACAAGATTAGCATAGAACTTAGAATAATAACAAAATCATATCTCATTTAAATGGTATTATTTTGCAAGATACCGTAAATGGTGTAGCAATATCAAAGCAGTTATTGAAAGAGCAGAAAAATAACATGAAATAGAATACACATCAACATTATAACACTCACAACCCATGAGAAAAAGCAAATACAATAAATTGTAGACACGATTTCAATGGCTGTAAAAACAAAAAAATTAGTGAACAAATTAAGTTGTAGGCCTATCAGCGTAATAAAAATACATAAGCAATATGCATTTACGTTTAGACTAACTTCTTCTAATCTCAGTGAAGTCAACCTAGTTCTATTAGTTGTTTTAATTAAACATGTCATGGTTGTTTTAGTTGAACATCACAGCACAATGCTATGCTATATATGCAACTTAAATGCATAAAGAGCATTACATTGCACTCTGATTTAGTAAGATTGGGATTGATTCATTATACATTATTTGTCACTACATATCAATGCAAACCTTTATTTGGCTAGCTTATCTTTACTATCTACTTGAATTAAACTTAAGATTATTATCAGTGCTAATTTTCAGCATAGATTCAATTCATTGCCAAAAGCTAGTCCTTCTAAGCAATGCCATGACTACAATGTTCCACAAAGTAAACTAGTCTTAATTCTGATCTTTCATGATGCACGATGTGGACAAGTGCTAACTAGAACAATTTTTATAAAGTAAACGCATTTACACATATATTTACTGCCATCAGACTACATTTCAATTTAATGACCCAAAAATTGTTGGATGTTGATGGAATTATAACACATTGCATAGGCATGCTGAAGGCCTACTGCAACCCTAGAAATAATCAGTTTGACAGTTGAGACAAAAGACGCTTAACAAAAACCGATTAGAATTCTTTTTTAATCACATACGACGGTGAAGCTGTTAATGTTGGTTACATATGCAGATGAAAATTTGTAACTCTTTTAGAAATTATTTTTTTAATACCGGTATGAACTTTGAATCTATACTAAGCCAAAAATCATTAACATTTTGACTATAAATTGTGTGGTAACATGAACTGTTCATGCGATCTGCATATAGCTTGTTTATGACATTCTTTAGATCCCATTTTTGTACCTACTGAAAGTGGTTGAAACAATCCATGGTTGTTATATGACCGAAAATCTATATAGATTGTGAAGATGTAACGTCTATGTATTTTTATTTGCCCTGTATTGTGTTTGGGTAAATAGATTTTTTGTTGTTCACCAAGAAGTGGTGTTAACCAGCTAACACCGTTGTTGGACTAGTTATTAGCTACCAATGCTTGAAATGACAAAGTCTCTGCAGAGTTCGCAATCAAACTGGTGGTTTAAGCAATAAGCTACCTTGCCTAGATTGTACAATACAATTATTGAGTATAGAACTACATTTCTATTGACTAGCAAAGCCATATGCATTAAACCTGTGCTCTCTGACTCTCTTAGCGTAAGTTCAGGTTTTAAGTAAGGTTAGAGCTTTTTGCGTTGCATGGGGAAAACAACAAAATTACTGTTTAGTGCTGATCGTGAAGTGAATGCTTTCTGTATCATAAAACAAACCGTCGGCACCCCACATAAGGCTGTCTTAAATATATTGGTCAGAACACTACCCTTCCTGCTGGCTGGCTGCGTCTGCTACCATTATGCACTTCAATTAAAATGTTATTTAATTAGTCTCGGTCCAGAAATATTAGGTGATTCACTGAATATGTTTTTAACCAGGGATGGGCAACTGTGGAGATAAATTAGACTACAAAAATATTGTCTTTGCTTTCAGAGCAGTGGCGCATTTGGAAAGAAATTAGAATTTAGAAAGATAATGGACAATATCTCTCACTCAAATGGTTCGCGAGAAACAAGACGGTAAAGCAAAAATTTCAGAGGGGTCGGAATTCCCAAGAGATTTTCACGCGGTTTTGAATTTTAAAGTTAACAAAATGCTTTACCCCCCCCCCCCCCCTGCACAAGATCACTCTGGCTTAGTTCATAAGATTGCTTGATAATCTCATTGAGCTGATCAAATGCTCTCTGCTCTGCCACCAAAAAATCTGTTTTTTAAGTACGCAAAATGTTTCAGAAAGTTAAGTTATGAAAGCTGTAAATGATATTGTTGCCCATTTTTACCTGGAGGCCCTTTTTGATTGAGATCAACTTTTAAAAACAACCCTTTTGCCTCAATTCGTGACGTAGGCTCGTTTTTTCTTTGTTTTTTTACGCAAATTTTTGACCTTTTCAAACAATAGCCTAATTAGCTTACAGAAACCGATGGCGCAGCCAGAAGCACAGTTTGGAGAAGGAGGGGGCAAAAAATGAAATCTGTTGAATGACTTTTTTCCTGCAAAGAATCTTCAAAATAACAATTTTCGGCATAAAACAAGGAAGTAACTTTTTACCTAGATTAATTTCAGTCGCCCTTATTTCTTGAATGAAGTATGGGTCCCCCACTAGCTTTTCCCAGTCATGCTGTCAAATACTTACAAGTAATTTTTTGTTGTAAGGAAAAGGGGATTTGTAAAACTGAACGTAAAAAATTAAGGTCTTCACCTTCACTTCATAATGTAGGCTACCTTTTTGTGAATAAAGATTGGTTTTTCTTTGTGGATACCTGATTTCATAAAATTGAGTTTTCGGATTAGGCTTTACAACACTTTGTTACAATATGCAGTCATTCACCCCACCCTACACAAAATTTCTGATTTCTGGACTCACCACATGCTATGACCTTTAAGGCCGTTTCCAAGCTAGGCTTGTGAGCTGCTAGGACAAATTTTTTAGAGCCGCTAAAAAGGAAATTATATTTTAAAGGTGACTAGCTCGCATGTCGGAGTCAGCTACCCATTTCTGTTTAAACTTCAAAATATAAAACAAGAGCTAGGTTATTCTCTCTACTTGCTCTGTAGACCTAAATAAGGCAAGCTACAGTAAATTACATTTAGAGATGAGGAATGACGGAAGGCAAGAGGCACATTTACCCACCTTGTAGACTATTACCAAAGGTGGCAATCGCTCTTTGTTCTTTTAAATGTGCTCTTTCGAAGAAAATCCATTGTGTTGAACAATTTTACGAATCATAGGTGCAACGAAAATGTAAACAGAATTAATGTTGTATGTTTTGGCAGATGATCTTTTTAGAGATCAATGTGGAATGGAAAAGCTTTAGCATTCTTTTTAAGTTATCATTATTTTTTTGCAAATCTACTTGAAATGAAGACATTATCGCATTTTTTGTGTAATGAAGAGGAAAAGTTTTTATTAACATACAAACAGAAAAAATTAACCTAGTCACTTATAAAAGTTGACTTTTTTGAACGAAACATTTTTTGACTTAATCATTAATATCTTTTATTGAAAATATCAATGAAAATTAAACAAACCAATTAAAATCACAGCCAACTTCAGTTACTCTACCAGAGAAAAATGGAAACGCACAAATATTTAGTGTTTGACATTGTCAGCCGTAAAATTCTTCTTTCAAGCAGGGAATTCTTGAAGTGGTCGGTGTGTAAAACTGATAAGACGAGCGCGAGGTCGCGGCGCCACGGCCCTCCTTTGGTCCCAGCTGCACATAAATCTATCGCAATCAGCGCTTTGAAGAAGTTCATCCCCCTGAAAAAAGGCTTTGTGTTGTTGTGAAATGGTCACTTCGAAAAAACTGAACTTAATAAAAGTTTTTGACGAATGAAGGGGAGCATGGGTCTTTTACGATTTTATCAAAGGAGGTATGTCTTAAAAAGTTTAAGTTCTCCTTCTTGTATTATTGAAAAATTCTTTACACAAAAGCAGTTGCGGGCTAGCAGAGCCCTAGCAAACAGTATTCAGCCAGTGAAATTTCTGGTTGCAATTGTCATCATTTCGAATCTGTCACTTTTTGCGTTTTTTTTGTGGTGTAACTTTTAAAATCACCCCAATCTTATTCAAAATCAAATTCACAAATGACTTGAGAAGCCTCTTTAATGTTTTACGCCTACTTTGTGCTTTTTAGGGCTTCAATTAAGCTTAATCCAACATTTATATCGGTGTTTTATCTAAAGTAGCTAAACAGCTAAATCGGGTGTTTGTATACTAAATTTTGCTTGTGTGACTGATACCACAAACTCTTTAAAATATTCCGCAATTGCATTAATTTTAGGTAATGTTTCAAAAAGAATTAGACAGCTTTTAACCTGCTTCCCTATCGGGTTACACCAGAATGGGGTGGATATATCGCATAATCAATAGATGATAAAAGTTTGGTTAATCCTACTTTCAATGGTGGTGGTTTTGACTATTGCTATTACAGTATCCCCCCCACGCTTATTCGCGGAGATTACGTTCCTTTCCCTCCTTTTGTTTCTTATTTACTGATATTGTTGTTTTAAAATTACTTACCAGTTAGGGCGACTGTGAGCGTTTTTCTTCCAAAAAAATGGCCTAAGAAATTCACGAATTTCCGAAATTATGAAAAAAATTTTGAGAGCAAAATCCGCGATTATGCGGGGCTGCGAACTGTGAATCGTTTATGGGTGAGAGTATATTGTACTTTAAACCATTGTGAAACAGAGATTTGACTTCAATTGCGCAATGATGCAACACTGCCGCGATATGGTAAAGCCTAATCCAATACTATGAAGCCAGGATTTTTTCCTTTCTTTTTTTGGTTTGCTTTTGTTAACTATTCGAAAACTGCTCGGACTACCAACGCCAAACTTGGCACGATTAATCACCACGCCGATGGTTGTCAAGGTGGTTGTCCAGATGGGTCGGTGACGTCATCACATCCCACGTGAATGGCATAGATGTAAATGTGCGTACCTACGTGCGCTTTCACTCCTTCTGAACTACTGGGAGTACAAGCATCAAACTTGGTACGATTGGCCATCTCTTCGGGGTAAGTGTCATAAAGGGTTTGACGAAACCATCATCGAAAATAATTTTTTCAAAAAATCGCATTTTTTTGTTGGATGAATGCAATTTTGGGCTTAGATGAAAGCCAATGTTCTACTTCCCAACTAAAAAATTTTTCGCGTTTTTACCATTTATGATGACATCATAATCAACAAATAATTTAATTGGAAAAATGGTTTTCGTTAAAATCTCAAAAATACTGATCGTAAAAACGTGGTTCACTGCTCGTTCGGCAGATATTAACAGGTGTATTCCAAAAATTAAGTTCTTTTTTAATTTCATGATTATTAACGACGCAACAAGCGATGGTGTGTTTTACAACCTATTTAAGCTTAATCTTCCAAAATCACTCAACATAAAAACTCTAGACTTGGCACCTATAATCAACACACCAAGTTGAGGGTCACACCAAGATTGATAACGTCATCATGACATTGATAACGTCATTTAAATATTGCAGTTTTTGTCATATTGTTCACGCTCAAGAACTGGAATTTTTGAGTGGCACAGAAGGTTTAGAGAGGGAAGAGAGGATGTGAAAGATGATCCCAGGAGCGGGAGGCCAACAACAAATGTGGGTATTGATTTTCGGTGTGTTGAGTTGTTATTGTGAGGCTCCTACAGCACGTCAGACTCCAAGAACGAATATATTTCAAATCATAAACGCAGCGTCGAAAGCACAAATGATAACTTGCAATGAATCTTTCGAATTTGAATCTTTGTGTTTGATTGAATTGAATTGAAAGAATCGAATTGCACTGAATGCCTTTTAACGTTAATGCATTTCGAATGCTTCATGAATGCCTCCACTGTTAATGCTTTCAACGCCTCATTTTATATGTTTATTTACTAGGTCACTCTGTCGTCCGTCAAACGGAACTACGCCTGGTCATACGGCTTAGTCACCCAGTGTTATTACATCATGATATGTAGCTATGTATATTCTTATGTCACAAGTTTTTAGGCCGACAAATGATTTTGGTTTATGTGATTAAATGATTTCTCTATTGAGGTCAACGAATGATTTACAATAACGAGCGCGTGAACAGAGCGAGAATGTTTATGAGTCACCCACAATGTTTGATTTCAGCAAAACAACGCTGATCCAAAGTTTGTATCTCGTAAGGTCGCCATACAAGCAGAACGAACAAAAGTATTGAGTGTGTGAAAGAAAAAGTGCGCAGTAACCGTCGCCTTACTGATAGGATGATTGCAGATGAGTTGAGCATAAACAATCAGGTGTGGACAATCATCATGGAAGATCTGAGGATGAGAAAGATTTGTGCAAAAATGGTACCAAGGTTGTTGAACAATTAGCCAAAGGAACGCCATGTGCGAATGTGTCAAGACATCTTGAAAGAACTCGAAACTGAGCCGGTTATGCTCAGTAGACTTGTCACCGGTAACGAGTCGTGTATCTTCGAGTACAATCCACTCACCAAACGGCAGAGCCTTGAATAGAAAAGTGCATCGACCAAAAGCCCGAGAAAGCGAAGCTGTTCAAGTTGAAAATCAAGGTGGTGCTGATTGTATTGTTTGATGTTCATGGAATTGTTTACATAGAGTTCTTACCACCGGGCCAAACCATTTACCAGGACGTTTTCAAAGACATCTTGCGACGTTTGGTGCGTTCAGTGCGGGAGAAGAGAATTGTCGGAGACGAAGCCATGGCTGCTTTATCATAATAATGCTCTTGCTCACAATGCCTTGAGCATTAGGGAATTTCTCGCAGAAAATAATATTTCCGTGCTAGAGCAACCACCCTGTTTATCAAATCTGGCTCACAGTGATTTTTTCACGTTTCCTAAGGTCAAAAGAGTTGTTGATTAATTTTCACCTAGTCTCTCCCCAGCGATACTAGGAAAATCCTATCAACAACTGCAAACTTCTTGTCTTGGACATATAGACTCCAGCGGCGGTAAAAATCAATTCTAATCAATCTATATATATAAAAGTGAATGTCTGTGTGTATGTGTGTGTGTGTGTGTGTGTGTTCCCTATAGGTAGAAAGGTTAAAAAGTTTACATAAAAACTAAAAGTGTATTCTTATGTAAAATTCTCCGAGGAAGACAACGGAAGTAGTTCCGAACCTCTAAGTGCCCCCCTAAGGGAGCTATGGGGGGCAGAACCCCCCTTTGAAAATTCAAATATATTCAATTTTGATGAAATTTAAACCATATGTATAAGACACTAAATTAGAAAGCTTTCCAAAATTTCAGCCTTTTTCGACTATATTAGGGGGCAGAAAGCCCCCTTGAAAATTTAAAGTTTTTGTTAGGTACCACAAACAGAAAAAAATTTGTGACAAATAAAAATCCAAATTTGACGGTTATGAGCAAGACTGTACTTTTAAAAATCCCTAGCAAATTAACCCGTCGTAGATCAGGTAAATATAACTTTTTCCAGGGAAGCCAAATACGATGTTTTGATTTCAATCAGAAACGTCAATGGGGGGATACGAGCCTATGGGGCGATATTCGAGATGAGCATTAAGAATTATAGATATAAGAATATAATAGAAATAGGTGTAGAATTGTAGAGATTACATGTTAAAGTGAAAGCAAGTGTTGAGAAAAACTCAGAAGAAGATAAAAGATAAAATCAAAGTATAAGGTACTAAGCATTTTAAAGTCTGAAAGGGTTCGTTGTTTAAGGCCAATACTCACCAAAACAAGTAGGTTATGTGACCACCTCTCTATGTGGAATGTAAACATTCTAAATTGATTTTTGATGGTTTAATGATGAGAAGAGTTAAGCAGAGACTTGCTGAAGAGTACATATCAAACCAAGTAGGTTATGTGACCAGTCTCTACATTGAATGTAAACATTCTTAATTGCTTTTTCATGGTTTACTGGTAAGAAGAGTTAAGCAGAGACTTGCTGTAAGCTATAGATGAGCAGTTCTGAGGGAGACTTGAGTGCTGTTAGAGATGTGTATGTGGTGGTAAAGACTGGCCTTTGGCCTTTGTATATATTTAAAAATCTAAGTATGAACAGTGTTCCTATCCTTTGATACTAAACAGAGAAAACCCAATAAAAATAGTAAAAGAATAAAAATTTCACTGATTTATGTGTGCATTAGAGAGAGAAATATACAGCTCCAGTGATAAACATAATATTAATTTCTGATACACAAACAAAATAAATAAAACACATGCATACACCACCTATAGAAGGAAAAATTAAAGAACCCTAAAAAAAAATGAAAGTGTATTGTCACATAAACATTTCCAAGGAAGACTGTGGAAGTGATTTTTTTTTTTTCTATAGCCAAGTTTTTTCTTGTGTGTGTTTCATTCTTTCATGGTTTATTGTTACTTATGCACTCTTATGTCCTGCCCAAAATTGATTTTGTTTTTATCCTTTCCGATACAAAAATTCTTCAGTGCCATCAATTTTCGATAACAACTATTAGGATTAGTTCCCTCACCATATTCTGAATATTCAATTTTTGATAACAATAATTAAGATTAGTCCCCTCACTATATCCATACCGTCAGTGCATCATTAATATATTTTCCATAAAATCACCGAGCTACTCATTCTTCCTTGTAACTTTTATTTATTTTCTTTTATACGATTGTATGAGGAACTTGCAAAATATTGCATGATTGAATCTTGTGTAATTAGGTCAAGAAAACTTATGATCTTATTTCCATTTTGATGAAGGTCCACTTTGGGGGTCTACAGGACCCGTGTTAATTGAACACCCAAAAAACAACATCCATATTGTACTGTATGAGCTGGGAAAATTATTCTTAACAAAAAGGGATTCTACTTGGCTACCCCCTCTCACCGCCGATTGTTTTTCTTTTAATTACAATAACATTTAGGATATAATAGCATTCATTAACAAGGGACCTATTGTCATAAAATTAAGATTGCATGCACAAATAGGATTATTGCTGCCTATATTTTTGATACGTTTTCTAAAATAGGGGTCCTATCAGAGCACCCTCGACCAATTTTCTCTTTTTATTTTACTTTTTTTTTAATTGCAATAATTTCTACATGCAGATTGCATGAGCTATATGATTTGGAAACAAATTGTAAAAATGGAGTCCAACTTGGCATAAACACTGCATGCACTCAGGAAAATATTGTGGGTTATGTAAGTTTGGATGCATTTTCTACAATAAGGGTCCCTGTGGGGACCTCCTCCTGTCATTTTTTTTCTTCTGATTGCAATAAAATTGGGATATAAGTAGGCAACCACACTGATGAAAGTATCCAAATTTCACTTTATTTTCATCATTGTCCCCTTCCCCACCACCGCTAAGCAAGTGTTGTCAGAATAGTAATCACCGGGATAACTTACAACATCTGACCAAATGACGTAGCTTTTTTATCCTATACCCGGGCAACGCCGGGTACCTCTGCTAGTAGAGAAATAAATTTAATAACGGAAAACTAAACTTCTGATTAATTCTCCAAATTAAGAAAACAAGAAATTGAGTGATGAACTTGATTTTACACAATTAGGATTTGTTGTGATATACTTCTCTTTAAAACCCGTTTTTAAAAGTAAAAAAAAACACAATCACCTAACTGCAAACAATTGCCATAAACAACTGTTACATACTAGAACTATTTTCGAGACAAAGAATCGAACACGTTACTAATTGAACGTCCGGTCAGACACCACTTAAAAATTGTTTACACTTATCAACAATTAATTTTCAGTTGTCTTAGTCTACAAAACCTATATTACGAGATCAATACGTTGACTAATTACTTATGTTAATGTAACACTTAAACTCGTTAATAACAATTTGATTTTTATCTAAACAAACGATAGCGCCGTTTATTATTACATGTATTTGCAAACAGGCGCGTTTGCATTTGGCAAGAACAACCAAAAAACGAGGATTCTAAAGTGACTACGCGTTGATTGCGCGTCAGCAAAAATGGACTGTTAAATCTAGCAAAGTTCCACAAAGCACAACAGAAGCTTTGCAACAAAAATATTTAACAGGAGTCGTTAAACAAACTCGTTTTCAAGACTCGACAGCCATTACAATAGCCGTGACAAAAGAACTCTGAGCGATGCCGGAAGAATTTTTCCTGGTGTGAATGGAAGCGTGGCAGCGGAGAACAAAACAGTGCATCCAAGCAAGCTCAAGAAGATTACTTTGAAGGGGACAAGTTGTAATTTTTATATCGCATTTGAAATAAAATAATTATTTGCATGTCCCGTTACTTTTCAAACATCCCTTGTACTCTCAAAAAACAGTTGCACAAACCTATTCAGTAGCATTGGTGCTTACAAATGGTGCAGGATTCAGTTGACACAACTTACTTAGAATATTTAGACTAATGCTCAAATTCTGAAAATGGGTCTATTCCTGCTCGCGGGGTTGATATTATTGATGAGATACTCGCCACTTTGGATGTGTGCAATGCCAGCTCATCACAATCACCACGGGATGAGCAAAACTTAATTGAAATGATTAAGTGCTTCAGCAACCAAGCTCGTCTCCTCAGGAACACTAACATATTTGAGTGGTGGGACAAGCAAGCATAGTCTGACTTCAACGCTTTGCTAATATTACTCTTGCTTTTAACAGTTGCTCAAGCCAGTATTGATTGAAATTTTTCGGGTTTAAAATGCTTTTTAAATGAGCTGAGACTTGGGCGCAAAGAAGAAATAATTGTGGCAATAACGTTTGACCATTGCAACATTTGAACCTTTCGTTTGCAGTACAATTGAACTGGCTTTCAAAAATGTTTAAATAATTTTCTCTGCAATTTGTTTCTTCGTTGTTGTCTTGACTGTTAAGTGTATATTTAATTGGTATATTGTCGAGCTGATGTTCTTTATTTGTAAATGAAGTAGCTGGTTGGAAGTTAGTTGCGTTACCCGCTTTTCTCCAAAAGAAGGAAAATTAGGGTAGCCTTTCTACTTCTGCTGATATTTATCTCAGCAAAATAATTGGTACGGAAAAAATTTTGTACCGAATTATTACGTAAGGTATTTCAATAAAATACGGAATTCCGGAACGATATTTTTTGGAAGTACGGAAAACCATTTTGTACATCATCTCCTGCCCCTTCATGCCACCAGTGATAAAGCACTTTAGGCAGCCGGCGACTCTTAAATTAGTTAAATTTTTTGTTTTGTGAAATTAGGTGATAGATGGTTTGGGGTCCCCAATGCCCAAGATTGGGAATCACCTTGCGGCGGCATTGACCAAAATCTACTTTGGCTTTACTCTGCATTATATCACTTAGATTAAATGCTGTGGTCTATTTCTGGCTGTGGACGAAATCAAAAGGCAGTGGCCTTGCGTGAGTTGGGGCCGCCCTGCGCGAAAGCAAAAAAATCCCGCCCCATTTTTGATTTAACAAATTGTAAACGTCGGTGTTGAGTTAAGGCTAAAAATTTCTCTTTTGATCAAAAGTGGCCACCCTCTTAAATGACAGCTTTTGCTACGCCACTGCCAAAGAGGCAATCGCAAAAAGACATTTGCTGATTTCTGGAACAATTTACTCTTATAAGTTAGCTACGTCGTTATTATAAAGTAGGCCTTTGCATTAACTTCAATCTTAATATATGAAAGCAGATATACCGGTAATGAATTTACTGGAAGCGATTAATTTTTTTGGCCCAGCGTAAGTTTGCTTGGCCTTCACTTGCACAGTTAAAATGTTTGCAGACAGATCTTTGGTCATGGAGAGATTATTAAAATGGTGTCCCAATTCTATGTTGCACTAGAGCAGTGGTTCTCAACCGGGGTGCCGCGGCACCCTAGGGTGCCATTTGCGATTCGCTGAGGTGCCGCGAGCTATTGCACATTATTTATTTGTCTAGAAAAAAGGTTGAATGCTGTGATGTTATTTTAAGGTATAAACTTTAATTCATTTTGATAGAAAAGTGACCTTCAAGTTCATGCTTAGGTGAAAATTTGAGATGGCTTCGAATAATTGCTTTACATTGACGATGACGCCATACCAACTTTTCAGTTCAGTCAGTTACTGTTCAAAATCATACTGTTCTTTTCAAATTTTGAACAACAATGAAGCCTCATTATGACGTTTCATACTATCTCATTCATACTCCCGCTTGTATCAGATAAGTTCATTCGAGAAAGATTAATTTGGTGGCTGAGAAGAAAATGAATAGTTTGATAGAGAAAGAAACAAAACGCAGTGTTTAAGATTTTTTTTGCATTAATGCAATAGAGAAATTTATCACCAGGAAAAGAAAGTTAAGCATTGATCAAAGCGCATTTGCAGTTGCTGAAAGTGAAAGTACTGGTAAGGTTTCAGCTTCATTTGCTGAAACAAAAAGTACTAGTAAGAATACCGGTACATTAGAAAAAAAGAAGAAACACCGGCTATATTGCAATAGTTATTTGAATTTTGGCTTTACTTGGTGCGGCGACGAAGAACAACCCGTACCAGAATGTCTTATCTGTCATACAAAATTGTCAAATAAGGCTATGGTGCCAAGTAAGTTGAGTAGACACTTTTCAAAAAAGCACGGAAATCTTTCTGACAAACCGGCAAGCTATTTCAAAAGACTTTTGGAAGAACGAAAGCAACAAAGTGTGACATTTACCAAAACTTTTCAAGTTTCTACGAAAAGTCAACATGCTAGCTATTTGGTAGCAGAAACAATACAGTAGAATTCGTCTATAACGGCTTCGCCTATAACGTCAATTCGCCTACAACGTCACATTTTGCTTGGTCCCGGCAAAATTCCTATCTTTTGTGTACATTTCGGTTCGCCTATAACGGCATCGCTTATAACGTCAATTTGAATATAATGGCACCTTTTTTTATCCCCCTGACCTATTTTGTTCGCTTACAGCGGCACTCGAGCCATTCATCTCTCGCAGGAACGGTCGAATGCAGTTAACACTTCTGCTCCCGCGCCGGTATTATATTTTTTTTGAATTTTTGTTGGAAGCTCTGTTTAGGTGCGCGCCAGTGTTACAAAATGGCGTGAAAAATTTTGCGGATTAACTCATTAGCGCATCACATGTGTGCGATAACTATTGGAAGCTGCAGTGTTAGTTTGATCACGAAATCAAGAAAGCAAAATGCCAAACAAACGAAGGCATTTTCCTCTTTGGAAAAAATATGAAATTATTAGCCGATTCAACAGCGGTAAGGCTACAAATGTATCCCAACTTGCAAAAGAATATGATATTCCAAGATCATCGTTGCAGACAATCCTAAGCAAGAAAGATAAAATACTGTGTAGCACTGTGCTATAGTACTGTACATAACAAGCTGTAAACTACCTGTACTACGAAAATTGCATTACAGTACAAGTATTTCGGCGCGAGTTTGCATTTCTGTGCTGAGTATTGTTTTTCCAATTTCCGTGTTTGTCATTACACTCTAAACCTGACTGGATAACAAGCCTGTGGTTCTTCTTTCGTGTGGGAGGATTTTTCAGCCACGTAACCCTGTTTTGTTGAGCTAAAAATGCAGTTTTAGGACGATTTGAGGCAGTTTGGCTATAACGTTAATTCGTCTATAACGGCAGTTTTTTGAAATCCCCTTGAGGTGCCGTTATAGGCGAATTCTACTGTAGCTAAAAATTCAAAGCCGCACACGGAAGCAGAAAAAGTAATTTTTCCTGCTTGCAGTGCGATAGTGAAAACAATGTTTGGGCCCGAAGCTGAGGAAAAAATAAGACAGATTCCTTTGTCAAATGATACCATTCGCAGACGTATTTGTGACATTTCAACGGATATACAAGATACTGTCATTTCTTCTGTAAAACAAAACAAAATGTTTGCGATGCAAGTTGATGAATCAACTGACATTAGTGGGAAAGCTCAATTAATAGCTTTTTATCCGGTTTGTCAGTGATGGAAAGATATCTGACCAATTTTTCAGTTGTGGAGAACTTAAAGAAAGAACGACTGGTCAAGATATTTTTGATACTCTTAGTAAGTATTTGGAAGAAAATGAATTAACATGGAAAGAATGTGTAGGACTGTGTACCGATGGAGCTCCATCTATTGAAAATCAAAGAATGTGGGTCAATCAAAGGATTTGTGTCATTTGTAAAAAAAGTTAATAGTGAAATCATAACAACCCACTGTTTTCTTCATTATGAAGTGCTTATTCGAAAAACATTGAACTCGGACTTAACACAAGTGTTGAAAGAAGTGATAGAAATGGTAAACTACAACAAAGCTAGACCACTTAAATCACGATTATTTACAAAGCTTTGCAAAGAAAAGGAAGCAAATTATGAAAATCTTCTGTTACACACCGAGGCAAGATGGCTTTCACGTGGAAAAGCATTGTCACGAGTATATGAGCTCAAAGAGAAGATGTTAGCTTTTTTTATTCTCAAAAGACAAGGAGAATTTTGTAATTTGCTTTGCGATGACGGCTGGAAGTCCAAATTAGCATATTTGGTAGACATCTTTGACCACTTAAATAAGACAAATTTCAATATGCTAGGCAAGAATGAAAATCTCTTATCTTCAGCAGACAAAATGAGAGCTCTACAAAAAATTTGAAAGTGAGGTCATTACGAATACAGGAAGAAAACTCTGACATGTTTTTTCATTTTTCGAAAACGAATAACAAAGAAATGGTTTCATCGGTTATTAAACATCTCAAGTCTTTGCAAGACAAAATTGAGAAATATTTTCCACCAGTGTCCACTGAAAACTATAAATCGGTAAGAAATCCATTTTTACCCCTGGATACCTATGATATTTTGAATCTAAAAGAACAACGTATTGACATACGTAACGACGGTAACATTAAGCTGTTGCTCAGGGAGATCCCTCTGGATGAATTTTGGATTAAAATTCAAAATGAATACCCTAACATTGGAGAAAAAGCATTAGTTATTTTACTTCAATTTTCCACAACGTACCAATGCGAAACCGCATTTTCCGTTTTAACAAACCTAAAAACAAGAAAAAGAGAGAGGCTACTTGTTGTGGAGGAAGAAATGCGAGTAGCATTATCGAATGTGCGCCCCAACATTGAGAGAATTTGCGCTAAAAATCAAGCACAAATTTCGCACTGACTTTTAAAATAAATTAAATCATTTTTATAATATTTTTAGTGTTCTGTTTAGCTGTTGTTAATCAAAATTGTTTCAATGTAGTGTTTTGATGCAAACTTTACTCTTTAAATTGATTTTACAGTCAACTTCGGATATAAGAGATCCGCCGGGACCAGCTTAATCAGTTTCTTATAACTGAATTCTCTTATAACCGACTTATTTCTTTATATTGAAAATCATTTGGGACCTTTTGCGTAGTCCCTTATAAGCAAAAATCCCTTATATCTGAATCTCTTATATCCGAAGTTGATTGTATTGGAATCGGAAGCTCTTAGGTTCAACCGGGTGCCGCAAAACTTTTTTGGTGGTTACAGGGTGCCAATAGCCAAAAAAGGTTGAGAACCACTGCACTAGAGTAAACGTTTTCTTTGTGTGTACATTTTGATGCTCTTGCGCTGATTATTTCTTCGTGACATTGCCATGAACTAACTTGTGGTGATTGCGTGCGTATTTGGCTTGGCCTTAATTTAATTTGTATTTGGTTTTATTTTAAATACCACAATCAGTATTTCCTTTACCGGGTGTGAAATATCAATGCTGACATTTGATTTTATGTTACAGCTAAAGCTTTTTTGTTATAAGTAAAGCAAGCGATTTTGGGTAAATCAGCATGTTTTGTGTTTGTGTCATCCCGAGTGATACAAGAGTAAACTTAAGTTTTATCTGTTGACCGCGCTGTTGGAACTCTTGATGAACGTAAAAGGCGGCAATGCTTCTTTAATGTCTTTGCATTTGCCATTCCGAGTAATACAAGAGTAAACTCAAGTTTTATCTTTGACAAGCAGCAATTGAAACTGTTGATGAGCGTACATGGCAACAATGCTCCTTTAAGGTCTTTCGTTTTTGTCATCCCAAGTGATGCAAAAGTAAACTTAAATTTTATCTTGATTGACAAGCAGCAATTGGCGATGAAACTCTTGATGAGCACAGTTGGAAACCATGCTCTTTTGGCATCTCCATTTAGAATAGTACTTTTAAATGGTTGTAATTGCCAAGCTACATGAAATAAAATTTTACAACCTTAACCAATGAGTCTGTTAATTTGCGGCAAAAATTTAATTTCAAAGTTTAAGTGACTATTAAACATTGGCAGAGTCTTACAAAAGTGGACACTGTTCCAAGTTTTCACTAGCTCTGGAAAGATTTACAGTGAATTTTTTTTTATTTTTTGAAAATAATTTACGCTAATTTTGGGCTTCATCAAATTGAGGAGCGCTTGGTCTCTTTTGCCGCCCTTTTCAAAAATTGCTGAGAATTTCATCCTGCAAGCGGGAGAGAGAACCTTACCTTCGAAAATTATTTCTTAATTAGTCTGAACCAACAACGGTATTAGGCGCCTAACAACTGCGATGCAATGATCATAGCCTACATTTACAGAACTAGATTTTACTTTTAAAAAAATCAGAAGAGTTGTAGCTTTAGAAATTCTCCCACATTTTATGATCTACAGCTACCGGTATTGCGTTTTCAATTCCATGCCTTGACCAAATGAAATCAAAATATAGGCAGAAGCCTTGACAAAACAACGACCTAAGTTTGCAGCTGCGCAGATATGATGCCACCATTTCGGAACCCACAATTACAATTTGATGGAGAAATCAAAATAGGAAATTTAGCATGCTACAGGAGTGACTTTGAGGGGCTATAACAGAGGAGCTTAACTTGCAATCGTGCACAATTATTTATGCATGCATGTTCAAAAAGTTGAACCCTCGCATAAACAGGCTTTTTTTCACACGAACTGCGAACAACGTTTAATTTGTCTTACTGGCAACTCCAAATTGAAACAGTCTGCAGCGCGACCACTAGCAGTAAAAAGGTTGTGCACCTCTGGACTAAAATAACAAGTGTTAGCTCAAGAGTTTCGACAACATACTTTGTTAATTGCACATCAAAACTTGAAACAATTTATTACGAATCTGTTTGCAAGAAATAAAAATCACACCTAAGTTCACCTTAAGATAAACCATAACTTAATACAAGTTAATGAAATCGGCAGCTACCGTATATGAAAAATCTAAATGGCTTTAAGTATACACAACTCAAATGATAATGACAAAAATACTAAGGATAGCATCACTCAAATGAGCATTGCCTTATTTGATTGATTCTGACAGCATTTGTGCGCTACTGCAGCAAAGTCGTGGCTTTCGATTAACAACGAGCGAAACAGTTTTTCACGATCGCACTGTAGAAACTCGAAAGGCTGCCAGCAACAATTGGATGTAAGATTTATGCTAATAAAAATCAATAGAAATTGAAGCGAAGTATTAAATCATTAATGTGATACACAAAAATCCAGCAATCATAAAAGCAAACTGAACCAGTCCTTTCATGTCTATTCAATGCATTGCCTAATTCAAAAAGTAAAATAAACACTCCTTAGATTCTTACCAAAATTTCAACTTTTGAAAATTATTGCGCTGTCTATTTTGCAGAATTTCAATCACAGCATTGATGCCTTTATCACCTTGTAAAACGTCATTGTGCGAGGCCGATGGAATTTCTTTAATTTCATCTTTTTGCAAATTCCAATTCCGACACAGTGACAAACTGGGGTGCGACACAGTTCCATCACCGGGCACCGTCACCATTTTCGGCATTTCATCCGGGAAATTTTTCCCACGGTAATCAAGAACGTGATTTGTGGGCACATCGGTTCCATATATGCAATACGTTTTCACGCCTGGATAAGCAGGAAGAATCCCGGATGAGTTTTTGGCATCATTAAAATCGCGAACGTAGTTGAATATGTCAGTAGGCACTCCAATCTTATCAAACATGGTAGACATGTCCTTGCGATTTGAGGTGTAATTCCTTGAATCAGTCAACACCAACTCAGTGTTGAGCCATAGTTTTGGGCTGGGAAGAAGCATGAAATCTGCCATCAAAAATTAATTAATTAATGCAGTTGTGATGTGGTGAAATAAATGTAGATCTGGCTCCTAATTTGCTAAAATAATGAGAAAAATATTTCACAAAATTCCCATATTTTACTGCCTTGCTTGCAGTAGAATTGTGCTGTGCCACCAGCACGCTACTAGTTACTACAAAGAGTATGAACCTTAGTTGTTTCATGTAGGTTATAACAGGTCCAATTGCGTGAATTTACTTGGGACCGAAACATGTAAGCATCGATGCGCTATTTATATTCAGCGATCCGGCAAAATCTAATCTAAAAAGTACTTCGCTATTCACTGCACAACAAAAAGGTAAGAACAACTTAATTTGTTTGACAATTATATGACAGAAGGAATCGATGTAGAATAAGACCCATGAAAGCATCGTGTTTAAATCAGGGGTATTTTGAATATGCGCAAAACTTTTCCAAGAGAATAGAGAAGGCTTTTTTTTATATTCGCCCAAGATGAGGAGGCCATTTCTCGGTCTTTCAACTATTTTGAAAAATATCTATTTTCTGCATTCCTTAATGTCTTATCGTTTTGCTGATATTCTTATCGGCACTTGGCGCGATGGCTGTCGCTTTTCACCTGTTCCATCTTTTAAACGAAAAGTAGCCTAACTTTCAAACAATATGCTTTTCTGCAGCTCATTTTTATAATTTAACTGCCTTGGCGGTTTGAGGCCATTGCTGTCTTCGATTTTTTTTTGACGATACTTTATAGAAACCATTGTTTGACACCATTTTCATACCAGGGATCTACCAAACAAAACGCTGCACCTCACTTACCACCTCAATAAAAGCTTAACTTTTTTGGAGCACTAGCAGCTCTACATAGAAGGCACTGCACAAGCATCGACATATCATACTGCAGCACCGGTGCCTTTTAAAATTGCTATTCAGCATGTTTGGGTCCAATCTGTTCAAATGAATAATTTTAATGTTTTGGGGCAAAATTAAAAAGAAGAACGTAACATAGCTAAGTTTTCAAAAAGTTTTTTTGACATCTTTAACGCGGTTGACAGAGCGTCAGACCTGTCATTGAATAACAGCGAGATGAGCACTTAAACACCAAAAAGCTCGCAGAACAGCCAAGAAGCGACGTTTGCACTAAAGTTTACTTTTTGGCTCAAACTACGACTCCTGTCGACACAATCAGTAAGTAAAGATAACAGCAGACTCGAAAACACTAAAGTTACTTCACAGTTTCCCAAACTCTCTGTTATTTGAGTGGAGTAAGATCTCATTATTTGATTTCAGCGTTTCCTTTTCCTTGCAGGCCTAGGACTATTTATCATTCATTGTGCTTTGACCAGGTGGGGAGAAAAAAGAACTGAAAAGCTAAACAGCTTCCGCATCCGCCCCGAAGTTCGGTTAAAATGTTTACTTGTCACTGAATTTGCTAGAACATTCAAATGCGGTTAAAAAGAGTTTAATATGTTAGAAAAATGCAAAACAACTTTTTAGAAAGTTACGAAGTCTGAACAAAACTTTTTATCTTGAACATGTCATTTAGTTTAGAGCAGAATAGAGATGTGCGAAGAGCATCAGTGACCAGCGTTTAGAGATCAATCACCGAGAATAAAAAAGTCTTTAGTTTATGGATTGCAACTTTCTGGCATCTAAAGAATTTTGCTTTAAGAGCTATTTCCTTTGCTGTTTTCAACTTTCCTCACACTCCAGCAAATGGAATACTTAATACGACCTTAACTGTTCATGCAAGGAAATATTAGGGCTTACTTGACTCCCACGTTCTTTGTTCGATTCGAGCTACCAACGCATCTAAAATAATAGAATGATGGAAAGTGAATCCGGAAAGAATTGCTTGTAAACTTTCAGAGGAACCGGCCCAAGGAGTTGAAAGGGCAATCATGCAATCAACAAATTTGTCCTGCATAGAAAAACGCATTTTCCGTCATCTTCAGAATAAGTTAATATCTTAATAATCAATACTAGGAACTCTTGATTTGTACGCAAAAACCCTGACATTTAACGTTTCCAATGGTGGTCATGCTCTATCGAATTAAACTAAAAAAACTGTTCAACCAGCATTTCGTAATTGCCTGTACACGCACATATCTGGTTCAGCTGACCTAGTCGGTAGCGCGGCAAGAGGTTTATAATCGTTTGAAACTGATTCGAAAACGATGCTGCTACTCCTAACGCAACGAAGCGCGTTCGTTCCTGTTTGATTGAGTTTGCAATGTGGGATGAGAATGCTGCTTCTCACCGTCCCTTCATCCCACAATAAAAAAGAAGTATATTAACGCGATAACAGCCTAATATTATGCAATGACAATAGCAGCAGGGACTACGACAAGCACAAGGAAATAAACGCCACTAAGTTTACGCTATTAGGCCACGATAAATTCGTTAACTATTCCCTTCCAAGGATGCATGCAAACATCCGATTGCACCTCAAACCGTTCAACTGAAAAGTGAGGCGCCATGCCACTATCAACGTTTACCCAATCAAGCAATTACCAAACCCACTTATTTGCTAAAGATTTTTGCTACATTATCCAATCATGAGATGCCGCTCACCTTCCATTGCTGTGGTTGGTGGTTTAGGAACCACGTAGTGTACAAACCTCCCATACTGTGAGTTACGAGCGCTACTTTTGCATTGTTATTAATGGCGTAAGTGTTTTCGATTAACTGTCTCAACCTAGAAAGGAGGAGCAATAAATAACCGTGAAAAGTACAAACAAAGCACAAAAGACGCCGTGAAATCAGCCAAGTTTTAAGTAAATTAATTTGGCGCCTGCAGTAGCAACATCACAATGTATCTACTATTTTCTGCACGATTGTTTGCGTAACTAAACGTGCAGTCGCCGCCGAAAAGATCTAGAAAAACAAATACCAGCTGGACCTTGGGTTTATTCCAAAAAACCAAAGTCCAGTTTTTAACTTATTTTACTCCTGGGTACAAGCAGAGCGGCCAAGTTTTCCTAACCTCAAGAAATAAAAATTTCCTCAATCGAATGTAATCGACGCAAATCTCAAAAGATCATTAAATTAAATAAAAAAAAGGTCAACATCAGTATTTGCAAAAATCCAAGTGAAAACAAACTCGATTTAGTTTACTCGAGTGTGACAACAGGTATGCAATCGAACCAACTTCGTTGCTGCTTCGAACTCGGCACGTCACGATTAATGTAATCGTTGCTTGCTTATCTTGTACTTAAAATTGTTATGCAAGTTGAGCTGATTTAGCGTATAACAATCGTACCTCAACTCGATTTAGGAGCAAACTGGTTAAAAACTTTGCTGCAGGTGTACTTGTACTCGGTATATTCACTACAAGAGCTCAAATTTGCAAAACCTTTTAAATTCCAAGCAAAATAAAAAAAAAACGATTGAGATCGAAGCCTTGTGTAAAAGCTATCACCAAGATTTAAGAATGCTTGCGTTTAAAAAATATCTCTTCTTTCGAATGAAGGCTAAACGGAGCTTTACACAAGTGACTAATACAACAACTTGATACTAAAACACTGCGTTGACACTAGACCAACCAAGTCATTGTATCGAAGGGCACTAAGTAAGGGGGTGGGGCGAACTATAAATTTTATCGATTACCAACCGAAAGGTCTCATCTGCGTTTGAGTCGCAGTTTCTTTAAACAAAACGAAAAGATTAAAGAAAAAAAAGTCTACACTTGTTCACACAAAACTCTCCACACACCAAACTCCTAAATGCCACCTTAAAAAACATTAAAAATTTAAAGTCATAATACCTGCCGAAATAACTTTTCTGAGATGCCATAGAGAGACGAAAATCGTACGGTGCTCCACGTATGGACAAATTTCGAACCAGGCCATGAGCTGTCAGAGCTGCAAGACAAAACGTAAGACGTAAACAAATCTTGACAACACGACGCGATTGTTTGACACGGTTAAGACAGAAGTGAATTTTATTGCCGAAATGTTGGGCCACAACACTGCAAGGTCAACGGCCTAACATAGGTAAAAAGCTGGCAACGCCACAAATTCAACACCGGTACCTTAATTTTCAGTTGTTGCATTTAGTTGCTCAAAATTGCTTATAGGGAACGCCTAAAGAATCGGAAAAGGCACCATCGCATTCCACAGTGCTATATCATGGTTGCGCAATAACCGATATTCAAAGTTCTTAAAACTATCAACAACATGTTTTTATATAATGTCAATATTGTACCTAGCGACTTTTAGTTTTCTTTTCAGCACATACTTTCAAAAGGTTAGCAATTAGCATGTTAGTGCAAGCAAACCGTAGCACAAGCAAACTAACACTACAAACCTTCAACTAGTTCATGCGCATAATCCCCAACTTTTCCAAGCAGATATGCTTCCCAACTATCGTCAATGTACTCTACTGTATGAGTGTCTCCAAAACCAGGAATACGAATATTAGCTCCTTCAGGGCTGTAGCTTGTGTTGGTTTTGCCATCAAATAGCAGCTTGAATATTTCAACTTGACAAGGCAGCCTAGTAGGCAAAAGTTCCTGCAAAATACAGTCATACCTCATTTTACGAACTCCCGCTTTACGAAACCTCGGAATTACGAAATAGATTTTTAGAAGTAACAGCTTCAACAAAGAACCAACAAATTTTGTAATTTATCAAACAACTGAAGTATTATATTAATTACAATCGTTGTGCAATATTTTCTGCGGTCTTGTCTCACTGTCAGCAAGCTCTATCTGAAGAAAGTGTGGTTGGTTCTATTCAATCTTTTTGAATGTTAACAACAGAATACGTACGCAATTGAAAACAGAAACGCATTGACTTTGTCTTGAAACGTTCTGCAACGTTTTTGAGCGCAAATAGCAGCAACCCAAACCGTAGTGTAACGATTACAAACGATTTTATTGTAACTCGGCGCTTGAAAGGGATACTGCTCAGTGCTCATTGGCTAGCTCTGCAGTAAGTTCTTGCATTCCTTCCAAGACAGAAGCTCTTGTGCATATGTACAGTAGTTGTTAACTTATTTTTATTATTGGTTACTTTACCCTTCATCATGTCATTGAAAAGAAAGTGTTCGTTTTCATTCCTTTAGAATAAAAAAGTGTTCTTTTCATTTATTAAAAGCTTGGATTAAGTAATACATGCATTTTACTGTTCCTTTTTTAAGTTTATAATGATTTTTTTTTCATAAGAACGTAACCCCAATTTATGCATTACTTTCTGTGTATAAAAGAACCTCAGTTTACGAACTCTCGTTTTACGAGCTACATTGAAGAACGAATTAGTTCGTAAAGGTGAGGTATGACTGTAATGTATTATTTCTACAATTTCTACAATGCTTATCTATACTACCAAACGCAGTTCTGTCTGTCTGTGTTAGCTCCTCAAAAATTACTGGGTTCACGAGCATGATGCTCAGCACGATTAATCTCCATTATAGGATAAGTGTCATAACGGGGTTGATGGCGTCACAATTGAAGATAAACTTTTTAAAATTTGTATTTATTGACAGAGAAAAATTTTTTGCTTCAACAAAAACCAACATCCGACTTATCAACTTTAAAAAAATTTCACCTTTTTAGGAACTAAGATGGCGTCATAATTAACGACTGATGGTAAAACTTGTTTTCTTTCTTATCTCAAAATGGAATTGATCAAAAAAAGGCGATTGAAAGATATTTCGGAAGATATTAACAAGGTGCTTCCCACAAAATAATTGTCCATTAATTTAAGTTTTATCGAGGACGCCACAAGCGATCAAGCATTCAAGGGTTTTTTAAGCATATTTTTTTCTTGAACGCTTAAGCTGTTTGGTGCCACCCTAGTGAAAACAGCACCAAACATCAACTGTACTTCCTCTTCACTGTTATTTCGAATGCAAACGCTGTCATTTTGAATGCAAACGTAAATAGAACAGTCTATTTCCAGGATGCTGCTTGTTAAAGTACAGCGGTATATTACAGAACTAACGTATCGATTTAAATCAGTTTTTTTTTGATAATACAATGCCAATTACGTAAAATGTAATAAATGAACTGTAAGCGGACTTCAAACTACATTTTCAGTATAGTCATGTCATGTGCCTGAGTAACCTTAGGCCCTATGACATTTTTATCACCAGTAGCAAAGCAAAGCAAAGCAAAATCAGGGTTTAATAGGATAATCCTGCAGGATTAAAAAAATAGTCTCTTATTTAGTACAGAAAGCTGGTTGGTGAGTTATCTACTTAGGCCATTACACAACTTATGGTAATAACTAAGGCAAGTTGCTATTGACCCAAAAACTAAAAAAACTAACTGAAAAATTAAAAAACCTGGCGTTATTGACCTGACAAAATTTTGACTGAACGAATGAAGGTTTTTTGAGTTTTTACATTAAAACGAACATTTAATTACCGAAAACACACCAGTCCTCAACAAAACTTGCAATACGCGCGCCAAATGAGCAGCCAACTCTGCGATCACCAGGTACAAGAATTGAAATGTAAAATGATGTATTGTTTTACATTTTCGATTTAAGTGTTTCTGTCCTTGGCTAACAATTTTCACAGCATGGAAAAACTTCTTTCTACAGAGGCAGTTGTGAGCTGAAAATGTTGAAGCAAACTGTAAACTACGGTACGATGTTTGGTCTTTCCACGTTCAATATTTTAGCTATGTCATTGTTTTGCATTCTTTTTTGAATGTAACGGTAATGCTTCAAGCATCTCCTCCGAAGTAAAGTTCTTGGATTGCTTGGATCGCGTTTTTGGATGGTGTAATTTCTATCGCTTCTCAAAGCTTATTGATCTTTGATTTTGAGAAGTTGAGTACTTAAACCAAATGTTAGCAAGCTAACTTTTGCTTGAGCTACAAAAATACCAGACCTTTCAAAACTTTCTACAATCGCTTTCACTTCAAGTAAATTCTTTGCATAATACATGGCAGCATTTAACCAGCTTTCCCATATTGTAACAACAGGCTGTGTCGGGCAACTAAGAATAGCGATTTGGCCTGTCTGGAGTTGTTTTCAACTATTGCTCAATGGACTTTGCGATTAGCTGATACACTCCTTCAAAGTGAGATTTACGTTTATAACACAATTGTGCAACAAATTTGCCACACAGCAAATAGCTTAGGATGTAGAGATTTTAGTATTGTACCTGAAGTCACCATTTATTTTGCAGCATCAGACAATATCAGACAGAAAGAGTTTTTCTTAATTCCAAGAGATTTAATAGCATAGTCAACTGCTTGAGCAATGCTGCTGCTATTTGGCGAACATGTTAGAGGTTGCCAGATGTACAAATAACTGACGTAAAGTGTTTCTAGGCCTTCAACTAGAATATTCAAATATTGTGTGCCAAATGGTGCTCTCACCAACAACCACAAAAATTTGTTTATCATGTACAGCATTTCTTATCCGCTGTAACTCACCTGCTCTTAATTGGAGCACTGCTTTACTACACTTAGATTCAGATGGCAAGCTGCGACCAATGCCGTGAAATAGGTTTTTGATATGCTTACTGTTTAGCTTACACAAAAGAATGCTACCAGACAAAAATGTCTAGGATGTCTTTTCGACAAAATTGGTGTTACTGCTCCTTAAAATCGTTTCCAAAGTAAGTGAGATTAGTAGTTTAGATCAGCTGCCTAACGCATTTTGGTGTTTGGACGCATTTTGATGACTTTTAACAAGAAAGCGTTTGTTGCAAGAAACCGTACAGCTGCACAAATTGCAATAAAATTCGTTGTTGGAACTTTTCATAAATTCTTTGAAAAAGGTTTCAAATATGGATTGAATTTTAAATGTTTTGGTAGCTTTAACTTTTGGCATCAATTAAAAACCTGAATCACAAAACTAAAGCAAAATCTAAATAAATTACATCATCTTTTGAATAGTTGATTTCACTATAGGATAGTAAAATACCATCTGTTTATGAGCTTGCACTCTGCACCTACATAAATTAACTATTCACTCTTTCTTGATTCACCTTAATGAAAAGATAGTCTAACCTAGGGGTCCCTGGTGACCCCTGGTCTAAACTATTACGGTAAATGGCTCTTCAGTGTACTGCAATCATTTTTACCTAAAACAAGTACAAAATTGCGACTCCTAATTGGCGCAACTATTCGATTGCAACACAGTTGCACATAATTTCGTCCGAGTAGCAATCTGTACAATCGTACAAAAATTGGCAAACATTGCAAGTTAAACAAAAAAGTTAAGTCTTATCACATTTATCAGTTTTTCTCACCTATAGCAAAGAAACATTTTGACTAACAATGTCAATTACAAAAAATTGACTCTACTATCCTAAAAATGCGGAGACAGGAGTTATGAAGTGGGCTCTAGTAACAACTAAAATGTAAGTGTTAGAATCGGGCTCTTGCTAGCTCACCACTGGATGTGTTTATGCCGGGTGTAAAAAATATTAGCGCAGTCAAAGGTGTTAAGTTACACAACCAAGATTACAATTACAAAGTTTTAAAAAGTGGCTAGTTTGAGCAACTGACCTTCATCAGCCGTATGCTTATTTTTTGGAATACCCTGAACCCCAACCCTCTCCACCAAAATTTTGTGGTGGAAAGAGTGAGAAATATAAACCAATGAATTATTTTTCCAAATCGGAGGTACCGACCATTTTTTTTGCAAATCAACTTTTTTGAGTTTCAATGTTTAAAACAAAATTCTTTCTGGAGACAAAAACGAACAAACATGTTTATAAAAGACGGAGAAGACTGCTGGGAAATGAATCCTTGACATCTTTTTCTAGACCTGTCACTGAAGTGCAGCCCCTTTTATTCTATTTTGGGACAAAGCCACACTATCAAAGCATGGTATTTTGTGTCATTAACTTCATTACTGGAGGAGTTGCACCTTACTCGTCAAAAAAGGATATCACCAAATAACGTATTTCTGTAATTGCAAATAAAAATCATTACGGTGCCTACCCCAACTTTGACTTTGTGCCCCCATAGTTAGTGAAAGGAATGGATAGATTTTCTGAAATGATGACGAGCTTGTGAGCAAGACCAGTGTTAATTCAGAGTATGTTGATGGGGATGAAGGGTATAAAGGCAATGACCCTATTTATACGAAGTTATGGTTACAACTTTGTTTTGTCATAAAACTAACTGATGTCCATGATACTGACTCGTTACAATTCAGTAAAAGCAGCAGTTGTACTTACAATCCACTGTCATCTTAAAAGCAAATGTACGTAGTAAAGCTTATGAGCAAATGTTGATGATATGGTGCCTGTTAAACTACAAAGATATGTTGCCGTGCTATCATGATCTACTGGTTTAGATTTAGTTTTTAAAAAATGCACTGGCAAAAGTATGAAAATCATAGCAACTAAGCTGTAGATGGACTCAAAGTCAAATTATATTTGTGGAGCAAGGCCCTACACCAGACCAAACTTCACCCCTATGCCGAAGACACATCAAATATGAGTAGCAGAGTGGCTGTGTTTATGCTGAGATCAAGAAACATACGCACAGCCAGAGGTTTCAGATTGTACTGCATAACTAGGCCTACAATTACAAAAAATCGTAAACAATAAGCCTATTATGCCTATTGGGCCTCCTACTTCATTATGTAAATATATCAATCACTTTGGCAACCTTTAAAAACTTTGATTTCATACTCCCATGCACTTAGTAAAGGAAACGTGGTGTTGCACCAACCAACAGCCACCTTAATGTGGTGGTGCAGTCCCTGACCCTGTTTGGGGTAAATTGAAATGATTTTTGGCCTCTTTGATGGTCCCAATTACCCCAGGCACTCCTCTCATTTATTCATCTATTTTCTTGCCACGCTACCCTCTGAATGGCTGCAGAAAGGCAGTACTCAGTCTCTTCAGAATTATGCACTTGTCTCTTCTATTCTCCTGCTTGTTTCTTCCCACTATTTATTCTCATTCTTCTTCTGATGAACGGCAACATTCATCCTAACCCTTGCCCACTCTTTCCCTGCTCAGTGTGCGCTAAAAATGTGACTTACAATGGTAGGTCGGTGCAATGCTTCACCTGCTGCAAAGGGTATATCTATAGTACTTTCTACTCTCCTACTCCAGGTTGATAGCTCTTGGCAGCTATTACTCGTGTAGCTGTACCCCCTTGCTGTGTCTCTGCTACTCCTGGGGTCCCTAACATTCCAACACTGTAGCTTCTTCTATGGAGTCACCAGAGCATGTATACCTCCATGGTTCAATCTCGTTTGCTTCTGCTTCATCCTCATCTACAAACATCCTACGGCCCCTTTGCCTACTTTACAAATCCTCTCCTTGCACCTTCTCTACCCTTCAATGTTTCTTGCTGTTCTTCTACAATTTCTGCTTCTTCTTTTTCTCCGACCTTGCTCCGGGCTATTTACTGGAATGCCAGAAGTCTTTGAGCCAGAAGCACTGAACTTTTCCAGTTTATTTCATTTTATCATACAGACCTTAACTGTACCAGGCATGCAATCTCAACTCGTTTTCCTTTTTCCAAATCCCTGCATATTCTGCTATGTGATCTGATTGCATTTGCTCCCGGTGTGGCATTCTTTCTCCTGATAATATGCATGCCAGCAGTGGTGTCATCATTTACATCAGAGATGGCATTTCCTTTTTTGAACTCTCTACCTTTTCTGTCTTTTTGCTAGGCTTCTACTTTGACTATGTACGGATCAACATCTCACTTAACAACTCTTCCATGCTCTGTTTCATAAATGTCTATACTTTTCTTTGATGGATAGCTGAATCACTTCCTTTTCCCACTCTGCTCTTCCTTCTTCAACAAATCTCTTCATTCTGGGGAACTTCAAATGCCATCGTCCCTTCTGAAACTCAAAAGGTACTTCTAACCCCTTTGGGGAGAAAGCATTCAATTGGGCCATCTCTTCTAACCTCCTTACCTTCAATGACCCTGACATTCCTACCCTTCTCTATTGACCCTCTGACAATTGCTGCTCTCCTGACATCTCCATTGCTGCTTCCTCTCTTGTTCCAGGGAGATGCTTTAGGACTTGGGATCTGAACACCAACCAATTCTTTTCACTATTCCTATTTCACTGCTCTTCCAACCCCAACAAACAAATCCCTTACTTTTCAAAGAACTCGTTGAAATCATTTTGTATTTTACTTTGATTCTCACCATCTTTCTGCAGAGGAATACTCCTCTCTTTCTCTTCTCTCTACTTCTCTGGCATTGAATGCAGGCAAATCTTCCATTCCTTTCAGCTGTGTCCAACACCAACCCCAACCCTTGTGGTCTTCTAGTGGTAAATAAAAGACTTAAGACTTTTGCTGCTGCTCATAGAAGTGATGAAAATAGATAGGCTTATATCATTGTCTCTCAACATGCCTTGTCTGTCATCGCCAATGCCAAGGCTGAGACATGGCAAGCAACATGCTTAACTCTCTTTCTCTCATTAATCAGCTTATTTTCTCCTCCACTTAGTATCTAATTCTTTTTCCTCATCTTTCTTCTTTCCTACGTTTCCCAACTGCTCTTCTCTAAGAGTCAGCATTTGCCTACACCAACTACCTGAGATCTTACTTTTCTGTTTCCCAACCCAAAGCTTTGCATAGCAGAGCCAGAAGCTACAAGTCAGAGCTCTGATGGGGCCAAGACTCCAAAGAGTCTCATTCCTTTTTCTGCTCTCCCACACTTCTACCGAATTTCTTGCAGTTACCACAAAGCTCTCCTAGTCCACTGTCACTGGCTCAGACAAAGTTGCCTATCTCATGCAAAAGTACCTTCCCTGCTCTGGCATGGATTTTCGTCTTCAAATTTTCGATCTTTCCTGGTCTTTACATTCCTTTCCTTCGATCTGGGAGACATATTCTATTATTCTTATCTACAAGATGGGGATGTCTCTCGAATCTCCAGCGTTCTTCCAGCCTATCTCTCACACTTGTTGTGTCTTAAAGCTTTTTGAATGCATTATTCTATTTCATGTACTCTTCTTCCTGAAGTCTAATTCCATTCTCTCTCCGCAAAAGGCTGGCTTCCACCCTGGGCAGTCCACTCTTGATCAAATTCTGTTGCATTCTCAGTCCATTTTGAATAGTTTAACAAACCCAGACCAGCTTCACCAATGATTCTTGCTATGATCGACCTCTCTAAAGCTTTTGATTCTGTCTGGCATCCTGCTCCTTTCCATGCACTTATTTCGGCTGGCCTCCCGACCAGCTCTACTTGTTGGATTTAACTTTCCTTTCTAACAGAAGTACTTGCATGGTTCTTCAAAATCACAAAAAAAGCTGCTCCTTTAGGGTTTACCGAGGTGTTTGGAAAGGATCTATTTTTGGCCCATTCTTTTCTCTCTTTTTATCAATGATTTTCCTGCTTCTCTGCCTTCTCCCATCAGCTGGTCTCTTTACGCTGATGACCTGGCCATCTGATCTACCTCTTCTTTGGTAACTACGGCTATGGAGGCTCCACAAGACGCTCTGACCCGACAGAAGCACAAGTGTCTTCCTCTCAACCAAGACAATGTAAGACCTTGTTTTTCTCACTTGATCTCCACCAAGCCAATCTTCACCCCCTCCTCTCCCTGCTCAACACCCCTTCTCATTTCATCTCACTCTAACTTTTCTTGGGGTTACCTTTGACTGCACTCTTTCCTTTTCTGCGCCTTTGCTTAAAGTCAAGTTCTTCTCTACTCTATGCTGCACCTCTGCTTCCTCATGGGGCCCCTTTTCACTTATGCTTCACCCAGATGGTTTCCTTTTCTTAGTGCTACCAACATTACCAAGTTGGAATGCCTTTACCAAGCAACTAGTTGCACCATCATTGGCTGCTTCTTGTCCTCCCCTATCCCACTACTTTCTGAGGCATCTCTACCTCCCCTACGAGTCACTGTGACTCACTTTGTCCTGTCTTCTCATGAGTGCGTCCTTTGTCTTCTAACCTTGTTTCCCATTTCAGATTTGGCCAGACTTGGAGTAAAACCAAACACTCCAGATTCTTTCTGGAGAGCTTTTGTGTCGACCTCTACATCTATGCTTCTCCAAGAAAAGTTTTTTTTACTTGTCCTTGCTGTTCTTCTAAGAACCAGCCTTCCTTCAGTCCCTTTCGACTCCATGCTGCCACTGTGATTCCCTCTTTCTTTCCAAGGTGCAGCTCATCCCCCTTGACTCTTCATATGAATGGCTTTGTTCCTTTTCTTTTTGACAATGGAGGCTCTGGCTGCTCACTTTACAACCCTGAGGCCACTCTTACCTCTCTGGTAGACAAAGTGTGTTCAAGCTTTTCTGCTGAAACCTGTGCTATTCTGAAAGCTCTCTATTGGTCTCGGTAGCACCAACCAAGTCTGCTACTTCTTTTCTCTCCTCTAAGACTATTGCTCTGTCCTTGCCACACTGTCCTCTCCTCTGTATTTCCATTTACCTCAAACTCTATGACATATTTGGCAGAAACTGTTTTCTTTCCCCTTCTTCACTATCAGGCTACAATGGGCCTCCTAACACTTATTTATTCCAGGCAACAACATGGCTGATGAGTTGGGCGGGTGGGATAAGCTACTTTTGAATTTCACAATCCCTTTTGGTATATCTCCTCTGACCTCACATATCCAGTCTTTTCTTCTCTCAGATTGGAAGAGCACTGTCTCATCAAAATTCTTCAGCCCACAGGTTCCCTTGGCATCCACTGAAAAACTTGTGTGTCCTTGTCATGGTCGCTGTGTTCTTTCTTGTCTTTGCTGCAATGTACACAACCTTCTGTTAAACTCTTCATCTCTCTATAATTGGTAGAATCAAGAATCCTTCATGCAGCCCTAGCAGTCATCCGATCCAGTAAACCTTTCTCTCATTCTGCACTATTAAGCTACAAACTTTTTGCGCCGCTTGCACTTTGTTGATTCTTTCTCTCTCTATGACATCTGATCCAGGCCTAGGAAAATTTCTAGGCTTCAGGGGCTCCATGGTCTTCTTCCATGCCCCCATCCCTCATAAGAGGTCAGATAACACAACAACAACAAAAACTACTACTACTTTTCAAAACTTTGATTTCATACCCCCATGCATTCAACAAAGAAAACAGATAAAAAGGTTTGTGAAATTATTGGCCATTTGTAAATAAGGGCTTTCTCAATTTAGAAGCAGAGAAGTCGGTATTAGGGGCGGGGGCACAGTTCATGAAATCCATGTCTGAGAGGAAATTAATGCAAAGAATCTGTACCACTGTGTGTAACTGCACTCATTAACGGGATTTTTTGCATCAAAATAAGACATTGTATCAACATAATGATCACATCCATAGCATCTGGAAAGAGTAATGGCCTTTTTGTCCTATTTTGTGACCTAAGTGCAGCCAAGTAAGTTGGCGTCACAAATACTATTTCAAGGGAAGTTGCAATAACTAATTTCTGTAACCATAAAACAAAACCAATAATGATGTCTACCACCAACTTTGATTTTGTGCCCCTGTACTTATTGAAAAGAATGAATAAAATTGCGAAAGGAGAGCTTGTGAGTACACTGAGATTTATTGTTACTGCTCTCAAAAATGGAATTGGTTGAAGCCGGTGCAACCAGCTAAACTGAAATTTTTAACTTGACAAAAGTGACTGAAAACCCAAATTATATTTAAACATGCAAAGAAACTCACTGAAGAGTACAATAGTCTCAAATCAATTTTATGGCTTCAAAGCCAGATCAAAGCTGAGGACGAGAGCAGCTTAACTACTTGCTTATTTCATATTGGCCTCTGTGTACACTAGGCCAAAAAGAGAGAGCTACTTTATTTTATTCAGATACCCCAAGCATAAAAGTTTGAAACCTATCACTTTACTGGCACAAATTTTTGCTCAGCTGTACTGACTGCAAATCTAAACTTTAATATTTTGATGAAAACTTAGTGCTCAAGAATAGAAAATCAGAGAAGTAAAATATCAGTATCATCAAATATTTGTAAATATTCACTTCAAGACTAAGCCAGATTCGAAACCAATCTCTTTGTTTTGGACAATTATTTTTTGAAGAGGTCATATTCACACGAGCTTCCACCATGCACCCTCCATCTCCAGGAATAATCACTACAGGAGGAAGAGCACCTAAAAACAAATTTGAATAGAATGAGGCTATATATTTTCATCTACTGGTAACAGAAAAAATTATACAGTTATACTGACATGAATTTGTGTTCAAATCAGACAACACTAAAATACTGAAAATTACAGAACTGCAGAAATTGTAATGAAAATATGGCAAAAAACATGAATTACGTTTCAGAATTGCAAAAATATAAATTTTCTGTGACTAAGTAACTCCATAATTTAAAACCAATTTTTGTTTATCTGTAATTCTATAAATTTCCAATCTTCATGCTCTTCTTCAAGTCTACTAAAGAAAAACCAATAATGATGGTACAACATTGATTTTCACCATAATAATTTAATTTTTTGCAATAAGCAGTGCACACTGAAAGAGCACCTGATATCCAAACAGATTAATGGA
Organism: Trididemnum clinides; assembly: GCA_963675345.1. Lineage (NCBI taxonomy): Eukaryota > Metazoa > Chordata > Ascidiacea > Aplousobranchia > Didemnidae > Trididemnum > Trididemnum clinides. The sequence goes on along the minus strand of OY776285.1, from coordinate 18,029,331 downwards.
GCTTAAATCTATGTATTTAAATGCGCACAGGCTAAATTTTTGTGAAGTCACTTTCATATGGCTTACAAAACATTGAACAGTCACAAAAAGCTAAAGATCATGTTGACATCTAAGAAACTGGCCTATCATAAATGTTCAATGGCAAAACAGGTTTCAAGGGTAAAATGATGATGACAGCAAAATAGCCACTGCCTAAAAATATACGTACCTACACTAAACTAACTGTTGGAATTACTTTCTTTGGATTTCTTAGAACTATTTGTTCATTTATTTTAGGCAGTGGCTATTTTGCCGTAGATGGCAATTTGCCCTTGAAATCTATTTTGCCGTAATCATTCACATGTGTTTATATAGTCAAATTTGCTATAATTACACCAGTGACACTGTGGTGTAGTGGACAGAGCGCTGGTCTTGAGATATCATGGTTGCGGGTTCAAATCTCAGCTGGCAGGGCTTTAAAAGAAAGGCAGTGTACACTGAAGGGGCAGGCCAAGTATGTAAATGCACGGGGCAGTGTACACTGGAAGGGAGTGTACAGGGTGGGGGATAGAGACCTGGGGGTGCAAAATTTTTTTAATTGGTTTGTAAAATTGACCAATCAGAAATGACCAAAAGTCACATGTTTAGTACATCATCAAGATTGACCAATCACAAATAACTCGTGGCAAAATAGTCTCTGAGGGTAAATTGCCATCGATGGTAAAATAGCCACTGCCTTTATTTTATTGGATGTTTTGTTGAAATTTATTCATGCGTTAATTTTGTACTTCACCTTTAAGTTATGTAACATCACCTCATCTTAATTTACTTTGTTGATTATTTTGTCTTTGTGTAATCACCTTGGAGTTTTTTGAGCACCCTTTAGAAAATTAGTAAGTGATGTACTTTAGTTTTGCATTTTTTAAAATTAATTTGAGATTTTTATCGGTGAAGATTAGACATTCAAGTTTTCAAGTTTTAGTTGGCAAAAGCTGTTTTAAAAATAACTTTGTTTCAACCATTTTATGGTTTTTCAATCTAAAGCTTGGAATCAAAAGATAGTGAACTGCTACATATATCTTGCAAAGGGTGTGCAAGAAACTCTAAGGTGATTACAAAAAGACAAAATAATCAACAAAGTAAATTAAGATGAAGTGATGTTATGCAACTTAAAGGTGAAGTACAAAATTAACTGATGAATGAATTTAAACAAAACATCCAATAAAATAAATGAACAAATAGTTCTAAAAAATCGAAAGAAAGTAATTCCAACATAACAAATAGGTAGTAGCTACAGTGCTGGCATTGGTACTTTAGTTTTAGACACTAAAATGCCGGTAAACAAATCTGATTGGTTACATATAACATGTGATGCCAGTAAGCAAATCTGATTGGTTGCATTTAACATGCAATACAAACGTAATACAAATTCAAAACCTAACCCTAACCCTAATATAAACTCTACGACTGCAACATTTTCTTAAAAGAATTGAATCCCAACTCCACTAAAAATTCAAACAGCCCAGACAAGAACTGAATCCCTAAACATGCTAACCAGTCATTAAAATGCTAACTGCTACAGCACAATGCTAATGTAGAAATCACATCTAATAGTGTATTTAAAGAAAGTCCAGTTTGCTGGCATTTTAGTGTCTAAAACTAAAATATTTATGCCAGCACTGCAGCCACTATCTAATAAATAAGAGCTGTGATTAAGACAGAAAAAAATATTCCATTTATAGTTCTCCACTTTGACTACGTGGCTAGTAGGCTATACAATGCTATTTTCCAACATCATATTTCTTCTGGAAATTTGACATTGCACAAAATTGCAAGATCAGTAATGCAATCGTAACAATGCTCAGTCATGACAATATGCGTGACAACATTTCTAGTCACTGGAGACTAGGTACAACACTTTTAAGTATGTACAAATGGCTGTCATAACTAGACTGGCAGAGCAGTACTGATACAATTGCTAACATTTAGAAGTTTTTGAAATTTGATTTGTATTGTACTCTACATTACACAGTCCACCAATAGAAAAATGATATCCAAATTTTATGTCTGCAACAAACTGGTATCAAAATAATCAAAGTTAAGCTAGCCTAATTTTCAGTAACACCAAAATTATGCATAGACCTAGACATTTTACGCCATGACACATAATTAGACTAACCAGTTTTAGTAAAATGAAGTACATCAGCATTTGAAATGCTGAAGATAAATGAAATAGCTGAAAATGCAATATTGATAAATTTCATTTTGCAATATCTTTGGCAATAAAAAGTAGCAAAGTAAACCAACAGCTAATAATACAAGGCCTATTTACTGAATTTAGTATCTGAAAAAAATTGCAAGCTTCAAGGTTTTAGTTTAAGCTGGTATGCCTAGGTCTACGCATGACCTATCGCTGTTTATAAGCTAAATTGTCAATTTAAAATTTATGTATAGTAATTTGAGAATAGGAATATTACACAGTTTACACTTGTAGACCTAGGCCCAAGCATGACCTAGCACTGTTTAAAAATTAAATTGTCGAAATAACATCAATTTGAATCAACAATTTAAAGTTAGCAGTTGTAAACTGAATGAACCAGGAAATGATTCACAACTGGTTCAAAGGTTGCCCTGTTGCCTTCTGTGTTTTGATAACAGCGTACTTGTAGGCAAATAACTTAGGAGTCTATCTGTAACTTAGCTCAGTAAAATTAAAGAATAAAGTAAAGAAGCAAATACGATAGCACGATAAGCTAAATTCTTATTCACCTTATCTGACTATCTCAGTCTTTTGCTGGGCCTCAACACTCATCAGAACATCTGTAGTCTAAGCTATTTTATCAAAAAAAATTTCTACATTAGTACAACTACTTAGCCAAACAACTATTGCATACAGAAACCAAACACCCAGGCAAATATTGCAACAAAAAACAAGCAATAATCTTTTTTATATGCTAAAAAACCATTTTTTAAGTTCTTCCAATTTTATTGGTAAATGATTGATTGAAAAAATAATTACGTAAACTTTGATTTAGATGCTGTTATATAACCTATGCACATGACAACATAGATGTTGCCCGCAAAAATATTGAAAAAAATATTTGCGATTTTCATTTCGGCTTTTCTTTTAGAAAAATGAAATTTTTTGATTGTATCTGAACGTAAAAAAATTTTAGGTGTGATATAAAATATGCAAATGATGAGATGTTAATCTTCTTTGCTTACGCTTTCCACCTACTTCCTCTACATTCATAACAAAAATTCTTTAATATGGCACGAAAAATTTAAAATGCAGCGAAACATGAAACCTTTAAAACATGATATATAAAACAAGCGTGTTAAGGATTCACCACTCAAAAGGGATGAATCTTCTATTATAGTTGTCACTGGCAGACGGCCAGGACCTTCCTCGCACTGTTCTCTATCCAAGCACCAGTTTAAAATCAAACAGTAAAATCAATGGGTTTATTGACAGAATAACAATAAAACTTCGAATAGGCCAGCGCGAGAAAATTGACTAGACTTTTATCCACAACGATTGAACCAGCAACATTCAAGAACCAAAAATAGAATTTGAAGTAACTTCTTTTTCTTTATATACATAATTAGTAAGAGCCTGAAGCCACGCGTTTTGTGTGCTTAGGTCCGAGTGTAGAAATAGATAATTGTAACAAAGTAAAGTGCGACAAAACAATACGTGCAATAAGACTCTTGTTCTCAGGGCTGCAGTTCGATTATCAGTGAGTTAAAAATGGGCATTGGTGCGATAACAAAGCGAAAGAAATCAACACAACAAACAGTTGTAGTGTATTTTCATTCTTGAATGTGAACTAAACTCAAGCCGAATTCAAACCTCCAAAATTTGACACTGGTAAAACCGAAGAGGCTACAATGCACTAGAACCGAGGAAAATAAATTTTGGTAAACCTATACCTAAATCAAAACAATATTTCTAACTGTTTGATAGCCTGGAAAGAACAGGCAGATTTCCTTCGGTTTATAGATTAATATTGCTGTTGGTAACTTTCGGTTTGTGGTTTATAACATCTTCGTGCTCATACGACTCTTAGCAGCTAGATCTCATTGCCGCGATAGCTGCGCATGTATGCATCGAAGTTGCAGTGGCTGCAACACGTTGTAACTCGCTGCTATCGTTACTGGAACTCACTCCCTTTTTTTAAGCGCGCTTATTTTGAAGAGGCAGTGTTCATGCGAGACACCGACTTTCCTTCGGGAAGAATCAGAGTTATTTCAACTCACCTACCGTACCACAATACTCTCTTTGCCTCGTAAATCAATTTTCGGGAACTCTAAACTTAATATCTCTTGTCGAGGTCGCACCACACCTGCGTTAATCTCGAACAACGGCAAACTTGTCATCGCTTGAGGACAACTCACAGTCTATCTATATCTACCTCACACGACCGTAAATTGTCATCATTTGTCAACAACCCATAGTCTATCTGCATCTAGGCTAAACCGGTGCCTCACACGAGTGCAAACATATGCCATGGCATGTCCACTACTAAGGTCTACCTGCAGTTCTCTCACATTACTATCATCTTATCATCGCTGCCCGAGAGCCCTCATGGTATTATCTGCCAGCACTTATTCACTGCCAACGTCCAGCATCAACGCAGGCCACTACACAGACCCAAAACAAGTCATAGTGTTCAAACAACACGTGAAAGAGAAAGAAAATTTTCTTAGTGAGAGGTTTCTAATGCACCACCATAAACCATCGAGACCGCATGCATTCTTATGAGAAATTTTTTTCATGCTTTGAGTTGTTAGTGCTGCCGTTTTACAGTCGAGAAAAACCGTCTTTAATAATGTTCCCTTTAATTTTTTTCGTCATTTGCGGAAAATTTTTTAAAGTGTGCGCTCTTAAAAAAAATTTAAATTTGTATTGAAAAAATATATAAATTTCATGTGCGGCATTGTTTTACTTGTGTGTGCGCGCACAAGCGCACACTTTAGAGTAGCGGTTCTTAACGGGGTCCTTAGTAAAAAATCAGGGGTCCCTGGAAGGAATGCCAAACTGTTTTCTTTTAACCCGTAAATGCACAAACAACAACGACCACCACTTTGACTAATAATAACAGTGATTTTACAGGAACATGCTACCTGTAATCAAACGTACACTGTATCACATCGTTCTAGAGGTGAACAAATTAGGCTGCAGTAGACGCAGCTTATTAAGCCCACGGTTTATGAGCCCACCCGCATATTAAATCCAAATTTGTCCGGCCCAAAATTCTTCCATTTGACTGTGTATTAACAAAACTCGCTTTATACGTGCAAAAACCGGTTTAATAAGCCCAAATTTTCTATAGAGTTTTATAAATTTTTTGAAAAGCTTTGTAACTAACAAATTTTATTAAGTAATTCTTGATTTTTTTCTCTGTTTGGAAAAACATCAAGCATTTTGGTTACTGCCTAAAATTCTTTTGTTTTGTCACAAACCCTTCATGTCTTCATGTTTAAAAAAAGTTTGGTGACCGCGTACGACATTTTTTACGCTATCAACAACCTATGAGGCAACTTACCCTTGATAAATTTGAACGAAAATGAATCTGTTTTGATGGTAATAAATACTGTTTTGAATTAAACACCGTTCTTATGATAAGTTAATGCTGTTCTTTATCCAAAAAGATAAAAACTTTGCTATTGTAGTTGTGCTTTTGAAGTGCCTCAAGTTTAAAGAAACCGTTAGTAACAGCGCATGTAGGGCAGTAGTTGTGGTGCGTTAATTCAAAGGTGTTCTAGGTGGCCTTGGTTAATTGCGTGCGAGAGTACATACGCGGTCTCTTTGACTTTAAATATCAAAATTTTTATAATCCCAATATGCATTTTCTTTACAAGTTTCTGTGTACAATGTGATTAGCTTTAAACATTTTATTTTTATTACAGTTAGCTACAAATATTTTAGCTCAAAATATTTAGAAAAAGTCGTCCGTCGCTTAACAAGCCCACCCGCTTAACAAGCCCGAAATCGTCCGGTACCGAGGCGGACTTAAAGGTTTAGCAAGGATAAAAAAGAAATGCATTAGCTCTCATTTCACTGAAAATTATTTATTTAGGAAAAACATAGACTGATTGTTTTTAACCAAAATCTTTCAATAACTTAAAATAACCTATACACTCAATTCTTATTTGAGCGTCTGGCATTTTCAATGTGATCCAACTTACCACCAAACAAAAGAATCTAGTTGGAGCGACCACTATGTGCAAAGTTACACCTACTCTTGCCTCTGTGTTTTGCAACAACAAAAGGATTGCCTCTCAACGTCTGAAAGTCCTCGTGGTGCTGGCAATGCTCAACCTTGTAAGAAGTGGGCCCTTCGCGGCAATTTCAGCAAATGTAAAGTTACGGTCCATCAAACCAGTACCATCAAAAAAGCGAATCCAAAACCCCTGATTTAAAACAAACTAAATTATTCTAATTATGGTATACACGTGGTAACATGTTGTGTTTGCCACTACTAATAATTTGGTCAATTAGTATACAAATTTTCAAAACGCTGGTGCGAACACGGATTTATCAGGAATCAAACTAAAATGCGACCAAATTAGTGATAAATCTGCTTTGCCAAACTACCACCACGCCTCACAAGGAACTACATTCCAGATAAAGCCAGTTATTGCAGAATGGTTTTTTGTAATTTTTGGGGAACAAGCAACCAAACATCTATGGGCCGTTAGCATACCGCTACCAATTTCCAAAAGCATACTGATGTGGCTAGACTGATTAAACGCTACTGTCAATATTAAATGCAGCGTACCACTCAAAGAGTTTATATTAAGCGAGGTCTATTTAAAACCCACATCTCTATGAACATAGCACGGGATCACCATAACCGTATCATACATCGATTTATCGAGTTATAAAGGCAATCTACGCGCTTTTATAACTTTTATAACGGCAAAGCGTTTAGATTGCTTTTATAACTCAACAAATCGATCTATCAATATTAAAAAAACGCTCTTGTTCACGGTTTTGTAATGTCATAGCTACTTGGATTTTTATATTTTTCGGTTTGTTTATAATTTTGTATTTCGTGACTGTTTAAGCTTTTAAGCTATTCTTTTTTTCATATTGAAGTGCATTATTTTACCACCTAGGCCAGCGGTGGGCAATCTTTCAGCTGGAGGGCCGCATTGACTATGTATAGATTGGCCAAGGGCCAGTGCTCACAATCGTGTCCAAAGTGATGGTGTCTAAAAAAAAAAGGTCATACCACCTCACAATGTCGTATCACAGGGTGTGGACATGGTGGTCTCCAAAGAAAAATAAGGTCATCACCCTCTGCTCAAACGGAAAACGCGTCTGTGCAAACTGACATATGCTCGTTTAATCGTGACGTGTAAACTTTTTGGCTTTTTCATACGGCATTTGTTTCCCCTCTTGTCATCGTAACTCAGATTTACTGAAGTTTCAAAAGTGTTTGTGGGCCGCACAAAATACTCTCGCGGGCCGTTGGTTTCCCACCCTGACCTAGGCCTACGTCACACATTTTATAGATTATGCCATTTTAATTATTATTTTGTAATGCTGTTTATTGTTAATTATTGTATAATAAGTCTTATTTTTGTTATCTCATACCCATTTCTAGAGTTGGGGAAACTTGAGTCAATGTAAAAAAAGACTCGACTTGACTAGAGTCTTTTGTACAAAATGACTCCAGTCGACTCGGGACTCGATCCCTGTGACTCGGGATTCAAATGTTTAGACTCCAGATTCGACTGGTCTTCCGACAATGAAATTACTTGCATTAAAAGAATTTACTATCTTGAAAAATTTGATTTTGTAAACATAGTACCTTGAAAATTTGTGTGTTTATGAATAATCTTCTTATAATTCAAAAAGGGATGTAACTTTCAGAATCCATAAAACGATATTGCAGAGCAACACTAATTCATTTTTTCTGATTGGTGATTAATTTACTTATTTACATACACTCAAAACTGAACGTTTTTGACTTACATCAAGCCTTTGCCAAAGACTCTGCAATATCAAGTACACTAAACTTCGGTTGATCAGAGTTTGATTTGACGGACAAATTTATCCGTATTATGCAAAGATCCGGATTATCGGAAGCCTATTGTTTAAAGCCTGACGTATCCATAGATGTCGTCATGTCGGAAAGCCGGCAAATTTTCTTTAAGCTTCCCTTCTTTTCATTCCTAAACGATTTCTATATCAACACTACCACACTCGCCAAACTTTTAGTATGCGGCTAACACCCTGTCGCTTTTTCCGGCAATCAATCATGTCATCAAAATTGTCTGTTCTGTGAGTGTGTCCGATGATAGCCCTTTCAAAAACGTGTTCACCTGTTGTAGGAGAGTTGATTCGTGGTACAGAATTTGAGAATTAGAGAAAGTAGAGTATTCATTCTCGAAGCTTTTCGTCTGACACTTTTCCAGAGAATCCGTCAGAAATTTAGGAGCATAGAAACATCAATATAAACTTCTGGTCGGTACCAATTTTTTCGGAACCACATCATGAGAGCTTTGTCAACTTCCGGTTTCGAACTTAATCTTTTGCGCTTGCTGCTAACTAGAGAGCTGCCTTCTAAGCTTTGAGCTCGAATTTTGTTACAAATTTTTTTTAGGTCGCTTAAAGTCTGCGATTTCACGCCGAAATGAGTTGCAACAGTTTTTTTCTTCATCACAGGATTTTCGTCAACGTATTTCAAAATTTTTAACTTCTCTTCGAGTGTTCTATGGGATCAGGAAAACATCGTTTCTTAGAATTAGACATCTTACAAAGCACGAAGCATTAAGCAGTCGTTATACTAAATCACCGTACTTAAACACTGAAACAAACCTTCAACGTCATTAATTTAGCTTACCTGCATAACACACTTTTAGAGAACTAACGAAGTTACTTTAATAGCTTAGCTATGTAACACACTTATAGCACACTTATATATCACATCACCTACAGTATAGTAAACTAATGAACACACTCACAAGTTAAACTGATATAAATTTCGAGTAACAGACAACATAGCCAGCGCTTGTAACCATAACGTGAAACAATGTTTATGACGTTGACAGAAGACATCTTCTTACAAATGCGAAGCAAGAAAATCCGGGTTGTAAAAACAAAAAGAACAATGGTTATTCGAAATAGGCGAAGATCCGGATTATCTGAAGCTTTCAATTAAGAAAAACATTAGAAATCATTTGTACTTTTAGTTTTATCCGGATTAGACGAAAATCCGCATCAACCAAATCCGGATTAACAGAAGTTTACCTTATTAGAACTTAATTATGATATAGAACTAAAACTCCAAATTTTATTATAGGCTTAGGTTTTGCACTACCTAAGCAAGTCAAATCAAGAATAGAAATGGCGTTCGCAGTTCAAAATATTGATGTGATCTGAAATTTCGAGTTCAGTGAGCCTCCTGCTAAGGTCTAACAACGTAGTCATTGTAATATCTAGACAATAACAGCTACTTTAATGTAAAGTGTAAAATGTGAAACTTGAGTTTTTTTGGTCATAATTGCAAAAGTGCAATGGGATTTGTGCAAAGGCCTAAGCACGACCTACATTATTTCCTTATCCAAAACGAATGACCGGTAACATAAAGTTTAAACAGCATTTAACGCAATAGCTATTGCTCAAATCCAAAAAAAAGGTCTTCAGTTATTATCTACACCGTTTCAATGTTGATCCGGAAAATAAAGCAAGTAGCCTACCTCTACGGTATTTATAATGGTTAGAAACCACAAAAAGCAGCATCAATAATTATCGTATGAGAAAAAGAAAACGTTTCGTTTAATTAATTTTGCTATTCGAATGGAAGGTGCTAAATTTAGTCAATTGTTTTACGTTATCACTAGGGTAAATTTTTATTGACCTATAAAATTGGAAAAATTGCTTTTTCAAATTATAGAAATTGACGTTATTGGCTTATAGAGTTTTATTTCAAGATTAAGCAAAATAAAAAGAAAAAATGCGTATACAAAATGTATTGTATACATCCACAAATTCATGGACTATACTTCTTGCCGCAGAACACGATAAAACATAGAAAGAAATTGTCGTCACTTCAAAGCGGTAATCGGAAGTTTCATAAAAAGACAGGCAATAAGTTGTCCTGTACACTTGATCGCTACAAGTTGTACAAAATAAAAAATTGAATTTTATTAACCTTATAACTTTTCCCATATGGCCCCTATAACAAACGCTTTTTCATTTCTGCGCGTTCTAAGGCACTTTGAGGCTGTAATAACTTGTTGACTTTATTAAGAAAAACTTACTCTAGCAGAAGCGTTTTTTTTTGATTTACATACAATGATTTTTGTCTAAAACTAAATCAAAGCAATATAAGTTTTGACTGCATTTCGTATTAAAAGAAATTTTTGAAAGTTGTTTTGTGAAATTTAGTGTGTATACATGCACTCATAACTTTTCGATACTAAAATTCGTACTATTTTTTGTTGCAGCTATTAGATCCACGAGGAAAATTAAATTAAAATAATCCTAAATAGCTTTTATTTGAAGTTCAATGAAAGTCGTGAAGACAAAGTCTATGTTGTTAAGAACACTGCTTGCCAATCTCTTTTTAGTGGTTCGCATTATTTCATTTTCCAAAAAAGTGTGTACATTCTAATCACGTTTAAATTGTTTTTTCTATCCATATAAAAAGTGAAAACTTATGTTTTAAGATAATACTTTTAAATCTTTAATTTTTCGGTATTAATATCCTGATTACTTTTGTATTGTATTAATTATTTTAAGGCCTGATTTTTACACCGCCGATCACAGGTTGCACGCATGACCTAAACCAGAGGTCTCAAAAGTACGCCCCGCGAGCCGAATTCGATCCGCCAAGGCCTTTACTCCGACCCGCCGAGGTCTCTTCATAATTTTCAAACAAATGTATTGTGTTTTAGCAATAAGCGCACTCTCGACCAAGAAACCTAATCGTATTGTTCACCATGCCGAAGGGCTGATTTAAACTTCTTGATTCCAATTTGGGATGATCACTCATTTTTTTGGCGATTACTGCTGCTTGGAAGGGCTGAAATAATCTATCTTTGCTCCAAATTAGAACGAATAATTTAGTTAGGATCTTTACCTCCAAAGCTTTAAAAATTTAGCAATGTGGCCCTTTAAAGACCCCTAATCTAAACAAAGACCTTCACTTATTCAGATTATTTGATACACATTTGCAAAGCTCTGGTACATCATGGAGTGTACTTATACAGCTGATTGACATGCGCGGGCTAAGAATACGCTATAGTTTGTATTGCCGGTAGAATTTGCAATTATCAAAAAATATTGTTCACTGCACTATTGTTTAGGCGATTCAATTGTAAGACTGTAAGTAGTACAAATATGCCCTGATTATCAGATGAAAGTTTAACATCTTTTAGTGAAAATATCAAAAATGTCATTTTTGTTAAAGCCTCGTTTGTAAAACAAACATTCATCTAGATAAATGCATTTTATTAGAAGCTTGTGGGAAGTTATGCATTTTAATTTTTTATTATTGTTTTCACAACACTTCTTTGGGTTTACAAGGCAAATATCGTTTAGACTTTCTTTAATGCTGTAGATGATTCAGAATGCGACTCAAATATATTTCTCAATGGTGACAAAAACATTGCAACCCAGTAACCTGCAAGTGGTTTCCTTAACATCAAAACAACGTGAAGCATTGCCTTTAACTCGCAACATGTTTATCACGAGCTCAGTTCATTACAAGAATTATGCTTTGTTTCGCTTGTGTGTATATATCGCTGCCGAAAAATTGATATTCTTTTTTTGTTTCAGGTGATCAGATACCTAAGGGAAACAGAAAACAGCTGTCTGATGATGCACTAGGTGAGCATTACGAGCTACAAAATTTTGATTTTACATCTACAGCATACTGTGAAATAGTGATTCGCAATCTTTTTAAAACACTTCCTCCTCTACGCTGTCTGAAGTTATTTGTTACCTCCCTACTAACTAAGAAATTAATATTCGTTGTTTGCTTCAGGTAATTTGCGACCTAAAGAAAACAGAAGGTAGCTTGATGATGTACTAGGTGAGCTTTATAAGTGGCAGAGTTTATATTTTACGTCAATACTGTAAAGCAGTGATTTCCAATCTTTTATAGCCTACTCCCTGCTTCATCTCGGATTATTTTTCACCTCCCTGCATTTACCGTATTCGCTACAAAACAAACTTAACTTTTTGTTTCTGAAAGCTAACGTTAAAAGCGGGTAATTTTGTTATCGAAATATCTTGAAGACCTAGTTTGACTTTTATATTTTTAGAAGTCTCTCCTTACTTCCCTTAGAAAGATTGGTCTGCTTGTTTGGGACAATTGCCATAGAGCAAAGATTTTTTCTTTTTTGTCTGTTTAATTTAATTCTTTAATTTGTGGACTTACGTACGCGTCCACTGCCTCCATTTGTGCCAGAAGAATGGTACAGCTATTAACCAATAATCTGGCCATTAAATTTAATACGAGAGGGAAAGATGCAAGCATGGGTTTGCTCCCTTAGAACTCAAAAAAGTAGGCGAATAGCAAAATATCTGTTTTGCACAAACACCATGTTCTTTTAATGTTTTCAACAGTCAAAATTAAATCTCTCTAAATGGTTGCTTTAGTGCAGTTTTGCCGCTATCGGCGGAGCGCAAAAGTTTTTAAAATAGATGTGATATATTATTAATCAAGGCAGCAGCTATTATAAATTATGTTTCCTTATTTCTGTCAGACTTAACCATCACTTACAATGTTAGTTGCAGATAAAACGTCTTTTTCGAATAGAAAGTGGTACCTTCGTAATTTTTATGTTCGGATTGTATTTTACAGAAGCGTTGAGACAAAATCATGGAACTGCGCATGCCACTGATTACGAAGTTGACACATCCATCAAAATGTGACTCTAGTACGCTTCCGATAGAAATGAAGGTCGACGTAATAGATAACCCGATTCTTGAATCGTGGAATTTCTCGGGAAAATCAAAAGTTGAAATGTGGGCACCGCCCACTAAGGCTTAGCCAGGAACTAGCTGAGCAAATAGTGTTTCAGTATTATTGTTTAGTGAGTGATTTTTACGGTGGTCTTTTGTTAATGTAGCCTATGTTATCTTCTGACCAAGTAAATTTTTAAGTATTTTTCGTTTGTTTGATTTCACCCGCTTATAAATTGACGTTTTGCTTTCCAAGGACTTTTAGAAGACTGTATATTTTACACGCTTGTTTTGAACACGGTTTCTCTTGATAGTGGGGTCCACCTTCGGGCGGGTTCTCTGTGCTTGTTGTGCTAATTTTGCCGAGAAGGCGTGTTGCACGCGGACGAGAAAGACGGTAGAAGACAGTTAAGCTGGTACACTGAGGCGAGTAGATGCTGGCGTCGTGCCTCTAACTTTTAAAATAATATGCTTTTTTATCTGTTTTAGTCTGGTTGAAGATTGTGCTAGGAACGAATTGAGACTATAGGAAAGAAACGTAACATATAAAGTGATGTGATATGATGCATACAGAAAACAATTAATGGCTTATTACAAACTTGGTCTTGTCGTTTTCACGACTTTTGAGGGATGTTTTTGTTTAGTGGTTTTAATAGCGTGTTTTCGTAAATTATTCAAAAGTTTGTTACCAATTCAAGAGATCTAGAACTTGATGTAAGCTATTGTACATTGCTTTTCTGGAGTGTTGATGTTTAATTCATAATTTCGAATGGACCTAAAGCCGTACTTCGTAGTAGATTTTTCTGCAAGCATTCATCAGATTGACGTCACGCATAGGTTTCTCCCGTGGTAGAGCCAACCGTGGGCTGACGTTGGGCATATGCGCTATTTCGTGGCCATGTCGACGTCGCACATGTGAAGTTATTTTGTGGTCGAGGCGACGTCGCCGTTGGTTGTTTGCTGACGTACTTCCGACGTTCTTTGGACGAACAAACTGTCGTTAAAACCACGTCAAATTGCGACGTTGGCCCGATCAATTCAAGACGACGCGCCGACTTCTTCGACGTTTCATTGCAACCTCGGGTGTACCAACATCTCGCGTTTCAATGGCCTATTGGCGTTAAGGAACAGGTTGCCTAATAACCAAACAACTTCAGTAATTCTCCAGCTTGCCAAATTCGTTCTAGAACATAACCATTTCATATACCAAAGCGAATATTATCTTTAGAAAAAAGGTACAGCAATGGGCACTCTCCTATGGCACCTTAATATGCCAATATTTTCATGGCTTACCAAGAAGAAAAGATTCCAGAAAAATTAATCCAATCTTTTATCTGCGCTATATTGATGGTATTTTCATGCTTTGAACCGATGGTGAAATAGCAATTGGTACTTTCTGTAAAATAGAAAAATTACTCAAAAATGACCACCGAAAATGATCACCAAAAATGAACCTCCATGTTATAGGTATTGCAGTATCATATTGTTTTGCATTGCATTTTTGTGCTCCCAAGGCAAATTTGTTTTTTCGGCATGTTTATTATTGAGCTGTTTTTACATTCGCCTGATGAGACCCAACAAGGTCGAAACCGGCCGCGGGCCATTGACATGATGTAATAGATTGCTGTATGGTACCGTAAGATGTTGGTAATCATTTTCAAGCAAATTTTTCTATTTTACCTTAATGCTGGAGGCAGATTCCTCTTAATAAGAGATTGCCTTGAAAATTGCTAATTAGTAATTAGCAACTCCTGTAATTGATACTTTCTGCTTCCAACAATAATTTAACTGACACCAACATCCAACTCACAAAAAATTTTACATCTGATGAAATCAATTCTCTGCACACATATTCATCAAGATCAAAAACATTAAGCTGGTCATTACACTTTACCAAAAACCTACAAATAGAGCTACTTGCCCCCTAAAAGTTTCATCCCCCTTATATCTTCAAATTGATTATGTTTAGCCAAGTATTGTGATACAACCGCATTTGTTCGGATAGAAATGACCACAAATCTCATGACATTCCACTTAGAAATAACTTTTAGAAATTAGTTTACGATGCTGAATCAGTCGACAAACAAATCAACAGAGCTCGATCAATTTCCAGAGACTCGTTACTGTAAAACAAACTCAAGTCTAAAAAAAAGGAACTCCCTTAGTCAACCTATCATCCACAGATCAAATTTGTAATTCGGATTACCAAAAAGCTACAACCTATTCCAAAGAGTGACCCTCATCTACAACATCTCTTTCCTGTTTCCTTTTTAATTGTTTACCGACAACTACCCAACTTCAAACTTATACTTACCTCTAACAAAACCTTCAACCTCACTCTGGTATTTTTTCCTGCAATACTCCCAGATACTAGCTTTGCTCACACATTAAGACTAACAACATCGCTACAGAACCCAACGATTAAATATTTACCATCCAGAAAGATTTATGTGTATTTCAATATCATTTATGTACTCTCTTGTTTACGTTGTCCCAAAGTCATATATATTGGGGAAACTGTTAATGGTATCTGACAACGAATAAACGGACGCAAAAGTGATATCCGCAAACATAAAAACAAACCAGTTGCTAGGCATTTTTATCTTCAGGGCATTCTTTCAGTCGTCTTCAACTATCCCTATTAAAACGAATCAACTCGAACTGGAGACGACGATAAATCGAAAAACAAAAACTTATATCCAAATTTAGATTCATTCAAGAAGGACCAAACAAGGATTCTAGCTTTTTGTCACATTACTTGAAAAACAATAATTGGCTTCTTACTGCTTCTTTCTTACGTAATTAATTCTCCACTTATTTTCTCCTCCATTTTTTATTTATTTACTTTCTCTATTTTTAATGTTTTTATCCGCACTATTAATTACCTTTTTCCGCTTTATATCCTTTTCTCCGTTTTTTCTTTTTAATCCCCTGTTTTTTGTTATCTCCGGTCACTACCTTTTTGTTTTGTAATGTCATAGTGCATATCTTTACCTTTTGTTTATTGCCATAGCTATTGGTATTGATTTCAGTTCATTTATTGTTTTCTATTTATTTTTCCGGAACAAGTGAGCATACGCTGACGAAAGCTTGCATCAATAAATATATAAGTCGACCGCAAGTGCCATTTTTGAGTTTTTATCTGCTACTTTATAAGTTGACACCGCTATACAACCTTTAATTTACATATAGATAGTTTAAAATCGCAGAAACTTACTTCAAATATAACAGATCTAACACTATAAAGAAAGTGGGCAAAACACGTCTGCCAGAATAGTAAATAACTGGCAAAAAATGTTACGACACTAACAGCTGCAAAAACTACGCGACAGCCACAATTAAATAAATAATGTAACGTGTCATTTACGAACTATGAAAGTGAAACACAGCAATATGAACTCATGCTCTATTTCCAGACTCCTTGACCCTACGATGTGTTTGCCGCGTAAAGATGAGGATATCCTACTTAGTGTCATAAAAAAGGGCAAAAATCACATTTCCCAGCTTTTCCTCCACGC
Source organism: Trididemnum clinides (assembly GCA_963675345.1). Lineage (NCBI taxonomy): Eukaryota > Metazoa > Chordata > Ascidiacea > Aplousobranchia > Didemnidae > Trididemnum > Trididemnum clinides. Next base: position 18,012,906 of record OY776285.1, on the reverse strand, counting down.
AATCTCATCAAGATAGCCCAATTGGGCTGCTTTTTACTAGCATTTAGGCTTAAATTTTGCGTTAGACGCCAAAACTAAAAAAGCGTTTAATTGGTTTAATTTTCGTCCAAGCTATGTTGTGAATAGCCTATAGTTTTTAATTGTTTTGCTAAAAACTGAATTTTCATTTAAAGTTAAATGTCATTCTGTCAACTCATTTTCGTTATGCCGCGGTTGAAAGGTTGCTGCTATAATTTTTCCAGGTACCATCATTGCAAAAATATTTTCAAGAAAAAGTGCAGGAATATTTTAAATGCAGTTTTGTAGGTGGCCTGTATCGAAGTGATGAGGCTATGTATGTTTTGAGTAACATTCTGTCTCAACAGCTAGCTATACAGAAAAATTTCTAAAGGTCAAAACTTTTTTGACCAATTTACTTAACTCTGACGACATTTTATGAGGTCACATTAGGATTATCAACAGCAGAGTTGGTAGGCATTTGTTAACGATGCACTTTTTTTGAAGCAGAAGTGGCCACTTTACGGTGAGAATAATTAATGTAATATTGCTAGTTTTAAACACTTAAGTGTAACCCTAGAATGTTCAGAAAATGTATCAATCTTTGACCTAGGCGAAACCCAGGAAGCGTAGACAAACTACTAGGTTATCGTGTCAAGATGCCCCATCACCTCAGCAGTTCGCAGTAACATCTATCAGCCAACAGTTTAGAGCCCGTCCGTAACTCCATGCATTGCGCTTTATCTTGATTTTTTAACCTAATTCGAGAGTAAAAGAGCAAAGTGTCGATAAATAGGATACTATTAAAACGCTAAAATTCCCCAAACTAATATAAACTAACTTTAATTCTAACCCCAACTGTGACAATTCTCTGTTTTGCGGAGTTTTCAGTGTGTAGCTCATTCCGCGGAATTCCGCGGGGCAGTAACTAATATTAAACAAAAATAATAAATTTCATTAAAAAGTTAAAAACGTTTGATGAAAAAATTACGGAAATTTTCAAGACCATCATTTTTTGAAATGCATTGTTCAAACCAGTGGTGTAGTTACAGTAAACGCAATCGCGAGACAAGGAAAATGTTAAGAGAGGGGAACTTTTTTGAAATCTAAATAATCTAAATAAGGAAGTTTGGCCAAAATTATGTTGTCGGTGGTTTAGGAAAGTCTATGCTTTTATAGATTTTCAGTAAAATTACCTTTCCTTAGTTGAAAGAAGTGACTTGGACTGCAATTACTTTATTGGCAACATAAATTGTAGGAAGTCAGCCGTATGCCAACTTTAATTGAAAATAGCAAAATTCATCTTCAATTTGTTGTCTCTGCAATTTAGTCCCAACATTTTTACCCACAAATAGCACAAAATTTTGGGTCAGGTTGAACATATTAATGGGATGTAGTCAATGCCTTATCTCTCCGTTGCGATGCTTTTGGTTCGGGAGCGGGGTAGGGAGTGAAAAATTCTATTGCACTGCCCCTAGCATCAATCAATACTTATCAACGATAAAGACCATCGTGTGATTGCGCTCTCGCAATGCTAAATTGATGCTATTGGAATGCAATTTTGTGACAGAAATCATCAATAACTTGTTTGCTTTTATAATTACTTCTGCATGTGCTCGAGATCACTTGCCTATACAAAAAAAGCTTCAGTCTCCGAAGCGGGCTTTTTATTTTTGGTGTAGAAAAAAAAACTTTGGGTGCTAATTTACTCTTAGTTTAGGCTCTTTTCAAAATTTTTGTCTGGCAACCCTGATCTCAATCGTGCCGAGCCCCTAGCAGGGTAGCGGACAATTCCATTGTTGAAGCCATCAATATGATAGTTTCTCTAAAACAGGCGTTCTAAAACCGGGGTCCACGGGGTTTGTGGAAACCCAATATGGAAATGTTAGCACAACAACAACAACAACGCTTAGTTTTTATTGAAAAAAAAGCAACGAATTTGAACAGAAACATTGAGTCTTTTATTTTGAAACCAATTTTAAGCAACGTATAGAACTTTTCTTTTATTTTTGAATATCAATCGCATTTTGGCGCTAATTTTGACCAATACCCTCACACTTGGTTTTCCAAGTAACATAAAGACCTTTTTTTTCGGAGATCAATCACATTTGTTTCTCCAAGGCAACGTTAAAACCTTTTTTTCAAAAGAAATGGGTCAGTGATTCGCCAATCTTGGTCAAGGCCGCAGAGAGGTTCCCACAAGCCAGAAACTTGATTTAGTAGTCTGTGTTAAAAGACAGTTTAAGAACCACTGCTTTAAACCTTACTACCGATGAAAATGCTTTTGTTACTATTATATTCCTCTTTCTATCGATTAATTATGGCATAAGTGTTTGACAATAAGTGATTCTGTTTTAATTTTTTGAGTTAACTTTCTGTTACATCACTTCCTTTTTTGCCAAATGTCGCGAATTTTAACTCTACTGTATTCTTGTAATTTTTTGCTTGCAATTGCAAATTTTAGCAGTTATTGGCAATTGCATCCAATTTAGCACTATCTACCATTAACCAGACGAGCTTCAAATTTACTAGTTTACTTTTACTTCTAAATTATTAGATGGCATACTCAAGATCAGTGACGGATTAAGCTTTTTATGGGCCTGGGGCTCTATGATAATAAGAGGCCTATTTTTTATTCTATTCGTTGTATTAAACATTGATCACAATTGAAACGAAAAACAAATGCTTAAACAAAGTATTTACTTAGTGTGCACACATCCAAATGACATATTTTCTGGATTTAGACAATGCAAAGCTCTTAATAATGTCATCGGTGTCTATTTTTTCCAAAAGTTCGTTTTTAATGCGGAGTAGAGCTAAGGAATTCAATTTTTTCTGGCCCATAGACGAACGCAGTTAATTCTTTACTCTTTTTAGAACTGAAGATGAGCGCTCGCCCGAGCAATTAGAAATCATCAGACAAAGATCGGCTACTGTCTGAAAACAACAGATACGTTAGGAAATGCATACATGAATTCATTTTTATTTATGAATCTAAACATCTGAATTTCTTTGCATTCGCTGTTAAAGTGGTGTTGCTTTATTAGTGTAGAAAAATGAATCTTCTCCTCAGGCAATAACTTCTCCAGATCATCTGGATAATATGGAAGTAACGTTTTCGCAATTGCTTCAATTTTGCAGTTAGGCATGGTGTTCAATTCCATCAGAAACGAAAATTTTCTTTGAAGATGGTTGTAAGCTTCTATTCGGGTTTTCATAGACGAAAGAATTTGGTCAATGATCGGCAAATATGAGTTTAATTTGAATCTGCTCGATGGATCAAGTGATGTGTCTTCAGATTCACCTTCGCTATCCAACCTTACTTTTCTTCTTTTCTTTCTTGAAATTTCTTCAGTGTAATGATGACAGCCATTTAATACTTGACCTCTTCCTCTGAATTTTTGAAATTGGAGTTTTGGAAGTTGAATAAAGTCATGTAGACCCTGAAGCAAATTTGTTGCCCAATTCAAAGTCATTTTGCTGTCCTGCAGAGCCTGACTGGTCTTACGAAACCGTTCCATTATGCACGACCATACCTCGAGCAAAATACCAGTTTCAATCTTTTCCGTTGATGAAATAAAACCCCTGGCTGGTTTTTAGTTTGATAGTTTTCATTATTGTCATCACGCATTGCCTTCAAGACTAGAAGAACCGCTTGGTAACTTTTTTCTAGTGCATGTAAAGCATCATATCGCGCCTCCCAACGTCTATCAAACTAAGGCTTAATTGTTGGACATTGAAGTGGGCTTAGTGCATCAGTAAGGAGATTCCACCTGTGTGTTAAAGCTGAAAAGAACACATAGAGTCCTTGAACAAACATTAAAAAACGGACCACGGATTGGCAACACTCAGCAGCACATTTTTCCACAAGATTCAAGGAATGTGCTACACTAGGAATATATTCCGCTTAGTAGTTGCGTTCTTTTATCATAGCTTGCATACCTTTACATTTTCCGCTCATGTTAGAAGGGTTGTCATAAGATTGCCCTCCGAGATCTTTCAAACTGATCCCATTGTCATCTATTAACTCGAAAAGAAAATCAGCCAATTGGTGACCAGTGTGTCCACGGCCGGGTATAAACTTGACAAATTGTTCCACGGGACCATCAGGAAAAACATACCAAAAAATTATTGTTAAATGGTCAACATTTGTAATGTCAGGTGTTGAGTCCCTGGACACTGAATAATATTTTGCTTGTTTTATTTCAGAAATAATAATATCTAACACTTTTGTTGCAATTACGTCAATGAATTCCTCGCATACAGTTGATGAGAAATACGTAACATGTCTCTTGTCTTTGTTTACTCTCTTTTGAATATGCTCAGCAAGGAAAGTATCGTATTCTGCCAACAACTCCAAAATTCCGAGGAAGTTACCGTTTTGTGGAGAACCAACCAACTCACTACTTCCGCGGAAGGCCAGCCCTCTCGATGATAGGAATTTTTTTACACTTAAAACTCGAGCCAACACTTTGTACGAATATTTTCTGTCAGATTCTTTTTGCTCTTTGAGAGATATATGTTGAAAGATAACTTAATTGTTTGTTAGAAGATTCGCATCTGGCCATGTCGCGTGGTGCATGCTTCCAGTCGCCATAACCAACTGATGCCAGCATGATTTTTCAGAATAAAACGCAGAAGCTTTGCAAACAAAGCAGTAAAGTATTTTGATGAAGATGAACAGCGCAACCATTCGTGTTTTACTTTTTCGCCGTTCAATTCAATTGTTCTCGCCAAAATAGCAATTTAGAACAATCTTGTTTGAATTCATCGCCAGTAAAACCTGCCTCTGAAGTAAAAAAATCTGCATCAAGATGTTGAAACTCTAAACCTCCTACTTGGCCGCAGTAATCGCTCAGATGGTCAGAAATTACACCTCAGCATCTATCATCCATGTCGTGTTAAATAGTTTCTTTTACCCTATGCGCTTCATCCTCAGCAACATTAGATGACTTGGTTTGTAAATTTGTTCCCATGAAACAATTTTTATATTTGGCTCTGGCTCTGCAATACAGTCACTAGAAGATGAACACAAAGCAGTTGCATTACTGGACGTCGTTTCTACAATGTTGCTCTCGCTTATATGAAAAAAATCAGTCACTTTTTTGATTTTGCTACAACTATTTTCAGTGTATCTTCTGCTTCTCTTCTACATTTCTCCTTTTCCCAACCGCTTTTGTACTTCTTTTTTATTTTTAAATTGGCTAAAGTTTTAAGATTAAAAACATTTAGATTAGTTAATATTGGTATAAGTGTGGTTGGCTATCTCCCCTAAAGTGGCTATTCCCTATCGATTTCAAAACAGCCATTTCAGACCTTTTTGATCTCAATACACAGGAATCCTCTAATAAATTTCTGTTGTAAAATATAGACCTTCGTTTACTCAAGAGCGGTCTAAATTTATACACTTAAAATTTAGTTTTGAGTGAAATCCCAATTCAAGGTAATTTGCTCCTTGTCTTACTTTTCTATTATATTTTTTTCTAAAACAGTGGTTTCCAAAAACTAATTACTAAAAGCGCCCTTGAAAAGTTGTAATTAATTGCGGTGCACTATTGAAGCAAAAATACCAAGAAATTGTATCTAATCCATTTTCATTATTTAAAATGCAAAAATATTAAAATATTTAAATTAAAAAAATTAAAATTTGCAAATAATCATTTCTAAATGTGCCCCCATTTTATATCAATATCGATATATTTTTTAATAACAAAAGAAAAAAAAAAAATTATTTTCTTTTATGTTTTTAATATTGAAAGAAAATGTTTTGTGGAATCAATATAAATTTCATTGAGCTATTGTAAATTAATTTAGAATTAATTTTTTATTTCATATTTTAAGGAAAAAATTTCCTTGAATTGAGATTTCACTCAACTATTCCATTTGCTTCCTTCCGGTCTAAACTATTTGGTAAAATTTCATCTGCTTCCTTCTTCAAATACCGGACTAACTTATAGAAAATATACTTGCTTTTATTTAAACTTTTTCTTGCCCAGCGTAAACCTATCTGCATTTTTTTTCAAAACTTCGAAATAACTGGCAACAATTAAACATGTCAGAGCTTTAGAAAAAGCCGTTGTTACGGAATAATGATGTATTTTGTATCATGATTTTAAAATGTGTTTACATTTTGGTTACAATGTTTTATCCAAAGAAAACAAAATTAAAATACTGATAGTACTTCCTACTATGACACAGTTTCGCTTGTGCTTTGCACGATGACGAGGCTCTAATGGAGAACGCCTTGCCCATGATACTTCTAAATTAAACCTTCACTATTTTTTGAAAGTGATCGTATCAGTAACTTTTATGACTTCATTGACTTGGTATAGTGGTGGGCCTATTTTTGGGTGGGCCTGGGGCTGCAGCCCCATCAGCCCCCGCCTTAATCCGGCCCTGCTCAAGATGACGGTCGCTTGATATGCGAAACATGCGTTTAGACATGTGTTTGCTGGGGTGGTAACTCTGTTTCAATAAAGACTCCGCCGTCTTAATAAAGCAATAGCAGATAGCTTGCGCACCACAGGCAGCAGGTTATCGCATGTAGTAGACATCAAGTCGTGCGTAGGTGACAAAAATAACATTTATTTAAGTTCATTAAAAATAGACAGTGTAGTCTTAGTTTTCCCACTGTAATGTGGCGCCATTTGGTTCCACATAACTGAAGCAAGTCGAACGCCAACGTCTATACATCTTTAGAATAACAGCGGATTGGGCTTCAGCATTGAATTCAACATGCATTGAAACATTTGATGCTGTTAGCTTTCCCACACTCAATGTTTTACTACCACAACCCTAATTGTGACGTAGGACTACCTACTTTAGAGCTATTTCAGCCACACTTTTTATCGAAAACACCAAAAATTCTCTAACGACGGCCATAAAAATTCCTGTCACCATATGGTGCTGATTCTTATCTTTTATATCAAATTAGCTAAGACAGGAAAATCAACAACAAACTCAGCATAAAGAATCAAAAACGTAGGATTGTACACGCCAAATTAACCACCTGGGAAAGCAAGTTGGACCAACTTCTAATGGCTCAAAATCAACATCTACACGGCATTTGTATGCTGACGTGACGAATCCTGCTTCAATCAATATACTAAAACTAAGAAGCGAGACCGCATTCTAAGGCGCACGATGCTCATTTAAGAAACCTCAACTCGACTTAAACAAAGGTCACTTTAGCAAAGGCATCTTGACAAAGAAGGCATTGCACTGCCAGGAGCTTCAACTATTCTTTTGCCGCATATTTCTGATCTCACATCAAAGCCAACCGGATGCCATTACCTCAAAAGAGCATGGTTAAGCCTGCAGCTAAACAGACTTTGCACAGAAGTTGATCGCTTTAAAAAAATATATGGCAAAACTCGGCCGGGCAACTACCATTCGTTGCAAGTACGGCTTGATCCAGGCTGCACTCACATTATGCAGTAGTGCCCGATCGTTGCAATATCACCAACATATAAAACAAAAGTCTTTTGGGCAAGTTTTCACTCACCTTTTCTGATGTTATAATGCCTATTGTGTACATGAAAGAAGACAAACATCTATTTCATCCTCCACAACAAAGCATATTTGCTAGCGGAATAATGTGAATTATTGTCTAGATCATTTAACACTTAATTTGAAATCATTGAAAATTTAGAGTTAGGGTTTAATGTGAGGCTTCATCTAGCGTACGATCTCATGAGATTGACCTGCATTCTTTCGTCATGCTGGGTCACCACAAAGGATCGACTGCGTGGCTCCGCCATCTGTTTGCTCCGTATAGATAGAGGCATGCCGTTTAGTGCCCTGCCAAAATTACAAGAAGCGAACTTGCCCGCTTGTTCTCCTCTCAAAACTTTTTGTGCCGAGTGCCAAGCTGGGAAACTGTAAATACCAATTTTTAAGATTTGTTAGTGTGACTCGACAAGGGAAATGAACTTCAAGTTTACCTACGGCAAAGCGCACCCTTCAACCATTATGCCAATGCGCCGGTTTTCATTTAGACCGAATTTAAATAAACTCAAAAGATCGTAGTTGTCATTACTTGCTTTGTGATGTTACGTAAGATCTCTTCCTTTATAATGAGTGTTTGCGCAGATCGATGCTTTGAGTGATTGTTTGTTTTCTTTCGCACTTGGTGCCTTTCATAAGTAGACACACTAATTACATTAAACAATGATTTCCTCTAGATTCATTGTGTTTCTAAAAGCAATCCGCATTTGTAACTGGAAAAAATGTTGAAAAAGAGTCAGATATTAATAAACAGTAGTAAAGTCAGCTTAGTCATTTATTTGCTATAAGAAAAATTTATTTTCGCTAACGCATCCTCAGTTTCTGCAAAAAAATAAATAAAAATTACACAAAAAGTATTAAAATATTTTTTCTGACAAATAATGATAACTTACTAATAGTAAAAACACACGTCTGAAAACAGCATAGATAGTCAATTTTTTCAATGTAAAGCAAAATAACTGCAAAGAGTAGGTTCAAAAATTTTTTAAAAGAGAACCAGAAAAGCCCACCGTAAGCATGAAACACCAAAAAAATAAACAATGGCTACAATAACAAACAAACTACAAAGGCAAGAACCAAAGAAAATATATAATCCGGGAGAAAAAACGAGAAAAAATAGGGTAGTCTTAATCTAAGACTACTAATAAAACAATCACAATAAAAAAAAACCACCCAAACATCTTTTATTTATTTACGAAAACATATGGCTGGACAAATTAAATGCCACTGTTGATATAAATAAAATGCTCTTGCCCTCAATTAAGTAATTTTAAAACTATTTTTTGTTTTTAAAATCTGCTTTAGTTTTTCCCCTCATATCCCAATGCGTTATTTTACCATTTACATCACGGCTTCTATAGGTTATGTTCTTTTACTTATCAATATATAATACCGCTCTTTGTTTATTTAGTAATAAGACGTTTTATTTATCTCATACCTATTTCTATACAATTTTACCTATCATATTAGTTTGAATGTAATTTGAAAGAAATCGGAGCTAGTTTTATGGTCTGCAGTTTTGATAGCTGTTTATCATTGTAGATCCAGTGCAGATAAATATTTTTGCTTCTTGTAAAGTTTTTGAGGATTTTAGTATCTTACTACAGCCTTATTTCTTATAGTTCGAGTTTTTGAGTTGTGTTAGCTTTTTTTCGGTTGGACCTTAAGTTTTATGACTAGACCTATTTGAGTTTCTTCGCGTAAGCACTTTTTTACTGGTGGGTTTACTAAAAACTGGGTAAATCCGAGTTTATTCTTGCCAACGATTTTCGACGTCCAATTTTGTTGTTGTTGTTAGATATTTTATTTCCTTTTTAATCTTGTGATGTTTTTGCCTGGTATAAATATTTTTTTATTGTGATTGTTTTATTAGTAGTCTTAGATTAAGACTACCCTATTTTTTCTCGTTTTTTCTCCCGGATTATATATTTTCTTTGGTTCTTGCCTTTGTAGTTTGTTTGTTATTGTAGCCATTGTTTATTTTTTTGGTGTTTCATGCTTACGGTGGGCTTTTCTGGTTCTCTTTTAAAAAATTTTTGAACCTACTCTTTGCAGTTATTTTGCTTTACATTGAAAAAATTGACTATCTATGCTGTTTTCAGACGTGTGTTTTTACTATTAGTAAGTTATCATTATTTGTCAGAAAAAATATTTTAATACTTTTTGTGTAATTTTTATTTATTTTTTTGCAGAAACTGAGGATGCGTTAGCGAAAATAAATTTTTCTTATAGCAAATAAATGACTAAGCTGACTTTACTACTGTTTATTAATAACAGACTCTTTTTCAACATTTACTGATATGGAGTAAGGTCGCTTGAATAGACTATCCTACTAGGGTTTGATTGCTGTTTTCGATTTTAATTGTTGCAACCGGAAAAATAAATCATCAAAAGTTTTAACCTTACTTTGAGTCGTTTCAAACAAGACACGATTGTTCTAAAAGCCCTAGCTCAAACCCCAAAAGCAGCCAGCAACCAACAACTAACTACCCTTTAGCTTAAATCTTACACGCTTTCAGCTTAGTTACAACATCAACAGCCGCATCTAACGTAGCAATGCTCGTCATCACGATATGTTTTTTAATAGCTGCATAACCGATTCCTTCTAGAAAAGTCTGGAGTAAGCATGTTTCGGCCGGTTGTCTGGACGAAAACGGTAAGCTTAGTGTTCGTAGAAAGCTCACGAAGACGGTTGCCAGAATCGATTACTGTTTCCTGTTTGTGCCGAGTAAAAATTGCGAAGTAGCTAGGCTTGTAGAGTGGCGTTCAGCAACTTTACATGGTAAGGTAAAGCATCGAGATAAGGCATAGACAAAGGCATTGAAATTCTGTCGCTTCTTCTCTGGCAAGTTGCAGTCAATATCAAGTGCAGGATTCCCTCGTGCCGCAGCCAAGTGCTTTCCTTTTATTGCTTTGCAGCTTGCAATATTTGAAAAATATACCTAAAAATAACTTTAACTTTCGCTGCAAACAAGTCCTATAGTTCCACAACTAAAAACATTGAATTAAGATTGACCTAAAGCTATCTCTTTCTTGTTTCTCTACCCCGGTTGAACCGTCGTTTCCTCTTATTCATCCCTTTGATTCTTCTTGTCATTAATTTTCTTCTGTTTCTTTTGTGAGTCGTGGCATGCTCGTCAATTGCAATGATTTATTTAACAGAACAAAATGTTTCAACTTCAACTCGGTGGAAGTGCAAACTGCTCAGATACTTTTAATGAGATAGCGGTACCGTAAATAATACAACTTTCTCTCTACTATGCTAAAACAAGCAGAATTACATCAGCCCATCGAGCGAAATGGTTATGTAAGAATAGAAATCATCCCAATGTAGCCTTATTGCAAGATGTTGTTTCCAGAGCAACAATATTGAATCTACATACGGATTTTATTACTATCAGCTTGTTGAAAACAAGCCTTGTTTTTAGCAAGTTGGGAGATATAAAATCTAGAGGTTTAGAAAATCCACTTATTATTTTTCTTGAAACAAAACTAGCACAAAAAAATAATATACACAATGACATAATAGTAGTTTCATCTCACGTTCAAGCTCTTTTTGTAAAAAATTTTTAAGCTAACATGTAATTAATTTTCATTCACTTTTAAAGGCATCCTTATTGATTGCCACCCAGTAGCGTTGATAGGGATATCTACCGGTTTTGGCCCAGAGATTTTGGGTGGTCCAGGGGACTGCAAATCTGCCACCCTCTTAATACAAAAAGCTACAAAGTATGATTTCATAAAAATGATTTCCAAAAGAAAGACAAAAAACAAAAAGATTGACTTGTCACAGTTTATTCTAAATAAAGCCGGCGCTGTTGCGTTGTGAGTAGAACATTCTTACTGCAGTCGGTAAACTTGGGCTTGATTCCTTTGTCGAGTCAAACCAAAAAATTTAAAAAGTGCTATTCGCGGCTCTCTTGCATCACAATCTGTGAGAAAGAAAATAATGTGAAGAAAAAATTGGCTAATTTACTTGCCGACGGGTGGTGGGGCCGAGCAGACAATCCGTCGCGGCTCACTCTGAATAAAAACATGCAAACAAAGCATTAACTTACTCTAGCGCGCGATATCTGAAGAAACACAATCCAAAACGCAGTAATGATCACCTGGGAGCCACTTGGCTCTCTTGGGGAGGAATTGAGAAGGAAAAATAAGAATTTAGGTGTTTTTTTTGAGCTGAATTGTATATAGACTTCAGTTTTTCAGTAAAATTATCATAAAAAAGATTTTCATATTCAGTTTGGATGAGAGATACTTTTTTCCTTTTTGGAGATTAACCTCACTTAGGAAAAAGAAACTTCAACTTTTGAGCACTTTTCAGCGTTTTTCTATGTTAATTTTAAAATTCGTGAGAAGTCTAAGGAAATCCCAATGTCCGGAAACTTTGATTTATTCTCAAGTATTAATAAAATGAATAAATTTTAAATTAAAAAAAGAAAAAAATGGCCCAAAAAGTTTACAAAATTCTCCCAAAATTGGTACCGGATTCGAGCATATTTTTTATCAAGCAACAAGAAGGGCTAATTTAAAACCATTGCGAAAGCGTAAATTTAAGAATTGTTAATCTAATCTCAAGGCAAAAATATTTTTTATCCTTTTCAAAAGATATTTTCCAAAACAAAATTTTTTGTTGGTGGTACAGAATTTTAATATAGCTTTTTTCAAAGCTATACTAAAACAAAATTTTTTCTGGATAAAATCAAAATGTATGCACACGGAAGTAACACTTGTAAAGAGTGATGTAGGAATGCATCTCGCACATTTTACCTGGGTCAGTTACTGAGCGACGGCTTTGTGGGAAAAAGATAGATTGCGCGGGAGAATGCAAATTACTTTTTTAAGTTGCTCCTATAACTAGAGCTCAAGCTTTCATCCTGCAAGGCTTCTGATGCAACGTGAGCACCATGAGTTTTTACTACAAGTTTTCATTTACTACGTTCCTAAAAGCGGATTGCTCTTGGTCTGTTACTCCCTTTTTGACCATACATTAACTCTCAACACTTTTACTCTCAGGTTTATGAAAACACGTACAATTATCCCCACCACAAAAAAGATGACTGTTTTTAATTGGAGATGCATTACGCATCCCACTCGTGTCGACAATCAACGGCTGCGTCTAGCATTGCTTTACCTTAGCGGACGCTTCTAGCACGATCCGCTAGAGGTAGTCGCGAGCTATTTTGTTTTTAGGTGTGCATTTGTTGATTATACAAACTTAGCTGAGCTGAGCCAAAAAATGAGTGTGTGTGTGTGTGTGTGTGTGTGTGTGTGTGCGCGTGCGCGCGTGCGCGCCATTGAACATAAAGGCAACTTGGATACTAAAAGTCAGCTCTCTACCGAAATTGTATGATAACAAAAACCATTACAAATGATGTAAAAGAGCTCAGTTTGTTCCCAAGCACAAGATGAATGCTTGCTTACCTGTTTACATTGTACATATCATAGCATCAATAAAAAATAAAAGTGTAAATAAAACGAAAAAGATAGCAGAAACAAATTTAACACCACTTTAACACGGTATTTTGCACTGCGCCCTGATAGATAATGTGTCAAAAACAAAAGCTAAATGCAACACAATTAAGCAGAACAGTACATGTAGAGCACGGCTATTTAGCGCGGCGTTAAAAATATTTGGTCGCCGATGTTCAAGAATCGAAATTTTGTTCGAAAACAGAGGCATTTCCAGCTCGAAATTTCTGTTCGAAAACCGATTTGTTCGATCGAGTTCGGAGACCTTCGTAAACCGAGGTTTGACTGCATGCATTTGTGCAGACCCGATTTACCTACTTTAATAATTAATTAGAATGACGTTGCGGTTTAATGCAGAATTTGTTTACTTCGTTTTCTCCAAAAGTACTGGCCTTCGAAACGCAGTAGAAAGCTTTTTCGAAAGATTTTAACAAGATGTTTCTGATAAAAATTTTTCAACAATTTTGTTTTTATCGACAATGTAACAAGCAATTAAGCATTTTTTTTAGCAAATTTTTCCCTTTTTTTAAACGCTTTGAAAAACTGTGTTTTGTCACAATGCTGACTGGTGCCACTTGAGAAAACAGCATCTGTACTTACTATTTACTGCTGTTCTGGTAGGAAACTCAAATTGTAGAAAACATTACTCATCTCTATGGTTAATAATTGGTGTCTCTTATCGCGGAGCAGCACGAAGACGACAAACCATTCCGGTGCGATTTGATTGGTAATCTGGAGGCTGTGGGTTGGTATTCTGTCGGAACCGTTTTCATCTTTTCGCCCTGATCCACTGTCAGTGACCTCAATTATTATCTATACTTAAATGCAAACCTCCTCAATGATTAAATACAAACCTCTAATAGGCAGCATGTAAATGATAGTTACTTTTAGTAACTCTATCATTTATATGCTGCTGGTTAAAAGTACAACGATCTATTGCGGTACTAACATAGCAGTTTATATTTGGTTCGTAAATAGCGCAGTGGCAAGTGCAAGTGCAAAAATAATGATAAATGAACTGTAAATGGACATCTGGTTAAACTATCTTTGTCCGGTCGTGTCGCGCGCGTGACTACTCTTAATTTGTAATACACATTGAACACGTACCGCAAAATGCAACAAAATGCTTGGTTTTAATGTGTAATCTTGCAAGATTTAGAAAAAAGTATTTTCGTTTTTGGCACGAAAACTTAGCCAGTAGGCTATCAATTAGGGTCATTATTAAAATCATTGTAAAACTAATTTGTAGATGCTGAATTCAGAGTTATTTTCCCTCCTGGCCTGACGGCGTTTATGCCGGTGCGAAGGATCATAGGCGCAGCAATGGGCTTAGAATTGCAAAAAATATCTACACTATTAATTGTTTACTGTTACAACTGTCAATTTATGCCGCCATGCACGTGATAAAATGAACAGATTCGTGAAATCATTTGGTGTTTGTGAGGAAATGTAATCTTAATTTAATAACTTAGGAGGAAGATCGGTACAACAAGTATAGTTGATGAAATTCAAAGTTTGAGAGGAAATCGATAGAAAAAAAATCAGTTGTAGTCTGTTTGTTTGTTAACTACAGCCTTGTTTGTTAACTACAGTTAACAACAAAAAAAATCTGTTAACTACAGCCGAAGAAATTGGTGTCACCGTATCACTTCCACGGCAGTGTGACGGCCAAGTGCACCGAGCGAATATTGGTGGTACCACTGGAGAGAACTATCGCCGCTCCATTTACGTCCCTTACATGGACTCCCTAATTCAGTCTTTAAAAAGCCGCTTCTCAGAAACCAACTCACCTGCATCCAAGTGAATCAGACACATTTCCATGATGGAAATATCCTTCAAAAGACTGACTAAGCACCTGCAAATGTTCTTTTATTTGTATCGCAATATGCTCGGGCAATGATGTGGTAGAAGTGAAAACTTCATCAAGTTTAAGAAAATTTGCATAGTTTTTGCAATCGATGCAATTTTTCCAGATTGAAAGTTTGCTAGTAAAGGCAGATATTTTTTCTCTGCCAGTGATCATGTTTATTCCTTTGCCCTGGATGCAAATGTTTAAATCGTTTAAGCGGGTGAATATATCTGACAAGTAGGCCAGGAACAAAATGAAATCCTTACTTTCAAAATGCACTACTAGACTGCTACCCCGCTGTCTGAAAAACATCTAAATTTCTTTGGGCAGTTCGAAAACACGAGCGAGAACTCGGCATTGGGAAAGCCATCTCGCCTCGGTATGATAAAGAAGTACGCTGTGCTCAGCTCCAACTTCGTTTCAAAAAGCTTTAAGCAGACAATGATACAAGGCATTTCCTCTGATGTAGTTGACTGCATTCACAGCAATTGATAACACATTTTTTAGTTTTTCTGGCAATAACTTGGCTACAAGAGCGTGGCGATGTAGCATACAATGCGTGACAGTAATGTGAGGAATCTCTTTTTTTACAAGATGAGCAAAGTCGGACTTATTTCCGAGCACGGCGGACGCTCCATCGGTCCAAAGTGAGCCAACCATATTAAGAGACGTTTCGGGGTTCAAAAAGAACTCCTTTACGATATTGAATACATCCACTGCTTTTGTGGTTGTTTTCAGTGGTTCAGAAAATAAAAATTCTTCCAACACTTTTTTTCTTTTACGTATCGCACAAACACTAATAACTGACTACACAAACTGGATCTTTTGTAGAAAGCCCCCACCACTAACGCAAAAACGTGAGATTTGAGAAAAACGCCCCTGCCACTCTTTAAGTACTGCAGATTGCGCTCGGGTTGGGGTCGGTTTTTATGGCGGGGATGTTTTTTTTGGCAGGGGCTTCTACAAAAGATCCCACAAACTGACGTCTGTTGACTGATCCAACTGAAGACTAACTTCAGTAGAATTGGCTTTGGGATCTTTTATAGAAAGCCCTCACCACCAATGCAAAAACGTGAGATTCGAGAAAAACACCCCCGCCACGATTTAAGTACTGCAGATTGCGCTCGGGTTAGCGTTAGAGTTAAGTTTTTATTTTGAGCGGTGGCGGGGGTTTCCACAAAAGATCCCAAAGCCAGTTCTACTGAAGTTAGTCTTCAGTTGGATCAGTCAACAGACGTCAATTTGTTGGATCTTTTATAGAAAGCTTCCGTCAAAGAAGCACTCTGCCACCGCTCAAAATAAAAACTTGACCCTAACGCTAACCCAAGCGCAGCCTGCAGTACTAAATCGTGGCCGGAGTGTTTTTCTCAAATCTCACATTTTTGCTTTAGTGCCGGGGGCTTTCTCCAAAAGATCAATGCTTTGGCATCTGCAATGACCTGTTGCAAGATGTCTTCACTCATAGCACGAATCCTGGAAGTGATGATGCCATTTGATAACTGCTCTAAACATATCTTTTTTTCCGCTTTTACTCCGAGTAATGATTTTGCCATTCCCATTCCCATTGTGCATGGTTTCACTAATTTTTCTGCTCTGTGTGTGGCTTGTTTTTTTGTCCCAAAGAAAAGCAATTTTATAAGATGCGTGCAACAATGGCTTATCTATCGGCAAAAATCCATGCTTTTCTAAGGTACCACTCTGATGAAAGCGTGGCCTTTTGATTTTTAAAGTATTTAAATCATTTCCCGACTTTGCACCTCCATGACGATTATCGAAATGTTCATTGAGTCTTGAAGGTTTGAGATTAGCATTTGAAAGTACTTTGCTGCACAATATGCACCGCGGTCTTTCAGTTTCATCTTTTTCTGTCAAGCAGGTGAAACTATGCTTGCCATAGTCTTCGCTCCGCTTACGTTTTTTAGACATAACTGTTTTTGATTAAATTTATTAGACAATTATACAATAACTCAATTCAACTGCGAATCTAAATATTAACTGAGCTTGAACTCTCAACACAGCAACACAAATAGTATTGATTATTATGAAAACACAGTGCAAAACCAATTCTGTTGGAACAAACAAGAGGCTCTTTATTACGTCACAGTAACTCTTTTTATGACAAAAAATCATTCAGAAATGCAGATGTGAAAAAAGCTTCAGAAAATGTTTTCTTATTTCAAATAACATTGAAAATTAATTTTTAGCAAATAGTTCTAAATAACCATTTTTTTGACGCCACATTTCGTACCTCCAAAGGGGTACAGGTACTCCCGGTTAAGAACTATACTGCGTCACCGCTATGGGTAGACTGCGTGGCCCAACCACCTGTCTGCCCCGTAAAGATGGAGGCGTGCCGTTTAGTGCCCTGCCAAAGTCACAACAAGTGAACTTGCAGGCTTCTCCTCACTATACCTTTTGTGCTGAGCGCCAAGCTGGGAAACTGCAAATACCAATTTTTAAGATCTTTCGGTATGATTCGACAAGAGCTAACTCCAAGTTTACCGACGGCGAAGTGGACCCTCCAACCACCATGCCATTGCGCCGGTCTTCAATTCGGCTTGATTTAAATCACCTTAAAAGTTCGTAGTTGTCCTTTCTTTCGTTGTGATGTTACATAGGATCTCTTTCTTTATGATGAGTGTTTGCGCAGCTCGATGTTTTGAGTGATTTTTATTTGTTTTCTTTCGAACTTGGTGTCTTTTGAAATTGGACACACTAATCATATCAAGCAGTGATTCCCTGCAAATTTGTTGTGTTTTTAAGAGCAATCCGTAGTTGTAACTGGAACAATAAATCATCGAAAATTTTAACCTTATTTTGAGCCGTTTGAAAGAAGATATTGTTGTTCTAAAAGCCGTAGATCAAATCCTAAAAGCAACCTGCAACCAACAAATAACTCTCCTGTAGCTTAAATTTTATACGCTTCCAGCTTAGTCACAACATCAACAGCTGCATCTAACGTAGCAATGCCCGTCATCACTTTATGCTGTTCGGCCGGCTGTTTGGACGAAAACGGTAAGGTAAGTGTTCATAGAAAGCTCACGAAGACGATTGCCAAAATCGATTACATTTTCCTGTTTGTGCCGAGTTAAAATTGCGAAGTAGCTAGGCTTGGAGAGTGGCGTTTGGCAACTCTGCATGGCAAGGTATAGACATAGGCATCGAAATACTGACGCTTCTTTTCCAAGCTGCGGCGAATATCAAGTGCAGGACTCCCTAAGTGCCGCACCCAAGTGCTTTCCTTCTATTGCTTTGCAGCTTGTAATATTTGAGAAATATACATAAAATCAACTTCAATTTTAGCCGCTAACAATTCCTATAGCTCTGCAACCAAAAATATCGTATTAAGATTGACCCAAAGCCATCTCTTTCTTGTTTCCTTACGCTGGTTAAAACGTCGTTTCCGTTTATTTGTTCCTTTAATTCTTCTTGATATTAATCTTCTTCTGTTTCTTTTGTGAGTCGTGGCGTGCTCGCCAATTACAAAGCTTTGTTTAATAAAGCAAAATATTTCAACTTCAACTCGGTACTCGCGCAAACTCTTCAGGTACTTTTAATGATTGTAGCGGTAGCGTAAATAATACAACTTTCTTCATACTAAGCTAAAACAAGCAGAATTGAATCAGACCTTCGAGCGAAATGGTTATGTATTAATAAAAAGGATCTCACTGTAGCCATATTGCATAAAGCTGTGTGTTCACAGCAATAATATTGAGTCTACATCCGGATTTTATTACTATCAACTTGTTCAAAACAAGTTTTGTTTTTAGAAATTTGGAGATATAAAATCTAGAGATTCAGAGGATTCACTTATTTTTTCTATTGAATCAAAAATAGCATAAAAAAATAAAGATATATACAGTGACATGATAGTAGCTTCCATTTCACGTTCCAGCTCTTTTTGTAAAAAGTTTTCAAGCTAACATGAAATTAATTTTCTCTCAGTTTTGAAGGCATCCTTATTGACTGCCACTTAAAAGCGTTGATAGGGATATCTACGGGTTTTGGCCCAGAGATTTTAGGTTGTCCAGGGGACTGCTAATGTGCTACCTTGTTAATATAAAAAGATACAAAGTATGATTTTATAAAAATAATTACCAAAAAAAAAAGAAAAAAGTGCAAAAAGATTGATTTTTAAAAGTTTATTCTAAATAAAGCTGGGACTGTGGTGTTGTAAGTATAACATCCCCATTACAGTCGATAAACTTGGGTTCGATTCCCTTGTCGACTAAAACGAAAAGTTTTAAAAAATGGTATTTACGGCTTCCTTGCATCGAAATCTGTACGAAGGACAAAAATTTGAAGAAAAAAAATTGGCTGATTTATTGCTTGTTTCCTTGATAAAGACACTTAAAGAGATTCCTCCGCCTATATGATGCCGACAGGTGGTGGGGCCGAGCAGACCACCCGTCGCGGCTCAGTCTAAATAAAAACACGAAACACAAAGCATAAACTGGCACTAGCGAGCGATCTCTGAAGAAACACAATCCACAACGCAGCGATGATTAACTGGGAGCCACTTGGCCTCCTTAGGGAAGGAATTATTCTTTTCTCGGAAGAAAATTGTTTTTGGGAGGAATCGAGAAGGAAAAATAGAATTTTAAGTTTCTTTTTCGAAATGAATTACATGTAGACTTCAGTTTTTCAGTAAAATCATGATAAAAAAAGATCTTCATTTTTACTTTTAACGAAAGATACTTTTTTCCTTTTTGGAGATTAACCTCATTTAGGAGAAAAAAACTTTGACTTTTGAGCAATTTTTAGCGTTTTTCTCTGATGCTAACTTAAAAATTCCGAAGATTCTAAGAAAATACCAATATCCAGAAACCTTGGCTTATTCTCATCCACCAATGAAATTAATAAATCTCAAAATAAAAAAGAAAAACTTGCCCAAAAAGTTCACAAAATTCTCCCAAAATCGGCACCGGGTGCGAGTATGACTTATTATTAAGCAACAACAAGTACTAATTTAAATGCATAGCGAAAGCGTAAATTAAAGAATTTTTAATCTAATCTCAAGGCGAGAATCTTTTTTTATCCTTTTCAAAACACATTTTTTAAAGCAAAAGTTTTTTCTTGAAAAAATATGCACTCGAAAGTAACACTTGTAAAGGCTTGTGGGGAAATGTATCCCCCACATCCCTCCTGGATCAGTTACTGAGCGACGCCATTGAGGAAAAAGGATAACATGTGCGAGAGAATGTAAACTACTTTTCCAAGTAGCTCCTATATCTAAGCTTTCATCTTTCCATTGTGCAACACATCTAATACAGCATGAGCACCATGAAGGTTTCAGGAGTTTTCATTTATTGCTTTCTTGATAGCGGATTGCTCTTGGTCTGTTACTCCTTTTTGACCATACATTAACTCTCAACAGTTTTACTCTCAGGTTTATGAAAACACGTAAAATTATCCCCACAACAAAAAAAGATGACTTTTTTAGTTGGAGATGCATTACGCATTGCACTCGTGTCGACAATCAACCGCAGCGTCTAGCATTGCTTTACCTTAGCGGACGCTTCTGGCATGATCCGCTAGAGGTAGCAGTGGGCTATTTTGTTTTTAAGTATACATTGTTTTTTGATCACACAAACTAAGCTGAGCTGAGCCAAAAATGATAACAACAAAGGCAATATTGTTTTGATGACCACCAGAAATCACGACGCATGCAAAGAACGGTTCGAACGTGAAAGCTTTTTATCCTTGAAAAAGAGAAAACTTTGCCAGTCGCAATACCCGCAAGGCACTAAGTGGTTCTGTATCACATGTACAATAACCTGACCTTTGCACAATTACGCAGTTGTTGCAAGAAAAAGCAAGACAATTTAGAAATCAGCATGAATCATTGTGCTGATCAGATCTGAAATACGGAATGGGATAACAACATCCTCAAGTGACGTATGCTGATCTCTGATACTTAATCAGAGATCCGATCCGATTTTGAATAGGTGTCATAGGGACAATCTTCATCCTCAAAATTTTTGAATTCAATTACAAAAGACATGTTAAGCGGAAAATAGACTCGTTTAAAAAGCAGATCTCCAAGAACAAAAAAATAATCCAACAGTCTCCATATTTTGGTCTCCCCCGAGAAAAATTTGCTCCTGGATACATCAATACTGGTTGCCCGGACAAAAAACTTTGATTTAATTGAGTTATATATATTTATCTTCCGGTTACGGGAAATTTTATTGCTGGGTGTGCGAAAAATTTGCTGTAAAGGCCAGTTTTTACACTCCCTTGTATTTTCGATGCACCAAGTACAACGCATTTTTACCACAAGCAATACATCTAAGAAAGAATGATTGCAGAAAATTGTTTTTCCTGATGACACAAATTATCCAACCTGAGATTTGAACAGTTGATTACTCTTGCTACAAGCAGCAGTTCAATCCACTCGCATAACTGCTTCAATTTTGCCCAATTTAATGTTATCGCAGTCAACGTGTTTAAATTTTCATGGCAAAGCTCTAAATTGCTGACTGAGCCGTTCAAACTTTGCTAGATATTAAAAGCTAACAGCAAACCTAAAGCAAACACTTATGTTGCTTGTTGGATCTGTTTGTGGAGATCTGATTTAACCTGAGGCTATGTCAATGTTGCAAAGTATTCACATTAAAGAATTCACAGCGGGATATAAAAAGATGCCATACAAAGAAAACAACTTGCTAAAGATTTTTGAGCGGAGAGACCGGTTTACTAAAGTGTAGGAAAGAAGAAATAACGTCTGTAGTCTATTCAAATATTAAGTACAACCGTACTTGGGGATAGACTTTGGAAGATTTGACCAATGGAACGGAAAACTACATAAAAATGTCCGAAGCATGCGTGTCTACAAAAACGGCAGAGTTCTAATTTTTTCGGAGCAGGCTTTTAGCCAGAAAGCAATATTGTGGGACCAATTAATTCACAGAAGTAAACAATTTGGAAATGCATTACTAATAACTAGCATAAAATTGCACATTTATAGCGAAATTTGTATGAAGTATAATGTTTAACGAAGCTCTCTGCTCTGTTAAAACTTTAGTAGTTGATATCTTAGAATATTTTACACTTTTGTCCCAACTGCAACGAACAAGGTCAGCGTTTCCAGTGTTTGTCCAAATTAAGGCGGAAGTATTCAATATACGTTTTTGTTCAAAAACTCTTGTCTGCTCAGTTATTTTGTATGATGTTATAAAGCTAAGATGCTGTAGTCTAAACATCCGGTTTTGTCCGCAAATCATATACCAAAAAGCGTATTCAATTTTGCTAATAACAACGCAAAAAACGATTTCAGTACAATACTATGTGGACAAAACCAAAGGTTCGGAACCCAAAATAAACTGTGTAACTTCTTATAAATAGCCAAGCAGATGAAAATTTTCGTAATGCATAAAAAGCATAAAAAAATGCATAAAAAGCTACAAAAACCAGGTAAGACCATAAAAAACCGTGTACTATGTACATCCACCCATATTTGCTATTATGGAATTAGTTTGCTAGAAAACTTTGAAGAGGAGAAACTTTATGCCTTATGCGTAGTACAAGTGTTTACGGAAGACGAATACATCCCACCTAGTAAAATCAATGTCTAAAAGTCTAAAACACAAAATGTCTAAAAGTTGAGGGAGACATGGCCCCGGTCCCCCTAAAAATAGATTTTTGGCTACAAACGATCATCAAAGTTTGATTACTTACAGTTGAACAAAAAAGTCCAAATTGTTTACAGAACGTTTAAGGGCTAAATTCGCGTAAGTTTTCAATGTTGCATATTTCATCTTCAAGAATAATTATGTGAGGACTGTACTTATTTATAGATTGGTCGAACCTTTTTAAAAAAATTTTCTTCAAAAAATAGGAATGCAACCTATCTACTCGACATTCCTGTAAAATGGGCATTATCTAGTTTCAAGTTTCACCAACTGTTCTTGCGGCATCGCGTAGACCTACATCCAAGTGCCAGGATGCTTACTTTAAACATCGGAAAGCTGTCCTCTGCACAAATCATGTATGAAACGATCCTACTGATTAACAGCTTTATACTGATCTGATGCTATTAGAAATATATGCATTTATTGTAATAAAATTGCATAATATTTCCATTTCCAATCCTTATGCATTTGACACTGTGTATATCTAGAATTACGACCTTGCCCCAAAACATGTATTGAGCTTGCATAATTGAATATATTTTTTTATAAATTTGATTTTGTCAAAGGCAGTTTGATTCTTCAGATTTTAATCCGATCTATTTGCGAGTCAAACCCAAATGGCTACTTTATTTGCCTCAAACCAAGGGTGCGACTCATTTACTGGTGCGACCAATCGAGTATGTAGGAAGTAGCCTACAGAAAACTTACACTTCCATGCAGCGACATTTGAGCCAAAAGTTACTATTTCAATTCAAAGAACGTGCATTTTAGAAAAAGCAACTTTTTGTTGATAGAGCTCGGCAGTCACGAGGTTAGAGTCTTGAGTTTTATAACTGGCACCTTGGTGGCCAGGTGTGCTTTTGTTAGCTCAAGTTCAGGTATTGAAGAAATTTTCAAATGCATAGGTGCAGATAAAGGCATAAGGGTTTCACGGCTAAGGAATTACTAAATTTAAACTGGTTGAAAAAATATTATCATTCGACCTTTTTTAACATATTTGGACATTTTTTTGTGTTTTGCTTTGAATTGCAAATTGATCATTTTACTATCATTAAAAACTCTTAAATATGTCGGCTGATCAACCAAGTTACTTTAATAAATAGGCATCAAAGGCGGATATAAGGGAAGCAAGGGGGCGTGCGTCTCCTAAATCAACTGCATCTTCTAAACCAGGGGTGGGGAACCTGCGGCCTTAAGGCCACATGCGGCCTTCTGAGTCATGAAGTGCGGCCTTCCGTGGCTTATGGAAGTTCTTTAAAACTTAAACTCAGAATTATACATCTGACACCTAAGAGTAGCAAATACCAGTTCTGTAAACGCTAGATATTTCTTTTCTGTCATTTATGTATAATTTGACACTATTAGTTATCTATTATCACTTTAAATTTGGCATTTGTGAAATCTACATTTCAAGCAAAGCAAAAACGTACTATTTATAGCAGTAAGAGCAGTTCTTTCATGTATTTTGTGTACTAGTGCCGCTCACTATGTTTTACTCATGCTACATTCTTGTTCGGTTGTTGTTTGGCCCACTGCTTCCCGCCTCTATTTGTTTCAGATAGCTTCGTAGTAGTGTCACAGTACAGTAAAAGGTAGTAGTACAGCTTCCATTAGAAAAATTAAACAGCACACGTCATACCTTACTCGCCGTTGGTTCGTCAGATCGTGCTACAAAGGATGTAAACGCGCTCGTTATTGGTTACATATGCAACAAAAACTCTGATCGGTGGCAGTGTTAAACTGTGTTGCCAGGAATGACCATTTAATGTCAATTGGCATTATTGGAGCGTGTTTGGCATCGAATAAATATCTTTAAATTTTCATGCTGATTATAGGTATAATTATATCATTAATAACTGCAGTATTAGTATTATATAGAAGTTCGCACATTTATTGTCTGTGGCCTCAAGGGAGAGCGGATAGTGCTGGTGTGGCCTTTATTTTTAGAAAGGTTCCCCACCCCTGTTCTAAACTATTATGCAGTTCACAAGATGAAGGCTATACTTGAACATAGGCTGAGGTTAAACAATGCCTTTTGTTTAGGCCTATTAGTTGTTTAGTCGCGATGCTTTTAAGATTGAATAATCGTCGGGTGAATGTGGTACAAAAGGTTGTCTGTCAGTAAGTGTTTTCCCAAGAAAACCCTAAATAAATTGGTTGTTTAAAAATAAGAATCGCGTCCCTTCCAACAGAAATAATGTAGCAGGATCCGTTCTAGAAATTAATTTGCATTCAGCAGCTGATTACTTGAATACACAAATACCCTAGGAGAAGACTAGGACTTCTTTGCAGTTTCTCACGGCCATGGCGATGAGCACCGCCATCCTGACATCAAAGTGCTTCAAACATAATTTGCTGTGTCATCGACATTATTTTCTTGAGGAGAGGCTAAATAAACTTCAGGGGAAATAAAGCTACCTCACTTCCTGATGGTTACAAGTCTGATACGGAAAGAGCTTCTTCCAGTACCTTCCTATAAATATGGCCTTGATGAAAAGTTGGGAATTAAATGTTATGCTCATAGAATTGAGCGAGGAATCTACTTTGTTATTCTTTTAGGACCAGTTTTAGGACTTTAGCAGCAAATTTGCGTCCTTCCACAACTTCTTTAGATAACAGTTTTCACTTTGTTCAATCGAATTAACTGACGATATTGTTTTTGACAGCATAAAAAGTTGATTACAAAATCACATTGATCATGTTGAAGCTTGCGCTCTTGCTTTGTGCTGTTGTTTTTAGCAGTGGAATGCCCAGTTACCTTAAAAGTAAGTTATTGGTTGTGGTCATTAACCTACAGTAGGCATCTTCAATCTTATCAAGACTTATTTTCTAGTCCAAGCCTTTTCATGCATAAAAAACAATAAATTGGCAGGTGATCTCTTTACAAACTAATCAAAAGTTGTTTAAGCGAAACTCAATCTTGTTTCATTTAACACTGTTTTGTGAAACTGGTTTTGTGAGACGGGTTATGACCTTTCTTCGTATAGTTTCATTTTCCAATCACAAAAATTCTTTTGCCGGTTGTACTTGAACATCTTGTTTCTTTTCCGTAAAAATGTAGTGGAGCTGAAGCTCCGCAGACTGTTTTCAGCCCACAGAGAAATTTCAAAACTGGGCAAAAATAAAGAAAGAAAGAAAATAGAAAAATGACTTTCTGAACAACTTCATGTTTAAGAAAAGGTTTTCACTTTATTTGCAAACAAAAATGCCTTTGGCCTCTCCCACCCACTTTCGGACCAGCTTCAGAGTTACCGGTAGGCTACTACTGGTACAATGTACTTAACTCTGGATAACGTTTTTTTTCTAAAATAAGTTCTCAGGCCCTAGTAGAATGCAAAACATCTCTTTGTATATTTGGAGGTAGGTTGTGCACCAACCCATCTACATGATTCGATTTTCGACCCCGAATTTGATCAAAAAGAACATTAAAAATTTTAAAACTAAGCTCGTCATAAAAACGGGTCAAGTTTAGAGGAACCGCAACAAAAGATTTGTTACAAGTTACGATACAAGTTCATGACAGAGCCGGCTAGTGTCATCAAGGGGTCAGCCCGTGTAACAGGGTTTTAAGGATAAAACAGGGTCTGAATTGTGGCCACTATTATTGAAGTGGTGTAAAATGGCAATAAAAGACCATTCTGTTTGGATTTCATGTGCAGTTTTCTTCTAATAATATTAACCACTTTTGAGATTGAGAACGTTTGAGGTTGAAAAAAGGGATTTTTTTTATGAGAAAGCACCTTTGTGATAAATAAAGCTTGTTTGAAAACATCTCTGGTACTGGAAAGATTGAGTCTAAAAGCAAGTTGTTTGTTAATTTGCAAATTTTGAGGCGTGACGATAGCCTGATCTGAAGTGCCAAAAATTCTATTTTAACCAATAATGCATCCCCAAACATTCAATCAATAAGCACATTTCTCGAGGACTAACATTTAGCCGATTTATTCTCTTCAATTTGATATAGGGTAGATGTCTTGAGTTGGAAAATTTTTTATTTTAATGCAAGCTAGCAAAGAACCTATGAATGCAATATTTTTTGGAGATACAAAGTGCGAACGTAAAATACAAAACTGTGGGTAAAGATAAGATTGATTGTTTTAAGTTGTCTCTGTTATTATTCATTTTGTTTTATTACAGATGATGCTGGGAAGACAAACAGGGGTGCTAATCTTTATGGAGCTGACTTAAGTTTTGCGACATTCGCTGGTTCTGACCACCGTGGAGTAGATGTTGTTGGATCAAATGTCAGTGATAGTGATTTTAGCGGTGCAGATTTTAGAGGCGGAAATTTTTACGGAATGGTTTCCCAAAGGTCGTCATTTAGCGGATCAAAATTTTCTGGTGGAAATTTTTACGGCGTCTTGCTTTCGTACAACAGATATCAAGGCTCTGATTTTAGCGGTTCATTATTTTACGCCGCTGATTTAAGCTTCTCCGATTTTACTGGCGCAGATTTTTCTGGCAGCACTTTTTATGGTTGCACATTTGCAAATTCTAGCTTTGTCAACTCCGATTTTAGTGGAAGTGAAATTGCTGGCTCTGATTTTAGTAACAGTAACTTTACAAATGCCGATTTTTCTGGAATTGGAGTTAAGAGCAGCATTCTTTCAGGTGTTGGCCTGGAACTACAAGAAGAAGAGTGATATAAAATAAATGTCTTGAAATAAAATGATTGTGCTTTCTAATGTAGCTTATTGAAAGTGAAGAGATCTCTTTTCATAATAAACTTGCTGTATTCAACTAATGGTGATTGTACATAAGGACATAAAAACATCAAAAATCGCAAACAATAAGAGCATTGTTTTTTGGTCAAGAATTATTTTTTATCTTTGGTAAAACAGGTGCAGCTCATCTAAAATAATTCTAGCATAAATTTTTAACGGGGACTACTTCCGCTCTGATTTCTTTGTTCTCAAACTCAAAGACCTTTTTTATTCATTTTTATTAGTCAGATAACTAAAGATTCATTTATTTATGCGGATGAGCTCGACCTTTCTTTGCTTGATTGCCCAGTCACATATACGTTGTTAAGTGTCTTTTCAAAAGACACAGCGAGCGAACTTGCCCGCATTTTCTTCACACTACCTCCTTCGTGCTGAGCGCAAAGCAAGGAAGCTATGAATGTCGTTTTTTTGATTTGGGCGACAAGGAAATTAAATAAGAGTCAAATTCAACAAATTAAAGCCAGGTGTACAGCATGCAAAGCGGATGCTAAGATGAAATTGTATGTCATCTAAGTTTACTAAATTCATACAATTAAACGCAATTTTTTCCGTGTGTGTGTGACTGTCTGTTTTTGCTTTAACTTCTCCGCAATTATAGGGCATACAAACATAAAACTTCATACGATTGTTTATCAATGCAGGGTAAGTGTGGTAAGAATATTGATGACGTTGCAAGTGAAGATGATTTTAAAAATATAGTCTAACCGCGGATTTCAAACTTCATTCGTTCTGAAAGTCAGTTCTAAAATCGAATTGTTCGAGGACCAAATCATATTTTCCCATTACAAATGATGTAAAAAGGATTAATTCGTTCCCAAGCACAAGATGAATGCTTGCTTACCTGTTTACACTGCATATATCATAGCATAAATAAGACATAAAAGTGTAAATAAAACGAAAAACATAGCAGAAGCAAATTTAATACTATAGCAACACTGTATTATGCATAGTACCTTGATGGATAATGTGTAGAAAAGAAATGTTAAATGCAACACAATTAAGCAGAGAAGTAGATGTGTAGCATGGCTAACCAGCAAGGCGTTCAACTCTAAAATATTTAGGTTTGATCACAGCAGCCACCTGTCGCCGATGTTCGATAAGAGAAATTTTGTTCGAAAACAGAGGCATTTCCAGCTCGCGATTTCTGTTCGAAAACCGATTTGTTCGAGTTTGGAGACCTTCGAAAACCGAGGTTCGGCTGCATGCATTTTTTGGCACCCGATTTACCTACTTCAAAGATTAGAATGACGTCACACTTAGCGGTTAGATGCAGAATTTGTTTACTTCGTTTTCTCTAAAAATATTGGTCGCCGAAGCGCAGTCAAAAGCTATTTCGAAAGATTTTACCAAGATGTTTCTGATAACCGTGATTTTTCAACAATTTTATTTTTGTCGACGACGCAACAAGCAATTAAGCATTGTTTGAGCAAGTTTTTTCTTGAACGCTTTAAAAAGCTGTGTTTTGCCACAATGTTAACTGGTAACACTTGAGAAAATAGCACCTGCACTTATTATTCACTGCCGTTCTGGTATCAAATTCAAATTGTGGAAAATATCACTCATATCTACGGTTAATAATTGGGATCGCTTACCTCGGAGCAGCACGAAGACTACAAACAGTTTCGGTGCGATTTGATTGGTAATCTGGAGGCTGTGGGTTGGTATCCGATCGGAATTGTTTTTAGCTTTTCGACTTGCTCTACGGTAAGTGACCCCAATTATAATGTTGCAGCTAAATTCAGACTGTTTTAATTTTAAATCTCTCAGAGATGACTTGTCCGATTTACGTGAAACTTAAAATACTTACTTAGGCTATATATTTGTACTAAACGTCATTGTTTTTTTCAGAGTGTTCAACACAATGCCTCAAGAAGTAACGAAAAGGCACGCCATCATCGAGGCCCTCCGCGCCGACAGGACTGCTAAGGAGATTATTGATTTTTTCAGTCACAACAAGGATCTTGTTTATAGAATTGAAAAGCAATTTGAAACTAGTGATGACCTTGAGACCTTTACTGGAGAGAGGAAAACTCACAAGCGACGTTCTGATGCCATCAGGAGCCCCGAGCTTGTCACTAAAGTCGCGCCCTTAGACGTCATGGAAATGCTATGCCCCCTTACTTCTTTCCCGATGGCCTCAGGGTTGCCGCAAACGACTACATCAAGGTCCTGGAAACCGTGGTCAAGCCCTGGATGGCTCGCGTGACTACTCTCAACTTCTATTACACATTGAACACGTACCGCAAAGTGCAACAAAATGCTTACTTTTAATGTCCAATCTTGCAAGACTTAGAAAAAGTATTCTCTTTTTTAGCACAAAATCCTGGCTAGTAGGTTATTCATAAAGGCCATTACCTACATCATCGTAAAAACTAATCCGTAGATGCTGAATTCAGAGTCACTTTGCTCCCCTGCCCTGACGGCGTTTATGCCGGTGAGAAGGATCATAGACGCAGCCATGAGGTTAGAATTGCAAAAATCGTTTAGTAACCTCCGTCTACTAATTGCTACTCCACTAACTGTAAAAATATCTGCACTATCAATTGCTTAAGCTTGATGTCAAGCTGTCAATTTATGCCGCCATACACTTAATGAAAGAAACGGATCAGATTTGTGAAATCATTTGGTGTTTGCGAGGGAGTATAATCTTAATTTCAGAACTTAGAAGGGAGATTGGTACTAGAAGTATAGTTGATAAAATTCAAAGTTTGAAAGGGAATCGATAGAAATAAAAATCGGTAGTATGCCTATAGTATTTCTATATCGCTATACGAAACCAAATCTATGCCAACTAGAAAAAAAACCTGCCCATTTTGGCAGTCAAATGACGTTATAGTAAAATTTATTTTCTCAAAAATGCTAATCGTGGGAACGTGGGAAAAGGCTGTTTGGGGAGAAATTCACTACAGTCAACTCCCGTTAATCGGACACCATTTGTTCCAGTGAATAATGTCTGATTAGCGAGGTTGTCAGATTAACGAGTTAGCCTAGTTTGTGGTTGGTAATATCGGTACGTCAATCACGCAATGACGATCTGCACTTTCGTGGCCCTGGTTAGCACAAGTAAATCATTATAGTCAACGCAACTGCAAAATAAGTCACAAAATTGGTTTTATCTAACGAAACTTTATTTACAGCATGAATCACAAAAAGGCACAGTCCACGACAAGTCATTGCTTTTTAAAAAAATTCATGAAAGTGGTTTGCACAATTGCTTGTTGATTTAAAAGATCAATGTCCCGTTTCAAAGCCCAAGTACCGTGTAAATGATCGCTAACATGCTGTAGCCTTGGGTGCTGCTCCATGTATGTAATCAAAGTTTCAAGAGCAGCTGTTGCTTCCCTTGTCGTTACGGTACGTGGCGGATTCTCTACCTCTTCATCACTTTCACCACTCTCGTTTTCTCTAACAATAACGCGTTGTCTTGCAATTGTAATTGTCACAATTGTCATTGTAGGTCTACTGTAATTAGGGCTAAGCATAAAATCAGCTTATGGGTAGCGACGTCTCAAACTTGCTGCGGTCTATGTCCGATTAACGTGGAATTTATTAATGCATTTTGCACTTTTGTTCCTAGAATTTCGCCGTCATAGTTGGATAGTGAGGTTGTCCGATTATAGAGGTAAAACATAGCACATTACAATGCAGAATTCCGTTCCTTGACAATTTGTGTCCGATTGCGAGAGTGTCCGATTAAAGGGGGTCCGATTAACGGGAGTTGACTGTATATGCTTTCCATAAAATAGTTTCAATATCATTTTGAGCTTCATACTTTTAAAAACTTTTTTTACCACTTTTTCATTTTTTTGCGTGGTTTAAAAAGCCTTTATCTGGTCATAATGGGTAGGGCATAGGGGCGACGCCCCCATTTATCACAAACTTTTGTTTCCGTGCTCTTTTATTGTTCTTAAAAATATGTGCTCCTGCTATTATTCGTCGGAGCTAGCTGAAGAGATATTTTTAATCCTCAACAAAAAAATCATTTAGCAGAAAAAGAAAGAAAATGGTTGCATTAACCCACAGAGAAGAAGGAAATGCTTACTATGACAAGTTCATTTCCAATAAAAGATGATTCTGGGTAATTTTATAAGCATTTATTTTTTCGATACTTTTTTATAGGAATTTGCTACTGTTTGTTCTTGCTGCTTTTCAAAAAAATTTTGGCAATTTTTCCAGCCATTATTAGCTTTTTTTGCTTCCAGAAAACTGCACTACGTCAATTTGATGAAAATATACATATTTTTTTTTGTTAAACACAAAAGCATTCCTTTTATTATTTTAGGGAGGCGCATATTTAGCTTTAAAGAATGTAAAGTTAGGCGCAAATCAACCGTTTACTTATTACAAAAGTTTAGGGGCTCTCAGAATTTGAACAGTCCAGTGGCGTGTTTGGGGGGTCAAAGAGCGAATCTTCCCCAAACGATATGAGCTATAACTGTGAAAAGAAAAAGGAATTAGCGTCCGATTGGAAAACAAATTGGGCGAAATTCTCGATTTCCATAGGTTGGTCTTCAAAAAAAGATCTTCAACTTTGCAAAATGTTCAAAGCCCCCAAATTTGTTTTTGAACACGCTACTGAAGTAGGCCTAGCCTATATACAGTATCTATAAGCAGGGCCTCAATCAAAAATAAAAACTGGCTTGATGGCGTAGTGTTTAGAGCGTCCGATTTTCAGTCGGTAGATCTAAGGTTCATTTCCCAAATCAAGTGATACCAAAAGACTTTAAAAAATGGTGTTCACAGCTTCCCTGCTTGGGGCTCAGTATAAAAGGGATGGTGTAGAAAACAAGCAGGCACGCTTGTTGTGTGCTTGCGCAATGCACATAGAGGGATGCCTCCATCTTCATGTGGCAAACAGGTAGTGGGGTCATGCAATCTGCTCGTCGTGGCGACCCAGTATGACAAAAGACTGTTCGCCAAACTGAAAGAGCTCAAACGTGAGAAAATCAAAAATTGTTTTGCGAGATTCGCTTGACAAAAAAGTGCATTTAAAATAAAAGTTCTTCAGAGTGAAAATTATTTTATACTTTGGTTTTAAATCCCCCTTCTAAATTCTTTTCCACTCAAATTTTTATTGGCTACCATTAATTATTTAATTTTGCACTGTCCATAAATTTTTTGTTTGCTCATGTATGTTTGCATTCGAACCTTCCGGTGTTGCTATTACTGATGTTTTCCAGAGTTCCACACACCGTCTGGCATTCTCGTTGAATTGTCACAGATCAGTGGTAGAGTAAGGTTCATCTAGTAGTGAGCAGTTTAATCTGTGTTGCGCTGTGTCATCGTCAGCTCCGCATTGGCAGGTTGTGTTTGTTGCTGAATCAACAAAACCCCACTTCTTTAGCTCAATTTTAGTTCTAGCGACGCCTGTGCGAAAGCGGTTGAGACATCGCCACATTGCCCATCCTGAGTGTGATCCTGGAGGCAACTTTTCCTCAGGAGTGATGCTTAAGCGAGTGATTTGTGGCAGCGCTTTGAGCTTTCGTTTCCACGCTTTCTCTCTCCAGGTTGAGATTTTTTCCTTTATGGATTCTACGCAGTGTAGAAAGCTCCTTCTTGATTTCAATGTGGATAGGGCAGGCTGGTGGTTGAACAACATATGACGGGGATCTTAGGCCTGCCTTGACCGTTCTAGCTTGCTGGCAGCCTCTCTTTGGATCTCGGGTGGAGCAACGCCAGCGAGCAGATGGAGATTATCAACGTTTGTTGGCTTTAGGCATCCAGTAATCAGGCGGTAACTTTCATTTAGGACTGGGTCGAGGCGTTTTGCATGTGCTGATCGCTCCCAAACAGAACAAGCATACTTAGCGGCCGAGTAGGACAGAGCCAAAGCAGAGGTACGCAGCACATGTGGTGTGGCTCCCCATTTTGATGTTGTTAGCTTTCGCAATATATTATTGCGTGGTTGAAACTTTAGCTCTTGTTTTGTTGACATGTCCTTTAAATTGTTTACTCATGTTGCGGGTACATTAGGAAGTGAGCTGATCCGTAAGAAACTGACCCAAGTTTTGTAAGTGAGCTTTGGTGGGTCTGACTGCCGAATGGCTTATGCTATTAAATCAAATGTTGGAAAGAGAGTTTTTGCTGTTTTTACTGTCAAAGGTGAGGTTTCTTAAAAGTCGTTATTTGCGGAGCACAGTTTCCTGGTAGAATTGTTTTGGCGATTTGCTTTCATGCAACATTTTTCTCAAGGATCACGCAACCTTTTCATACTTGTTTTGAACTAATTTCAAGGCTCTAACTTTAAAGGTACAGCATTTTTTGAAAGCGATTTTCGCGTAGCTGATTTATATCACATCTAAACCTATAAAGCAAGCAACGTACTGAACGCGTGTGGAAAAGAAGGCAGCTCTTTTTAGTCTGTAACCGACTCATACAGTGAGCAACAACAACAAAAAAGATGGATTGCCATTAAAGTTGCTGTTTGCGTGCTTCATCAGATTCGAATAGCTTTTTCTTTTAATATATGATGAAGCACGAAAAACCAAATTTCTTGATCAAGATCGCCAGAGAGGAGAAGAGTCAATTGCAACTGTTCCAAATTGGTAGAAAACTTAGTTTTTGTGCTTTACTGGGCCAATACCTGATGCCTTCTTTAAATGAGATTGTTGATGCGATCTTACCTACTGCTATCAATATAACATTCAGAAAAAGAGCTGAAGCCTCTGCTCATATAGCTATAGCGCTTTTTCTTAAAAAAGCGGCGAAGATTTTTTAGAAACAATCGACAACTTGGATCATCGTTAGATCTTTTGTTCAAGAAATTCTTGTTGTGACTCGTCATGGGAAGTGAGCTCCATACAATGAACAGTGCTACGATACAGGTGGGTGTGTCGGAAAGTGATTTCTCATTTAGGGGTCTTTTGAATATCGTATGAAGCTTCGAGAGGAGTGAAGCGAAACCATCATATTGGTGTTATACGGGGGTGGGGGGTGGGAGGATAAGAGATATCGTTGCATAACCCCTTCCATAAAGGGAAAGGGAATTTAAATAAACGTCATAATGCGTTACGTCGGGGTAGAGGGGAATTAAAAACCGCAAAAATTTTTGCGAACACCCCCTAACACAACTACATAGTTCTACACATGTAATAATTTTGTAAATTTTTGTTTAAAAACGAGTAAGTTATCATTCCTATGTAATTCCTTGATAGCAGTCGGCCACTGGATCGAGTGAGTTGAAACCTAGCGTTATGGCGAAAGAAATCAAAACGTCGTACGTTCAAATCTCAAGATGACTAGGTTGTTGATTACTTGGGAAAGAAGATTCATGATGACTTCCTCAGCTGGGTGCATTCTACAAACCAGTAATTTTTTCAAAATTGATATCAAGCAATGCAAACACAATATTGAAATTCCGAACTTTAAAGCAGGTCTGGTCATTAGATCTGATCCAAACTTATAATTTGCTGTCCTACATTTTTGGAAAAAGGAAGTGCAATTCCAAATACCGAGAATGTTACACAAGATTGCTGTACTAATCGAAACTGTTTGGATTTAACAGCGAGATTTGCCATATTTGTGGAGTGCTTACCGCTGCTGTCAAACAAAAAGTGTATTCTACTGCGCAAAACAGTTGGATTTATCGGAAACAATTTTTTGGTACTGGCTACCATGGAATATGTCAGCAAGGACAGGTTATTCAGAGTTAGATTGTTGCATACGACATGATTCTATCTGAGAACTTTCGTTTGCTTTAAAAAAAGCTTCGAGTTGATGTTTTAACTAGAGTTGACCGCAAGTGCGTCATAAATCGACGTAGCAACCACGATCAACATCTCGTCTTTCAAAATCGTTTATCTTGCAATAAAAAGTTAAACCGTGTTTATGCAATGTGCTTACGTGATTTTACTTTGCTCTAGGACTTGCACTATGTAGCACATTTGTGGGAAAAATGTTTTGTTTTTGCAGAGATCCAAAATTATTAACGTTAAAATGTTTAGCTTTGATTTGTTCATAGCGTTTTTATTGCCCTTGGGATAAATTAAGCACGCCCTCATGAATTTCGATCTGATATGTCTGTCTTGGCACAAATTTTTTATAAAAACTTGATAACGAATTTAATTATACGCCTTGAGTCAAGT
This sequence comes from Trididemnum clinides, assembly GCA_963675345.1. NCBI lineage: Eukaryota > Metazoa > Chordata > Ascidiacea > Aplousobranchia > Didemnidae > Trididemnum > Trididemnum clinides. The sequence goes on along the minus strand of OY776285.1, from coordinate 17,977,640 downwards.
TAAAGACTGCTTGAGGCATATTAAAGTGCAAAAAACAACGCAAATGGTTGCTCTGCAAGTACCAAAAATTTTGGGTTATACAGTCTTAAGCTGGTCGGTGTTGCCTAAAAAGTAGTCATGATAAAGGATTTTTGAATATAACACAAAAACTTAACGACAATCAAACTAGTGAAATGTGATTTCTTGCGCTGAATACTTTCACCGTCAAAATGAAAAAAAAGTTATAGGCCGGCTGCCTCATGGAAAGTAGTAGAGCGTGACTTCAGCTTTGTAGTTAAGAACTCTTTCACAATAGGCTAGCTATGTTCAGTCCGATTGTTTTGTAATGCTTGTAGCAATTTGAAAAAAATGCACCAACCAAATGAGCAAGATAACGATTAGCTATTTCTTTTTACTAAATTCTCTAATCAAATTGGAAAACATGCATTCCCTCAAATAATCAAATAACCGCCACTTAAAATATTATTCCCTCCCCAGTAATTATTGAATCTTTTCTTTCAAGGTGAGTCAGATCAGCGTTAGTAAAGTTAGAGTTGCTGAATGTTGATCCGACAATTTTTGCCCCTTTGAAAATAGCACGAACGAACGCACTACCACTAAAATCACATCCATAAAACAAAGATCCACTGAAATCAACTCCGGTATAATCAGATCGACTAAAATCAACCCCGTAAAAGCTACATCCAAGCAATTTTGATCCAGCGAAATTGCTTTCTTTAAATAGACTTCCTGAAAACCAGCATCCAGGAGAATAAGCTCCACTGAAGTCAGAACCACTGAAATCCGAACCAGTAACCTTGATACCTTTCAACCATGCACCTGCAAAATTGCAATCGAAACATTCCGAAGCGGATGCACTTAATCCGCTTAAATCCGCTCCTCCAAATGATGATCCGCTTAGATCTTGTCCAACAAATCTGGCTCCTCTTTTTATATAACCAACTTTATCTAAGCATAAAAAAATAAATGTTGTAGATGGACATGTAGTAAAACACATAGCGCCACTGTGACGGAAGAAAAATGATTTCCAATGCACTTATAGATTCATAGCATAATATCCGCTCGTCATATAAAATAAACTACCAGTGTGGATCAGATTTGTGAACGCTGATCTATCAGTGGTTTGATCAAGAGATGAATTTTACATGAAAGATTTATGCGTAGTTTTGCTTTCTAAAATGTGTTAAAATTTCAGTGCTATAACTGCTTAAGGGGCAGTGAAGTCTAGATGTTGTTGTGGATGTTTTACAAAAACTTGCATATCAAGCTTGAACGAACCACTGAATTTAAAATAAGTGAATCATTACTGGCACGACGGTGTAATGGTTAAAGCGTCGGCTTTGCAGTTGGCAACTAGTCCTCCACATTTTTTTAAGCCATATCGAAGACTTTATAGACGGCATTTTTCGCTTCCGTGCTTGATACTGAGCGCATGAAGGATTGTGTAAAGAAAATGTCGATAAGTTTGCTTGATGGGTTGTTTGGTAACGCACTTAGTGGGACACATTTACCTTCGCGTGGTAGAGATGTGACTGGGTCGAACAGTCTACCCGTCACCTTGTCCAGTGTTAACAGTAAAGACAAGCAAACAGATCACGAGCTCATTCATAAGTCAAAAAGAAGAAAACTTATTCAAACGAGGGTGACAATTTTGTAATTTATTTACTCGGATCACATTTTTGGTACCACATTTATTTCAACCACAATAAGTTGTTTTATTATGCTCTTTAGCGCAATAGTTGCTTGGTTGTTATGCTAAAATAAAATAAGATTGGTTGTTAAGCCAAAATCAAAAAGCTCTTAGATCTGCCATGAAAATGCATTATGATATTGTAATGCAAGGGCTAGCGATGCACTTAGCAAACTGCATTATGATATGTCTTGCTTAAATAAACCTACTGTAAGACGTTTTAAATATTTGATACTGTCTTGAATTGATTTCGGAAAAAGAGAAGTTTTTCAGCTTTTGGTAAAACAAACAAGCATCAGCAAAATCTTTTCCTGGTTCTTGTTTGGTAAGCTAAAAGCTGTTTTTCTTGCTTTGCTGAGCTGAGGGACGTCTCATATTGTATAAAAATTGAAAAATACATGTCTGAATTTAACCAAGTGGAATTATGTAATTTGAACTTACTTTCAGCTTTTCCGCTAGCAATGGTAAAATAAGTTACGACAAACAAAAGAACTGAAAATTTGATAGCTTTCATTCTGATAAAATTTCCAGAACTACCACTGATACAACTACTGCTAATCAATATCCTGCGCCTATAAACATAGCTTTGTCAGTTGTAAATAATAGTGGTGTAGTGAGATTTTATAACAGACTAAAACTTTTTAATACAGGCTATATTGCTACAATAGTTGAAAAATCTAACTTCCTCTGGAACAGCGTGGTCCAACTGCAGGCCCACGGGCCAATTTTGGCCCGCCAATTAATTTTTTCGGCCCGCAAATAAATGCGGTGATGAGCGTGTTTGGGATAAATTAACATAAAATTGTTATATGTCGTTATATTTCTTGCGAAACAAACTTGTCACACTAAATTTGACCTTATTTGCAAAATACAGAATTAGCGTTGATAAATCTACTAGAATCTGTTGATGTACTAGCAACCTCCCTAGATTAAATTGTGGCCCACGGAATAAATTGTTAGTTTCTGACGGCCCGCTATGAAACTATATTCAACCATACTGCTCTAGAATAATCGCAGTCTTCTTGACTACTTGCAGAATACTAGCCAGCTCTTCTGGCTTTGTCCCTCATGTTTACTAATCAGTTTCCTTGGGTTGGACTTAGCTGTAAGCGCCGGCTTCATCCAAAAATCATTTCTAAGAGCGTAGCGATAAGTTGGTGTAAATGCGGCATCGTCCCAATGGCCCCAATCGCAATCATGCTACTTTGAATCAAAACTGGTTTTACTCACAAACATACTATTATTTTGCGAATTGTATTTGTTCCTTCCAATAGCTATTGGGCTTAAAATAAAGGTTGATGGTGGACGCCGTAGTGGGGTTTTGTTTTAAAATTACAAAAATAAGTTATTTTGGTAGTAGGCTCATTTCACCACTTGATGCACCTACCCTCGTGATGATATCTGTGACGCCAAGCTCCTTGGCTAGACCCGTATGCCTCTGTTTAGGAATAAAACAAGAGAAGCCATAACTATCTCCAAATGCGTGGCACGTGATCAACCCCTTCGTGTAATGTTCCATTTTCATGCGAAAAATTTTCCTCTCTCTACAGGTGCAATTTGATGGTATACTTGAGATTTTTTCCATTGACTTTCTATCAAACTTTGGATTTCATAAACTATGCCTTCCCCCTAATACCAACTTCCTTGCTTTTAAAATAAAAATGCCCATACGTACAAAAACCCAATAATTTCCTAAACTTTTATTTGTTTCTTTCATTGAATGCATTTGCATATAAACTCAAAGTTTTGGAAAGACGTTAAGGTAATTGATGGTTATTCTTTTTTAACCTGATGTAGGCTATCTAATAGGCTTATCTAATGTATCTTTTTTAACATGTGAGCCCAATGTATCCAATAGGCTTATAATTTAAATTTTATTCATTTAGGTTCGAAGAATACCTTACAGCAAACGTTTGATTTCAAAACTTGTTCTCTGTATTTTCTCAAAAACTGCTCACTGTAGAAACGCGATTACAGAGTTTCTTGAGATATTAACTTAGTGCTTACAATGAAAAATAATCTTCAGAGATTTGTGCTCAATTGACGATGCAACAAGAAATTCCTTTTCTATGCATTTTTTGCATTCAGGCATGCTTTTTTCTATTTTCTTGAACGCTTCAAACTCGCCTTATAATATCATAATGCTGTCTCGTACAATTAAAATATCAACAACTCAAAGAAAAAACAATGCAGCATGCAGCAGTTGCAATTGAATTTGTTATTCGTGGTGATTTTATAAGCAAAGGAGTGGTATGCTGGCTGATAAACAAGAATGGTACATAACATTATAAACAACTGATAAGTCTAAAAATCTGTTTTTCAGTAATGCAATGGCAAGATACAACTTTTTGTAAAGCCGGACCGCCAGCCAGACTGATCTTAACCTCTAAGGCGTATTAACTCGATGTAGAAAGTTTTGATGTGAAATCATAGAAGAATCACAAAAATTATCCGCATCTTTTCCACAAAAACCCGGTTGATGGATTTTACCCTTAAACCATAACCGAATTTATTGCAATGTCTGAGCTGTAACTGCTTGACTTTGAGTTATTTCGGACTTTCCCTAGCTGCGATTATGCCAGGACTACCCAACATACGTGCAAGCAAAGGCAATAGTCTTACAAATAGGTCTACAATTACAAAAAAGTCGTAAGCAATCGACTTAATTTTTAATAGCTTATTACTGAAAATATATATAAATTACGTAATTTTTAATAGATTTGCCAGCCCATAAAATTTCATTTTATTTAAATTACTTTCAATGTAGCTTTGAAAAAAGCTTATGGCTCAAACAGCTTTTTTTAACGCTATATTAAAATTCTGTACCACCAACAAGATTTTTTTATAAATTACTTTGGCGTTTTCTCACAACCTTGACTTTATGCATTTTATGCTTTTCATCAAATGAAAGCATAAACGCTTGTGAAATCGTTGGCTGTTTCAGTGGTAATTAAGCCCAGTTTTATATTACGCCAATGCTGCAAAAAAGTTCAAACAAAAGATTTCCAGGGATTGCAGAAGCTTTGGGAAAAATATAGCAGCTCTTTTTGACTCTCATACTGTTTTGTGTAATCGATTCCAATCAAAAAACTTTATTTTTAATTTTGGAACGAGAATTCACTATTTCAAAAAAAATTAACTTTTTGTTGCAGTTTTCACAACTATCCGTTGGATGAAGCCGGCAGAACCGGTTTTCTTATCCTCGACAAACTGACAGGAAACCCTTTCCCTTTGAACCGGTTTCCTTAACCTCGACACAATGATGGAAAAGCAGCAGAGCCGGCTGGTAACTTACAAGAATAAAACGTTAATAATTATTGGCATGCAATGCTGTGTTTTGTGTTTCTACATATTTGCTTAAATAGCGTAGTACTTGACGCTATTTTTACTTGGTCTGACTCCTGCATTAATTCTTAAAAACCTCATTTATCCTGTCAAGAATCAGTGCCCAAAAAGTTAGCATCAACGCCTGCTCTCATTTGAGAAAATTTTTTGACTGAGGAGATTAGCTAGCTTTTATTGAAATTAGTTGGTTCTTATAGTTGTTTCCTTCGGTGTTAAATCTTAGGGTATTTGCGTTCAAAACATTCAAATTTCGTTCAGTTTCCATACTGTTCAACCAGTGAAGTTCTGTCAAAATTTTCTAGTTTTGAATGTAGATAATTAGCTGGGCAGCTACAGTGCAACAAATTTAAAATGTTATTTTTATTAAATTCCAGCCAAGAGCTTTTGTAGTCAGTGCAGTGGCGACCCAACCCATCCAATTCACAAACTACTAGCGTTGGCCTCCCGTAATTTATTAAAAAAATTGATTTTCTTTAACCTTCGCTGAGCAAAAATACTTAAAAAAAATCAAATAGATCAATTGTCAGTGCGAACAACAGAGAAGAACTATATAAATACTGCCAAACATATGTGATGTCGTTGTGAGAACAATGTCACTAATTCGTAATCCTCATCAAAATACCTTAGAGCCGACATTTTTTTCGCAAGCGCTTTACGATATTAACATGATATAGAGACTCTACGCATAACCTATATCAGATGTACGAGAGTAATAATTGGTATTACTTTTTCTGATAAAAAAGTTTTGGTGATAAAAGCATCTAAACAAAAAAATTCAGAACCTTCTAATTGCTCATGAACTCCGTCGCCATCTAGCATTTTCCTGGACAGCACAAATAGTTGTTGAAGGAAGAGTCTTTTTATAAATAGATACACTCACGTTTGTAGACTGAGGACAAAGTTCGTAATTCCTACCCTTTTCCCCCAAATATTTGTAGCTGCAACAATCACAGGCTATCATCTCAGAGTGCCAAAGCAGCTTTGTATACTCAAGCAAAATGGGACCCAAATAACTCACGGGTCTCAAAAAATATACTCTATTACCATTTAGAACAGAAGCGCGCAATTTTTTTATACTTGGAGGCCACGTTATCATTTTCCATTTTGATCTCGGCCACTAGTCAGATCAATTTAATATTTTCCGATCATTTAAAAGTGAAAATCTATTTCTTTGAGATTATTTTCTGAATGCAAAAATATCTGTTCTTTATCAATTTGATGTTCAAATTGAGGATTTTCTCTTTGTGCAAAAGTAAAGATCTTTTTTTTTGAGAACAAAAATGACAATTGTGAAATATGCACATGGCTGCAGGTTGTACATTCCAGCCTTAAAAACAACGTTTGTTGAATGTGATTACGTGTACAAATCGTTTGAGGCCCACTGCACTTTTTTGATCATGAATGAGGAAACTAAGTTTTAAACTATTTCTTCCCCACATTACTCCTATTGCTCGGCGACAAGAGGAAATTTGTGAATACCATTTTAAAGTTTTTGATACGATTCGATCTCAAAATTGAACTCACGGTTTACTGCTGCGAAGCGGACGCTCTAGCCACTCTACGACAGCGTCGGCACAGCCGCACTACCGATGATGTATGGCCGCAGTTTGCACACCTCTGCCTGAAAACAACGTTTACTTGCGGAAGTTGTTTTTTTTCTGCAATACATTGATGATATTGCGATTCAGTACATTAGTGATAATTAGACTTTCCTTGGTTCATCGGATTGATAAATGATCGACCGATGGCCAGGAATGTAATTCAGAAGTAGGATAATGGGTTTAAAGTTTTACATAGCACTTACAGAAAGTGAAACTCAAGAAGACCTTTTATTTATTGTTTTTGGGGCACCCAAAAATTTGCTAAAAAACATCAAGAAAAAAAATTAAATCGTTTACGGCTTTTTAGTAGCAGCTAGTTCACAGCCTAATGACTATCAAAACAGTGGGAATTTTTCGTAAAATAAAATGGCAACCAATTATACACCAAAAAAGAGTCGGGATAGAGGACGCTTGGAGAGAGAGGAAATCAGTGTGTTTAGCATAATACAACTGAATTAATCACAAAATTATTTGTGCTGGCTACGTTCCTAGATTGCTACATTATTTGAATCACCTAGCGACTCAGAGAAAAGTAATTAATTCTGCAAATATACAGTCTATGAAGACAAGGAAAAATAAAGCAACTCTGTTGCCACGACGCTCTCCACAAAGTCGCCTACAGAAAATAATCTTATTTTTTATGCATATATTTTTTGGGTCTATGAAAAGCTTCCCTGTGGTTGGAGGCAGCTACTGGTAAGATTGTAAGATCATTTTTTAGAAAAACAAAAGCTTCTTTGATTGATTCGATTTTTCGATTTGATTTGATTTCATTGATTGATCAAAAAAGTGGGGAGAAAACTTTTCAACAAAGTGTAAAATTATCAATTTTATAAAAGTTATTTAAACTGCACAATTTTATGAGAGAAAGAACGAGATTTTTGTTTTTTTGTTTTATTTGCCATATTTATCCTCCATTCACGAGAAAGCGAATTGTATCGCTATACTTTGGACGGTAAGTCCGCACTCGCTTGGGAGTTGTCTTTTTCGAGGTTTATGGGCCACCTGTCTTCCACATAAAGACCCGGGCGTCCCGTTAAGTGCCTTGCCCAAGGACACAACAAGCGAACTTGCCGGCTTGTTCTCCACAACCTTCCCTAAATGCCGAGCGCCAAGCAGGGAAGCTGCGGATGCCATTATTTAAAGTCTTTTGGTATGACTCGACAAGGGGAATGAACCCCAGGTCTACCGACTGCGAAGCGGGCTCTTTAACCACTACGCCATCGCGTCGGATATTACGGGTTTATGTGCAACATTGCGACTGTCACTTGTTGCTTACCCTTTTCTGCCTTCATCACAACTCTTGGTGTTGATGATAGCTGTAGCCCATACAAATTGGTGGTTTTGGAACAAACTTTGCCTTGTTCCAAAACCAAAAAAAATTGCTAATATCTAACTGATGCTAAGCCAAACTGCACTTTTCAGTTCTCTAAAATTTTTTCAAGGTCCAAATCTGATTGGGATAACACAACTTTGCGTGTCCGTAAGTTGGGTGCAACGCATGCCAAACCTCTTTCTTTGACTGCTTGAAGACATTACTACATCGTGCACGGTGTGTTGTCGATCAATTCTGATACAGGAAATCGAATTCGATGAAAAACAGCTCGCAGCATTTTCCTAGCAGTAGGTGAAATTCAGGAAAGGCAATATGTCCTTATTGTAATTCAACTGACACCAAGGTCAAAAAGATTAATGGATTTTGGTTAATAAAAGAATAGACTTCAATGTAGAAATGCTGTGCGGTGCGCTTGTGTATCTGCCAACCACAGGAGATGTGGAATAAAGGAAAACTATATGAAGCTGCCTTCCATCACATAATGTTAAAGAACAAAAAAACATAATGCGTAACTTACAAACACGTTACTTTAAATTTGTTCAAAATTGTTCAAAGTAAGTCAAAGTGCTTGATGATCAAAGTGAGTCATCGCTTGAATTTATCATTTTTAGATATGTCTGGAGCAAGATTGCACAAAGTGCGATTCGTAGGGCGCATGCAGCCCGTGCATGAAGTTTTTGCGGCCCTCGACTAGTTTTAAGTCAATATTCTGCAACAAAATTTGAGTTTAGATCGCTGATTTTGCCTTTCCAGATACGGTAATCCTGACTTCTACCAGTTAACCCCTCCAAAGCAGCTTTTGTGCCGCCAGTCGAGACTTCACATTAGGAAAATGTGTCCCGAAGCGTAAAAATTGCGGACACCCCTGGTCTAGTGTAACTTGCATAAGTAGACATTTTGTCTAAATGATGAGAAAAAAAGAAAACACATAGAAAATTGACGTTTTGGTAGCCAAATCTAACTTACCGTTTGTCAGAGTGAACACTACAAAAATAAAAAACTAAACGTTGACTATCTTTGCGTTTATTCCATTCTTAAAAACGCATGTTTATGAAAGCTTTGATTCTACCCAAACATAATACCAAAAGTTTTTGGCTTGTGGTTTGTTGTAATGACCTACAGAAAAGCAAACCCTCCTAAGAACTCTAAAGGGATGTTCTGTCTGGAAATTTTTAGTATACAGCTCTATGCAACTTAATTACATCATTTAGGAGTCAACACAGAAAATCATATTTTTTTAATCTTTTCAAGATCGCAACAAAAATGCTACATCACACACAGATTTTAATGAGATACTGGTGAGCTACATTTTGCAGAGATAGGCCAATATTCTTTAACCGGAGAAACTTCGAGCCACAGTGCACAGCCAGGAGCCACTACATAACGAAGACCTTTGTTAAAACAATCAATCCTTAATGTAGTGATTTCCGACTTGCCGGTAAGAAGGTTTGATGGGATTTATAGTTGCCTTCATGTCAAACATTTACTTCCGTTTCTTTTTTAATTGGCTTGTATTATTAATAGTCGAAAAAACTTGGCAGCAGAGCGGTATATTATCTGTATTGGTTACAATGATGTTAAAAAGAGGTATCAACAATAGATAGAGCTTCTTTCTGCCAAAAGCAAGCGTAGGCAATTTTCAAACTAGAACCTTTTCAGAAATACTCTCTCGTAAGAAATGACTGTTCACGCTTGTTCCCTAAAAGTAGTATAATATCGGCTTATTTATTTGTGATTGTAAGCAAGAGAAAGTAAAATGTTTTCACTTAAATGCAAAAAAGCCGTGACAGTCAAAATTTAACAGTTGATTATGATGTTTTGTTGCAGAAGCAGCGCATGACCATCTTTTTCCGTTTGTTTATTTATTTTCAAATGCTGCTGCCATTTTTTTGCATGAATTTTTGTTTGAGCGCTTATCACAAGCGTAGTCAAAAGGGGTGGGGAAAGGTTGAGATTGATTGAATAGCAAACTTTATTTGCCTTGGGTCTAATTTTATCTAGGCTGCTCAATTATTTTCTTTCAATAACCACTCAAACATTCGATTTTCTTAGCTTTTCCTTAACTTGTCATCACCAAAGAAAGAAAGTACTAACCTGTTTGCAAAAAATCAATTATAAGTTGCACTGAAATCAATATCATGCAACTTAAAATGCAAATGTTTTTTGAAAAACTAAAAAATAAAAATCATAATTTTGGTCAAACTTTAAAATAGCATTATTTCTGCAAAAATCTGGCACTGCTAAGTATTTTAAACTATGCCCTATGCAACTAATTAGATTTATTTCTCAGATTACCATAACAGCCTTACTATATTTAGGCTACATTTTCGTTTAAATAATTTGCTGGGCTCTCGCAGTAGCGTGGTGGTTAGAGCGTTCGCTTCGCAATCGCTAAGGTTGTATTCCATTGCCTTGTTGAGACGTTCAAAAAAGTTCAGTGGTTTTCATAGCTTCGCGGCTTGGCTCTCAGCACAAAAGGGATAATAGTGTATAAAGAAAAAGTTTACTTGCTGCCTGCTTGGAAATGCACTCAACGGGATTCCATCATCTTTATGTAGCAAACAGATGATGGGACAGTGTACCGGCCATCGTGGCCCTGTCTGAATGAAGACATGCAAGCAGATAATCAGACAAATGCATAGCTTAATTTTTAAAGTTGTATATTAATACATAAGAAACAAAGAAATGTTAATCGAATTCTATGCAAAATATTGATGGAGGTTCATAAAATAAATTTATTCAAACGGATACGTAACTACTAAAAAGTTAGGAAGCAGCAACAATTACTCTAGAAGACACGCAATCAAGTGCCTGTGAGGGGCAAATACCTGCTTCTTGGATAATTGGGTTGGCCGTAATCCACATCGTTTAGAGGATCGCTGGTTGCACATTTCTGATCAAAGACCACATTCACTCATTCAGGCATGGATTCAAAATATTTTGGGCATGTTTTTGATTTGAAGTTCATGATACCGACTTTTAATGATGACTTCTATAGACTTAATTATGGTCGTAAATGCAGCAAAATATTTAAACTAATACAAGAGGCTAGGGATACACGTAGAGCAAACTGCAAACAGTGACATTGTTTCGATTTAACAGGTCTCTTCAGTGCAAATTGTGACCGACAAGTAGCTAGAGGCTTCAAATAAGCCACCACTCATTAACGAGTGATACGGCTTCGCAGAGTTCTGAGAAAACTTCCGCTACAGTTGACCTAGTTTGGATTCCATAATGGCGACGTTCTAAGGTATACAATATTTTAAGCCTTTAGCTACTGTATTGCAATTTCGTTGTACAAAAAATCATTTGAACCGAACGATAATTGAACCACAAACAATGCATATTATTTTTGGTGCTTGATGCGTAATCAATTGTATCTAAATTTTACTGTAACTTACTTCAACCCTAAGATGCATGAAATATTCTACCGAAGTTCGTGCATGAAACTGGTCCCAAGAGGCCGGTTGCTTTTTTCATTCTACTCATCTTAATTACATGTTTGAAGGAGATCACGGAGTAAAAAGACAGCAAGTGAATGCGGACGCACTACTACCGTCAACTGATCTAAGCTTTTTGTCAGTGTGATGAAACAATTGTATCGGTTAAACAAAGTAGTTAAAAAAAACTGCTATTTTGTGTGAACGGATAAAAACATATTAGATGGGTCCCCAGGGATTCAGCAGGCAGTGGCGTATTTGTTGTCATAATTTATTTTTCAATCGAGCTATAGGTCCAAAAAAATTTTCTTGCTACACATATTGTCTGAGGAATACAAGGAGTTACAAACAACGCAAGAACAGGTGTGTGCCGTACAAAAATAACTGTGGGGTCCCCTGGAACCCATTTCATGCATTTAAGGTTTAAAATACGTTCATTATTCTAAATGTATGATTTTATTCTTATTCCACACCAGTTGAGCAATAGCGCTGCCCAGCGGTCGTGTACTAATTACTGCATCCGCTTCACCGTCGGTAAACTCGGTTTATTTACCTTCTACATTCACGCTAAAAACTTTCGGCCTTGTAAGCGCAGTTCTCCTTGTTGCAGCTCAGCGGTTATGTGAAGAATAAAATACGATTCGTACTGAAATAAATCAGACGTATTTGACAGGAAGTATGCCCAGGCGCTAAAAAGACACTGCAGTTTAAAAGCATTAGAAAACAACGTAAAGTTTCATTTTATCAGTTCTGAATTTGTATTTACTGTGTGGACTAAGGAAATTTATTTCGTTAAACAAAGTAATTTAATCTTCGGTGCAACTGGTACGAATTAACTTGATTTTTGTCATCTAGAGATTTATCTAATGTGTTAAAAATTTTAAATTGAATAAATATATCAATTGTCTAAGCTGTTATTGGAAATTGCCAAGAGCGAGTTTGCATAACACCAATCAAATACTATCCGTAGTGCTTGATCAGTTTTTAGACCTAGACAGTGTACCGTGTAGCAGCTACCTGATCAGCATAGTGCTATAAAGAGCAGCTTTTTCGCAAGGACGAAGATTTGTAACACTCAAAAGCATACATGTCGAATTCCATAGTGTCCCGTGAAACTTTGCTAAGGGTGGCCTGTAAGTTGAATAAAAAAATTTTGAATTTAGTTAATCACCAAACAAAGCCTTCGAATTTCAAGATATGAAATTCAACATCAAAAAGCTGCTTTGGCCACCAGTTTGGACTGAATAAGCGGTGTCAAAAAATTACGGTACAAGAAAAAGGACTTGAAATGATGCAACTTGTGGATGTGACCAGGGAGCCGTCATTGTTCATAAATTGTATGGGCCGTTGAGGGAAAAAATGAGGGACCTCTGCTCTAAAGATCTTTTAAAGAAGTTCAATCCAATTTTCTGGCCAATGAAAAAAAGAAATGTTTCACGAAGCAAAAGAAGAAGTTCTCAAACTTGTAGCTAGGAAATATATAAATAATCTCTTAAAAAAAGTAAATCTACAGATAAATATTTAAAAAAATGCAAAACCAGAAATGGTAAAAATGTTTCATTTAGGGGTTTTCAAAAGTGTCCTGTGTATGTATGTATCCTCAAACATAACAGAAAAAAATTCGCTGTTTTAACCATGACACTTCGTCTCAACACCGGTGTTACAGAAACTTCTGGCTTGATAGAACCACACGTACCACAGGTTCCACACAGACCATAAAATTGAAATAAATTCAAAACGAGGGGATTACGGAGTTGATTGGTAAATTGAAGGATGTAGACTACGATATGGTATGGTACGATGTGGTACGGTTTTCTGTAAAAATAATTAACACTCATAACTCAAATACACAAACGTGAATTCACTGAAGCACTCACCTACCATAGCTTGACCGGAAATCAGACCCAATAAATGATCAAGCAGTATTCGTAAACGTTCGCATGACAGTAGCTTACAAGTAATTTACTCAAATTCCAAACTGACTACGAGTGCAAAAACGGTCAGCTATATTGGGGAGGTAACAGTGATTAATGAAGGAAAAAAGGTTACCAGGGGTACAAGCTCGGTCAGAAAAGACTATGACGTCATCTAGAAATCAATTAACAAACGACGAGGCGTGCGAGAAACGACGCCAAATAAGGAAATATTAAACAAAGTAAACTAGGTTACAAACAAGAGAAACCCGGTTCAAACTCATGACGATGTGAAAGATAATACTTGCTGTAAAAACCGGTTTTATGCAAACCAAAAAACGCGAATAACTTTGTCACAAAAAGAATAATTTTGCAGTTTATTTAGCCACTACCCTCCTCACAAAAAATGTTAATTTCTCGCCAGTGCACGAAACAGTGTTGGCTTATCAACTATTGTTGTAACTCACATGTTTATCATGATGTTTTTTCTCTGAATACTGGAAAACTTTTGCAGTCATGCACTCAGCATCGTGGTATTTGGACTCGTTTTGGAATTTCTAGAACAATTGGCAGAGCGCATTCTAACTGCAATCTAGCAAGGACAATCTCGTGAAAGTGCCTGCCCAAGAGCACTGCAAAGCAAAGCCCATGAAGGCATGAAACATACAAATGCCCATAAGACCAAATTGTGTGCATCCAAATTCCCTGTCCTTTAACCTGTAGGGTCCACTGGGACACATAGGCTGGCACATAGGATGGGCACATAGGATGAGCAGTCCTTACTTTAATAGTACCACGCTATTTATTTCAGTATGTCAAGTACGGTATATTTAGGGTTGCCAACTTTGACAAATTTCAATAAAGGACACTGTGACAAGAGTTGCCAACCGTCCTGTATTTTAAAGGATAATCCTCAATTGGAGACCCTCTGTTCTTGTTTTTTTTTTGGAGGCCACCATGTAAAAATACTGCTCGCGGACATGGTGACCTCCAAAAAAAAAAAAAAGAAGGTCAACACCCGGTTTTCCATGGGTTGTGCTACACAACCGCGATTGGACTGTACTTTTGCAAATTTTTTCCGCTCTTGAAGTAAATTTTTTTCAGCTCTACAAATAAAGGACAATTCTAAGTTTAATAAAGGACAAGGACGGGGGGTTCAAATAAAGGACTGTCCTTTGAAATAAAGGACGGTTGGCAACCCTAGGTATATTCATAATCTGATTTCGACCCAATTTGTCACTTTTCTTATGTATTGAGTTATGCAACATCGACTGCTGAAAAAATAAGTTGATGAAAAATCAATTCTATTAACATGAAATATCCTGCTCACTCACATTTATGTTTTTTGTTAAAATCGCCTAGTTTCCTTTAACTACAATCTATTACTGCATAATTAGTTATATATTTCTTCTTTATATCTATGTAATGAGTTGGTTAGATGTTTTTGGTTTTATGTCATATGATTTTGGACTAAAATAAGAAGCGAAATGTCCATAGCGTATCTTATTTTATGTAAACTGGAAGTTATTTTTGGTAATTCGGCTTTTTTGTAATATTTTCAGATAAACTAGTTGTTGCTAGGGTTTAACTACTATACGATGTTCACTTGTAATTAAAAAGCTATTGAGAAAACAATTTCTGATCGTTTTAGGAAAAATAGCTTTTTCTCTTGCTAAAAGAACAAGGCAATGTTTAAACACTAAGTTGAGTGCGTATCTTGGAGGCTCCACAAAGTTTCAGTCAACTGAGTTTCCAATCTTCCGTGACATCTTGCTATGGTCTCTTCATCTACAGTGTTACCAGATTCTTACTCATGAAAAAACCTCACAATTTACGTATTTCAATGCATAGAATCTTTCCTAAAATCGCTTTTGATATTGCAGCACGATGGTCAAATTCTAATAGCCAGATGAAAGACTCAGTAGTTTGCAGTCGGAAAGTTATACAAGAGACCTGGTCGGGCTTGGGCCACGTTTTCTGAGATAACTCGTGGCAAAGTCTGAAAAACAGCAAACAAAGTATGGGGCCAAAACTTGCCAAACTTTTTGGATACATCTTTCGGCAAATGCCCGGTTGTTTTTTGCGGTAAGAATGATGTCTTCAGCACACTGCCTCTGCACATGTGATTTAAAGTTAAAGCCTCCACATACGGAGCTTATATGGATTAAAACCCAATGAGAAAAAGAAGGCTTTGTCTCCTTAGTGTGAGAGTTCGTTCTAAATGCTGAGGAGACAGCCACTCTGAGAAAAAAAGCTTGCGCAAGTCAGCAGAAAAGTGCAAAAATATTTGAATAAGCTATAGTTTTAGTGGGGTATAAAACAAACTGATAGCTAGTCATACTTGTTTTGTTTTTTTGCGTTTTGAACTGTTAAAGACATGTCGGAAGTTCGGTGGATGCCATTGTAATCTAATCCAAAAGTCTTAAATCAATTTTTATGGAGTCTTGGAATTCATCTAATCCAAAAGTCTTGAATCAATTTTTATGGAGTCTTGGAATTCACGCTAAGTACCAGTTCTGTAATTCATGTAATTACTGATAATTATATGAATTACTGCAACACTGAAGCTGAAAAAATTGAAAAAGATAGGCAGAAGTTAAGTGGTGATTTATTGTTTATGAAACAGACCATAGGAAATGCATGTGGTACGATGGGAGTAATCCATGCTGTTGCCAACATAAAAAAACGCCTTGACATCATTTTAAATTCAATTTTTGAGAAGTTCTATCTAGTAGTTAAAGATTTGTCGCCAGAAAATAAAAGCAAAAAGCTTGAAACTAATACAGATATTAGTGAATTACATGAACAGTTTCCTAGAGAAGGTCAGTCTGCAACTCTTGAAGCAGAAAAAAATGTTGATTTGCATTTTCTTGCCTTAGCTCTAGTCGATGGCAATGTATATGAATTTAATGGTTGGAAACCATTCCCTGTCAACCACGGAATGTCATCATCTGATACTTTTTTAAGTGATGCAGCCAAAGTGTGTCAGAAATTTATGGCTCGAGATAAAATTGAATTACGATTTACAATCGTTGCATTATCAGAAATGAGTTAGTGACGTTGCCTGTTTTGAAAAGGATGGTGTGCTGAGGAAATCATTGATAATTTGTCCTAAGACACGGGTCAAACTGTCATTAGTTGGTTAATGTCAAAACAGATGTAAGACTTGTATAGAATCTAATTCTTTCTTGTTTTATGTTCAGCTTTGGAATCTAGAATATAAATAACTGCTTTCGTTTTCATTAAAGCAATTTTTTGCCTTTGCCTCAATCTAAAAACAATGTAAACAAGGTTTCTTAGTGGTAATAAGTTTTTGTTGTTCAAGATCTTAGCAGTATTTACATATGGTGAACACAGGTAGAATGACGTAGTAAAACAATCTTCGTTGATCCTTTTACTGCAATATTTGATGGTGATCAAGTGGAAATGAGTCTAAAACAGTCTAAATTACAATTTGTGTAAACGGATTTGTCTAAACCAATTTGTCTTAAGCAACATTAACCCAGAGACGTAGCAGCCGCCCCCCAAACCCCCCAATTGGGGGGGGCCCAGGCCAACTTTGGGGGCCCAAGTTAGTCTGAAATTGCTTTTTGGCTACGTGACTATTTTCAGTTCAGCAGACTTGTTTACAACCGATTTAAACTGTAGGAAGAAATTGGCTTGTGACATCATAAGTGAATGCTATGTCATTTTATCTCGCAGAATCTAGAATATTTCGATTGATTTTCTGGTAGAATCTTGAATATTCGATTGACGTAACAATGCCGTTGTTACGCAACAATCATAGAATGGTCTGGAATTCTGTTTGGCTATAAATACCGGGACAATATATATACACTGCAGAGTGCAGATAAAGTATTTTATTGACATTGTATAGAATGAAACGTTCAAAAAGTGGTGCTCAAAAGAGAAAAGAAGCAGCCACTGCTCGAGATGCTGTAGCGAAATTGCCCAAGATGACAGATTTTTTCAAGATTACTGAGCAGAGTAGACCTGGCACTAGTACCGAGAGGGATGAAGAAAACTATAGTGTACAAGAAAAAGAAGACTATGACGATCAGCATCAAAGTGATTGTTAATTTCCAGAAAATGTAAGTTGTGATTTACCTGCCAATACGCAACCTTCAATATCAATAATATCTGAATCTCAATTTACCCCTATCCCTGATGACCCATGTAAATGGCCTGAAAGTATTTCTGATGCTCAACGATGTGATATAGTAAAGCGTGGACCACATCAACTAATAAAGAATTTTCCATATAATAACACAACTCCAAGGCGACGTTTTTCCTCCAACCATTATAAACGTGTGTTACCTAATGGTGAAAGTGTTTCACGGTCGTGGCTAGTTTATTCTGGGGAATCAGATCAAGTTTTTTGCTTTTGTTGTAAGCTATTTGGAAAAACACTAAGCCCCTTTTGTAGTGGTATAAATACATGGGAGGGTTTTTCGAAAAAACTGAAAGACCATGAAAACGGCATTTCCCACCAAGAATGCTGCAGTCAATGGATGTTGCTAGCTGAAGGGATAAGAAATTCATCCACTATCGACAAACGCGAGATGAATATTTTTTTCAATGAAAGACGTTTTTGGAGAAATGTTTTAGAGAGACTTATCGACATTGCCTTGTTTCTATCGGAAAGGAATCTTGCTTTTAGAGGATCTGAAGAAGTCTTAGGATCTCCTCACAATGGAAATTTTCTGGGTATATTTGAGCTTTTGGCAAGAAGAGATCCGATCCTAAAAGAGCTTCAAGACAGAATCAAGAATAAAAACACTAAAGATCACTATTTGAGTCCTACCATACAAAATGAACTAATTGAATTGCTAGCGACAGAAGTTGAAAAAGAAAATTTACAGCAATTGAAATTGGCAAAATATTTTTCTATAATTTTGGACTGCACTCCAGATATGTCACATCATGAACAAATGTCTGTCATTTTCCGTTATGTACTATGTAATGAAGAAGCTGCTGTTGTTAAAGAAACATTTTTTGGCTACTTGAGAATAAGTGACAGTACTGGGAAAGGCTTGTTGGACGCTTTCTTAGAAAAAGCGACCGAACTGCAACTCGAATTGTCTGATTGTCGAGGTCAGTCATATGATAATGGTGCTAACATGAAAGGAAAACATTCTGGGGTCCAAGCAAGAATGCTAGACATCAATTCCAAAGCTGTTTACGTGCCCTGTGCAAACCATACCCTTAACTTAGTTGTTGTTGACAGTGCTAATTGATCGACGGAAGCATTGACATTTTTTGGAGTACTTACAAGGTTGTATGTGCTGTTTTCTTCCTCTGCTCAACGTTGGGAAATTTTGAAGAAACATGTGGAGCTCTCCATAAAGTCACAATCTGATACTCGTTGGGAAAGCAGAATTAAATGCATCAAACCTCTTCGATACAATTTAAAAGAGGTGTTGCTGGCACTGAAAGACTTGGAAGCCATTTCCATAGAGAGAAAAGATGGAAGAGCTGCCTCAGAAACAAAATCGTTGATAGCTCATTTATCAAAATGGAGTTTTCTTTTGTCGGTGTTTATTTGGTATGATATCCTATTCAAAGTCAATAAAGCAAGCAAGATTCTTCAATCGTATGGAGTCTCCCTTCATACAATGGAAACGGAAATCCAGGCAACTGAAAAGTTTTTGCAAAACTATCGCACAACGGGTTATGACAGTGCCGCAACATCTGCTGTTGAAATAGCACAGGAATTGGATATTTATCCTTCTTTTCCTCCGTCAAGAAGTGGAAAGAAAAGAAGATTGTTTGATTACCAAGGTGAAGAGGAACAACGAGCTACTCCTGAACTGAAATTTAAAAGCAACTTTTTCTATCCATTAGTAGACCAGGCTATTACGTCAATAAAGGAGCGCTTTAATTTGTTACGTGAGGTTTCTTCCGCCTTTTCGTTTTTGTACACACGAGACAAACTTTTGCTTGTGCAACAAGAAAATGCTCTTCTTACTTGCTGTAAAGAGTTCCAAAAAAAGTTCGGTGACATTGATTCTGATGAAATGAGCGCTGAGCTACAGCGGTTTGTTTTAATTTTACAAAAAAAACGCAATCTCAATACGGCTCAAGACTTTCTGAACTATCTTCTAAAGACTCATTTATTTGAATTGTATCCGAATGTGTACATCGCACTTCGAATCTTACTAACTTGCCCCGTGACTGTTGCCAGCGCTGAAAGAAGCTTCAGCAAATTGAAACTGATCAAAACTTTTAATAGAACGTCTATGACAGACAGTAGACTATCTTGATTAGCCATGTTGTCAATCGAAAATGACTGCGCCCGATCTCTTGATTATGACAATGTCATAACAGCATTTGCGAACAAAAAGGTTCGCTCCAGACTATTTAAATGATACTGTGTTTTTATAACTTTTTCATGTTTTTCAGTGTCATTGCTTTCGTTTCGCAGTGTCTGCATAAATGTCCTACTGAACTCTGGCATCGGTGCCGAATTTTTTATGACTTGCACCTTCGGTATCGGCATGCTTTATTCTGACATTAGCCTGTTTACTTATGTACAAATTGTGGTGTATTTTCTTAATGCAGCTTTTTAATTTTACACCTCTAAAGTGATATGACCTGTGCGCAAGGGCTCTTGCGCTTACTTTGGGGGGGCCCCGAAGTTGGAGTGCAACGGAACTGCATTAACCCTAACCCTAACACAATAAATTGTCAGTTTTTAGACCAATTGTATTTAAAAAAAATTGTTATTTAGGCAAATTGTATTTTGGACGATTGTTTTAGACAAACTCGCCTGATACCAGTGGAAATAGATGAACCTAATGATGAAACAATGAGTGAAGTAAAGATGACTTAGTATCCGAGAGATCTTAAGTTACATTAAGCAAAACTACCTTGACATATGTAGTGCTACCTATGGAGAAATGAAACTTCGATCACGTCGGACTCCAAAAATTGTGGAAGATAATCACGTCGGAATCACCAAAATTGTAGCGGATGAGTCGTCGGGGTCATCAAATTGTGGAAGATAAGTTCGTCGAGGTCACCCAAATTGTGGGGATCGAGTTTCCACAGCACGTCTGACTCGAAGAACGAATATATTGTAATCACAACACAGCGTTGAATGCACGAATCTTGATTTGAATTTAAGCGAATCAAATTGAATTGAAGCCAATGAATTTGAATTTCAATCGAAACAACAGAACGAAAATAGCAATGCTTCTTTTTATATGCTTGTTTACTCGGTCACTCCGCCGCACGTCAGCCGGAACCACGCCTGGCCATACGGCTTAGTCACCCAGTATTGTTACATCATGATCGATAGCTATGCATGTTCTTTTATGACCCGTTTGTAGGCCAACGGATGATTTACAATAACGATCACAGTACAACAACGAGCGCATGAAGAGAACGAGAACGTTTATGAGTCACCGACATGATTTCAGCAAAACATCAATGATCCACAGTTTGTATCCCGTAAGGTCGCCATACTGCCCTTGCCTCAGTCAGCTTTGATTTGTTATCTAGTTCAACTTCTGTTGTGATCAAATGTCTCTTGAACGATCTTGTAAAGGCAGGGCTTCAAGGTGAAGAGAAGGAGCACTTTTATGTGTCAGCAAAAAGGTGTTTCATGCCAAAGAGCGTGCAACAAAATATGTGAGGACAGAGGAGAGCTATTGTTGTCCTTCCTTGAATCAAAGAAAATGCCAGTGACTTTACCATTAAAGCAGTAACGTCACAGGCATTTTCGTTGATTCAGGGAAGGACGACAATGTTTTTGTTTGATAAGATTACTGCAATCCGGAAGAAACGAATCATCTAGGAAAGTTGTATGACTGAGTCGGAAGAAACTAAAGGTCGCTACCTAATTCATCAGGTACCAGAGATCAAAACTAAAACTGAAAAACAGGCCTAGCAATGTGCACTTGAATTATTTGACTGGATCAAGGACAGAAGAATAGATATCAGCCTCGAACTAATTGACGATGATCTGTCTAATAAAAGGTCTGACCGGAAAGGTGGCATGCATCACTATGTTGAAGAATTCCTCAATCACAGACTTTTTAGATCTTTCTGATCCCTTCACATCAACGAGTTGCCGTTTCGTCATATTGTGGTAAAGTTTAATGGACTAACCTCTTTGGATTAAGGCTTGTGGGGTGGAATTGATAAGCTCTTTTCTAAAGTTGAGACTCTACAGCAAAACATTTTTGGGCCAAAATCACTTTTCAAACCTCTTGTTGATATTAGCGAAGATATAAGAAGTTGGTAAGCACTGACATCGTAATAGCATGGAAGTATCTTCGCACAGTAGTGAAAGGCAAGTTCGATTCTGAGTAGCGGCTCTTGAATGTTGATAAGTATTTCACATAAGGTAGCTAACTTGTGCCATGAGGGCTTGCTGCTGTATGCAAGCTAGCATAATCTTGTAACTGTGGATAGGGAGGTTTTGAAGGTTCTTGCAAACAAATTAACGCAAGTTTGCCTTTAAGTGTTTATGAGATCAAGGGTAAACATGGGATCAAGTACGAGCCCTAGTATCTGCTAAAGGTATTTTGACTTTCAATATAGCAAGATGGAAGAATCAAAGATTCCTCACAGCTTTACCTCACAATAGTGCTTTGGTAGGTTCATCGTGGGGAAGTTCTCGGCGCGTTTCCCTGTTCTGAGGAAGTAGGAGAGATAGTCTTTGCGGTTGATACGATGCCAAAACTCAGGGCTGGAATTGGCAATGCATTCACTTCTGTGCAGCCTTTTAAGGCCATAGAAAAAGTGATTCTCAAAACACCTAGGGAATGGAAGACAGAGAACATCACTAAACTGTTTTTTACAACAGAAATTCCTATCGCTCAATTGATGCATTAAAACCAGCTCCTGTGCTGCTTCCTCTTTATTCACTGTTCTCTCAAAGTTTTGAAGAACCAGTCAAGTTGATCACTAAAGCAGCTGAGTTACTATGTGAATAAGAAAAGAGAAATGGCTTTATTGAAACGCAGATAAGAAATCGAGAAATAATGCCTTCAAGACAGAGAACAACTTTGTAAAATTGTATTAAGCTTGGTTTGTAGTTGTCTGGAGTACTGTTTTTGTTCTTCAAAAAGATAATGTGGTAACTAGTTTTTTCCAAGTTCTACATTTTATCTCATTAACTTGGCTTCCTTTTATACTTGGTACTTGTATTGAAATAAGTGTAATATACTGCTTTAGAGGCTAGTTTAGACGACGGTATTGCTTTGTTTTGCTTGAATCGTATATTTCAATAAATTAACAAATGTTTTAATTTGATACTAGCGGTCTCTAAGATTTTAGTAATAAGCAAGTACTATATGGGTAATATGTACGTCGCTGTACTCGTAGTGTAATTTTAGTTCTTATTTCCTTGTGGGATAAGCTAAATATCTTACAAAATTAACTGCAGAAATGAATTTTCTACATCCAAATACATCGGAGTTCTACAAGTGCGAATCAATGATTGAAAAATTAGGCCTTTCGCTGACACGTGACATACCCTAATACCTATATCAGATAAATAACTAAAAAGTACTGCGCTTCTCGTACCAATTCAGCCAAGATAAAAGTACCGTCAAAAGTACAACAACACTTAAAGCGGTACTTTTAAGAAAAAACATTTTATAGTGTTTAATCGAGAGTGATTTTAAATGTCTCGGAGGAAGTTATTCTAAAGCATTTAAATTCACCCTATTGGCAATACCTGGGAAAAGGCACTGGTGCGTCCAAAAATTTTGAAGGTGGCGGGGCATAAACTACTATTTCAGAATAAATCTCTTTTTAGAGGTCATCAGCTATTGGCCGAAAACAGAACGTTTTTAAGTAAAATATGATTGATGATCATTATTTTTCAAGGCTCATCTCATATAGGCGAATAAGCTGAAACTTTTGCCGAGGAAAGGCTAAATGGCACAACGCTTCGCCTTTTGAACACATAATTGGGAAACAAAGTAATAAATTATAAACCAAAGTCTGACTTCATTGTATCAGTGGTCTTCAAACTTTTTTTCTGGCCAAAATCTTTTTCTTATTTGCAATGTTGAAGGACTCCGTATGTTTATCCTGACTTTATGAAAACAATGATGTTTTTATATTTTAAAGATTAACTTTTGTTGAAGACTTTTTCTGTGATGAAAATTTTTTTGGAGATTGACTTGTGGCAGAAGCTCTTTTGTTTCTTTCTTTATGATGATAAACTTATTTTTAGAGATTACAGCCAATGACTAATAAACATAAGGTTGTTCCGTACCTTTGGGAAATTACTTACGAACCTCTGTTTGAATATCACTTCCTCATATCAGGTTATATTATTATGGTAGCAATTTTTGAATTCTAAATTGCACAACTGTTAGTCGTTTTCTACGGGTGTTTAATTTTTTATACAGTAGGTTCAATGGGCCTCCATCAACTTCAAACGCGAGAGTAGTCGAGAGCGGAAAACCTATTGTCAACACGTTATGCTCTAAACCTATAAGCAGGGCTTTCATATCGTCCACACTATCAAAGTTTAACCAAAGCAAAAATAACTTTAGAAATGCTGTTCTAATTTTAACTTAATTCTTTGCTGGCATATTGTCAATCCAAAGCAATTGCTGATCGGATGTGGTGGCAGCAAGTCAACATATAATCGGTCAAATAACTGATTGATTAATTGCCTTTATTTCACCGTGTACAACACAACGCAGAATATTTAATATTACAGCACAACAAAGGCGTGCAAATGTGCGTCTCGGACTTAGGCCACGAAGCAACAAGAAACCCAAAAGTTTTCTAGTTAAAGTTGCTTCCTAATGATGCAAAAAATCGGTGCAAGAGCATGTAATGATGACGCTTAATGTAAACCCTCAAAGGTGTTGGTGAGCTTGCACGAACACAAAACAAATGCGCGCGCCGATCGACATTGACCGAGTAGGCAACTGTTATGACGGCTGCTGTATGCCAGGCCGCAATGAATCGGCGCACACGAAACTCCCCGCGCTCAACTAAGTTTCATGAGTGCATATGTTACACATAAATAGCATAGCTGAAAAACGTCACAAAATAACAGCAAAGGAAAAAATATTTCGACCAACGCTAATACTGAAAGAAGGGAACATACAGTACTTTTTAGTGTTTCTTCATTGACCTTGTTTTCAGATGTTTTGTGAAAAAAACCAACTGCATGCTTTTTAATTCTTCGATTATTTCCAGCCAGATTTTGGAGCTACAAATGATTATTTGATTTTGAGGCATTGTTTTAGAGACTCTTGATCGAAAATAAAGGGATTTACCGGTATGTAGTTGTCTAAGATTGGGCCAAGACTGTTGTGCCTATCAGTTAAAATATAACTTTTGGAATGCTCTATGATTCTTGAAACACAATATAGTGACTGTTCCAATTATTTCTTGATGGCAGTTGTGCCTTGAACAAAATCCTCGAGAGCTGCAGGTATTGTGGCTGTGCAAGAGGGATACTCCGTCTCATATATAGACCAAGAAACAACTCTTTATTTCAGGCATTTCAATGACACACTGTCAACTAAATAGAAAATTAATTCTTGCTCCAAACTATGAAAAATATCTATGATGTCAATGGAGCAAAATC
Organism: Trididemnum clinides; assembly: GCA_963675345.1. Lineage (NCBI taxonomy): Eukaryota > Metazoa > Chordata > Ascidiacea > Aplousobranchia > Didemnidae > Trididemnum > Trididemnum clinides. The sequence continues at coordinate 17,952,746 of OY776285.1, read as the reverse complement.
TTTCCTTTCATCGTTTGCAAACCGCGTTCTTTGTGCCACCTCTTTGAGGAATTTTGGCTTAAGTTTTTAGTTATAGCTGACTTTGTCGTTCGTACAAAGCAATCAGTTCTCCAAAATATTATCAGTTTATCACATACAATCTCAACCATTTTAAGTCATTAAACTTTACAACAGCAAAGAAATTTTAAAAATTCAATAAGGGTGGTTTGTTTAAATTTTAACCTATGCCCACCTTTTTTTTCAAAAAAGTCTTTTCTTTGTAATTAAACTTTCAAAATACACTTTTGGCTGAATTTTCCCTGTGATTACGTTTTCTATAAAAACTGTTCACTACTTTTTGTGGTTTACTATTCTTGAGAAAATTTTTCAAAAATCTAAAGTAATTGTCAGCTTTATGCTTGGCATCTACCTCAGTGCTGCGAGTGCTACCAGAATTGTGTAAAAGAAAAAAAAAGCAATTTTTTCGTTCAATAGTATTACGACCGGCCAAAATAGCAAAAAATGTTCCGTAGTTACGATTCAAGCGCAATATTTAAAGATTATCCTCGAAATAGGTACAAAAAAAAATACAGCAATACTGCCTATCTCTGTATATATCGTAGCAGATTAATGGGTCCGAAAAAGAATTGACAGTAAAAAGGACTACCGACTCTTCCTTTTGCATCGCAATTAAATTAAACAGAAACAAAGGCTGTGTTCATACATAGCGGTTTTCGCCATGAAGAATAAAACTCTTTACCGATATTTTGACCTGATTTTGAGACAAAGTTTCGCAGATTGATACACTACCGAGGGAAAACAGAGCGTCGGTCTTTTCGCATTCAGTATCAAGCAGCGAAATTTTGCCCAAAAACCTGCTTTAAATATCGACAACGCTTTATTCCTGGTTACAAAAACCGCGATGCTCAAGTGCAGCCAATATCAATAGGTCTATATTCGATCGCAGCGACGACCCCATTGCACTATCCTTCGTTTTATCTTGTTTCTCATTTTCTTTTTTATTCGTTCCACCATCGTAGTTGTGCAGATGGGAGAGCTCCCAAAATGTATTTTGTTATCTTCCAACGTATCAGGGTCGATGCAACTTTCGCACAGGCATCTCGTTTCTACCAAGTAGATTGGTTTCCTGCAAACCGAGATAAGAGTCAACGTTTATTACTTTTGAAGCTCTATGGTCTCTTTAAAACAGTTAGTAATTCTTTAACTTTATTGAGCGGATATGAAGAAGGGATCCAAATTATCGAACAAAAGATAAACCGAGAATGTGGCGCGTTATAAATATCCTTCACGGTTTTTGAGTCAGCAATAATTTACCATTTTATTGAAAATGGCGTGTGCAAAGTGTGGCTAATGCCACATGCTGTGGAAACCACAGCTTTGTTTGCCAGCGCTGCTTGCAATTTCAAGTTCTGTTCAGTTTTTTCATAAAGCTTCCAATAAAAATATTAAAGATATATTTTGTTGACCAAAAGAAGAGCTACGAAGATTTTATGATATAGCCAAACACTTTTTCAGATGAATTGCACGTTATTAAGTGATCGGTAAAGAATATGCATCATCGCCTTTTTTGGTAACGGAAGCAGTTGGATCTATTTTTATGACATGCATAGGTTTGATTTTTTCCAAAACATAGGTCGCCTACAGTAAAACCAATCACACAAAATGAACGTAGAAAACCTGCCTCATTTCTGCTTGTTTTTTCTTGATTGTATTCAATTGTTGAGCTGGATATGTACCGAACTTCTATCAGCAGCAACTTCGACGCTGGTCGCTACACAAACTGTGCTTCGTTTAACAGCAAATCTCTACCTGTGGCCAGAGGATGACAATATGTATTGCAAAGCTACAAGCTTTACCAACTTTTGAGTCCTAACTGTGACAATATGTTTCCTCGGTTGGAAACTGCTTTTGTTCATGTATTTTGCATGATAGCATAAAGTTTAAGACAGGTTTTACTAGAAACTGATCTAGTACTAAGAGGGTGGTGCTGTTTGGCGATTAATTTACTTGGTTGTTTTTTGCTCTTTATTTTCACCATGATTTGGTTAGTTTCATTGTGATTCTCGGTATACTTAATGTATAAAAGATGATCGTGTATTTTTTGTTTTACATCGATTTCTGAGCAAAGTAAAAACCAATGGCAAGCAAAACTGAAAGAAACATGAGCATGAAGGCTGGTTTCCATTAGGCGTGGATTGCAGGCGTAGCGCGAAAAATTCTTTGTTTCTCTATTTAGTGACGTTTATGCGCGCCCGGCGCCAAAGAATTTTTCGCGCTGCGCCTCCAATCTACGCTTAATGGAAACCAGCCTTAAAAGTTGACGCAGAATTGGATCAAAGTTGTGCTAAATACTTCATTTACTTTTTAAAGATATTTATAAAAAACTTTGGTGGCGAAATAATCTTGAATTTGATTGCTTGCCGTCAGCGGCGAAAGCAGGGGGGTTCTGAACCTGCGCCCCCTCAGAAACAATGAAATGTCTGTTTCAGCAATTATTTGCCAAATATCATCCTCGCACTCCCTCAAAAAGTTTTGAACGTGATTGTCAGCTGCCATGATTGTAACAGAAATGTGAATTTGGCAAATTTTTGCGCTTTGGTCAATCGATGTTAAAAAAAAGGTCATCCACCTTTTTTCGGCAAATTTTGGACCATCGCCGACATTGGCCTTCAAAAACATTAAAATTGACCCTGTCTTATCGCGCACAAATTTGAGCACTGCGTTCATCGTGCACCAATCCCCACAAATAAATGTCTCGCGCCCTCTACGCAAGAAATTTCTGCCTACGTCCCTGCACGCAATACTAAATCTAAGTGAGTGCTTGGCATTGCTTTGTGCTTAGCATTCGGTCTGAAACTATTTTGTGGCTTCCTGTAGCTCTGTAGATGCTATAACTGCTACTATCAAAGTTACACCGGGATTTGGGGATTGGGAAGATCTTGTCACAGCTCAACCTCAATCGCATTATTCAGCAATCCAAAGGTAACTTGAATATGAAGATTTATTGATTGATGGTAGAAATATCCAATGGCTTTAAAATTATGGTGATACTGCGGCAGGTTTTCCAAACTTAGAATTAAACAACAACAAAAAAAGCAAACATGCTTTCATAACATTTAAATGATAAACAGCACTAATTCAGTTGTAGCACATATGGTTCATCTCAAATGATTTTTGCCTATTACAGTATTTTACACCGAAGAACGCATAAACAAGTTAATTGATAGGAACACTTGCAACAAATAAACGCCACTAAAAGCGTACACATAAAAACTAAATTTACTTACTGGCTGTTTGTGTCTTCCGCAAACTGAGAGCATGCCAATTCTTTGTAGCAGCGCGTTGAGCACCTTAGAATTTAAACCAAAAAGGGCGAGTACGGCGCGCCGTTCGCTTATATCAGGGGTGGGCAAAATTTTTAGCTGGAGGGCCGCATTGATCACTGAAGAGTTGGCCAAGGGCCAGTGCTCATAAAAGTGTCCAAAAAAAAAAGGTCACACCTTCTTGCATTGTCGTATTATAGAGCGTGGACATGATGGTCTCTCAAAAAAAAAAGGTCATCGCCCTCTAATTGGACGGAAGATGCGTCTGTACAAACTGACAAATGCCTTTTTCATCGTGGCATGTAAAGTTTTTGGCTTTTTATTACGGCAATTGTTTCCCCTCCTATCATCGTCACTCAGGTTTACTGAAGTTTCAAAAGTGTTCGCGGGCCATACAAAATGCTCTCGGGGGCCGCATACGGCCCGCGGGCCGTAGGTTGCCCACCCCTGGCTTATATACTTCGTAGCATAATAAAATTTACACAACTCTGAATCTTCGAAAATTTTCAGAACAATGCTAACAGTTCACAACGAATGGAAAACAATTACGATTTTAGAAACCTTGTTTTTGCTTAAACAGGTTGTCAACTGCAGACAAGCAGTCAAGCTCTGCAAGAGACATAGTTAAGACAACAGAAATTGTGATGGAATGTTCTCAAGATTTCTGACTATAAAATGTATTTATGTTTCTCGTAAAAAATTCTGTCCCTAACAGATGTAATGGATGATTAAATACCGCCAGTTTCAATGTTGCATGTCAAGAACCTTTGCAAACTCGGTCATACTCCTCTATTTTGTTGAAAGTGTCAATAATTTCTCGATGATTTGCGTTTGAACTCGGAAATAAGAAGGCAAGAGCCACAAAAACAATTTGAGAACAATTCATCACCAAAGCGTTTCTTTTGTTATTTTTTGTCGAATGTTAACAAAAGATGTCACCGCAGTGCGTTTATCCTTTTTGACGTAAAAAATGTGGGACGTTAAAGGTCTGCTAAGTTTAAGAAAACGTTGTGTCTGACACACTCGGCCAAGCTTCACTTTTGTCTGTCTAAAATTGATTAGTCATCAAAATTTTCGACTTGTAATTTAATTTCTTTCGAAGCCGTTGTTACTTATTCACGTCACAATTGCTCAGATGTCAAGTTTTTATAAAGTTTATTACACCTTACATGTGCATAAAAAATGTAATAATGCTCTTTTGGATAATATCTAAAAAATGTTTTTTCTCTTCCCACTTCAGCACAATGTCACATCGTTAGAAAATATTGCACCCCATAAATGTATTTTAAAATTTTTATGATGCTCTACTGATTGAGATGACACTTAGTTTGTAAAAGTTGCTTGCTATAATTACAAGTTAAATCTTAAGATGCTTTACCTCTTTGTCAAAGTTATACAACTAATTACATATAGGTCATAACCAACATATTTTGCAAAGCATCATATTTATAATGTCAAAAATACATAAAAAAGAAGAGTGTTTTCTAGCAAGGTTCACCAAATATGCGAATTTCGTTTGCATTTTTCGCAAGTTAGAAATTCGCTGCGTTATTCAAAATGTGTCCACCTTCTTAGCAAGCATTTCTTCTTTGGACGGTCGCGGTAGCAGCAACCCTAATTCGTAAGCAAGCAGTAACAGCAATTCTAACTCTTTCTTCAGCTACAATTGGTTAATGAACTGATGACATCTAAAATATTTTTCACTCGTTTTCTTTTCACAACGATCGCGAGAAATCTTCCGAAAAATTTCCCCTTCTTCCTGGCAGAAAAATTTTGCTTTCTATAAACTAAAGAGCAAAAATATCTGGTGTAAATATTTGCTTTCAGCAAGACAACCTATGAAAGTATTCTGGTCAAAGGAGAAAAACAAATTGCAATCCGTTAAGAGCAATGTGGCATATAAAAAGTCGCCACTCTTATACTCATGTTACATCGTACATTGCGCAGAACAAAAGTTTCCATGTTTGGATTTTAGCCAGAGAGGCTAACTCAAAAAATATGCTATATTTTTCTCCACTAGCTGTCCATTTTAGGACTCGTTGTAGACGTTGGCTTTGCTTTTGGGAGTCGAATGAAAACGGTGAAAGTCGAAAATGTCCTGCTAGTTTGTTTTCACACATTAATATAAAAATTGCTCAGACAATACAACAAAGCGATGAGGGCGCGATAAAAGAATTGCAATCTTTTCATCCTTTTCATCTCACGACACAGTGAGCTGAACAATGCAATGATCAAAGCACGCCATCAGTATCTAAGAAAACATTTGATTGTTTAAATTAAAAAAAAATAGGAATGATAACAATGTGTTTATGGGTTAAAAAGAACTAACAATTTATTAATTCAATTTTCAAAAGTTTGTTGTTGATCTTGGTTTTCAATAGAATTTGAAAGTTTTGTACATGTTATTCATTATTACCAAAAAACAAGATATCATGGGAAAAGCAGCCTTGTCTAATGGCCCCTGCTTGAGCAAGGATCGCGGCACACCCACGGATGCTTCACTGCACACAGGTTGAAAATTACTGCTATAAACTATTAAACGTCAATTGTAAAGTACTTGGTGAAGAAAAATTTTGCAGATCTTAGGACATATTGTGCTGCAAAGGAAACGTTTTTCCTTTCAGAGACATAACAGCCGCAAAAAACATTTTTTGTTTTTATCAGACAGCAACAAAAGCTTTATCACTTTGCCAAGACAAATCATACTGCAACGAAAACGTGCTTTCTTTCCAACGACAAATCACGCTGCAACGAAACCATTACTTTCCCAAGACAAATGATACTGCAACGAAACTATTAGGTATTACTTTCCCAAGAGAAATCATATTGCAAGGAAAACAGGGTGAAGTGCCTTTTGCAAAATAGTGCTAACTGTAAAATAGTGCTTCGTGCAAAACATGTTAGGAAATTTTATCGGAAACATTTTATGGAAAACCGAAACTTGTAGAAAACATTTTAAAAAAAACCGTAACTCGCCGCTTACGATATGTTCAGAAATGTTTGTGTTTTGCAAGTAGCACTATTTATAAGTAGCGCTATTTTACTCTGAGCTCTGTTTTACAACGTTTTGCATGCAGCGCGATTTGTCTTGAGAAAGGAAAACATTTTGCTTGCAATGCAATTTGTCTTTGGAAAGAAAAAATCGCGTACTCTACAATCGGCATCCCATAATAAACAACTTTTTTTAAACTACATTTTAATGACAGATTTGCAGAGCTGATTAATTTTTGATTTATTAACTCTTTCGTTCCCACGCCGGTAAGATTACCGGCAAACAAAAAACAGGGTTTCGTTCATATTTTTTCAAAATGAGTTACAACATCAGTTTACTAAAAAATGGATTTGTGACTTTATTTCTCATCCGATTTTTATGAAATTTTCAAAAAATTACGCTTTATTCCTCATGTATTGGAAGATGTACAATCTGTGCTCTAACTCTTGGATTTTTATACCCAAAAAGGGTCAAAGAGACCAAGAATCCAGGTGCAGAGAACAAAAACTGCAAAATTTTCAGCAGACACGTGCAAAAGTCAACTACCTTAAAACCAAATCATGATACCATGTTTCTACAAAACCAAACTCTTTATCATTAACACAGTCTAAAAACTACTCTTTTGGGGCATCATTGGACAAAACTTCAAGCAATAGTAATGAAATTTATTTATCAAAATTTTCAAATTTTTAAGGGGTCTCAAAACCCCCAAACAAATTTGTATGGTAAGTAGATAAAAGTAGATTTAGTGCATAAAAAATGTGATATGTTGCTAAATATTGGTCTCATTTGAAAGCTTAGGAAATTTGCTTTCCAGCAATAAGTTATATATCCAATTTTGTACTGGTTCGCAATAGAAAGTTAAAAAATAAAAAATCATTTCAACTCATTTTTTACATAATACCATTCTGGGACATAAACCTTTCTGGTTTTTAACCCCCAATATTACTGTTTTATTGCAGTCAAACTTACAGACTGCCAGAAAGATGCAATTTGATTTGACCAGTGATTTTCTTCTTCAACAGCGGTTCATATGACCAAAGTGGCGAAAAAGATGCCAGGCCATGGAATTTAGTTTAAGGAATAAAATGAAATAAATTAATATAACAACTTGGGATTCCAAATAGGAACTAAAGAGAATGAAACCAACTCAATAAGCAGGAAGTTCATTCGTCTAGCAGAAAAGAGGTCGTTTAAATTATGATTAATTTTTTTTTGTAAAAATTGTTGCCTTTTCCAAAATGTTAAGTTTCATTGAGACCTGACAATCCTTAGTTTCAGAAAGCCTCTTAGACCCCCAGTGAAATTGTAAAAAAATGTTAAAAGTCGATGTTTTGCCAAAAAGCGTCATATTAGGCTAAGTTGATCATTCTTAAACTAGGGATAACTAGGGATAAATTTCAATAACTGGAAAAGATTCTTGGGACATCTACAGTTTCATCTCGTTAACTCGGACAGCTAGGGGGAAGAGTGTCCGTGTTAGCCGATTGTCCGACTTAACCGACGGCCTATAGACCATAGCTTATAAAGATGACTAGGGTTACGAAGTTTAGTTATAAATGCCGTTATTATGTAGGCTATTTTGTTTCATTACATTTACCTTCATAACACGTAAAAAGTAGATTTATTTATTTATATATTAATTTATTTTGTTTATTCAAGTAAATCACCTGACGAAGGCTACGTTGGGCTAGCGTAGCTTAGCAAACAAACCTGTACCGATATCGACTGTTATTATCGGCTACTACCAAGGTTATTTTCTTTTACCATACCTTCATAACATGTAAATAATTATGGTACAGTACATCTGTACCCTGTAAATGAATATATAAATAAATAAATCTGCTTTTTTACATGTTATGAAGGTAAATGTAGTAAAACAAAATATCCTACCGTAAAACCTCTATTTGAGCGTCACCTCTATTTGAACGCCACCTCTATTTGAACGCCACCTCTAATAGAACGCCACTATAGGGAAAGGGCTGAAAAATAGAGCGCCACGCTCTAATTGAACACCACCTCTAATTAAACGCCACCTTGATGAATTCTTCTATTTTGGCAATAGTTACGGCTGAAATCGCCTTTCTAGGTGTAAGAAGGGAAGAATGGATTGTCGAATTGCACGTCTATTTTTAGATGCTAGGAAGTCCCATTCTATGGAGCTACATCGCACGTATTTTTTAGACGCTGGGAAGTCCCAACTTGCATCTTTAGCACTGTCGCGTTTAATAGAATTTTAGGTGCTATTTCAACTTTAATTTTATTCTTAAAATTGAGACGACTTATATTATTGCTTGAATAATTAAGTCTGGCTACAACTTAACAACTAGGTGAAGATTGGCTTCTACCAAGATACTTTGAACTGCACACTTCTCGGTCATAAATGTGTTTGATGTTTTTTCTTTTCACTCATAAAATTTATCTTCTCAAAATTCTGACCAGCTAGTCGAAAACTAGAGTGCCAGCCTCCAATTGAACGTCACCTCTAATAGATCACCACTATGGGGGAAAGGATTGAAAAATAGAGCGCCATGGCGGTGAAATAGAGGTTTTACGGTATATAATAACGGCATTTTTAACTAAACTAGTGAGTAAAAAACAAAGTACTACCCGTAATGCGGTCGAAGAAAACTGCTGTTAGGATCCGCATTGAAGAAAACGGCTGATTTTAGGCCAAATATTTTTTAAATTTTCAAACATTTTTTTTCTCAATCTTGGAATGTTTTTCCATTTATTTTCTCGGTCATGGTCCGAGTTAACCGATATCCGGCTTAACAGGGTCCATGTTAACGAAGAGAAACTGTATTTCTTTTTGCCCTTTTTGCATCACATTGCCATTATGGTAAAATAGAAAAATTTGCTCAAAAATGATCACCAACATCATACCGTACCATACAGCAATCTATTACATCATGTCAATAACCCGCGACCGGTTTCGACCTTATTGGATCTCATCAGGCAGGTATAAAAACACTCAATAATAAACATGCTGAAATAAAACAAATTTGCTATTGGGTGAAAAAAAAAATGCAATAAAAACAATATGATACAGCAATACCTATATCATGGGGGTCTCATTTAAGTTGGTAGCAACTAGCAACCTCTATAGTCTATTGCCATTATGGAAAATGACGTTGAAGAATAGGACAAAACTTGTCTGATTTGCGTGATAAAAGGTGTAGTTTAAGGCGTAAAAATTTTGACAGAAAGCATCACTTAAACATAAAACTTTTTTCTTTAACTTAGTTAAATGACTCAGATAACAAACAAATTTTTTTGCAATAAATGTCATTTTTAGGTCCCGAAAACTGAGTCAAAGCAAGGGATTTGTTCATGGTTAAATAACTTAAGCTATAGTTAAATCAATCGTTGCGAATTTATTTCACTTAGGCCTAAAACGGGACTTTTTTGAGATAAAAACAACTTTCAGATTTCCAAAACAAAAACAGAGCAAACAAATTGGCCAAGATTAGTTTTGATTTCCATCTCCATTTTCTTTTGAAACAACAATAATTTTTTATAACTGTTAATTGCTCGAAAGCGTTACTCGGAAAATTGGGTTTTTTAACACTTTCCAAAGATTTTCTTCAAAGAATCGTTCAACACTATTTTGCGATCTACTTTTTTTGAGATACTTTTCGTCAACGATCTGATCGTCAGTTTCGCGCTCGACGTAAGACACAATGCTGCAACTGTTACTAAACGATGTCAAAAAAAATACGCAACTGTTTGCTGAAAAGTACCGGTTCTAATCCTTTTTCAATCTTTGCAGCGAAAGAATCTGGCGATGGGGGGGTAGGAGGAGGGGATATGGCAGCCCATTTCGAACCAGTCATGAATTGCTGGTAGCCCCACCACTGACAAGGCCGATTGCCATTGGTGGGTACCCAAAAGTCTCCTCTTAAGACGTGCTGAGTGAGCAGCTTCACAATTGTAACCCGGTGAAGTACGGGTAGGCCACCTGTCTGCCACATAAAGGCTGAGGCATTCTGTTAAGTGTCTTGCCCAAGGAAACAACAAGCAAGCTTGCCGGCTTGTTCTCCACAGTATCCCTTTTCTATGCGGAGTGCCGAGCAGAGAAGCTGTGGATACCATTTTTTAAAGTCTTTTGAAGTGACTCGACTTAGAGAATGAACCCCAAGTCTACCGCCTGCGAAGCAGACGCTCTAACCACTACACCGGCATTTCCCCCTAGCCTAATTTCAATTAGATTGACGGCGTGAACCTAAATTGCCGTTCGTGCCTTACCTCCATCCCGAGGAAGAGGAGGGGTAATTACAACAACAAAGAATCTCGCGCGAGACGGAGGAATAGATGTTGTTGTCAATTGACTCCTTTCACAGAATAAGAGCATGGTGGAATACCATTAAGTCCCAGAAGATGGGCAACTCTAGGCCTGAACCAGAGAAGAATATGATCGGCAAGAAGATTTGTAGTGTTAACATCAATACCTATAATACGCTGACAACACCGTGTAGTTCGAATCATTTAAGAGGATTGGCAAACATTTCTGGGCAAAGTTGTAAACTCAAGCGCCGAGATGGGGCTTCGATACTGTAACAACTATAAACCATGATAATTAGCAAATCACCAGGCAAGCCAAAATGACATCTAAGAAGTGGAACTGAAGAAATAGAAGAAGTGAAGGCTTCATCTACCTTTGAAATACAATTATCACCAATGCACTTTATGAGGTTGGTATACAAAAACAAATGGTAATTGCTAAATCTGTATTTAACGATATGTGCTCAATTTTTATGAATAGGACTTTGTCCACAAAGCTTAAAGACAGGCTATTTAAGAGCTTTGGGTGGTAAAATTTGACGTATGATTGCGAAAAAAACTTTTTTATTCAAACTGATCAAAAACATTGAGGCATCCAAGATGCGGCTCCTGAGGAGAGTGCTGAATACATCATACACAAATTGAGCCACCAATCAAGAAGTATTAATAAAAACTGAGGTGAAAAGGACCTTCTTTCAGCAATATAAAGAAATCAATTACGATTTTTTGTTGAGGCTGTATCGTACCCGAGATATCGATTGGATTCTTGGTTCGTCATAAAAGTTCGAGAAAAAACGAGCGAGAAGCTGACAACGCTTCACATATTTGGATTTAAAATGCTCTGCAAGGTCAATGCCACTGCTGGAGCCATCAACTATGCGAAAAATAGCCAGTGTTGGCAAGCCACCACAGCCAAAAAGTATTTCACGCCTGATGCTTAACAAATAAGCCACCAAAAAAAGAGACATAAACTAAACCGTTTCACGTTTAATCGTACAATTTTGAAAAAGCCTCTTCAAAACTGGTACGAAGAATGCTGCGATAGTGCTTTCTGCTGCTTATATATTTGAAATTAGTGTTTCGCAAAAAATCGAAACTGGAAAAGGCTTACTGATCTTGTTCTTACCATACGTTTTGGCAAGTTTTTATGACTGAACGTATCACCAATATCGAAATTAAGAGCTATAAGATTTTATTAAAAATAACTTTTCTGAAAGATAATAAAAAATTTAATATCAACATTATAAGAAAGACTTTTTATATTCGATTAAATTACGTAAAGCAAAAAAAAGTCAGTAGGCCTATATTCGGTCGCAGCGACAACCCCATTGGATTTCTTTTCGTATTGTCTTGTTTCTCATGTTCGTTCTGATTCGTTCTACCATCGTAGTTATGTAAATGGGAGAGCTCCTAAAATGTATTTTGTCCTCTTCCAACGTATCAGGGTCGATGCAACCTTCGCACAGGCATCTCGTTTCTACCAAGTATTTTGGTTTTCTGCGAAAAAAAAGAGTCAACATTGATCACTTTTGTAACTCTATGGTCACTTTAGAAGTTGGTAGCAGTTTCAGCTTGAGTAATCAATGAAAAAACCAACTTTAGCTTCATTGATTGCTTAATGAGAACAGAGAATCGATTTAGCTTATCCAACAAAAAATACGGGGAGAGTTCGAGATAATTGTGACAATTGTGACAGATTTCATGAACAGCCTTTAAATGTTCTCGTGATCGAAAACTGAACATATATAAATTTCGCTTCATTTTTGTTGGGCAAAAGTTTATTAGAACATGCAGAGCTATAAGCTAAACTAACCTTTCATGTCTTACTGTTATGATATATTTCCAGGGTGATATACTGAGTTGGTTAATGTATTTATCATGTGATACATTAATTTTTGGACAGGTTTTATCATTTTTTTGACGAGGAATTGATCTGGTACCAAGCGAGTGATGCTGTTTGGAGGTTAATTCACTAGATCGGTTCTCCTGCTCGGTATTTTCCCCATTATCATGGTTAGTCTCATTGTGTATCTCGAAATACTTGATATACGATGGGAGATCGTGTATTCGTTGTTTCAGCTCGAGGATTTCTGAGCAAAGCGAAAATCCATGGCAAGCAAAACTGAAAGAAACATGAGCATAAAAGTCGGCGTAGAGCCAAAATTGTGTAAAATATTTTTTTTACCAAAATAACCTCAAATCTTGAAACATGAAATCAAAGTACGTGCTTACCACAATTTTGTGATTAGCATTCAGGCTGAGATCATTGCATGGCCGTTTGCAAGAAGCCATAGCTTAGCTTAAAACTTGTTGTTGCAAACCTGCACTTTCGCCGGTTTTGGTCATAAAAGAAAAAGGAAATGTAGTTTAAAGCTTCATATGTGCATCCTGGCCGCATTTTATTTACGTTGGTTTGAAGAGATGCAACCGGAACATAATTCAACAAAAATTTTATTTATTTACTAATACTAACTTACTGTTCTAGATCGTTGAAAATATTCATGACTTCTTGATAATTAGCGCTTGAACACATAAATAAGAATGCAAGAGCCACAAAAGCAGTTTGGATACGATTTACTACCATGACGGTTGTTTTCCTTTCTTCCTCTTGACAAGTGTTTTAGGAAAATATGTCAGGGAAGACCAAGTACGTCGCTTATATATGGGCCATATGTGACTCATAGGAACAGCTAGTAAAAAAGCACTGTAGTTGACATATTTGATTAACTTTCGCTATTGTTTTGCTAAAGTCGATCAGTCATCAAAATAGAAAACGTGAAATTCAATATCGCTTCCGATGCCATTGCTATGTCTTTACGTCACTATTTGCTGCGGTGTCTTAGAAAAGTTTTTTTGTTAGGTCTATAACGGCGTATGTATTGCAGCAGTATTTCTTGAACTGTGTACCGCGGTTTTTTTTAATACTTGATATTTATGCATTTTTTCAGGCAAAATTGAATAAAGGCTGCCATGAGGTAATGGTCGATAACGGCCATGAATGGCGGGTAGCATTGTAGGTGACAGCGAGAATGGTAATGATCTTTTTTTCTTGAAGATCACCAATTTTTTAGGCAACGATCTCCGGAGATCGTTTTCTGTTGCCGGAAAAATTGTTGATCTCCAAAAAAATGGTTATCACTATTCTCGCTGTCGCCTGTAATGCTGCTTGCGATTCACGGCAGTTATCGATCATTGCTTCATGGCAGCATTTACTCAATTTTGCCTAAAAAATCGTATAAATATTAAGTATTTTTAAAAACCAGTTGCCCACACGGAAACGCTGGCATAAAGCATGACTTAACCGTAATCAGCGCCTTATGCATTTCTGTCGTATCGATCTGACAGCTAAGATAGATGGTTCTACTACATAAATCAAAGGGGTATTGTCATCGATATCGACATTGTGAAATACGACGCTTGTATGGCAGCGATCCTAATATTTTATATCAATTAATACTAGATCTATAGTGTGCTATAGCGTAAGCTAACTAAGTTACAAGCAATTTCAGAAGTTACCTGCCTCGCGATGGACCTATGCCATATACTGTGTTGTGGCATAGATTACATTTGATGCGCCTGACAAATCGGTATATCAGTAGAATTCATAATTGGATCTATATCTAGATGTCATAACTGTCGGTATGTAAAAAGCGCTGGGAGAAAATTTGATCTAAACGCAAGCTGAAAATCAAATCAAATGCCGGAGTGGAATGCAGGCATATTATTTACAAACAAAATTGATTTTCTCGGAACATGTTGCTGAAGTTTCCCTGACATAAACAGCAAATATACAGTAACATAAATTTAAACCACCCAGAAAACAAATAGATAAAAGATTCACCCAAAATAACAAAAAAGAAAAAAACAAATCAATCGAGCAAAATTTAAAATTTAGAACTCCGACATTTTGACGAGCTAAATGGTGCTTAATTTCATAAAAGATGATAAGAACTGCTGATATGAAACACAAAATTAAATTAAACACACTCCAGCAAACTATGTGTAAACGTAAATATAACGACGGTCTAGTCACTCTAGTCTAGTGTGTCAGAGCTCAATAATATTAGCAATATTGATATCAGTTATAAAAAATCCATACTAGCTCGCTATGGTTCGTAATTATAAAATTGCATCACAGCGAATACTTCAGAGTAAGCATAAGGCATAACTTACTTAAACGAGAAACTAAAACTCCTTGGAAAGCAAAGTCCAAGAAAAAGCAGTTGGACAAAAAAAAATTACAAAACATTAGGAAAGCAAAACATTTCAAAACGTAGAGCACGGCACGCTTTCTGCTTTATTTGAATAATTTTTTCCTTTTGCTGAAGGGTTTCCACAGCACAAGTTTCTACGCTTATCTCATGAAATCTTTGCTTGTTTCCTAAAGTCAAAACAAGGGGTCAATATAATACCGCATGTGAGAGTGAACGACTTCCACCTAGAAAAGAAAGCATGTAATTAGATATTGGTTTGTAATACACTAGCGGCTTCTACTCATCCCCAGAATTTTAGTTTCGTATTTGGTACCGTAGGTTCAGTGACGTGGCAAGAAAAAGTGTTTGGGAGGGGGAATTTTGTCCAAAAATTTTATCAATTCTAATCGACAAGTTGGACCAAATTTATGACATTTTGTTTGTATGTACATTTAGATCAATTTTCAATCCTAAGCTGCATGAAAATTAACTAATGAATCAAGGTTGAAGTCAATAAACTCCAATGCAACTAATGTCTGTGAAAAAAAAATATTGCCTCAGTCTGCAGTCATAAAAAATGCTAGAGAATCATTGGTGTTTCAGTTTAATAAGATTGAGTAGAACGTATTTCAAAAAGGCATGGCCCTCTGTCCTTCCCAGTTCAGCCAATTTTGCGCAATATAATTGGGTGAAATTAATTGTTTTTTCTAAAACACGCTTTATACTGGTATACTTTTTTATAGATAACTTAGGATAGCGCAGTAAGTTTCTAGAGACTGGGCGCCTTTATTTTGTGTTTTGCAAATTGATAGAGTATAACTACTTAACGGGTGCAGATAGAAGGCAGAACTAATCTGGAACGACAGAGACATGACATCAAAACAAAATGTCGATACATAAAACTGAAAGCCTCACCAAAGCAATTATCAATAAATACTCAAAAGTATTTGATGGTCTAAATAGAGATAGAAAACGGCGGTTGCCATGAAAACACCATGAAAATCGAATAAAACGAAATTTAGAACTTACCAAAAACTACTGGAATTTTGTTGGTCTATGAAGATGTTAGTCATTTAGAATCCGATTCCACTGAAAACAAACATCCTTTAACAACACTACGTGTATCCCCTGACCGGTCAGGCTGAGGTTAAAGTTCCTCAAATCGATGCCATAGCAACATAACGGCATTAAAAATGCAGCATTTTTACGAGTAACAATCAAAAACGAATCAAAGCCTTCAATTTGTGAGCATTTTCGAGCTTCCCAGACGGTTTGCACCACAAAACCAACAGTAACCAATAATATCAAGTATATTGCTCAACAAACTTCATTTGGTGACATTAAGGCACAGATCGTCGCTATGTCTGCAAAAAAACAAATATATCCAAACAACTGAAGCTATTTTTATTCTGAGTAAACAAACAGCCCGTTATTCCAGGTACATTTTTTGGTCATTTTAGACATGCGTCTTCAACCCATTCTAACTTCATCAAACCGTATGCAGTTCCCTTATTGCCACATCAGTTTTGTTTAGGCACAAGTCGTCGCTATAGAAACTAAGCAGCAACAAAATACAAATACTTAAAAAATTATTCCCACAAAAATCGAGGGTTTCCACACGTCTGCAAGCATTTTGCCCATGTCAGACGGTTAGTAATTTGATCCAATCCCTGCACGGCCAAGTCATTCCGTACAATGCACATAAACATTTATTGAGGCGCAAAAAAGTGCTAAAGCGACTAAATGACTACAAGCGTTATCCAACAAACAACTTTAGAGTTAAATATCGCGGGGCTCCTTCGGTTCCATGAGCTTATTGACCATCTCAGACGGTTTGCGCCACGTATTCGACTCGGTTTAAACATGGCAGATTCATTTCGTACACGCCCCGTAAATATTTGTTGTATTTGCAAATTGCTATCACAACAAAAAAATTACAAGGTTTAGGCATCGCGCGACCTGGTCTTTGCGCCAGAAATCGCGGTCTAGTGAAAGTTGCTTTTGCACTTATTTGGGCAAACGGCCTAAATACGATTACTGCATCACGACTTGTAGCAATGAAAGACAATTAAATAAATATTTGTGTAAATGTTTTGTTCTGCAAGCTAGCAAGATGATTGGATCAGATGTAGATCTATTTGTATTTCTCAGTTTTTGGAAGGTCGACTAAACAAAATTTTGGTCAGTCTACAAACTTTAGCGTAAGGCGCGGCCAGCTCTTTTTGCAAACTTAAAAATTAGGCAAAATGTTGACAGTTTTACTAAAAAATACCGTTGTAGCCTGTAGCTTCTAGGCGCTAAAATCTTGTTTGCATGGCATAGGCACATTTTTGCTATAATATTCTATATTTATGAATAAAGCATACGTAGTCTATCAGACCATACATTATTCGATGTTAATTAGAAATATAAGTAAGTAATACTTTTCTTGTTTGCTATTAGTGTCGGAAGCTTTTATTAAACCAGCGAACACCACGAATATACAGGGGGGTGCAAAAGTAGGTATACAGTTGTACCACATCGGTGAAATTAGTGGCATATTATATAGAAGTGAAAGCAACATTTCTTAAAATAAAAATCCATCTAGTTTTAGTCATTTCGTTTAATTAAAATGCAGGTTTTGTTTTTAGCAAGATGGAGCCCCACTTCATTTTGCTCTCACTGTGCATGCACTGCTTGACTTAATATTTTCCAACTGATGGATTCGACGACGAGGTGCTATTTACTGATCCCGCGCTTGCCAGGTTTAACTTCTATGAACTTCTTTTTTGGGGAACCATAAAGGATAAGGTTTTTGCGCGCAAGCCCCGTACTGTTGAAGACATGATTCAGTTCATTTTGAAGGCTTGTCAGGAAATTGATGCTGGTGAAGACCTTTGTTTTAGAGCGTGCATGAGTGTTCGTTCTCGATTAGAGGAGTGTATGAACGCTGACGGCAAGCAATTAGAGTACCTGAGAATTAGAGCTTCTTATTACGTATGTTTCTTATTACATGTTGTGCAACGTTCGTTTTTTGTATAACAAATGCTGTTAATAATGTACGTGTTAACTACTTTTTATCACTGTATACCTACTTTTGCACCCCCTGTATGTCGGAATCGTATTTTCATAAAATGAAGAATAATCATAAAAAGTCATTTTGCAAACTTTTGAATTTGCTTTACATATCTTTCGCAAAAGGGATCTATTAGATGAGAAAAGACGAAATGTTGAAAACAAATCACTCTTCAGTGTTCACTGTAACTTGATTTGGTCATAAAAGTGGAGAACTGCGCGTTGTAAAGAATTTATAAACTTTTTGCTTTCTGATAATATACAATGATAAATCGCTTCTTGACGAAAGCAAAATCGCAGCGCGAATTCATTTTGTCTCCACAAAAAGAGAAGTTGCAGACTTTTTTGTTATTTTAAATTGTAGTTGAAATTCTGAAAATAATGCTGTGTAATTATTTTATAATAACTTGAAGGCGATTAACCTAATCGTAACCAAAATACGTACTTACATTCAACAATAAATTCTAAAATGTGCAAAGAAAAATAGAAAACCTAGTTCAAGTGGGATCTCAAGTTACTAGCTGTCCACTTGCTAGGGTTGATTCGACTTATCTCTTGGTCTAAAATGCGGAAGAAAGCACGGGCCAAATTGGATAAATAATATAACTCAACGTAATTTTCGTTGAATGGGTGTAAATAGTTGATTTAGAATGTTAAAGGCCATTAAATTTGATTTAATTTTTTGTTTCATCTAGACAGAAATTAAAAGTATTTGGGAACCATACTGAGCAATATCATTTCTTTCGTAAAATTTATCTCTGAAAAATGGTCTTCAAATTGAGAAAGGGCGGAAGCTACGTAATATTGGAAAATAAAAGGTTTTATAAAAAGGATTTAAAAGAAAATCTTCCAATTGAGAAAAAACTCATTGTAGTTTGTCAATGAATTCACCTCAGTAAATATTGGCCGCGAATTTAAAAACGTTGGAAGCACTGGCTTGTGATGATACTTACGATGCTTAGTTTGCCAGACAAAAAACAGATTGGGTAGATCAAAATAAAAAAAATTGGGTCGAACTTATTTAATTAGCTCACGATAGCAAGCACTTCTCAAAAAAAAATGTGCGCCCCTGTGTTTTCTTCTGGGTTTGTTATTGGATGGAACCTTTCCCCCACTTCTTGAATTAAAAGTGGTCTTACTGACTTCATAAGTGCATAAGTGCAAAATCCAGTTTGCGCTCCCTGTATTTCCATTTGTTTCCTCAAGATATTATTAGCTTTTTATTCACGGATATTCACCATAGGATATTATAATCTTTACAATCTATTTCTTATCACTGAACTAGCGCCTAACTACACATTCTTCTCGGACAAAGCAGAATTTGTGCTGTTTTTTCCTAAAATAGCTCCATGCAGTGTTATGATGCTGCTGTGCATGAGACAAAACAGATCTCTATTTGAAGCGCTGCAGATAAAAGAGTAAAAAATTTGCATTAAAATAAAATCGATTTTTGTGACATCAAAAAAGCTCAAATATAACCAAAAACTTTGCAGTCGGAAGCAGCTTTTGATATTTCGCATAAAATAGTTAAACCGCGTTTCATTCGCGTTATTTATTGAGAACATCAAGAAAATAGATTTTACAAACTAGCATTCTTCAAGTTGTTTTCTGAACCCTAAGCAGGTACAGCTTTTTTTTGCAAATAAATGTATCAGATGTTGGATTTCGTTTGATACCTAAGTGGTTTTTTGATAATGTTTTATTATGACGTCATTGGTTATGTCACCCATCCCCCGATGACGCTCACTGCAGAGTTTCCAATTTAAATTTCGTTTTTTGCTCGAAGTATTTTTTTAAGAGTTAACATCTGTGCACATGGGCCCACGCAGAGACAGAACTCTGCGCTGCACTTTAAATCTAGTGTAAAATTAAAAACTTGAAAATAACCATCCTAAAAAATGACAGTCATTTTAGAATAGATCATTTTTCGAGAGATGATTAAATGATGCTATTGACTGCAACACAACAAACAAATTTGTCTTACGATCATATATACTTTGAATCTCAGTAGCAGTCCTTTTTGATTATTAGTGCAATCAAGTTTCCGAAAGCAAATGTGTTGTAATACGAATGACGTTTTGAACACCGTTTCAGCATCACTAGTTTCGCATGACATCATAATTGGATTTTGATCGTACCACAGTCAATCGAGCTGTTTTGCGTCATTCTATTCGTTCTCGGGGGAAAATAAATGTTCAATAAAACTTTCTCTACTTTGTTTGATGCTTAAGACTTAAGAGCAAATAACAAACGCTAACACTAGATACCTTTTTTGTAGAATATCTTTAAAATGCCACTACGAGAAACTTGCTCTCGCACCTCGGAACTTTCTATGTCATGTCGGCGTATTAGGTTTTAACGATGCTTTTTTATCATTTGAGTTGATTTGTAAGCTACCTATTTTTTTTCTTTGCAAATAACTTAGGCAGCTGACAATGCCTAAATCAATCTTGTTAATAAATGGCCGCTATAAAACAAGTTTGGAAACTGGTATTTATGAGTTTGAAATGTTAACAATTGTGTAAACTCTTTGTTAAGTTGCTGGATGGTAATTTGATCCTCAAGTTGCTATGTGTGCGTCATTATATACCCACTTGCCTACACTTCATGGTATCAGTACGAAGATGAAGTTGTACTGCAATCTGAAACAAAAATAGTATGCAATGAAGAAAGTCAACTGTGGTGAGCTCTAATCTCGATGTTTATTGGTAGCTTTTCAGGAATGTTATTGTCCAGTCACCTTCACCGAGTATGTTAAATTTTGTCGATGGCACGAATTGAGAAACCAAAACAAAAAATTGGATTTTGATAAGGCTCGTCAATATGTTTCAGTAAAATATACATATCTGCAGAGCATTTGGATAGTTCATATTTTTTACTTTATCAAGATCCAATAAAAATTTTTGCAGCATCTGCTCGGCTTCGGATTTGTTCGCTTTTTTCCTGGCGCGTTCACGCCAAGACCAAGAAACACAAGCCCAGCTAGGGGCTTTACGTTATATATTTAGGCCTGTAGTTACGAAAAATTCTTGCTAACAAGCCTATTGTTTCAAAGTTTGTTTCTGTAAATACCAATCACCTTTGCGCTTGCTCTCAATTTTAAGTTGTGCCCTGTGCGCTTAGTACACAGGATGGACAGATATTTGCCAAGCTATTAGCTGTTTGTGTGTTGTCCAGTGTCAACTCAAGAGTAGGGAGGTAAGCACGCCCCCTATCTACAGCATAGTTTTTGAAATACAAAGTTTGAGAAAAAATTGAAAGAAGCATGTGGATTTGTTAGTCTTTCTATACAGCTAAATGAAATTGAGGAAAAATGTTTTTAAAGAATTTGAAAGAATTTCCAAGGTTGATAGACTTATCAAATGCAAGTCATTTAATAGGAGGCGTGACCCTCTTCGCCCTAAATCGGGATCAGAGCTCATGCAGTAGATGCAGTTAGGCAACTTGAAGTCACTAGTACATGCATTATTGCGTTAGGGATCATACCAAATCGTGATGTACGCCTACCATTAAACAACTTATTTCTGTAATAATAAAACGGCTACCATTATGGCGCTCAGCCCCAATTTTGATTTGCTGCCTTTGCTGTTTTTGCAAAAACCCGGATCAAAGTTCGTAAATTGATCAGGTGTTTGTGAGGAAGTCCTGTCTTAATTCAAGAGTATGAAATTAGAGGTATAGGAGAGATATTTTTATCTCTGAACACTTTTTGTTACTGCCCTCAGGTATGTTTTCCAAGGAAGCCGGTGCAAACAGGTGATCCAATATTTCTTACCTGACATAACTGATCAATAGCCCTGCCACGTGATGTCGGAAGAGCGGGCAAGTTTGAATATAAATTCACTGCAGATCAATTTTTAAGCGCTAAGTAATGTACTGTTCGCGCTTACCAAAATTGATAGCTAACGCTTGAATTTGAAAACTTTCACCAACTTCGAAAAAACAAATGGTTGCTTGATCAATAGTTTTTGACGGAAGGAATGGCTGTGCTTGTGCTGATGCCGAAAGTGACTACATGCTCAAGTCATTGAGACTCATCTCGCTTTTGTAATCCTGACTCAACAAATTCAGTTTCATGTTTCGCTCTCCAAATTACTCCTGGGGCGAAGCACCAAACAAAAGATCTGTAAGTATCATTTTTAAAGTTTGTGGTATGACTCGACATTAGCATTAGACCCGAGTTTACTGGATGCTAAGCGGACCCAGCTATACCACTAAGCAACCACTCTGGTTGGTTATCAAATCAAATGGAAAAGAGCTCACGTTATCTTGTATTAGAAAATGGCAGTTTTTTCATGTTTTTTCGCCATTTAAGAGAAAACTTAGCAAATGGTTGTATTCACGTCGCATTCGTGATGGTGACATCTAAGGCAAACTTGAAAAGTATAAAATCAAAAGTTCAAAAAATTGCTCTTGGTAACCATTTTGAGAGAAAATTATATACATGTTTGGTTCAAAAAAAGAAAAGAGCGAGCTTTATTGTTACCTATTAAATAGTGCTATCTAGGGAAAACTGCCCCGCATTTATTGAGAGCACAGTGCATACCATGCATTGTTTGTACTATTGTATCCAAGTAAAATAACAAAAATGATAGGATTTCTCTTTTTTGATAGTCTTAACTTCCAGCAAAGTTTCATATCTTCTTTTTAGCAGCCGTTCTGATGATAATGCATGTAGTAAATATGTTTCCAATTATGCTGGTGAAGAATTAGTAGATAAACCACACCCTTCGCTTTTTTACGTTGCAGGAACTTACGCTTATGTACGTCTGACTTCACAATTACGTGACGCAACCTTTTTGCCGACTTTGCTTAAAAGTTTAATCTTTTTATAAAGATTAAAATCAGCAATATTGCATTGTTTATTTACCTGTAGAAGAATTTACAAAAACCGAACTGAAACTTCAAGAGAAGCTTTGTTCCACATTTGAAAATCGAACTCAAGCTAAACCCGACGCACCTCCTTCAAGTATGACCGAAGCTCACGGTTTTGAGTCGACGTTTTGCTATTAATACCAGTCGCTATTCTAAATTAAAAACAGTAAAAGATTAAGTCCATCTCGAATTAGTTTGTTGATGCGACCCACTTGAGATTGTTACAATCCATATCATTACCGTGGTAAAGCAAGATATACCGTTGCCTTGCAAATGAAAGGTTTCGAGTGCAATGAACGATGATGTTCTCTTACAAAAAGTACTACGCAGCAATATTTTTTGCTTGAATAACAGTGCTTCCCGAAAAAATAAACCATGAAGTCAGTGGGGCTGTTCCTAACTTAAAAAGTAAGTCTGAACACACGTTACTCTATGCATAGCAGCAAACGTTTTTCTGTGACTTTAGGATATAAATATACATTACAGGAAACATCTCACAAGAAACGTCTAAAAAGTATGTTTGGGAATTGGGTATTATTGGTATAGAGAAAGTAAAGCTTTGCTAAGGAAGGAGAAGTTTCCAGATGTGCAGAGGCGCAGCCAGAAGCAAAATTTGGGAGGGGCCAAAAATATAAAATTGGTCGGTTTAAATTTTTTTGGTGATCAACTTCTTGAATACGGCTTTTTTCCTTTCCTTGGCCCGATATGCCTTGATTTTTTGATCGGATTCAAAAACTTGTGGCTCATCATCATAGAGGTTATAACTACTTGAGCCTATGCGTTCCGGCGACCAACTTTTAGAAATTACCCCATAATCTAAAAAAAATTAAAACAAAGTTTATTTTGTTGTTAAGATCACCACTGAAACTTAGAAAAATTTTTGATGAATGAAAATTTTGAAGCAGCACTTTTTTCGGTTATTCCCGATGTTGCGAACTCTGGTTACAGAAAAAAACGAAGTGCTTAATAGTAGATTACATTTTTTGCCGGAGAAACTTTTTTTCGGTGACGGTAAAGACTTCTTTGCCAAGGAATACTCTCAAAAAAGAATTAATTCACGAAAGCGCTATTCATTGGTTATTTTCTAAAACATTGTTGCCATTGACCTGGGCTCATTCATTATCCAGTTCTTGAGTAAATTGAAAATCAATATACTGCAGCTGAAAATGTCTTTAAACAAATAAATGAATGTAAAAAGCCAAAAGAAAAGATGGCAGCCAGCTTTAATAAACTATTAGAAAATTAGTTATTGTAGCATTTTTTTCATATTGACTAGGTGTGTAAAAGCAATTCACAGAAAAATACTGAGCTGTATTGAAGGTATATCAGCGGTTTTTAACCGTTTTGGAGTATTTTACCGCTGAAGTCATTTAACACGCTAGCGGTTTTTAACCGTTTTGGGATATTTTACCGCTGAAGTCATTTAACACGCTAGCGGTTTTTAACCGTTTTGGTGTACTTTTCCCATAAAGCCAATTAACAGGCACATATTTTCCACCTTTTGTTTTCTTACAATTTTTAGTTGTTGTTTATTTCAACATCGTAAGAAGCAAGTTTCAAATGTTGGTTTTTGAATCTCTCTCGTTCATAACTCATTAGGCTTTGATATCTCTTCAGTATTTCCAATGTACGAAGCGGCGGATTAGGGGTGGACAACGCTGAAGCACGGGGCCCCGCAAAATTTCGAAGCCCACAAAATTTTGGGGCCTCGCAAGATTTGCATTTGTTTTGCGTTACTTGTTTAGCGGTTAATTTAGTATCAAGTTTTAACAGTAAATCCTCAACGCAAAGAGCATAGCATTTAAAATTGTGTGGTCCAGAGGGCTGTGTTGCAATTCCCAGGGTTGAATGTTTGATAGAATGATTTGTGACGTATCATAGAAGCCTTTTTTAAGCAAATCATTTTACAAGTTTAGTCTTAATTTTCCATAAGCTGATGATAATGACAGCGGCATAGGCTAAGACTGTGGGCTACTTATGCCTGGCAGTAAAATGTTTGCTGTTTTAGAGAAACTTAGGCAACTGAAATATACTAGCTCAAAACAAACAGAATTTACTAAAAGTAGATTGGAGAGTTTAAATGCACAAGTTCCAACTTGGACTGTTTGATTGTCATACCTTTTCGGCTTAGAGTTTCTAGTATTAATTTTTGGGTTTTCACCGATAGTAGTGGTACGTACAAACTAAGGTCCAGACGATTGGCTTTCAACATTAGCTTATTTTAGATATGCAACTGTAACTTAACTACGATCGGTCTGCGTTGACCAAAGACGTCAAACCCTGGTGAGGTGAATTCCGTTGCCGATGGTAGCTTGACCAGTCATAGTTGCATCAGAAAGCGGATTGAAATCCCGCTTGCAGCGCTTTTACGTGTTTCTATTGAAAAGGCTTTCATTCAACGGTTTTGGGCGTTTCTCCTCGGATACATTTTGATTTTATGGCTTCAAATTGCACAAGAAACAGATCGTTTTTTTTCTAAAAACAGAATAAGAACAAATTGAGAAACACCACTGGACATAACCGGGGTTCGGCAATTTCCCTTATTTCCATCAAGCACAAGGGAAATTTCATTACTGCGCATTCTTCGGATTATAAAGCAGTATTTTTCAGTGGGAAGAAATTTCTTCGACCAGAGAAATTCTGCTCTTTTAGGGGAAGGATTTCTACACTTCGATGGTTGCAATTTAAGAGTTTTCCGTTATTGATCTTGTTGCACATAATTGAAAAACTACATTTAAGATTATTCAATGATCTTGCTAAGCTTAGTTATCCAGCGACATCATACCATAAATGTTTTTACCAACTCAAAACTGCCGAAATGGTGTGAGAGCAAAGGAAAGCAAGATTTGTAAAATGTACTGTTATTATGGCTACCAGGTATTTTTGATAAATTCATTTTTGTTTAGCTCTTCTGGTAATGATAACGTTTATTCAAGTTGATACAAGTCCTTACCGAGCATGCAAAAAACTTCAATATTCGTCAACGTTTCGAACAGCTATACAGCTGTTTTTCATTAGGACTAATAAATAAACGAAAGCACCAGTGAGGCAATATAAATAGTGGGCTACGCAATCGAAAGAAAAAGGCAAAACAAAACGTTTAAAAGCGAACAATAAACAACTGTAGATTACGTCAAATTATCATAAATTTCATGCTCGGTAAGAACTTGTATCAACTTGAATAAACGTCATCATTACCAGAAGAGCTAAAAAACAATGAATTTATCTGTAAAATATCTTGCAAGTTTTAAAAGAACACTGGAAATCACACTCTCAATCACCACGCACTAACATTTATCCGACATTTTATTCTGCAAACCAATTTTGACTCATATTTTGCTCAGTTGTTCAAAAATTATGAGAAGTAATAAACCAAGTTTTG
Source organism: Trididemnum clinides (assembly GCA_963675345.1). Taxonomy (NCBI): domain Eukaryota; kingdom Metazoa; phylum Chordata; class Ascidiacea; order Aplousobranchia; family Didemnidae; genus Trididemnum; species Trididemnum clinides. The sequence continues at coordinate 17,926,643 of OY776285.1, read as the reverse complement.
CGTTTGTTTTTTTTAGTAGAAAGAGGAAAAAATTAAATGTTTCAAAAAATGTGCATGGAAAAAATGAATTAAAAAATGTTGGAAAGCTCTGCTCCAAAGATCAAATTAATGGATTTGCCTTAAAAAAAGCAAGAAAAGAGCTTTATCAGATAATTAAGCATATTGTAATGCGGAAAGCAAAAAGACTATACCCAAGCGTGCAGACGTGGTTCAACAAATTACCTTGAAGTGTTAGTGCTCTAATTGCGTTTTCGTGTGTATTATCTCGTTTTATGCGTTCCGCGACCACAATTGCTTCCAAACGGCAGCGCAGCTAGATTAGCCCTGGGCCTAACCAACTGTTGATCTGCCCCTGAACACATGCTGTTATGAGCTTATCAATATATATCATACACCTCTTCAAGCTTTTCTTTCTTCGTCTTATGAGGTATTTTTTGCAAGCTTTGTGCAGGAAGATGTATATGTAGGCCACACTGCGATAGCGCTCACGCTCGGTTTGCAAGTCTTCAGTTAGACTGGGGCCACCACAACGAGTAGACTGCTTGGCCCCATCATCTGTCTGTCACATAAAGACGGAGGCATTCCGTTAAATGTCTTTCCCAAAAACGCAACAAGCAAGCTTGCCGGCTTATTCTCCACACTATTACTATTTCGCTGAGCGCCAAGCAGTGAAGCTGTGAATACCATTTTTTAAAGTATTTTGGTATGACTCGACTTGGGAAATGAACCCCAGGTCAACCGACTGCGAAGTAGACGCTCTAATCACTACGCCAACGCGACGGTTTCAAGTTTTTGAATTTGTTTCAATGAAGCAATAGCTAAAACCTAAAAGTGCTCATATTAGATAATCGCTCCAGTACGATGCAAAAGAAACTATGTCGCTAAAAAGCTATTTCTGTTTTGTCTACAATAGTAAATTCAAAACCAGCTGTTGATCAAGCAGTGGCCAGAGGTCAAGTTTTGCCACAATTTTTTGTAAAACACCGCACTCTTGTCCTGCCATTCAAATTAAATGTCATTCATGTTATTCAAATTAATATGAAAACCAAAGCAAGTTTTAAGCTACCCTCTGTCTACCTAGTAAAGAAGACGTAAACATTTTTTGAATAACGTAAGCCACTAGTATGTAGCTAACCTGTCAGTTTTAACTGTTGGGAGGCTGACATGTGGTTGGGCATCCGAAAAATTTGTGAACCGATTACAACTAGCTTTGCTTCTTCTGCTATGGCCTATTCAATTTTGGGTACTTGTGGGTTATCTGTCACCACTTTTTTTCACCAGGTATTAAATTACTAACCCTAATCCTAACCCTAACCCTAACCCTAACCCTAACCCTAACCCTAACCCAAACTCATTTTAGGCTTAAACATTATATATACAGTTAAATAATAGTAATTTAATACCTGGTGAAAAAAAGTGGTGACAGATAACCCACAAGTACCCAATTTTGTTTTAGGCTAAAAACATTTTTATAGTACACCTATATTAAATCTGTTCGGAGATCTTCTTCGTCGTTTGAGCTATTCGTTCTGAGCATTTTGCAGGAAGATGTATGTACACTGCGCATGCGCTCACGCTCGGTTTGCGAGTCTTTAGTTAGACTGGGCCACCATGACGGGTAGACTGCTTGGCCACGCCATCTGTCTGCCACATGAAGATGGAGGCATTCCGTTAAGTGCTTTGCCCAAGGACACAACAAGCAAGCTTGCCGGCTTGTTCTCCACACCATCCCTATTGTGATGAGCGCCAAGCAGGGAAGCTGCGAATACCATTTTTTAAAGTCTTTTGGCATAACTCGATTTGGGAAATGTCGTAATAGCCAAAGTCGTAACAAGGTTTCCGTAGGTGTTCGGAGATAAGCGGTACCAAATTACAATTCCGAACTACTTTTTGACAACCAAAACTTGTAAAGGCGATAAGTTTGAAAATGAGTACCGTCACGGAACTACATTTGTTATCACAACAATGGTACTTTACCGTTTATTCAAATTAATATTTTCCCAGTCAAATTTTCAAAATTTTCCAAAAGTGAGAAACTTCTCACTGGTTAAAAACCTCTGATCTATAACATTTCACAGTATTTTATCATTAGATTTTTATGTGTGAGAAGATAGATTTGCCAAATCTGCTACATGGTAAGCAATATGTTCCGACAATATTTTGGTGAATAGTTAATGAAAGGAATGGTTTGTCACTCATGGTCATCATCAGACTTGCTGACATTTTTTATCATTTTGTTCTTGGTTATGAGCTCATACTCTATTTGCAATTATTTTTTTGGACTGGATAACCTATCAGGTACATTACTTCACCCTACCACGACACAACAGTGGAGGTATTATTTATCTAAGGAGGCAACAAGTAGACTTTTCGACATCCCTTGTGCTGTGATCATCAAGCAGACAGCTTTGAAGACCATTTTAAAAACTCCGAATATGGCTGAACTAGGTTATTTTACCCAAGCACACAGACTTGCTTGAGTGCACCCTCGATCGTCTTTTTATTAACCTGTAGTTGACCCTATCGGTTTAAAGTTAACCTAGTAATATTGCTCTTGTTCTTACCGTTTGATGTCTTTTTACCTCGGATAACTTGTTTGGCAAATATCGCTTAGTTTGCGCGAAGTCTTCATATTTAACCCAAATAATAACTCAATAACAAACTAAGATAGTAAGTTTTAAGTTACAGGTAGTAATGTACTTTAGTTTGTTGCTATGTCGGTCATTATTCTTTTATTTTCTAGTTAAATAAGAATTGTACAAAGCTTTTTAACTACTGAAATTGATGTAATTCAGTCTCAGTTGTAAATCTGTCTATCCATAATTCTGTATCTATGATAATGTGTAAACCACTAACATTCTTAGCTGATATTGAAATCACAGTTTTGATTTAATTTTTGGCAACAAACTAATATATAATGTGGCTTGGCATCGAAAGTGACTGGGTAGAAACATGAGTACAAAGAAGACGCTTACCATTACATCGGCGTTTTTTATTAAAAATATGGTAAATACGTTATTCTAAGCAATACACAAAAATAACGACAGCGACTCAAATATAGTCAGCCAAGTGAGGTTTGCTAAAGACAACAATTTAGCTGTTGGCAATCACTGATGCAATGGCCTCTTTAGAGGAATCAACACGGGGTAAACTTCAAAAGCGTAGCGATTATCTCACGAAAATTTTACAGAAGTAGCCTTCAACAACCGATTTGTTTAGCAATAAAACAGAAAACCTTTTTTGAAGACGAGTGACTAGACAGTGCCACCTTTTGTAAAATGGTGACGTTACTCTTCTGATAACTCTATTGATGTGCAATGAAGAAGTCAAGTAGATTACCAATTCACACCGAACCAAACTGCAGTCGATGCTAATGAGGGGTATTTAACTAAAAATTAACACGAAAATCTTTGTCTTTGAGTCTGTCCGATGATTTGTTCAATCCAAGGTTCAAAGGTTGAAACGTTGGTATAAAGTCCAGGTTGTAAAGGAGTACCACAGGCCACAGGTCCTACCGAAACTATTCCAGACATATACCATGAACAAGAACTGCACCGCTGACACATGATAGGACCACCGCTGTCGCCCTAAAGAAACGTCGATTTTAAAGGTCACAAGAATAATATTGCACTATAAATTAAATTTAAATATTTTTATGTGAATTGGCGAAATCCATAAAAGGTAAACTACAAAGATCTAGATTCCATTCTTCGTTGGGTCACACCAATCTAAGACATTTTCTTCTGCATTTTTGAGCCTGGCAAATACTAGCAATGGAGTCTCTCTACCAAAAAACTTAAAAGCCATTACTTTTAAATTTCAAAAATGAGCTTTCAGCAACCACTGATCTAAAAAAGAGATCTTTCTATAGAAAGAGTTGCCAGAGTGTTACCCTCTGTCACCTGGGCCCGTAAAAAACCGCCTTAATGGCATTAAAGCTGAAAAACTAAACACGGTCACGCTGCTTTTATAATTTGCTCACCATCTTGGCAGTAATTACTGAAGTAATGGCTTTGTCCACCAATGCTAGAGGCGGACACTAACAGTTGCAAAAGTTTAATGGGTTAAGCAAGGTTAACCGAACGTAGGCCAATAGCTTTAATCTACAGCATGCGTGCTTCCCTCTGTATATCAGATTTTACTCACTATGCACGAATCTACTTCTCCACTTAAAGATCCAGCGCATATTTGCAAATCATTGGATAGTCTGTTTGCAAATTGATGATTTTTATAAGCTTCCTTGCAGAAACTGAAGGGAGTGATATCTACTTGAGCTTCCTGCAGCACTGCCGCAGGGACAGGGTTTTGTATGTTCGTAACTAAAAACAAACAAGTTAGATGTAATTTCTGTCCTCTTGAACAGACCCAAAATAATATATAGCATTATAAAAGTAAAAAAACAAACAAGAAAACGCCGTTTAGCCTTGATGGGAAGAGTAACTACAAATAGAAAAAAGCCACTGCGTAATACCAGGTATTTCTGTTTTTTAGATTCATATGGAAATTATCGTAAAATTGTTGCAAACAATTACAAAAAGATGGTCAACCTGATATCCTAAATACAGCTAAATTTAATTTCTTTAACATGGTGGTTATGTAATAACCTACAACTAGCACCACGACTGCAAAAAGCACCACGACGACTATATCTTTTGATTCTTTTTTTCACTCACGAAAATACGTTTTCATTTGTATCAGGTATGTAGAATGCCTTTTTTCTCACCAGCATAAAAGTTGCGTTTAGCCTATTTTCAAAAATTACATTGTTTTCTGTTCATAAACACGCAAACAAAGCAGAAAAATAACAATAAATTTATTTACGGCACAACTATGCAGAAACTACTCAACATTGAAATCGCACAACCTTTAGCAATTTATAATTTTAACAAGTTACTTACCTCCCCATCCAGCAATGAAACACTTTTTGTTGTCAGCTGCCACTTCTCCTTTGGGGAGACAGAGTTTTTGAACATATTCATTAAATGACACAGGACGTTGAAGCTGAAACGAGTGCAAGAAGTTAAAGTTGTTTAATAAGTTATTACACTACAGGACCCAAACTTAGCGACACTAATATTAGAGTAGAATCCTACCACTGCATTAACTGACATAGATTTTTTCGAGAAAAATTTATTTTCTTTGAGACTTAATAATTTCATAAATGTAACTAGGTTTTTTACATAGCCATACAAACCCTTTATAAAGGATTCTTTTCTTATAATTAGTTTTGATAGGCTCTTTGATCTTTCGTATATACAAACGGGTGCACCCTGGTCAATCTCTAGCCTAACTCTAACCTACATTTAAATGGACAAAAGAGACAAATCTGTAACGTTTGAAACAAACGTTTACAATTGAACTGAAGGGCGTTTTTTCTTTAGTACAGTTTTTAACACGTTTTTTTTGTTTTGATATAAATTTTATATTAGTTGTACGTTAAACATTTTAGGTTTATTGAATAAAAGCAATCGAAATACAGTCAAACCTCGGTTTTCGAACACAATTCGTTCTGGAAGGCTGTTCGAAAACCGATTTGTTCGAAAGCCGAATCATATTTTCTTATTACAAATAATAAAAAAGAGATTAATTTGTTCAATACACCAAAAGAATAGCTTATTTACCTGGTCACACTATGCCAGAGGTGGGCAATTGTTTTGGCCTGCGGGCCGCATCGCGATCATGGAAGCTAGCTGAGGGCTGCACTTATTAAGAAAGGCATAGCGAGGGCCGCACTGAGGATTGAAGAGTCGGTCGAGGGCCGCATTGGCCAACTGTAAGTGGCCGAGGGTCAGTGCTCAGGATCTTGCAATAGCTTGCATCAGCTTCATGTTATACGAGACCTCCTTACATTGACCTTATACCGCGCGTGGACATGGTAGTCTTCAAAAAAAAAAAAAAGTCATCACCATCTACTTGGACGGAAAATGCGTCTGTACAAACTATCAAAGGCTCTTTTCAACGAGGCATGTAATACCTTTTTCTTGCCTCTGTAATATGGCAATTGTTTCTCCACTTATCACCGTAAATCAGCTTAACTAAAGTTTCAAAAGTGTTCGCGGGCCGAACAAAATGCTCTCGGGGGCCGCACGTGGTTCAGGTAAATCTTTCTCTTGAGTTGTTTGAGAACCGAATTTTTGTTCGAGGACAAAAAGATTTTCATCTCGAATTTTCCGTTCGAAAACCGAATTGTTCAAACTGCGAGACGTTCGAAAACCGAGGTTTGTCTGTACATTATGCTAATTGAATAAAAAGCTTTTCTTTTGTAGTGAAATTCTTCCTATAATATCGAGAGATTTTTAATTACTGATTTTGTTCAAAGAAAATTAGGGTGGCAAGGATTGAAAGCGCTCTGAAAATCAGCAAAAACATTAATTTTAAGAACTTTTTTTCTTTAGGGCCTCATAACTTACTTCTTGAAAAAAAATGCCCTTCAAAAGATCATCCGCACCCGTGAAACCAAGTCCTAAATCCATCCAATCTCAACTACCAACGGAGTTGCATCATAATGTTAGAAAACTAACCAAGACTAAATTACTTTGAATTGTTACCATTTTCATCTCAATTAAAAGTTTATTAAACCATTTCCAGATTAATAGAAATATCTTTTTATTGTACCTTGAGTAGAGCAATATCGTTTGTTGCCGTTTGGAAGTTAGGGTGAATAGTGACGGAACTAACAACGAGTTTTTTCTGTCGAACAGTCGAGTATCCGGCAAAAGCTGATATTTGATTGGGGCTAAAATTCCTGCGAAATAATCAACTTAAAGAATTCAATTAACACACCAGTAGGCTATACGAAAATTGTATTGTAAAAACTAAACTCTAGGTTGACTTCATGATAAAATATCTTTTTACTGTCATGTTGCGTGCCCGACTAAACTTAATTCCATAGGTATATTGATCACCTGTGGCAAAGTCAAACAAAATGCCAAGCTTTAACATGCAATTGTGCAGGACTTACAAAAAAATCATCCTGTTCTTTAGCACAACCATTTAGCCTAAACCTAACTATTTGTATTAAGTGTAAAAACTTGGTTGGAGGCTTATTAACTAAAGCTCTGACTTTACGTATTGTAGTAAGGGAACAGTAGATACTACACTTCGGAATAGCTCGCTTTCTCCTAAATGCGTTCATACTGGAGTTAAGAAACACACGCGCCGCCAGAGGATTTTGGTCATTTAATAAGTCTACAATTACTAAAATACCTAAGTATATATTCTTATCACTTAACCCTTAACCGTCAAATGTTAACTTGTAGCAACAAACTCAAATTGGAGCTTGTTTTTTACGATTTCTGGTAAATCGGTGTGAAAGACCGATATTAACCCAAAGCAACATTTCTACTAATAATGTTCTTGGAATAGCTTTGGTGTATTTTTAGCTTTTAATCACGTTTTAACTTGCGTTTTCTTTGGTGGTCATGAAGATGCAGTTTTAAACTAGAATTTGTTAAAATCTTATTCCTATAAATTTATCAATTCCTTCGACGTTCATTCCCAACTTTTAATTTACGCACCGTCTATTTAGCTAACTAAAGCATCTTTCATAATCTAGAGCTAATAGCAATCAATCAGCCCATGTATTAAGAAAATATATTTTGAAATTTTGGATCATAGCCTCTTCTTCACTTCCTAATCAAATTCAGTTTTTATTCAAATAGTTCTTGTTTAAATATTTCAACTAAATAACTTATTTCTATCTACACAAAAACTGGAGATGAGTTTGCGACTTAACATCTTGAAATACATTTTCTATCTACATAGGCTCATTGGTTGCTATTGATTTATAAAAGATAAAAGATCAAGAAAGGTGATTACCAGCCAGGCTTGCTGCTCCAGTTATTTTAAATTCTTAAAGAGATAAACATTCAAACCAGTGAACGGAAGGAATGAATGTTTGTGGAATTATAAGGTGTTTGTGGGTAGTCCAATCTTAATATACGAGTAGGAAAATTGGGATTAAAGACGTAGCTTATGAAATGCAAAGACTGAGGGTAAATCAAAAAACAAATTTGCAGGTTGTAAAGTTGTAAAAAGTGAGGGCATGTTTTCGCTTGAAAGTTACTTAATACGACTTCCGAAAATAATTGCAAGACATTTGAGGAAAGAGATTTCTTCGGCCTTGTGCCTGAGCTAATGCACATAGGTGCAGCCAAGACGTTATACGTGACAAATATCTTTAAGATAAGGAATCACACCAAGCCGTGAAACAGGTACTCGTATACCACTAAATATCTTATTGCTGTATTCGCAAAGAACACGTAATTGCTTCGCTTCCTTTCAATTTTGTCTTTGTGTCTTTGCACAAATTATAAGAAACGGAAGAAGTTTTAAAATAATTGGGTGTTTGTGAGTAAAACCACTCTTGATTCAAAGTACGCTGATTAGCATAAGGTGCAGGGTAAAATCCCCATTTTGCATCAACTTTTAGTTGCTGGTATTTCTGCTGCGCGACAATAGCTTATTCCTGTAAATGAATCAATCTATGAATTCATCTCCTCTGCTTCTAGCCAAACAAAAAGATAAAGTGCCGGCGTTTAAAAATATTAGCTGTTTGTGTATAGGTCCAGTCTAAATTTGAGTATAGCGAACATGAAATTAAGGGCATAGTATGTAAAATCCAAGTTTTTGGATAAAAGCAAAAGAAAGTAGTTTATGTCTACCACAGTGAAAATTTGCACTTCAGAGGAGAAAGTTTTTCTTGAAATTTGATCCACCGTAAAACCTCTATTTGAGCGCCACCTCTATTTGAACGCCACCTCTAATAGAACGTCACTATAGGAAAAGGGCTGAAAAATAGAGCGCCACGCTCTAATTGAACGCCACCTTTAATTATACGCCACCTTGATGAATTCTTCTATTTTGGCAATAGTTACGGCTGAAATCGCCTTTCTAGGTGTAAGAAGGGAAGAATGGATTGTTTAATTGCACCTTTATTTTTAGACGCTAGGAAGTCCCATTCTATGGAGCTATATCGCACGTTTTTTTTAGACGCTGGGAAGTCCCAACTTGCATCTTTAGCACTGTCGCGTTTAATAGAATTTTAGGTGCTATTTCAACTTTAATTTTATTCTTAAAATTGAGACGACTTATATTATCGCTTGAATAATTAAGTCTGGCTACAACTTAACAGCTAGGTGAAGATTGGCTTCTACTAAGATACTTTGAACTGCACACTTCTCGGTCATAAATGTGTTAGATGTTTTTTCTTTTCATTCATAAAATTTATCTTCTCAAAATTCTGACCAGCTAGTCGAAAACTAGAGCGCCAGCCTCTAATTGAACGTCACCTCTAATAAAACACCACTATCGGGGGAAGGGTTGAAAAATAGAGCGCCATGGCGGTGGAATAGAGGTTTTACGGTATATACAGTGCCTATCGTAATTGAATGCAATTCATCTAGACGAAGACATAGCTTCTTCCACTCTATGCATGCCAGGAGCAGTGCACGTTAATGCCGCCAAGGAACTTGAAGTCACAAATATTATTACTAAAGGGGTCGCACTATCGGGAAATAGGAATATCTTCATATAACTTATTTCGGAAATTGCCAAACGACAACCTGTATAGTCCCTAAAACTAACTGTGAATTTTTTTCTCAGTACTTACTGGAAGGCACGAATAGAGTATGTGAAATGACTGAGCAACCAGTCTCAATTTTTAACAGCAAGATAGATGGATTTAGGGCCACAGGCGCAATGCTACCAACCATAACAACTTTTTTTGCTGCTTTTAGACATATTGTTTAGTTATAGCCAGCGCCACTTGCTGAAACGATATTTTTAACTCAACATCACCTACTCGTTGACCTGCTTGGCGACGCCGCCAGAACAAGCTGGTGATAAAAATAATTCAGTTACACATAATATAGCTGGATTGCAACTGTTATAAAATATGTCGTTTTCTACTAAATAAGCACGTAACTTTTGTTATTATCAATGTTCACTTATTAGTTAGCTTACACAACGCAATGAGCAGCTGTTACAATCCATTCTCGTGTTAGCACCACACCACCGCACAAAGTTAATGTATTTCCAGCTCCGATTTCCAACCGAACCTAAAACAACATTGATAGCTTACTTATCGTTGCTAGTAATAATCTTGTAACGTTTGTTACATCTTAACAATGTGTTGATCTTGACCCCAAGTTAATTGTCAGTATAAATCTGGCAATGCTATGGCATTAATTTAAGACACTTCACGCTATTTCCTCTGTGAAGTTGTAGTGTGTGTTTGTGTTATGATAGTAACGCATTGCACCAGAAGTACTTTCTATTTCAAGCAACTGCATTTCAAAAAGTGAGTAATGGTGAACATCGCTATTTTTTGACAAAGCTTCCTATATTGTGAGAGTCTTGTAGTCGAAATTTTTGTCGTCATGGGTATTGCTGGGTATAAAAACTTGGTGGCTTCACCAACTGCAATAATGGGATGAAGCGAAAAAGTAGATTTTTGCAAAATTTAAAAATATTCGGCGACTAGAATTTTACCAAAGTCTGGAAAACTTCTTTATGCAGAGGTGTGACGGAGCGAAAACGCCATTGCAATGCAATTTTTCGGCTAGCAAACGCTTTGCTATGTTCAATGTGCTACTGTTTTTTTGATAAGTGCTCTTGCTATATACAACATAGCCACAGCAGGATTTCCTGCAAAAAAACGTTGTAGCAAAGCTTTGTAAAGGTACCAGCACCGATTTCTACAACTTGGCCATGATTTAGTGTAAAGTACGTAATGCAGTTGTAGATGATTAATCTATCTTCGCGCTTTTCGCATCGGCGTTGATTAAAGAGCACAGTTTTTTTTCGCTTTGAGAGCAATTATTTTCTAAAGTGGCAACATAATCGGTTTATGCCAGCAGCATTTCAACTTGGATATTTTCAACACTGCATCTCTCATTCTAAGCAGACTGTTGCATGTTTCGTAATCGTAAAAGTTTTCTCGCGATCAGAAAATAGCAGCGTGAAGCTGCTTGGCGTCTAGGACAAGCCTGAAAAAAATATAAATTAAATATTTTCAAAATCCTACCATCCAAGGCCACTGATTCTGCATCGCCGGTCCACCTCCAATAATTCTTGCACTGGCTTCTTCTTGCACCCCGCATTGATCGGACGGTCTCGGTGTGCAGCAGGTGGTTTTACTTTTATATCGAAAGATTTGTCCTCGTCTGCAAGTGGCTGAAAACAAAATACCATCAACTTAACACAACCAAAAGACAATTTATGTTCCCAATAGTTTGGCCTATTTGAAAGATAAATGTTATACCAATAGTCATAAAATAATTATGATCTTGCCTTATAAGTCAAGATGTTGTAGCTCTATAGGCTAATGTACTTGGTATTTTAGCTTTAAGACTTAACGTGATAAAAATAGCTTGACTTAAGAGCTTTCTTGTAGAAAACAAATATTAGCAATCAAAGGCCGTTAGTAACTCCCCTTATTTGGTATACTGCGGCTATCAGTCAGTTACAATGAAAAATCGGTAATTTAAAAAACTTATGCGTTTGCAATCTGTGCTTAAACTTTGAGATGTCACGAAAAATTGTGGATAAATATATAATATACGCTCTAAGATGATACAACTCTTAAGAAGTATGAAAAGCAATTTGTATTGGTGCGCATTCAAATATAGCCAATGAATGCATCGTTCTAAGCATAGCAGTAGGGGCCCCAAACATTTTGGATGGTTAAAGACAATTTTGCCCAAATGTTGACATCTACACATAAATTTGTCCAAATTTTTAATGTATCTTTATGCTATTCACAATGAATAATGTTGCGTCAAAGTGACTGTGAAATCCTATCTTATCTATTATAAAAACCTAATGATGAAATTGCTTGCGTTGGCCTGAAAAAATTCTAAACATCAATGGTTGGCCTAAAATATTCAACTTCACTGCAAACTGTGAACTGGTAGATGTGAAAAGGATTGAATTCCTTGTACAAAGCGTAGATTGTTTTTCGTAATCTCTGCAATCTGTAGGGGAGGGAGGGGCGAGTAGTCTCCCTTGCCCTATTTCTCGTACGGCTACGGTTCTATGTTGTTTAGTGTGTTGCTGCTATGTGAAGCAACAAAACATTTCAAAAGTTTGTCTGTTTCCAATCTGCCAGGCATTTATAAACACTTTCTATGCTCATTGAGGTTAATAGTATCATTGAATTTACCAAATGTCAAAGTAGGTGTTTAGCGACATCAAATAAGCTTAAAGCAAGACATAGGATTCCAAGATTTCAGATTCAAAAAATCAAGCCACATAAAGTGATATATACTTGGTATACAAATGGGCTCGTTCAGTAATACCCGTGTCTTTCTTTGTCGTTGTCGTAGAAAAAGCCAGTGTAGGTCTAACTACGAACAACTTGTGTGTGCAAACGCTTCCAGTTAACACAACCAGGTTCAAATACAGTTAAAAAATTTCCGAGATATGAGATTAGATTTTGCCTGTCAGATAACCTCATCGTACCGCGGCTACTACTGCTATTCCAAAAGTTAGGAGATGTCGATCCCTCCAGCCTCCACCAAGTATCTGGCTACGACGCTGAATGCAACACGTTTCTTCCACAAGGAAGGCATTCTAAGGAGAAGCGGTTGCCGGAAACTTTACCACAGGACTCAAATATTAAAGCCAGAACTTACAAGTGCATTGAGATTGTAACTTCTGAGTTGCAAGTGCAGAAAGTTATTGCATTTAGTTACTGAGCTCAATTCTTACGTCAGTCTGCAACATATCGTGCTCAAGCTCATTATCTATTTCTTCTTCTACAGTCTGACTAGGCCGCTGCAACCAATAGACTGCTTTAGTCCACCACCTGTCTGCAACATGAAGACAAAGAAATCCAGTTGAGTGCTTTTTACGAAGACGCAACAAGCGGTATTACCAACTTTTCTTCGCACCATCAGCAAAGAAGATGCGAGTACGATTTTTAGTCTCTGGTGTGGCTCGACAAGAAAATGAATCCAAGTCTAATCGAAGAGTCGAATAACACGCTTTTACCATTAAACTAGCATGTTGCTCTCGGTATAACTTCGTGTTTATTCTGCTCAATAAATTTTACGACTTAGCTGTTTATGTAAGAGTAACCTAAATAAACATAAAATATAAATGCACTTACGTTCAACTGGCTTGCAATCGCCACATGTCTTTCTACATTGATTTCTGACTCGGGCAAAGAACCGACAGAAAATTTTATGACAGTATTGACTTTTTATTTCGTCCACGCAACCTATAAAGTTCAACTTATGATTACGGTTTTTTGCATTATGTTCTTTTTCATTTCTATTTTTAAAGCCTGTTGTTTAGCGTGGATTTGGCCCATGGAAAGGAAAAATCTTTGACACTAGATTTTAAGATGACCGACAGAGATTGTTCTTTGACACAGAAAAAACCCTTTCTCTGTATATTTGGAGGAAGGTGGTTAATGTAGTCGCCATCAACAAAGCACAATTATATTCTACCGTTAACATGCTATATTTATTTTGCAAGAGTTAGCAGCTACTTATAGCAATCGAATATTGCATTTTGCCGTTTGTAAAACATACAAGCAAACAAACAAACAGCTATTTCAACACCCTGATTTCTAATAGCTTCCGTTTATAATAATTAGTTGACTTGCTTGTTTATACTGAAGACCAAAATAGGGAGCAAATTATTACCCTATTTCTTGACTATTTTCTGTTTTCTTCAAGAAACAGTTTAGAAATGTTGCTAAGCTCTAAAAAATTAAATTTATAGATCAAAATAGGGATGAGCAAGCTGCCGCCCGCACCCACGTAATGATCTACAGACAAAGATCTTTAATTCGAAAACTTCGTTCTTTTGAGATTGATCTCCAAAAAAAAGAAATTACGGTCTTGAAAAGATCCTTGCTTGCGCCGCGGTGTCATTCGATCGGGTGTGATTCGCCCCCCTGCAAAATTTTTGCCTAACCCTGGATCTTATATTTAAACAATTTTTTATTAGTGAAATTGAGTAGATATACTAGACTTACGTTGAGCGTAAATGGTTGACAAAGCTGCTGTCAATACCAGTAAAGTTGGAAAATACATCCTTTCAACGACTAATTCCAAACTTGTTGATCAACTACCAGATATTGCGGTACAAACGTCAGTTTTTTGTGGTACGGTATTTATCAACTAGTGCTTTTATATAAAAATTGATACAGCAATTACGATGGAACATGAACTATTTTTACATATTCTAACTAAAATGCCATAGCGACTTCAGTTATATCCATACCAAATAAGCTATTATGCATTAAAAATAGGAAAAAATTACGGAAAATCGTTTAGTCGTAGCGACCGCAATAGCAAGTCTAGCACATGATCGTGGTACATTTTGATGTATAAATGGAGATGTCTAATTTAGTCATTTCAATTATACTGATGACATTTAATCGCTATTGTCTGAAATCAAAATCTCTTCTAATATTGTTTTCCAAAACCTCAAACAAGATTTTTAAGAAATTTTTTTGTAGTAAAAAAGAATATCTCATTTATGTGTATGAGCTTATGCTCTGTTTAGATGTCTATAATCACATTAAGTTATCACTACGGGTAGACTGCTGAAACCTACCACCTGTGCTGTAGAAAGTTGGAGATATCTCTTAAGTGCCTTTCCCCAGAACACAATAAATGTTCTTATCGGCTTTTCTTTCGCACAATCTCTTTTGTGCGAAATCCGTTTAGAGAAGCCGTAAACAATATTTAAAAAAAACGTTTAGTTCGATTCGACCAGGGAATTGAACATGAGTCTACCGACTGCGAAGCGCACGCTCTTGCAACCACTACACAACTGCGCTGACAGGAATCCCAGCTTCAGAGTCCGTAGACCTCGGTTCAGTAATACCCAAAGGTTCCAAGAAATGTTGTTTACATTTTTTTGGCTTGGCTGTCTTACGTTTGTGAAGGGAGTACTATAACCATTACACCATCAAGACTGCTACTTACAAATCATTTTTTACACGTCACCGAAATATCCTTGTTTCGTTTTTTAGTAAAAATTAATCAAGAAAAATTGATGAAATCTTTTGCTCAAGAGAAATCGTAAGAAAACAAAACCATGGCCTGGTGTGTCAGTTGCTAAAAGCGTAAAACAATGTCGTAACATGTGTTATATTTGATGATAGCTTAATTCAGAGATCGGGTCCCAAAATCTTAACTTCTTCATGGTCCCTTAAAGCCATGCTTCAACCGGTATAAATTAGTTGAGTTGTATACCCAGTGAGTAGCAAAAGACGATCAGTGGTTATCCATGTGTCCAAAGATAGTCTAGAAGCAACATGGTGGGCCTAAAATTGCGAAGTTATGCGTTTTCTGCTGGACGGCAGTGCTTGGAGTTCGCATATCTTGTGATTGATGTCGACTAATGGTTTGGGAACCTGATATCGCAGGTTTAGTACGTGACGTGAACGCTGTAGTTTCGTATGTTTTGCATTTAATGCTGACTAATAATGCAGGACTATGAATTTTCAGATTTACTTCAAAATCAGAACACTGATGATTTGCGTGTTCTGAACTTGATGTCGACAGACGGTACAAAATTTAGGATTCACTGGTCCAGTTCCTGACGGTAACAGAATTCGCATGTGTCGTATCTGATGACTACTGATGGTGTAGGACGCAAAATTCTCTAATGTTGACGGAAAGTGTGGGACCGGTAACTTGCGAATTTAGTCCCCGACAGAAACACTTGGGAATTGTCGGTTTTGTATCTAATGTCGACTGGTGTAAAGCGCGTGATTTGCAAGTTTTCTTCCTTGCAAAAACATCTTGGATTTGCGGGTTTTGTGGACCTGCTAAATGTTGACTGACGGTGCTAAAATCGGGTTTTGCGAGTTTGGTCCCTGACAGTGGCGCTGGGGGTTAGGTTCATTGGCTAGTCAGTTTTATGCCGGACCGCCTTCTTGTGCCAGTATTTGCGATCTTTTATGTTTGTTTTCTGTTCTTTGCGTTTGTTTCTTTTGTTTAGAAGTGCAAATTTTTATGTGACAGTCTAAGGCCTAAGCAATGTGTCGGCTGACAGCAATTGCTGCGTTATTCACCAGACACCGCTGCTCGTATAAACAGCTGTTCCTTTTGCCCTCTCTGTGGCTATGCTTATTCCAGGAAAGATTTTGAATCTTATCTTGGTTGTATTCTAAAATTCATGTTTGGTATCATATTTTTCGCGAGTATGTTATTGGAAGCAATTTAAATCATTTTTGGTGATATACTTTCTTAAAAAGTAATTTGGGTAAATTGGTTCAAGCAAGCAAACAAACTACAATTGGTTCCACATTATGACATGACAGTGTAGCGGATCACGTCGGTCTTTGATTGCTTCTGGTCAGAGATCAATATTGCCAGAGGAGCATTCGCGCTCCATGTATATAAAAGTTTCTCTCACCTCCCCGTCCAGTTGCGGCCGAATGGATTCTTTCACAGCGAAATGACTTGAGAACCATCCAAAAGAATTGTTGCTATCCAAAAATAACTTAATGTCTTATCGAAAAACAGTTTCAATTCACTGACGCCTTCTTATTCTACTACTTTTTCCTTTCTCTCTGCCGTCACATGTTGGCTGGAGCATCGCGTGATCCGGTCTACTGTGACGTTACAATACTTACAATGACATGATAAGTGGCATGGTCTTCGACCTAATGCTACGACAGCACAAACGCCCACAAATCGAGTAAGTATCTTACTGGTGTTGGAGCTCAGATTAATAACAGGTTTAAATTTTTCTCTGTCTTTCAAAAAATAAATTTTTTGAGGATCAATGTAAACACCTTCTTTAAGCTTAGCAACAAACAGATCGCCAATAAGAATCTCTACGGTACATATCGTGTGCGCTTAAACAATAAATTATTACAATGCAATAGCGTGATGATTGCTGCTTTGTAAGTTAGACCGGTCGCTACTAGGCTCAGCTATGGCCATGACCATAAAATAAATTGGAAAACCTGCCAATAGTCTACAAAAATCAGTTTCACTTTGTGGAGACAGGCGATGTATCATTATTTATCAAAAACTGTTTTTTCAGAAGTTTCTTGTAGGTACATTATCCATTGATGACCTGCTCTGTAGAGGCTACAGTTGGGATTAAAATATGGTGCGCTAAGCCCAAACC
Source organism: Trididemnum clinides (assembly GCA_963675345.1). NCBI lineage: Eukaryota > Metazoa > Chordata > Ascidiacea > Aplousobranchia > Didemnidae > Trididemnum > Trididemnum clinides. Next base: position 17,909,537 of record OY776285.1, on the reverse strand, counting down.
TCCAGCCAACAATGCTTCTTATGCCAGTGCACTGTAAATCAGGGGTGTGTAGCCTGCTACCCGCGAAGTTAACTCATGCGGAAAAAGAGTTTTGTGACACAACGAGTTAAACCTATCAGTTTAATTTCGGACAAACCGATTCCCGAAAAAAGATTTTTCAATGTTAAAATTGAAAAATGTGGCATAAATCTCGCTTTGAAAGTGTTGATCCAAAATATAACAAAAAATGTTCTTCACCTTCGTTTTGGGTAAAAAAGTGCTACTGGCAAGTGCATCGCAGCTTGTTTTTAACGTGCAAGCAGCTTTGATTACAAACTCGGACTTGCCTGTAGAATTATCAATAACTCAAGAATTGGCCCGCTTGCAAAAAAATTGCATAATCCTGCTGCAAACTATAAGTTCCAAAAACCTATATTGCAGTTGACATTAGTTTTTGTGAAATTTTTAAGCCAATGTTTCCTGCAGAAAACGAACCTGCACTTTTTTTTATTTTGTTTGGATTTTGCAAATCATTGTATTCAGTCAGTAGTATTATATTTGTTGTGCGACAACTTTAGTCTATCGTTACCTTCACATATAAATTAAACAGGGTTTAAAAAAGCATTTTAGCATCTAATAACTTTTGGTGCAAAAATTTTGAAATCGTGTTATGGAATTCTTGGCAGATGCACGCAGTCTGCGCTTGGTGCAAAAAACTGTAAAGCGAAAAGCCGTCAAATCGTTCGAAGAGAAATGGTTTGACGGGCTAAAATTTATAAGATACCGCCTTGATGGAAGAAAATTAAATGTGTAAAGGTGCAACAGGCGGCAAGATGAAACTAGAAAATCTTTGGAAAAAAATAAGCAGTTCAAATTTTTTCTCATGTGAAGTAGTCACTTAACTTAATTTAGTCAACTAATTGGCTGCTGTACAGTAATTCGCAAGCAGTACATCTTGAAATAACAGCTTGTTTAGTGTAAGCTGCATCAAGAGCGTGTTGTTTACGATTAGCGTGTTTTTAGCAAAGAATCGACATCTACGCTGTTAAACAGTTCAAGCAACATAAGCAATGGATACCTCAACTTTACTCCACCTGCCATAGTTACTTTGTACAATGCAACTTCTACAAGTTCAAAGTTAAGTAATTCGTTATACGGGCAAATCCAGTTCGAAGGAAAAATCCATTTAAATGCGAGAGTTCCATTCAATCAAGACTACGAAGCTCAAATCGGAGATTTCAATAATCAAATTCCTCAAAATTATCAACATATGGAAAAAGCAGAATTTTCGCATTGAATTCAGGAAGAATGTGCATTGCAAAACTCGCAATTAAGCGTCGATTGCTTTTCGATGGACAAGCGCCACTGCTACTCAACTTTCCTTCTACAGCAGTCGTGCTGTAATTCAGAGCGCAGCTTACTTCCTGTAAGTAACATTTTAATTAGTCTATCTTTGTGAGTATTTTAAGTATTGATGCAATATAAGAACTAAGTGTTGTCGGCTAAATGAACTGCCGATATTTGGGATAATTAGTAAACAGTTTTTCCTCTTAGATTTAACCCTATTTTTCAATATCCCAGTACAGAATCCAACACGAAAATTCTATAACAGTACTGTATATGCAAAATAGCGGAAATTCAGACTGAGACCCACAGCCGAAATGAGATTGGGTAGCAATCATCTCTGAGTATGTCACACCTCAAGAAGACTCTGTAACTCAGATACTTTGAGGTTCAGCTTGATGCGATGTAAGGAAACATCGCGAAATTAACTTAATATTCCCAACAAAAGCAAGAATTTTCTGTATTGATGGTTGAACCTCAACCCCGAATGTAATCTAAATAAGAGGTAGCAAGATAAAGTGTAGTGCGTCATTTCTTTTATCTGATTCCCTGCCTATCTTTTAACGTGAAAAGTTTCAACTATACTGGTGCTTTTAGCTCTTAATAAAAAATATAAAACATTTCAATCAAAATAATATTTATTATGGCATTATTTTATTTCTCAAAAGATATAATTTTCTGCGAAGTGATAAGTCGCTTACTGTCTTTTGTTCCTCCCCTTTGAGAGGTATGCATTTTCGAAAATTAATTTTGGATTAGGACGCTTAAATATAACATTTATGAAAGTTTATTTTCAAACAACTTTACCATGAAACTATTAAGGTATAGCAATAATTCATTAAACGCTTTATTCTTCTACTCAAAGTAGTTTAGGAGGTAGGTTTTAATTCAGACAACGACATCGAAACTTTGCATAAATAATAAATTACAAAATTATTTATGCAACCAAACAAGCACAAGATAAAGAAGGGTTTTTAATCCGTGAGATGACCTTACAGTATTGGGGTCAGAAATCACCCGTAAGTTTCAAAGCAATTGCTGTAAGCCGTACTTTTGTTCCGAAGTTTTAGATTGAAGGCAAATTTGCATAACCCACAACGCACCGCTCTAAGCATTGGATTTGCATTTGTGTTTCAGCTTGACGATCAATTTAACTGATTGCGCTGCTGACTAACTTTTGAAAAGAATCTAGTGCAAAAATTCATGTCATTCGAAGCTATCAAGAATACCATTACAGTGAGACGAAAAAAAATTATTTTGCCGAGATTTGGCCGCAGCAAAAACGTGATCTGATTATTTTTCTCGCTTGTGCATTAGTGCTTAGCAAATAAGCGTATGTGATTGTTGTTGCTTTTTTGCAGATCTTCAAGATTTTTCAATTTATTTTTAAAAATTTACATTTTTATGAATTAGGTTGTAAATTCACAGCCCGCATGATCATCATGCTGTGGGGTCTTTGGGAAAAGCACTTCAGTAAAACTTTTTTGCTTGTTTAGGTTTCTTGAAAGAAAAACACACTACATCGGTGATACTGGCAATCGTTAGCAGTTTCAGGCAAACGCATCTCCCGTCAAATGTTTAACGAAAAAATCATAGCTTGTAAACTACCTCAGGGTTTCAGATAGGCTTGAGACGGGATAAAAAACCCTCAAATTGGGGTGAAACTGCATCCATACTGTCAAAAATTTTTGAAGTCATCAACACAAACAACCTCGAAGTGGAGAAAAAATTCTCGTCAAGGAAACATTACCATATAAGCTTAGAGAAAAAACATTACCATAAAAGCTTTTTTGTATTACAAGGATATAGATATAATTCACATTTTTATGGGAAATGTCCAAGTTTGTGAACAGAGGTTACTACATTTAGTCCCGCCTAAATCTACAATACTAAACCAACGTTTTACGACAGTGCTTTGGTTGTCTATTTTGTGATCACAATTTTTACAATAGTTTTTAACTTACACGAAATTGGTATAGCTTATGGAAATTCGACCTTGAAGGACGGTTTTATCAGAAGACCTACTCTTGACCTGTTTTTTTCAGATGCATAACATCCAGCAAGTGAAATTCAAGGTACCTGGAAACACAGAATTTTCCCAACAGTCGCAAATTCCTTCCATCATTGATGGCCCTTAACTTCAGACACCAACTTCAATAACCGTCAGCTTGTAACGCTGACGGTTACAAGCGTCAGTCTCAGACGTTTGGCATGGCAGGATTAACAGAATTCCAGTCACAACTTCCCGCTTGTTTAACCGCATTGAAAATGCGACATTATATTAGTAATGGTAGTCCGACCTACAAGCCATCGTTTTCAAGTTCACCTTTTGATGCACTAACAACGTATGGCGATATGTGATTCGACGGCAAGTTTTTTGTGTATAAGATGCATTTGATGAAATACAGAATTTAAGTAAAAAAATGTTATTGTAACTGGTATCCACTTGGAAAAACCGCTTTCAACGACTTTTGGTGTATTTAGCATTTCCAACTAACCTATGATCAATTCTGATTACAAGTGGCAGTAAAACTTCAAGTTTTTGGAATTTAAACGTCAGTCGTGAATGTAAGATTTCTTAAAATCTTTGCAAATCCATTGCAAACAGCACATGCAGCATTTATGATTAATCATAAACGTTTTGTAAATCAGTAGTTTTTAAATTTACCACGGTAGCTCACATGTCATAATAAAAACCTTGTTGTTTCTCCCGCCATCTGTTGTATCTTTAAATACATAATCTCACAAATTCTTTGTTTTTACATTGAGACCAACATTGTAACGTAATATTTAACACGTAACTTAAGGGAAGATCATTTTTCAGAGTCAGTATAAATTAAGTCACCAATTGTTACCAGAACATTGCATTGCGTTTGCAAGCAATCGTTTTAGAAAATCTTCTTCAGATGGGCAGCATCTTTGAATATGAGCTTCTCAATAATTCTTTATGCTAGTCTTTAGTTAGACTGGGTTACCACGACGGGTAGACTGCCTTGCCCCGCTACCTTTCTGCTACATAGAGATGGAGGCATCCCGTCAAGTGTCTTTTTCCCTTGTTCTTCACACTATCCCTTTTGTGCTTAGCGCCAACCAGCGAAGCTGTGAATACCATTTTTAAAAGTTTTGGAATCACTCGGCTTGGCAAAGTGAAGCCCGAGCCTACCGATTCCTAAGCGGACGCTCTAACCACTACGCCATCGCGCTAGTTTTAAAACATCGAACACCTCGAGTGACATCTTGAGACTAATGTACTACTTAGAAAGCTGGTTTAAAAATCTCTAGACAGCGCAACGCAGTAAAAACTGGAGTTGCAAAGTTCTTATTGGTAGCTTTGGCACGCGTCAACAAAATAGCATTTTCCAACTTGACTGACATCTGACGGCAAGCTTCAATGAGCTATTTTGCCGTTACAGTGATCCCTCGCTATATCGCGCTTCACCTATCGCGGCTTCGCGGAATTTTTTACAGTGCTTTTTTTACAGCGAATCCTGATTGGCTCAGGGGCTTTACTGTTGTCTAGAAGTGAAAACAGTTGATATTAATTTTTCATTAGACAAATGCCAACAGTTTTCGTTCCTGTACATTCTGCCTAATTGACGTTTGCAATTTTTCCGTGAAATAGGCCAGTGACAATGTTTCCTACCTTGTATTCATTGCTATATAAAAAACATTGTTTTACAACACCGTTCTTTAAACTATTATAGTTATTTGTAAGAAAACGTTAATATTTCTATTTCTTAAACACATTTTGGGCCTGAAAAGAGGTTTTGTTTTTTGTTTCATTCTGCAGTACAGTATTGCATTGTAAAATAACAGTAAAAAATAAAGCTGACTACTTCGCGGATTTCACCTATCGCGAGTTATTTTTGGAACGTATCCCCCGCGATAAACGAGGGTTCACTGTATTGGAGCTTTTTACAGAAACAGTTTCATAGTCAACAACAGACAATACATTTCAGTTTTATCGTCATTACTTTGGTTAAGCAACAAACAAGAGATACGCAAATACTGTTTTGAAAGTTTTAATAGGACCATGACTCCACACTGAAAATCGAACTCTTGCTTGCCAGCAGCAAAGCAATTGTACAACTGCACCATCAAAAATGATGATATTGCTCTTGATGTAGCTACCGATGTTTTCGAAGGGAGTGTTTGGACGCCAAGCGGTCCGTACGATGTTTGACAATGAGCAGTTCTTGGCTGTAGCAGATTCAGTGGTGCCTATGAGTTTTAACCCTTCATCCAGTCAAGAACATCTAACTTCGCTAGAAGATTCAAGTGGGCTGAGAAATAACGCGTTGTCCACAAAGAAGCAAAGTGCCAGTAAAATTTCGGATAATGAGCCACCTTTTACCTTGGTTGCAATTATTGAAATGGCTCCAAAATCAGCTAAAAACAACCATTTATCACTAAGAGAAATTTATGACCATACGAGTTGGAAGTTTTTTATTTTAGCCAGAACAAAAAACGTTGGCAGAACTGAGTGCGCCGTTGCCTTTCTTTCAATGATTGCTTTGTAAAAGTAGCAAAAAATGGACAGTTTTTTAAGAATTACTACTGGACTCAGAAGCAAAGAATATGTACGCTAACGGTAATTTTCGAAGACGAGCAAAAAGATTTTGTTGCAAGAAATCAAATAAGGAAAACGTCCCAACACAACTTGAAATCAATTAAGAGCTAATTTACAGCTTACGCAACACATGAGTTTTGATAAAATGCATGATAAGCCTGTTGGCGTCAGCAACACCTCATTTAGCAAGAAAGCGTGATTTTGAAGTGATGAGCAATATTTTTTGAATACAATTTTTTTAAACATACTTTGTCTTCCTGTTTTTGAGTTTTGCAGGGGATTACTCAGAGCTTTTGAGTGCTCAGATCGCCCTATCGCAAAGCAATTGTTGGTAACTTGTTAAGAAATTTGAGCAGACTTTAGCTTCGTTTTCAACAAACACGTACACTTTTTTTTGAAAAACCCTATTAATAGGAGTGGATAATAACATTCAATTTGTGTCTCATTTTCAGTCTTACAGCTGCCTTTTTTAAAGTGTTGGTGCATTATTTTATTTATGTTTCAAAAATTGAATAAGCTTTTTTGACTTAATGGATATCATCTTACTAAATTGATTCCAGTCTAGCTTGGTTATTTAAAGCATATCAATTTTGGTAGTGGTTCAGTAATGTCGAATTCTTCAAATATGTGAATTTTTGTCGCTTTGAATAAGTCTATACCAAATAGTATCTGGTCACTGAGACGTCATACATCAATTTCATACATCGGCGTACACTGCCATTACAAAGTAAAACCAAATAGCTACTCAAATCATGTTTTTATGAAAATCGATTTTTTTGTCTTTTATTATTGTTTAACAAAGGAACTTCCAAAGCATTCGGTTTTCAGCCTTGCCTTTCACGTGTTGACTGTGTGAACAACGATTATTTTCTTAGGTTTGCTTATAAGTAGCTTTACATAAATGAGAAAACGTGAAGGGTGCTTGTCAAATCTGAAATGTAGTTGTTAGGCTTTACAAAGTCACGGCAGTTCATAATAACCAGACAATTACAGCATTGCACATCAGTTTAAAAGTAAATTAGGATACCAGTGTGGCCAAAATAAAAACGTCATCAAAAAGTGATTGAAAGAAATAAATTATTGGGGTAAGACAAATCAAGATTTTACAAAAACAAAACTAACATAAGTGTTAAATGCACTTGTACTTACTTGCATGCTAGTCACAAAAATTCGGTTTGGCACGTGATGCAAAGTACTTGAGTTTCAATTAAGTGCAATAGTAACCTAATGGAATTCAGTCTGTCAGTACAAGCTTGGTTTTGGCATTCCATCAGCTAAGGCTTACCATATTTTTGTCATCAAACAACGTGACGCTTGAGGACAACACGCCTGACTATGAATGACAAGGCAAAGTCCGGACACACTTAGCGGCGGCAATACAGGTCTTGACCTTTTTTGTGAAGCACACTTCCATTTCGGGTGCAATTTACCATAGTTCCACTACATATCAATAAATTCCACCCAAAATCGGGGTGTTCTCCAAAAAATAATAAAAAAAGGTCATCACCTGCTTTGCTGCTCCTTTTGTGTCACTTTTGGCCGAAATTGTCATCGGGCTAGAGTTCATTGTCACAATGCCTTTACTTACAGGCAAACGTTTAAATACCGTAGTTCTAGCTATGCTGTCTAACTGAATGAAAAACCGGGAATTTCGATCGATTGACCGGGGCAAGGCCTGAAAAAACGGAACTGTCCCGGCTAAAACGTGACGTATGGTAAGCCCCACATATGCTCCACGATTCGTTGATTAAAAATTGGCTTATGCAAGCTTTATTACATCACAATTTGATGTCTGCCTCCTACTGGCTAACTGCTGTTACGAGGAGAGACCTACAGTCTAAATTTTTGAATTCAACCGCTTTCCACTTCTGGAATACACTTTTAGCAATGATTTTTTTCAGGTTTTTTTCGTTTGATCTCTAAAATTTATTATTTCTTCTAAAGGCTCAGCAAGAAAGCAGCGTTATAAGAAACTCACATCTCAAGACATTCAGTTAGAGCATAAACTTGAGCTAAATCAACCAATTCATTATGTCAAATCGCTTATGTAGGAAACGGCGTAAAGTAGGAGGCCTTGAGAGTCGTGACTCTCTGGTAAAGAACCTATTGTTGAATAAATGAAAATCATGTCCTCTTTTGGAATATAGAATTTATGATTTTTTTTACTTTGATTTTAGAGACCACCTTAAATTCTTACTTAGAAATCCCCATCTGAGACCTCAATGCAGCGAAGCTTATAAAGCTTGCAGTGGCGTATGTGGCTTATAAGAAATTGTAATAAAGAGAAATCTCACCCAAAACATAGTAATAGAAGCAAAATATTAAAAAACAATCACTTCTAAAAAGTTTATTTTCAAAACACAAAGAAAGATTTTTAAGTTGAGAGAGACAAGAACGAATGATTCGCACAGAAGACATAAAGCAGCATTGTGATAGAACTGGTCTTTAATTACAAAACTGGGCAAATCAATCGCTTTCAAATATTTGATCTTCAAAAAAGTCTTCAAGTTGAAAAAGACAAAAATAGAATCAATTTCAACCCGCCATTTGTACAAAATTTTTTGCTCTTGGTTTCAAATTTGCAAGTATCTATCACATGATAATGATATGGAACTGAGTTAGTGTAGTTTTCTAATTAGGTCATTCTAATATTTCGAAATAGGTCACTGGTGGCTTTTCTACTCGTTCTACGGAGATCATGAAGTATTTCTCCAAAACATATTGCAAAAGAGATTTTTTGTAACAGTTCAGAGGCGTTATGCTCTCATAGACCAACTAACGCAGCTAAAATTAGTTCGACGCGCAAAGGAAAAAACAATATCGAGAGATTTTTACCAATTCGGTACTGCGAATGGTATCCAAATATGATGCTTCTTCTTGGCAGATAATATTCGTTTACTGCCAAAAAACTGTTAAGTTACTCAGTACTGATTACCTCTTTTGACGTCATTGGTTTGGAGAACAGATTTTTGCGGAGTTAGACAGTAAAGAACAAATTTATGAATTTTATTTTATTTATGCGTATGAGCTCATGCTCGGTTTGCATGTATTTCGTCAGACTGGATTACCACGGCAAATAGACCGCTTGCCCCCGCCACCTGTCTGCCTCATGAAGATGAAGGCATCCCGTGAAGTAGCTTGCCCAAGGACACAACAAGCAAGCTTGCTGGCTCGTTCTCCACACTATTCTTTCTATGTGCTGAGCGTCAAGCAGGGAAGCTGTGAATACCATTTTTTAAAAGTATTTTGGTATGACTCGACTTGGTGAATGAATCCCAGGTCTACCGACTGCAAAGCGGACGCTCTAGCGACTACGCCATTGCGACGGTTTAGCTGATAAATGGTTTCACTTAATAAAGGAGATTAAGCTTTGGATTGGGTAAATTCTTACAGTTTGATGCTGTTTTTTTGGTTTTAGAGTATCAGAGCGTGTCAAACAAGAGATTCGGAAATAATAATTTTAAAATTAAGGCATGGAATTAAACTAGGGTCGTGTGAAATCGATACCGACGTCCTTGCCATCACGCAACAGCGTTTATAACCGAACTTGTATCATTGCGGTTTATTAGTTCTGCATTCTTGGAACTACACATGCCAAGGAAAAAAGCGCATTTTGCAGTTGTATTTGAGCAATTAAAAGACCACCATTGGCGTAGCCAGAAGCAAAATTTTTTGGGTAAACAAAAACATATTCCACGGATTTTTAGTTTTACATTTTCGTCATATGATTGTTTGATAAAAAGTTTTGGTTGAAATTGAAGTTTTGTAACCGTTATACTTAGAAATACTTTCATTTCCTGATGGGTTAAAAAAATTGTGGGAAGGGGTCATACAGCTCTACTGAACTCCCAGCTGCACCTGTGCAAAAGACCTAAATTTTGAAAAGCTGTTTTCTTTGACGACTAGAAATTTGTACTCGCTGAGGACAATGATTGCTCTTGATATGCTTAAATTTTTACATGTGATTTCGCAAAAATTTGCGGTTTCTTCTATGAATTATAATTTTAGAAAAAAACAAAAGGTTATAAATTCGCAAAACTCTAATGTTCTTTATCATGAACTGATCTCTTTTGAAATTGTGATTTGCTGCGGGCCTGCTCTGAATACATTCAAGCATCATGTAAATAAAAATTAGTTTATGTGCTCTTAATTATACAGTATAGTTTGATATGATATAGCCTTACTGGTAACGCAACAACACCATGTCAAACCTTTTGTTTTCTTGTCTTTACATTAACAGCAGTTTGTAGTTGTGGATAAACCATGGTCTGTATAGCCCTTGATAAGGTCATAAGTAGGACTGTTAAAAGCAGTGATTCTAAATTTGAGTGTTGAATATTTATAACGCATTTTATTGTGTTGCTACGTGTGAGTTTTGAAGCCTTGGCCTCTTGCTTCGCTCCATTGTTAATAGCAAGTGAGTTAATTTATTTGGTATTTGTCTCGCCTGTTAAAGCTTCAGGCTGCCTCCAGACCGCCGCAATTACACTTGTTTATTGGTTTTGTGCCAGTGGTTGTTCTGAGTCGCCAGCGAACAGACGGCAGTTTTCACCGTTTTGTTGTTAGAAGATCTCGCTACTTGCCCTCGACTTAGTATTAATCAAGTTGAGTTGTATCTACTACTTGGGTCAAGTTCTTGGAAGCTTAATAGTTGGGTAAACATTGATTTCTGTATTATTCTGTTGTAAGCAAGTTAGCGCATTTTACGATTATTTATGCTATGTTTCTTACATTAACATAAACCGTTTTCGAGTACGCTCTGTGTCGCCAGTGTGGCTGTCGCGTTTATTTCGGAACAAAGGAGTTGCATAGACGCGTACGCTTGACAGAAAAGCGGCAAAGGAAGGGAGGGAGGCGAACTTGAGACGCGTTGGCTAAAAGCTTCGACCGGGCGTGTGACAGATTCAGCACTTGGCCCACGCTGAGTTAAAAATCTGTTACAATGAGAGGTTAAAGTTTGTTGCTTTTACATGAAATACAGGATAAGAAATGCTTTAAAAATGCCACAAAAGTTTTTTGAGCCATTGTATGAAAGCAACTATGATCTATCTGGGTTTCCATGTACAACTTTTCAAAAAGTGTAGAAAACGTTACAAATGGATGAAGATAATAATTAGAGCAGTATTTCTCAGCTTTTCTAGACTTGAGGCTCAATTCCAAACTAAACAAAATAAGAGACTCAGTTACAGTGTACTTCTTTTCTTTCAACAATGTTCTGCTTATTAACCAAAATTCAAATCATTAGTCGTGACCCACCCGATATATGTGTTGCGGTCCACTAAGGAGCCATGACCCACCAGTTGAAAACCACTGAGTAAACACTTCCTGAAAAGAGACTAATCATTCAGTCGTATGCGAAAGCATTGTTCTTCTGATATTAGATTTATTAATGCATATGATAAAGATTGTTCGATGGATCAGCCAAAGATATTTAACAAGATTCCGAAGAGCTGTTTAGCCTATCTTCGACAACACCAAGATGCGGTTCACTTCAAAAACACCGTATGTAGCGGTGATACTCATCATGATCATAGAATGCATCAAATATATTTCAACAATTTGCATTGAGGTGGTCTTTTGATTTCTAGTCACTGCATTTTGCAATGGGATATTTGTGTTCCGTGACATTTTTTTGATAGCATATATTGAAAAGGTGTGCACAAAAGTTTTTTGTCATATATTTTTAAGGCATTTCTAGATAAGTAAAAAGCATTTTTACATACTTTCCAACAGAGCTTTAAGATTCTGATTTTTTATTAACAAAAAGATACAAAAAATAATACGGTAAATCAAAATTTTCTTCTTCAGATTGGCAAGATCTTTCATTTTTGAAGAAGTATCTCAGATTGTAAGTTTCTCATTAACACTCTTTGCTGGTTTTCGGTTAGACTGGGCCACCACGACGGGTAGAGCGCTTGGCCTCGCCAACTGTTTGCCATGCAAAGATGACAGCATCCCGTCAAGTGTCTTATCCAAGGAGGCAACAAGCAAGCTTGCTGGCTTGTTCTTTACACCATCTTCTTTGTGCTGAGCGGCAGCTTTCATTGCTTTCTTTTGCGTTCACTGAATCTGGTTTGTTTTTGAAATATTTCCTTTTTATTGTCAACGTCTAAGCTGCTTTTTGCATAATATAAGCAAGTTAATGTTTAAAAGAAATAATGCAACGTTATACAGTATACAATTATCTTTTGTAAAAGCTTGTGATTGCAAAACATTGGTTGGTAAGCCGATATGCGTTCAAACTCTGTACAAAATGTGCTGTTATTGTTTCAGAATCGGCTTAAATATGGTAAAAAGCCTGTAGTTTGCTGTTGCTGAAACCATTTCACTCCTGTTAGTTCTAGTACATGCCTACTTTCCTTTGCTTAATTTGGTATCTGATTGCTTAAAGGTTGGAATGCAATTTTTGTGCGTTTGCTTAAAAGCCGGGCAAGGTTTGCGAGCAATTGACAAACCTCTCGCTACAACTAACTTTCTTTTGAGAGATGATTTTTGTTGCTGCACAAAAGTTAGATTATCAGGTTCTCACTCACCCGTTTTGCTAGTTTTTAGTAAGACTGTGCCACCACAATGGGTAGACTGCTTGGCCCTGATATATGTCTACCACATAGAGATGGAGGCATCCCGAAAAATGTCTTACTTAAGAACACAACAAAAGCAAACTTGTCGGCTTGTTCTCCACACTGTCCTTCTTGTGTTGAGTGCCAAGCAGGGAAGCTGTGAATATTATTTTGTAAAGTCTTTTGGTATGATTCGGCTTGAGAAATGAACCGAAGGTCTACCAACTGCGAGGCGGACGCTCCAACCACCACGCCATCGCGCCGGTTGTTAACTAGTCAACAGGCTCATCTTGATGTTATTTTGTGAAAAGTAGAATGGGGTTTATCTGCAGCGATTTTACGTCAACCCTTTCAGTTGCCAGCTCGGTTGCGATTGATTACGATCTATTACACAAACCAACAAAAATTTTTTGGCATATAAGATGAAAGCGGTTTAAATGTAAATTGGGGACGCTGAGTTCAAAAATGACGTTATTTTTTGCAGATTGGCTCTAGTTTTTGAGATATTTTGAATTTTTTATTTATTTTTTACCGTGATTAGGGCTACATTTCAATTAACATTTATGTAGGGCTGGTCAATGAATGAATGCGTTTTCAGTGTAACTGATCCATATTGGTCTGACATGAATGATTACTGAGCCAAAACAGGCAAAGCTCTTAATAAGCATGCTATATAGTAAACGCGCAATGTTCAACACCATAAAATACTACAAAGAATTGTATCAGTTCATCATTTGCAAAACACAGCCTCTGTAACAAACAGTTACATGGAAATGTTCATAGGCTTAAAGAAATATTAACTAGCATGTCACATTGGATTTTAACTGTTAATCTAAAAAAAGTTTGCTTACAGATTTCCGGCTATTTCTTTGTACAGTACAATCACGGATCAATGTCCAGCAATAATCTGCCATCATGTGACAGTCCCAACAACCTTGATGTCTTTCTTCCATTGTCTTAATGTCTTGATGGAACCTCTCCCTTTGTTCCTCGCTAATATCACCAAGATTCTCTGGAAAATAGTCTAGACGGCTAAATAAATAATGAAGTTTGATGCTCATCCTTGCACCAAGAGCTTGAAAATTTTGGAGCATTACATCCGCAAGATACCGGCAGTTGCTAGCTTTTGTGTTATCTAGAAACTTTCATATCACTGAGACATATGAGCACCAGGCAGCCCTCTCTTCCACTGTCATACGAGCAGTGAAGGTTTAATCTTGCAGCAGTTTGCGAATTTGGAGTCAAAAATACCTGTTTTAAGTTTTTCCATGCTGAGACCAGGAAAGGTTTTGGTAATATAATTGAAACAACGACCATCTATATCAAGACCCTTCACAAATTGTTTCATCAGACCCAACTTTATGTGAAGTGAAGGCAGGATAATGCAATCCCGATAAACCAGTGGCTCATTTATGATGTTTTTATCGCCTGCTGCTAGATCTTCTCGTGCCGGCCAATCCTTATTTACCCTGAGCTGATCAGTAGCGCGACTGTCCCAGTAACAGAGAAAACAAGGAGGTTTGGTGTACCGCTCCTTGCTATCCTATTTTAAAGTCCACACATATGGCCCAGTTGTGCTCACTGTAGCGCAGTTTCTGTAAAACCATCTTCACATTCAGATAGTGTTCTTTAACCATCACGGAATGACCAATTGGAACACATGCAAACTTCTTGCCATTATGAAGTAACACACATTTCAAACTCCGTTTGGAGCTGTCTATAAACAGTCTTCATTCATCTGGGTTGTACTCTGGAAAGCCCATTTCCGAAAGAAAGCCTTGGATTTTGTTGCAATAAACAAAGTCTTCTTCCATAGTGAAAAAACGAATCAACAAATCATCCCAATCACGGTAGAATGTAACTTTAGTTCCCAAAACCAGTATACCATATTCACCAAGACGAGATTCCAAAATCTCAGACGATTCCTTGGATAGGCCGAGATCACGAACTAGGTCATTCAGTTGGCCTTGATTGAAGGCTTTGCACTGAGCGAAGATGCTACAGCAGCCATGCTGGAAGAGCTACAAATACTATTGTCGCTGTTATCAATTGCTTTCAGTAGCATTTTATCTGCAATACGGTCAGGTAAGGAAGTGAAAACTGGAACTGGAACTTTATCGCAATGTAGTGTGGGTCGTCGAGCAGACTCAATATCAGGATAATACCAATAATTCTTCTTTCGCTGATTCCAACCAGATATATCCACCATTCAAAAATAAAAATCATCATGGTAATTTTTGGGCTTACGTAACACCAAACCACATCGAACTGACTTTGCCTTGGATCCAAAAGCGCAGCGTTTCTGAACAATGCTTGCACACCTTGTGGGGTGTCTAAGACTTGTCTTGGTCCCCTAGCTTCATGCAAAAATTGGCTTCATAAGCTCTCTTGGTAAAATCTCTTACATTGAATCGGTACTTTGCCATCATATATTCACCACAAATGTAGCAAAATATGTCTGGATTGTTTTGGTATTGCCTTCGCTCAGTGCTATCTTTACTACTTTCTCATATACAGCTTTATTCAAGAAAATGTAACTAAATTCTTTTGCAAAAAAATATATAGTACCCATTAAAATGTTTCTCCAAAAAGCAGCAATTCATCGTTCATTATGTCCTTAAATCCACGAAATCTAGCACTTTGGTTGGCTGAATGATACATGCTTTCCATGCTATGCTCCTTTTAGACCTTATCATGATTGTTTTGACGGACAGGGTTGGACAAAATAATAAACTAAAACTGATAGCTCTTTTCTAAGAAGGAACATAAACATAATAAAGAGAAACTTTTGGTTGGAGTAAGTCGTAAATTTTATGGTTATCAGCTGATAATAATGCTCTAAACCGCATCAAACTTTCATAAATCCTTAATATTATGAATTGTTTTTATACGAATCGATATACATATAGGTTGTATTGAGTAAATGGACACTAAACTTTAATGGGAAACCAGTAATATTACATTAAAAAAGCTTCGCATGCTTGAGAATGCATCGTGCTTCAGCAAAATTATAAAAAAAAGAGTAGAAATATCTCCAAAACTATAGCCAATCCGGCTAAACTAAGTGCATTTTCAGACTCAGTGCCCCCGATTTAACCCCAAAACGATTCAACATCCTTTGCCTTTTGACCAAAAAATGTGTTATCGTTTCGTTATGTTACGAATCGCGTATCTTTACCGATTTAAGCTATAAACGGACCTTAAATTAAACCAATATATCACGTTACAGTTACATGTCTCAGGGCAGGAAAATCGATGCATAAAAAAGTAGAATCAGACCGAATATCTTTTAATTTTTGTCATCATGAAACCATGATGCGAATGTGTTACGAAGCAGGAAATGATTTTTGAAACGATTTACAACAGTAAAATTGGATTTTTTGGCACTTCAGTTTGTTAATGAAAAATATTTTTAAGTGTCTCGCTCGTAAATATGACACTTTAATTACAAAACTTTGTCATAAAATGTCTCAGATTTCCTGTTTTGTAGAAAATATTAAAATTTTGTTTTTAATTGCAATTATTTGGAAAGTTAGTGAATCAATTGGTTTGCATCAAAAACATTAACTGATAGTGACGCATTATAGTTTTTGAAAACCAAAAAAGAGGTTTGAAACGGTCAATGTTTTTTGCAAAAGCAGATTTATCTATCCGTGGTTAAATTACTTGTAAATTTTATAGGTTTTTTGTTGCCAAAAATTAATTTGGAAAAACCCGACTGATAAAAGTCTGTCTATCCCTCACAAAGTTTTTAATAATTTTGTCATAGTTGTGCTTAAAAAAAACATTCTAATCATTAAGTCGGGAAGTGGCAATTAGTAAAAAATTATGGTTTAATTAAAAAGCTGATTACCCTGCTAACCTATATCGACAATTTAGGAACCAATTTCAACTTTTAATTAATTGTCCCACATAGCATTGCGCAGTTGAGAAGAGTACACGTACCTAAAAACGACAAACTTAAAGTAACGAGTTTGACGCTTTTCAAAAAGGAAAAAAGCTCTTCAAGCATAGGCATATAACAAATCAGTTAATAAATTAAAATCATTGCCAATGCTATGGTTAGTGGCCATGGTGTAATGTTAAGTGATAATTAGAGAGACCGTTTTGCAGTTGGTAGACCTGCATTAAACTTTGTTTTTTGATTTATGCTAGACTGTAAACTTCAAAAATGGCACCCAAAGACTTTTTTATGACTTATCAAATTCGGCAACGCCGACGATTGCTACTTTTTGTAATGATTACAAGCATCTATATATTTTTTAATGCATATGAGCTCAGGCTCTGTTTTATGCCTTGGATTAGACTGGGCAAACGCAGCGGGCGAACTACTCGGTCCCACCGCTAGTCTGCCACGTAATCCTGTGACGTGCTTTTCCTAACGACGCGACAAGCAAACTTGCCGGCCTTTTCTCCATGCAATCCTTTTCGTGCTTAGCATCAAACAAGAAAGCCGTGAATACCAACTTCTAAATCTTTTGGTACTACTCCACCAGCGAACGATAGGAGGACCAAACCGATTATTAGTTTCTATTGGCAGATTATCGACAAATCCTATTGGATGAAATCTTGGTTGTCAGGGTGACAAAACTTTCGTAAAAAAGTGATTTTGATTAAAACGTTCAAATAGAGACGCTAAAGAGCGGACCCTGTTTTAAGGTTGAAGAAAGGTGTCGATTTCAGGCTGACTAGTCAAACAAAGTTGGCTGTGTAAAGGTAGGAGAGGTACAGATGAGCCCATACCGCATGCATGATTTTCGCTGCTCTGACAACAAATTGTGATAAACAACAAATGCATTGCGCAAAGCATGAAAGTGGACAAAAGAGTGTTCTTAATACGTCAACTTCTTAGCTTTTCCATGAACAAGTCACGTGGTAGCTACGCCATTCAGGTTTTTTGGTTAATTTCTTGTCACGACTTCGGTTTACTGAGTATGTTGAAATGTTTTCCTTGTGTCTGTTTGATACTTCTTTTTAATGCTTTTCAAAAAACCGAGGAAATTAACCGAATGCAAATGAGTCAAAAGTTTAGTCAAAAAACGTTTTTTGTGATAAAATTATCAAAATTGCATATGATTGTTTTCAGCAATTTCGTAAAACGTTGTGAGCTAAATTATATAAGCAAATTTCAAGCAATGCAGGTAGACTTTGAGCGATATGTCATGAGTAGTTCCACCATAGCAAGTCCAACGGACAGTATTAAACTGCAGTCCACTAGGTGCACTGCCAGCTCACGATGGACGCCTACCTTAGATACTTGAAATCTTTGTTTTTTATTAACTGTAGGCCAGCTTAGCGATTGCAAAAAATTTTAGTTAATGTTTAGAAAATGTCAAAATTAAAATTATGCGTGGAAAACTTTCTTTCATGTTAACGTTACAACCCTCTTTGCTGAATTGCTTGCGTAATGGATTCAATGACTCAAGTAATGAAATCAGAAAGAGACTCTTGACTTAGATAATTCCTAAAATTAGTCAAAGAAAACACTCAGGAATTCAAAATACTTACGCACGATTCAGCAACAAATTATGCTGGGGCCGGGCGATTGCGTAATCAGTAGATTTTGATTTACCTCAGATTACACGTATGAAGACTTTAGAAGGAAATGAAGTTCTGAAAAAAAGCAAACTAATAGTAAAGGAGTTTAGAAAAATTTTCTTTTTCTTTCATAATGCAGTTGTTGTACAGTTTAAAACCAGTTTAAGTTAAATTAACAGCTATAGGCCTAACTAAACCTTGCTCATTTAAAAATGTTTAATTAATTCTTTAGTTTTACAACTGAGCCAAGTTGATATTTTTATATTTAATTAGGCTTATATTTTCATTCTTCGCAAATAAAAAGATCTCTATCGGATGACTATGCAAAACTTGTGTTTAAACCTGTTTCGTAGTCAAAAGCTCTATAGGAGTTTGACTTTGTGCTACCAACAAAAAGTACTGCAATGTGCTTTTTCCAAGGGCCCTTCTTCTTCGTTTGAGCAAGATCTTGCTTTTTTGGAGAAACTTCTCAGATTATGAGGCTGTCGTTTGCTCATTTTGCTAGTCTTCAGTTAGACTGGGCCACCACGACGAGTAGATTCCATGGGCCCGCCACCTGTCTGCCAAATAAAGATGGAGGCATCCTGTTAAGTGCCTTGTCCAATGATACAACAAGCAAGCATACTACCCCATTTGTGTTGAACGCCAAAAAGGAAAGCTGCGAATACCATTTAAAGTAAACCTAGGCCTACCGACTACGAAGCGGACACTCTAACCACTACGTCATCGCGCTGGTTAAAGTTCCAAGTGCGAAACAACGCACAAATTGCCAGATATAGAACACTCAGCTTCAGGAATTTGAGCCATGGTCTGCATTATTTCATTAAAATTTGCAGTTAAAGTAAAAATTTATAGGTTTAATTTGCTTTCATTTACAATAACGTTCTTACTTGTGCAGAAACCTCGCTTGAACATAGATTGCCAAAAATATCCAAAATGTAATAAAAAGAGAATCTTGTTTCAAGTTATGCTTTTTTTGGTCGTGATATGAAATAAAAAATTCAATGCTTAAATATAAGAAACCTTGAGTATTCTATATTAAGAAGCTGGCTGCTAGAATTTTTGTGGTGAGAGCCAACAAAAACAATAACGGCGTTTCTAAAAAAGATATTTCATCTTTCTGTACTCTGCGAAATCGTATCACTCGTGAATGAGTGGCTGCTTTGTTGGTCTTAGTGCACCTGCGACAATCGCCGCTCATTAACGAGTGATATTTCATCTTCTTTTAACATGTTTTGTGACCACTAGCGCACCGAGGAGGCGACCCCTGTGCCATGGCCCCCCTCTCAGACCCTAAAAATGAAAAATGTAAAGCAAAACCAAGCAATTTTAGCAAAAGCAAAGCTGGTTTGTGACGTTACACGACTGTGACGAAACTTTGACCCCCTACGAAACTTTCTGCGTACGCCACTGTTTGTAGCATTTTTATTGGTTATCTGCAAAGAGCTATAGAGGCAGGAGATTTAGCACCCACTGCCACAGTGGTTGGGATAATTTTTAGAAATGTAACCGGTACTATTAAGAGGTTTATTTTACTCCCACAGCAAGATTTAGCTCTTTTTCATGGCACACCTTTACCTCTCTAAAATTTTGTTTGTAAAAATTGCAGTCTATAAAACTAAATTCTTACACGATATTACCACTTAATCTATCATTCATTTTTTATTAAGCCTATGTGACTAAGCACGTTCTTAAAAACATTCTATTTCCACAGCATACGTGATATGAAGCCGCATGGTTTTTTTGCCTATTGAAATGTTTTCCTCAATGCAGTTGAATAATTGATGTGTATCATTACTACTGTGTTAGCCAAAGCGCAGTTTTAACTAAAGTTATACTTCGTCTCAATTTAACATTCGCTTTTGAAAAAATAAAGATATTACTAGCCAGAAATGTCTCATTAACCAGACTACGAGGTGGAGGACGCTTAGTGGTAAAAAATCAGAAAGGACAAAAAGTTCACATTGCGTATATCCTGTCAGGTTTATTATTTTAGCCCCAGGAAACAAATGAAAAGCCATTCGGAAGCAAGATTGTAAAACAAAACCTTATTCAGATAGCGAGTGAGAGATGTATAGAGCTTGGGGCATTATCTTTCACTGGTCTGTTTTTTCATTAATTATGTCAACGTATCAGAGCCTAAACCCTGAGTGGATGCATGCCCCAGTCCCATTTTTTAGGGAATTTTCTCCGGAATAAGTATAAAAGTTTTTGTGCAGACTGACCTAAAATATTGGCTTGGCTTGGTATTCAAAATTGGCTTGGAAAAAGAGGGGTTAACACGATGGACGGGAAAACTTTTGAAGTAAAATTATTTTGCGGGAGGTTAAGTGTCGTAGTGGAATATACAAATAGATATAAACTCAATAAGAATGAGACATTCTCTAAATCTGTGAGAGTAACCGCAATCCAGGAAGTCTATAAATATGAGAATTATTGCAAAATCCGGCTACTCTCCTATGTTTTCTCAATTTAATCTTGCCTGAAGAGGTCAAAGAGTTGAAGTGCCACTTTTTAGCACGAATGATTAATAGGTCATGGGTCGAAATCTCTCATTCGCTGCGCTGCTGTACTTTAAAAGAAATATTTAATAATGATTCCATTTGCTAGTTGGATGGATTACAACACGCAATTAATTGTTTGAAAGTACTACTTTGGCAATTAAAACGTAATGTCAAAACTTGAAATTTGGCATACAACTTTATACAAGTACTCCATACTTATCGCCTCGTGGCGTTGCTCTTCGAACTTAGAAGAATATATCTTATAAACAAACAAACATACTTGGGTATTACTTTAAAGCAAAAGTTTGACTTTAATCTAAGCATTTGGACTTGTAGTATTGCAAACTAAAGCACTATTGTGACATTAAAAACAGCGTCGAATAGTGTAATTTGGTGTAATTAATAAGCTACGTATATATAATATTTTTGCTTCGGGCAAAAAAGTTTGTGAAGTTTACCACTAAACGTAAATGCTCTAAAACTGGCTGCAATTACTTATAAGAAGACATCGTGGAGTATTTTTGATTGGCGAAATCAAAAGTAATAGCTCTAAAACTAGCTGCAGTTACACATAAAAAGACACTGCGGAATATTTTTGATTGGCGAAATTACTACTCGTTACACGTTTCTTTTTCATAAGAAAACCAAATCGATTATGTGATTTTAAGTTTTGCAATGTAGCAATGTCTTAATAACTATAGTTAGCAGATTGCGGCTTGCTTTGGTTAAAAAAATTCATTTGAATTTGCTTCATTAAAACAAACCAACATAGGTTTTTGACTAAGCTGTATGTTTCAAACAATAGAAATTAAAAAAACTTATAAGAACATTGCAAATAACCCGGCAAAAGTGTAGGATTGTTTACGCCTTTTGCCCTTACAAACAGTATATTATCATGGTTGTCTCTTGCCTTGAGAGTAAAAAATGATGCATACTGTGCCATATTTAAATAAAGTAAAATGTTTGTACTTACGAATTCTAATCTCTCTCGGAAAATCACTGTCTTACTGTATTCAGGCTATAGGATACTACACAAGAGCGATTAGCATTGTGTTCAAATGGGAAGCTTAATTCTCAAAATGCTTTTGGTATATTTAGTGTTGATAGTAATAACAAAATATTCTGAAGCTCAAACAAGTAAGTAATTCAATTTTCGATCTCTATTGAGTAGTATTTATCTGCGCGCCATACCTTAATTGTGATTTTGTCCATGCGTTTGACATTGCGACTCATCGAACACAATAAGAAACCAAAACTTTGGAAGAGAAAAAATGATTTATCGGTTTTTTTTCTGCAATATTAGCCATATATTTCTTGCGGTCGGCACAGGCCATAGTTTGGACCCCGAAACTTGAGCTTTGATGCGAACTTGCCCATGGCATATGGAACGTAAGACTCGAAGCGCTTAGCTTGCAGTCTTTTAAATGTCAAGTCTCGTAATTTATGTGATCCGTCACGCTGCCGACTCCTAGTTGCGTAAGGATCTCTTGCTAATGTCTCTTGCGTGCAAAGCGTAGCTAATATGATGGTTTTTGCTGCCGAGTGGTGCTCTCTGTTACAACTCGCTCTGTTAAAACATGGGTAAGTATGTTCACCATCAAGTTAGCCGTTGATGATTGTTTGGATCATATCTGAAGTCAACTTTTAACCAATGGTACCATGTGCTGTTGTAGTGATCTAATTTACTTCAGCCTACTTGATATACCAGAGTTTTTCACAAAATGATGAGGAGTGCGAAAATGCGGGCCGCGAATAGATAGTGCGTAAAATTTGTATTTATTTGTATGTAAAATTATATGCTGTACATAGGAGTCGCAGTCATTGCTGCAAATTGTGCTTTCAAACAACTATGGGTGTCAAAAAATGGCTGAGAAACGCTGTAATGAACTACAGCAAATGCTAATGCCATTGCGAATTAGAATTCGGCTGTAGGCTCATAGGTACATCACGCAGAACTGCTCTGATTTCCATTACGCCCTATTTTCATTGCTTAGCACACATGCAATTGCCTCTTACCAAGCAGAAATCGTTGCTTACAGTCTTTTCAAAAGCTGAGGGAAAAAGAGATGGCAGGGAGCAAGGGGACCTGATCTCCTCTTTTCTGCGAATATCTAATTACATTGCTACATTTTAAAAGTTTTGAACAAACATAACGCTTGAAAACATTACAATTTTCCATGTAATTTAAAAAAGCTTCAAAAAGTGTAAAAATGTTGCGTCCCTTTTACAATGCTGTTAGTTCTCATTAACACTTTCTGTGTCTGAATCAAATTTTATCTGCGCTCATGTACCCTTCTTGCTTGGACTTTTGCAGTATTGAAAAGACAATGATTTTTTCGAAAACAATTAACTGGCTACCGGTTTTAAACATCATTCAAAAAAGCCGACCGCTCTCGAATATTTCTGCTTTGGGCATGCTTGCTGGGAAATGCTAATACACAAAGTTATGATAGTGTCTCAAGAAATAATTTACTGTATATACTCATGTATAAGTCGAATTTCTGGGAGACGATTTTAAGGTAAAATTTTTGGGGTCGACTTATACATGAGTAATGTTTATGGACATGTTGCTGCCGAGTCGTATAGCATGTGAATATGAAAAGAAAATTTCGTTATTATACACCGCGGTATGAAGTCTGAACAAACGCTGATAATATGATGCTTCACTTCATAAAATGTTAACGTTACTTCACAAAATTATCAAATATCGGTAAAATTTATTGTAGAGGTGTTGAATTAGCTTAAAATATGCGGTATATATTACCAGTAAACAAGCTTACAACGGCACGCTCAATCATAACATGGGAGCCGCCATTGTTGTGCTGTATTGCCACCTGTCGGTTTTGAGTTTAACAGATTAATATATTTGGGAGAACATTAAACAAAATTTTATTGCTGAAAATTTCAAATAAAGTCTAATGCACATATTTTTAAATAGACCTTGATCTATATGTACCGGTAATTATCCAAACATACAAACATTTTAAATTCATCAAACAGTCAATATTTACGTAATAGTAGTCTAACAAAAAGTTTATTACAATCCTTCAAAGCAATTCTCAGCATCAGTATTGCTACCCCTAAACAGTTCAGTTCATTCCTCAATACTGCAAGTCCATAAAAACATGTTGTAATGCGGAGTCGACTTATACACGAGTAATACTCATAATGATGTAATTTTTTGTCTTAAAATACACGTCGACCTATACATGAGATCGACGTATACATGAGTATATACGGTATTAAAACAAAAACACTTCCTGAATTGTCTGGAGGAAAAGTTGCAATCAGTTCCGCTTTTAAGATGCCAGTAGGCTCACCACCGGACTTAACACGCACAAGCGTATTTAAGCGGAAAAGACATTGTGCCATGACCTCCTTTTAAATTTGACAGCAAAGAAAAAAATCGACTTGATTTCTGTTTACTAAATATGCCGAATGAATTTGTGACACAGAAAACAAATCAAATCAAATTGATTCTTAAACACCCTCTACGTCAAATCATGCATGGCTACTCTGAGCCGTCTCGATTAAACTTCAGAAAACTACTTTGTTGTTATGTTAAACGAATGCCTTCCAAAAACATTTTGCATAGTAACAGTACCAAAGCAATTAATATTATATTTTTGGGAACTGTACAACAAGTTTCCAGGACACCCCCTTTCAAGAAAAGCTTGGGTTTAGCAGAACTATCCACGAACTGGCATAGATCGTTTCGTTGCCAACTTTTTCAAAATGACCGTATCACAATCAAAATGGGCATATCACAATCAAAATTGGCCTATCACAATCAAAATGGACGTATCACAATCATGTGACGCGCGCAGTACAAACAGCATCACACTTGCTGAAATATTGACCCAGTCTGCTTCTTCCCTGCAGTCTTGACGACATCAACAACAAGGACCTCCACAATTACTAATGCTTTATATCTTCCTAAAATCATGGCTGTGTGGTTGCATGCAACTGATGGTGATGATGAGATTAATTTGGCTTTATACCCGCGCTTCTTTGTTAAAAATTTTTGGTTTGCTGGTAGTTTTATTGCGTATTACAAATGTTGCAATCAAGGAAGCAACAAAGTTTGCCGTAAGTGGCTTTTAGTTTTTACCCAGACAACAACATAGAAATCATGCGATCATGAAACTCACGACTGAAAGCCATGGTCTTATCATCAAAACTTTACTTCCAATTGTTGATTTTGTCTACTTTAGTTATTGGTACTTATGTTTTTGTTACTGTGCATTCATAGACTGCATTGCGGCTGGCAAACGCATACGCTTGCATCTTTTTGTGTTGCAGATTGCGCACCAGACTTGGATTCTTTCTGCCCAAATTACGCGTTTTGGTGTAGTTTTCCTAATATCCGATCATTATGTCCGACAACATGTGGATGTGGTATGATAAAAATAGTCTAGATCAGGTCTTTTCAAATTATGAGCAACATGTTGCTTGTTGGTGTGCCGCAAAATATTCCACATACCAGATTGTATAAATGCAAACACAGTTGGTTTTTATTGCAGTATTCATAAAATAGCTCATCTTCAAATACAAAGGCCCTAAACCTCTGAAGTGTCGTTGCAGTTTATTTATGACATCTGAATATGAAAAACGAATTAGTTAACTTTTTATCATGCCATCGTTTAATATTCACTTTAGAGAACAATTGCCAAGTTTGGGAAACGTGCCGCCGTAGAATTTAAAGTATCCTAATGTGACTTAAACAAAAAAGTTTGAAAAACACTATTCTAAATCAGTGTTTTTAAACCCGAGGCCGAGGGTTATGTGAGTAAGCAAATACAATTTTTTCTATACAGTGGCTAGTAACAGTAGGAAATTGGTTAACTCTACGCAATGATACTGCGACGAGACTATCATGATTTTTAAATAATTATCTTGCACTCCTGTATCATTAATAGATCAACATATTTTAAAGGAACTGCTCCTACAGGAGGTACTTGGGGTTCATGGACAGCTTCTGGAAGTTGCTCTGCAACTTGTGGTGTTGGATCTCAAATGTTTACCCGGGTTTGTTTAACTCAACTAACACAGCCTTGCAACGGTTTGAGCGTTGAAACACGGTCATGCCAAATTGTTCCTTGTCAAAGTAAGTAGCCTTGGACTATAAAATCAAATAGGGTTAGAACTTCAACTCTACCAGAAATGTGTAAAAGTTTCGCCAATTCAAGAAAAAAACGTTTTTTAGAATTTCAGATATCTAGAAACATTTTGAAGAACTTTTTTTTCATCACCTTGTTTTCCCGGAATAAAATTCCTATCTATGGAGTTTTTTAGCAAATTTGTTGTCCAAGAAATAAAAAAAATATTTTGTATTTAGCTCTTGTAGTAGTGCGCACACCAATATTTTCAATATGAGCAGACAAATCATAATAATAAATGTTGGCATATGGTACGTCCGCCTACTCTAGAATTTTGACCTACGTAAATTGAGAGCAAATTTTGAACTTTGTTACTTGTATGTTCAAATCGTTAAAAAGAACTTCAGTTTTTTAAAAGTACGCCACATTATTTGAAATGTTATCTTTACAAGTAAGCAAAACGTTTGTTCTTTCATTAGTAAATTGACGCTATGGTGTAATGGTTAGAGCGTCTGCCTTACAGTCGGTAGATCATGGGTTTCATTCCCCCTGTCGAGTCATACTATAAGACTTTAAAAAATGGTATCCACAGCTTTCCTGCTGAGCTCTCGGCATTTAGGGGAGGTTGTGGAGAAAAAGCCGGCCAGTTCGATTGTTGTGTTCTTGGGCAAGGCACTTAACAGGACGCCCCCACCTTTATGTGAAAGACAGGTGGCCCAGGCACCTCGGAAATGGCAACTCCCAAGCGAGTGCGGACTTCCCGTCCAAAAATATAGTAATACAATTTACTTTCTCGAGAATGGGGGATAAACATGGACAATACAACACAAAAAAATGTACAACATTGCCATAAAAATCCAAATTGTAGTTCGTTTTTAGTTATCATGGTTGGACTCGAGATTATTCCTATAAGGAGTTTTTGTAGACATTGATCGGGATAAAATCCCCACAACTACTAACAACTCCCATAATTGTGGCTTTACCAACAAATCCAGTACATTGTGAACTACAGAATGAAAGAGAGGTAGCCTACGACAGAAGATTAAATGTCCAAAAATTAAATATACTTATGTTCGGTTTGATGACTAATTATTTTTGATTTAAATGATTGAGAAGGCTACTGTTCAGCATTTATCACCAGTAAACCATACAACAGCCTTACTTTTTTTAGAGATTACTTTTGCCTTCTGCAGCCTTCATTTTTGTAAAAAAATTTTTTAATGAACAAAACCATTGAAAAACCACTGGAGAGAAAAATAATTTTAGGTGAGAAATTTCCACATTATAGAGATTTCAAAGTGACATCATTGGATGCAATGTAACACTAATTATTTAGGATGATATTACTTAGACACAGCATATTTTTGTTCAGTACAAGAAACGTAATTTATAAAAAAACAAAATTTTTGTATTTATAAAAAAAATAAAATGTAATAATAGAATTTAAAAACATGTAAGGTAGAAATGTGTTGAAAAAAGTGAGGAAGCAATACTCTAAAGTTTCATCAACGCTATATCGATGAAAAATTTTCCCAGTATTCAATTTTTGACTGTAGGCTTAAGCCATTTTTGTTTGCGTAACTTTTTAGTCGCTTTGTTTTATTTGCCATATTTATCCTCCATTCACGAGAAAACGAATTGTATCGCTATACTTTGGACGGGAAGTCCGCACTCGTTTGGGAGTTGCCTTTTTCGAGGTTTATGGGCCACCTGTCTTCCACATAAAGGTGGGGCGTCCCGTTAAGTGCCTTGCCCAAGGACACAACAATCGAACTTGCCGGCTTTTTCTCCACAACCTCCCGTAAATGCCAAACGCCAAGCAGGGATGCTGCCGGTGCCATTTTTTATTAAGTCTTTTGGTAATGACTCGACAAGGGGAATAAAACCCACGTCAACTGACTGCGAAGCGGACGCTCTAACCACTACGCCATCGCGTCGGTTGTCGACAAATGGAGTTATTAACTAAGGTAATTTTGTGTATTTATAAAAGTGCTGTCGATGTACCGTTTAACAGATTTTAACGAACCTGGTTAACCGCATAACCGATTTTTTAGTCTTCTTTTTGTCATCAACTGAAGTATTTGATTCTTACGGAATTAGTTTTTTCTAATTTACGGTCGTTACGCGATAAAACACAACTTGTAATTAATCTACGTGAAATTCAACAAAGCAAATTCGTTTGTAGTTACAATAGCAAGTTTTCAGATTTTAAAACATTATCAACTAGTCGAATTATTTAGCATCTCCATCCTGGAGTAATTGGGCACCAACTGGATCATGCAGTGTAACTTGTGGCGAGGGAGAAATTCAAGAAACCCGACAGTGCAGTACTGGTAATCCGACGGATTGTGGTAATGGTCCGACTTCAAGAACTGGGAAATGTACCGGTAGTACGCCAATTTGCCCAGGTATGCTGCAGCCATAAAATCTGTTTTGAAAGGCTTTATGGTTTTGTTTTTTTATATATTTCTATTTTTATAATGGGGAGATTGGGTAACTGTTGGTGAATGCAGTTTTCCTTGAGATGGAGGGCTTTAGCATAAACAAAGAGTATGCATATGTGGAAATTCTGACAATGACAACACTGATATTATTTCTCGAAAAGAACAGGAATTCCCTCTAAGTGTGTTAGTCGATCATCAATTCGGCGGTAAAAGAACTAAGCATAAATTTTTTTTCGATGTTTTAAGTTTTTTTTTGAGACAACATGTTGAATATTGCTATTTGCCTTTATATAACTGAGAAAAATGATTCTATAGCAGAACATAATTTTTTCTAAAAGACAACATAGCAACAATGGTAAAAATAAAATTCACAATTATTTTGGCTCAAATTAATACGTAAACGTTACTCTGTTTCATCCTACTCAATCATGATGCTGAGTTTTTCAAGATGACGTTAATTCATTGAAGTAGGCATTAGTTGTTAAATAGGCCTTACTGGTAAATAACGTGAATATCAATTACAACGCTATGGAAAGCAATTTCTACAAACATATTTTAATTTTTAGTATGGGGACCTTGGAGAAAAGTGGGTAAATGCAGTGTTACTTGTGGCGAAGGACTTCAGCAAGAACAAAGAACATGTGTACGTGGAAATTGTGGAAACGATAACACTCGACAAGTCTCCTGTACTGCTCAAGATTGTCCAATACTAGGTTTGTAAAAAGTTCAAGGCTATGCTTTATATTAACGCCTCTGAAATTTTCAGTCACAAACTAGTCTAATGACACCAAACACGTCAAAACATTATCCACGATGTGAAGCTACGCCCTCAAAGATATCACTATCCTCTATTATGAATATAATCAAGTTTCACCTATAGCCTACAAAAATACTTCAAAACTAGATTTTTTGGCTGAAATTATGTGCCTGACTACAAAGCAGTTACAGGTAAGATAAAACAGTCACAATAAAAATAATTAAAAAGAGTTCTCTTCATTTTTGATTGTATAGATCAGTGGTTCTTAACCTTTTCAACCCATGGGACCCCTATTTCCAAAGATATTGGCTTGGGGACCCCTTGTCTGCGCAACTTGCAGAAGAGGTATATGCTGAAAGAACAAGCACTGCTGTGATAATGCGGTTAAGTTGTTTACTACTGGATCTCTAATTAACTAAAAAAACTCTCCTGATGAAAGCATAACGCAAATGGTTAGTGGAATATCAAAATTTACTCGGCAAAACACAGGACAAATGATAGTCAGTGTGACTTCTGTTCTTGTCTCTTCGAAACCAGCTCATCAATACGGGAGTTAATGTTGCTGAGAGCAATTCTCATGACATTTGCAACTCTAAGGCGATTGTGGTACGTAGTTTTGATATTAAATAGAGTAGACATGGAAGCTTTACAGAGGTATGTCATTGGAAACCGAATAAATGCTTCTAGAGCTCTTTTTGCCATTTCTGAATATTCTTGCAACATACTACACCAAAATTCTATCAGTGAGGAGGAGCTGAACTTGGTCTTTGCATTTGTCTTTTCCCTGCAGAGAATAACTGAGCTCATTCAAAAGACTAAAGATGTCTGCAAATAAAAGACCTTCAATTGGAATCTATTGTCATCAAATAGTGTAGCAAGTTCCATTGACCCATGCTCAAGGAGGAACACGGCAACTTCAGTGACAAGTTCTACAACATGGGATGGCACTTTTCCCCGCGATAACCACCGCACTTCTGCGTGGAAAAGAAGGTACCAATGCTCCTTTCCAAGGTCGTCGCAAAATGTTTTAAATAGTTGGGAATTCGTTGCCCTGCCATGAATGAAATTCACATCCTTTACTACAAAATCAAGAACACTTTTCAATTCAAGAGGGAGTGTCTTGCAAGCTATGGCGTATTTATGAATAGCACAGTGATTTGTTACTATATGCGGTGCAGCTTGTTTCATTAGGGCTTCAAAACCGGATCAATTCCCTATCATAGTTGGCGCACCGTCTGTGCATACCGATCCCACTTTGTTCCATGCTGTTGAATTTTTACGAAGAAATACATTAACAAGATCTAAGACGTCTTTAGCTCTAGTTCTCTCCTTCATTTCTTGACAAAATAAAAACTCGTCCACAATCGCGTTTTCTTTAACAAATCTCACGTATGCTACTAATTGGCTTATTGACTTGATATCCGTTGTTTCATCAAATCCAAGACTTATTCTACATGGACTATCTTGGATTTGGGCGATAAACTGACTCAAAAAATCGTTTGCTATATCTGCAGTCCTGTAATTTACAATGTCATCGGAGAGGGGAACTAAGCCTATTTTTTTGGCCTCGTTTTGGCCAAGTAATATTTGTGCCATTTTTACCGCACTTGGCTTTGTTAGTTTCTCACCAGCTGTGTGAGGTGTTTTTGCTTTTGTTATTATCAAAGAAACTTCATATGAAGCGCGCAAGAGTGGTTTAGAAGTCAGGCAAAAGCCTAACGCAGGTAGCGTTGCCCTCACATCATAACGAGCTCTTTTCGCTTTGAACTTTTCAACTGAGTCCATATTCTCTTTATGGTTCAGTTCCTTGTGCCTCTTCAACTTCGAAGGTTTTGAGGAATTGTTGCCCAAAATGGTATTGCGCAATGTGCACTGAGAATTGTTAAGTTGATCAAAGCCAATAACTTTTGTGAAACCATACTGTTAGCTCTATGTAAGCTAAGCGACTGTTACAATTATCCTATTTGAGAAGTAAGCTACAGGGGCGAAGCAGCTTGGGATATAGCACAGTGTCAGCTCTCAGCAGCACACGGATATAATTATCAAATAATATATTGCTCTACAGCGAACTAACAACAGTCTCCACAGGTACCCAACAGCATGCACCACGTAGACTAATACACCACTATTAAGTTGAGTAATGCAAGCTGGGTTTCCACAACCGAAGTAGTTATGGGTAGACAACCACCAGTAGTCACCACTAACCACCAGAAACCGCAAAACCACCGGTATCAACCAATAGTAACCACTGCTAAAACACCTTGAATCTATAGCTAGAAAGAAAACAAGTGGATAAAGATGCTAGGCCTAGGTAAGCCAGGCCCAGCACTACAAAGCACAATTCTAGATATACCGTACATTGTAGGCTACCAGCTACTATTCCTAACTATATCATGAATAGATACTTCACTACTTAAGTACACTAAACCAGCACAGGTTTTACCTTCAATTACTTGATAGTGACTAACAAAGAGATTACGTAATTACAAACCATGCCAAAAACTATATGTGGTAATCGGAAAATACAAACTCTACACATTATCAAAGAATCAATGTACACATAGAGCGAAGTAGCGCTAACACATACTGAACGTAAGAATTGTCCCAGAAACGTATTTTATGCCCATTTTTTGCAGCCATTAGTAAGCAAAATGTTTACGACCCAAGGAAGCGAAAATAATGATTAATTGAAAAGTTTTAATTATATTGAAAGTGGCTAAATCATACAAATTTACTTTCGTGATAATCGCATCTTAAATGTAGAAATAATATAGCAAATACTAAAAGGAAACAGATATAGTGATTGTCTTAAATTCCCTCCGCTCCTTCATTGCTTAGATTGTAAAATTCTATCCAGGTCGGTAGCAACTAGCTATCAGATACTAAAAAGATGCTGGGAGAAAATTAGACACTCTGGTATCCCGCGGTACCTGAAGTTTTCTGTTTCTTCTTTTCACGCAATGGAGTTGTGGGTAGAGCTAGAAGAGAAAATGCCGCAAATGCACTCTTATACTTCAACCCTTAAATGCTTTATTAAACCTTATCTCTTATGGCTAGGGATTTAATGTTTAACCCTCAATACAGAAACAACTAGTTGGATGACCATATGCTTCTCCAGAGGCGTTAGTTGCATCATTCTCACCAGAATTATCTTAGCTACTGCCGCCAGTTTTTAACTACTTCTTCAATGCTATTGTCTAGGCTTACATTACTGCATTCTTAATAAAAGAGTCATCACTAAATAGCTTTATCCACCAAACTAATTGTTAAATTTGGAAGCGAAAAACGTCAGTTTTTCTATTACAAAACCTTGAAACAGGAGTAGCAATGGGATTGTTTTTCTTACTCTGGTCTATTGTATCATAACATGTCGTGAAAAACTTAAAATGACGATCTATTGCATCAGACTAAAACAGGTAATTTGTTCATTACTAGAACGATATGATACTGCGTACATTTGACTATAGGTGGCATGTTACTGTAAAACCACTGTTATTATTATGTCAAAATGATGGTCGTTGTTGTTTGTGCATTTGAGAGTTAAAAGAATACAGTTTGACATTCCTTCTGGAGACACCAAGACCATAACTGGGGATCCCGTTAAGAACCGCTAGTATAGATGATATTATGACTCTTTTTCTACAAGATTAACAATCTCATTCATGGATAATCTCGGTTTTTATTGCACCTCCGTAGTCTCTTTTTTGCACTCTATAATCGGATCATATGTGATGAAGATTTTTTATCATTCAAAGTTTTACCAAATTGTTTACAATGGAGTTTTGTTCATAAATAGGAATTTTTACAGCAAGTTGGAATTCATACAAGCAAATTTTTACTTTGTGCTACTGTAACCGTTTAATTAAATTTGGTGACCGAGTAACTTCCTATTCCCTTTGCTCACAGTGCAGCAACGAAAAAGGCTTAAACTAATTGATATAAAAAAAATAACGATGTTAATTTGTGATAGCATCTTCAAACTTTATAATACCGACAATTCTTTATTTAGGTTGTCATTAGGTAAAAGAGATTTTTGACCATTTTTTTATTCCCAATTCAGGATTTGCTGGTAACGTGCTCAAAAATCTAGAATCTTGATTCCAACTTTTATCTTAATGCGACTTTTTGATTTTTTTGATATGTTCAGCGCAGAGTCTCACGCTTTAGTTCAATTGTTTAATTGTTTTTTTTCTTTCGATGCTCAGCTGATCTCAAATCCCTAGAAATAAGTCGCGCACTCCTACCATCATCAGGAACCATTGATGTGGAATACCAGTAGAAACTATTTTTGTAATCTCAAACCAAGGTTTCTATTAATCTTAATTGAATGACTTAGAAATTAAGGGGCAGACTTGCCTCTTTGGCTTCTTTCGCACATAGCGGTTTTCGCAACCACGAATCAAACTTCTTACGGATATTTAGAGCAGGTTTTGAAACGATGTTTTGCTGCTTGATGCTAAAAGCAGAGAAAGTGACGCTCTGTTTGCGTTCAGTATCAAGCAGCAAAATCTTCGGGGCGCCATTTGTTCACCGTTCATTACACATGTTTTGGGATAACATTTATGACTGAATCAAATCAATTTATTTAAATGCACAAATCGATTTGATTTACTGGCAAATGCATATAAAATATATGTATTTGTCATAAATGTAGTGAAAAATAAATACATTTGTTTAAGTGCACAAATCGATTTCCTTTAATTGTAAATACATGTGTTACTCAACCGTATCACTCTTAAAAGGCAATGTACTGTAAATACCGCTTTTTGGACATATTTGGCATTGGACCGTCACGTGACATATTTGCGATAGATTGGTTTGAAATGAGCGACAGGCGCGACGTAGTTAAGAATTTTGAAGCAGGGGGTTTGCGGCAAATTGAACAACAAACAGCTAGAATCCGAGTCTCTTACGATAGGATGATTGCTGGAAGCAAAAGTGCAACATAGGCTGTATACGTTTATGCTGTTAGCCAATGAACTCGGTCGGCCAGTTTTTTGCAGAAAATATTGGTACCTATAAAGAATCTTAAATCCAAGATTGGTTAAGCTAGCGTACCAGTTGTTGTTTAAGGTAATCTGCTTCTGCAATTTTTCAAGCTGAAGCTGATGCAATTTTTCAATATTAACATTTTTATGACGATTCTTTAAATTATAAACAAAAAATTTGTGATTGATCAACACTCATTCATCTGCAGTAAGTTTCCAAGATGCTTGTATTGCTGCAGCTTAAGAAACACTACCTATTGATATCGACAAATATAAGATACAAATACAAAAGGAAAGGCTTACAAACACTTGCAAGTTAAGGATATTCTCACGTCAACAGTCATATACAAACGCTTATTTAGTGCATTTTATAGAAAAAAGTGAATTTTCATTGTGGCAATGCAGCGTCAAATCTGCGCGGAGAGTTGTGAGCTTAACACCACATTTGCCCAATGAGTAATTTTTATTAAGCTGTCCTCTTTTCAACTGAGCTTATTTTTCATTCGCTTTAATTTACATTTGCTCACTTCATATAAAGTTTGGTTCTCCTTTAACGAAATATAAATTCCTCTTTACCCCAATAGCTACATTTGGGTGAAATTGGACTTATATTTGAAGAATAATTATTCAAAATGCTATAAAACTTAACTGCGCAACATATGCCGCTTTCACAGCAGGTCACCATGAAAAAGGAGATGTTTGTGCGACAATATCTAACATTGCAAAGCACTAACAGCAACTAATAAGCCTATATGCTAGAAAAATATCTTGTTGACTGTTTCAATGCTGCAAATATGATTAAAAAATTACGCAATAAAAAGAAGTTATTTTCCATAAATTGAAAAAAAAAGATTTGTTTGAAAATAGTAATTAAGACCGATCTGTGCCAAAGCATCGCCAAGGTTTGAAAATTATCTTTCTGATATCTACGAGTGAATAAGATTTCTAATTAAAATGGCATTATGCAACATATACTGCAGTAGTGGCCTTAGGCATGAGCAAACTGCGGAAATGCCCAAGGCCCCCCACATGATTTGCAGCACTAAAGGGCCCCCAAGTTCTCGCGTTAAAAGGTCCATAAAAGTGTTACACATACAAATTTAAGATACATATTTTTTGGCAAAAATAATCTAACAGGCCCCCTACAGTTACTTCCTAGGCAAGTAGCCCCAAACTTTCATGATCCGTGGTTTTCTTCCAAAGGCTCTCAACACTTGTGGCCTTCTGCTCTTCAATAAAAATATCGAGTTTTGCTTTTAACGGGTTTCCATCAGTTATTTTACTTGCCACGCTTAATGATAAAAGAGTCAACAAATAAAAGTAAACGAATAAATGCATTACAGTCAAAGAATTAAACTCAGTGCAAAGCGTGTTCTTGTATTCGCCTAAGGGAGGCCTTTGATGTTCGGCTCTGTTTTGGACTGAGCAAGACAAATATCACTACATTCATTAAGGCCATTTCTGGATTTTGTTTTTATGGATGCCAGATCAGAAAATCCAGCTTCGCAAAGGTAGGTAGTTGCGAATTGAACGAGAATTACGGAAGCCTTCCAGCAGAGCAGTCGATATGAATTATGAAGAGACAACCAAAAGCTAGAGTCGTCAGTTTTGTTATTAAATACTAGCTTCATCGCATTCGAAACTTTAAACTCTGCCTACTCCTCTGCTTATTTGACATTAGAGTCAATTTCAGTGTTAAACGGGTCACTGTTCCATAAAATATGCAACGTGTGGTAGTTGAAATATGATTGAAACTCAGCAGAGACAATTTCAAGATGCTCCATGATGAAAGTTTTGATGTTACCTGGCAAATTAATCCTATTCATGTTCAGGCGCCTTTCCAACAAAGGAAACGAGATAGTGCACCCTACCTAGATTTGTGCTTGCCAGACTCCCATTCGACAAATTTAAGTTTAACTGGCGAATTCTAAATATCGTGACACTTGGGTTTTGCAATGCTAGTGAAGGCCTCTGAAAAGTTACCTAGTGGAGGCCTTTGCTCGTGGCCTTCGGAGAACCGCTCCATGGCCTCCAAGGGAGGCTTGAGGCCCCGTCTGAGAAACCCTGTCCTTAGCTTTTACAGCAAAAGCTATTGTGTAATATGCCTTAGCGGCTTAGCTTATACCATTACACTTTTCCATTGATTACAGGTAATGCCTCGTATGAATGGTAAATATGCTAAAACGAACTCAGTGGCATGCTGTTTGTTGTTCAATTCGCAGCAAACTCTCTGTTTCAAAATTCTTAACTACGTCGCGCCTGCCGCTCATTTCAAACCAATCTTTCACAAATATGTCACGAGACGGTCCAATGACTAAATATGTCGAAAAGGCGGTATTTGCAGTACATTGCCTTTAAAGAGTGATGCGGTTGAGTAACATATGTATTTACGATTAAATGAAATCGATTTGTGCACTTAAACAAATGTATTTATTTTATATGCATTTGTGAGTAAATCAAACCGATTTGTGCATTTAAACAAATCCATTTATTTTTCAATACATTTATGACAAATGCATATATTATGCAGTATGTATAATGCAGATATTATACAGTATATGCATTTGCCAATAAATCAAATCGATTTGTGCATTTAAATAAAACGATTTGATTTAGTCATAATTGATGTCCTAAAACATGTCTAATGAGCGGTGAACAAATGGCGCCCCATAGAAACCTCACGTGAAAAACCTACTCTAAATATCGATAGGAAGTTTTATGCTTCATTACGAAAATCGCCGCGTGCGAACACAGCCTTTGTCAGCCACTTGTCTAGTACGTATTTAATCATAGATTTATGTAGGACCGTGGTCAACATGGACAACATGTAGCGCGACATGTGGAGCAGGATACAGAACTAGAACAAGAGAATGTGGAAATAGATGTGCAGAATACGAACATTCACCATGCACTGCTCCTGCTGATTGCCAGTAAGCTATGAAGTAGTAACCTCAACGTGTAGCTAGACATTATTTGCCTTAAGAAATTGATGTGTTGATTACCTCGCATAAATTTTTCGATTATTTGTGCTTACAGCAGTTTAGTCATTGCAAAGCAAGGTGTCTTCAACTTGTCAAGTCCAGCCGTTTTGATTGGTTGGCATTTTTAGTTTGTTTAGCTATAGCTTGTTAGTAATTCATTTTTGTTTAGATAGTCTAAGTCTGTAAGATTATAATGAAGTAACGTTTAAATTCGCTCAAGCCAAAGCTATGATACTTTGTGCTTCAACAACTTTCTTTTGCGTTGCGCGCATTTTTTTGGCCAAAAGTAAATGTAATACACAAAAATAATACATAATACAGCTTCAATGAGTCACTCAGCTTACTGTTATATCTGTCATTTACCAAATTTGTGATTGTTCTTATTCAACCAACAAAATAAAAAGTGGTCATATTCCAAACATTACTCATTTTAAATATAAAGTTTTTAGCCAGATTGGTCGTTTCATGCTGCTTTCGATAAATGCAGTATTAGTTTTTTGGTTTTATGTCTTTATTCTCACAACACAAAAAAACTTTTGTCTTGTTTGTGCTAAGTAAATTGTTGTGCTCTGACTAAGTGCTCAAAAACGTGGCCATAGTGAATTGAGAACTCGTGATTATTGTTCTGATGAAAGAATGTATACCGACTGGAACAGGTTGCCAAATGAAGTGTTACGAGTGCGAATTCATCAAGCTGGGGAAATATCATTAAGTATCTTTTTTAATGCAATATATCGCTAATACATATAGCCATTATCAAGTCACATTGCTAACAAATGTTATTTTACTGTAATTGTTTAAACTGCTCATATTTTTTTACTTTTTTGTTTGTTGTTTTTTTTTCTGTCACAAGCTTGTAAGTGTTCCCAACATCATCAGGCAGAAAAATGGATCGAATTTTATTCATGTTGGCGAAAACGTTTAAAAATCGATATAATTTCAGATGTTCTGGAAGCAGTGGTAGCTGTTCCTGTGAAGACAATCTAAGCTATACGTTTTATTGCCGGTTAGCACAATCAATCAGCACTTATTGTGCAGTTGCAATAGTATCAAGCAATTGTCCAAAATCTTGCAATGCTTGTCCTAACACCAACTGTGGGACGTGTGGTGAGTTTAAGCAACTTTATTGTTCGCCATTGTAAACAGGTGATGATTGATTTTTACACGTCATACATGATGTACTATTTCCATGATTGCGTCATTTGCAGTAGGTAATGTCATTATGAGCGGAGTATTCAGAAACTTTTATTTGGAAAGTTTGCTAAAATCACAAAAACATCTCAACAATCTACCCAGTAATTTTAGTTTGGCCAAATCTTAACTTTTTTCAGTAATGTATTGGTATTGCGCTAACTTTAATTTCTAAAACACCTTAATTATATATTGCATGAGAATCTTACCATCATTTCAAATTAAGATCCTTGATGCTTACATACATCAGGAATATGCGGAGTTATTTATTTTTCACTATCACTCCCTTCTGTTACAAAAATCGTCGGTTTGAGCACTCTGCAACATGGTGTGGAGATGTTGTTACCTACCACAAACACAACAGATTTTCTAAGACTATAAATTCTGCAGGTTAGCAAAATGCACGTCAAAGGTCGGCACTTGTTCCGCTAACAATGCCACTAAATAAAAGACCGCAACCGTTCGAAATGTGGATATATAAATTTATATGCGACTAACTGTTGAAGATCGCAATTTTATATATATATATAGAGATTTTGTACAAGTATGATAAGCCTTGAGGCGAAACAGTTGTTGCGCAAACAAGATTAAATTCAAAATGATATGCTATATGTAGTTATAATAATAGTGATGAATATGTCATTGAGCACGATTGCGTTTACTAAATAGATTGATTTAGTATGTTAGCTTATGCATAAAAGCAGAATGGCAATTGAGGTTGGATTAAACCGTATAATGTTAACTTTTTTGTTTACACTGATT
Organism: Trididemnum clinides; assembly: GCA_963675345.1. Classification (NCBI taxonomy): domain Eukaryota; kingdom Metazoa; phylum Chordata; class Ascidiacea; order Aplousobranchia; family Didemnidae; genus Trididemnum; species Trididemnum clinides. The sequence continues at coordinate 17,870,820 of OY776285.1, read as the reverse complement.
CGCAATGGGTTTCGATAACCTTTTTTTTTTATTTGGGACAAGATGCTCTATCAGTCAACGGGATGTTATGTCACATTCTTCCACATGCTGCACAATCTTACCTAGAGGGCTGCATTTGGCTTGCATACCGAAGTTCGCGCAGTCGTTCTCTTAAGTTACACGCTTTTGAACCATGATAATCATTTTCGTTTGCTTGGTTTTTGCTCAAGTTTGATTAAAGTGAAATCGCTAGCCTCTAATTTAATCAATTTACCTATGCTAAATTTACGTAAGCTACATAAATCACTTATATACTCGCTACTATCGATGAAGCAGGCATTGCAAAATTAGGAAAAAAGTGAAACCAAATATTGGTTGCCGTTACTGAATGGTGAGCCAGATTTAATTTAAAACCGGCTAAAACAGGCTCAGCTCTGCAAGTCCCCACTCCTGTACCCCTGGTCCCGGTTATCTCGAATATGCCGCCGTTAGACACATTTAGCGCAGAAGTGCTATCAAAAATTTATTCAAAATATTTACTAGCTGGTAGCCAATAGAGGCTTTAAAAATACCATCTCAACAGTTGTTTAGTGGTACAAAACTTCAAAATAGCTACATGTCATTTCCTCTTTCAGAAGAAAAAAGTTTTTAGTTAGAAGTTGCATATTTTCTTGAAAGCACGGCTGCAGTTATTCGCTAGACGCTGCTTTTTCCTCTCGAAAAATTCTCGCCGCTACGTTGCTTCAATAAAAATTTAATCATATAGCTGCAGTTTATGACGATTGGAACAGCTGGCTACCCTGCACTGTTGATTGTGGCGGGGGGACTCGTCTTCGCTTTCGAAATTGCAACAAACGAAACGGTTGTCCTGGTGGACAATATTTCCAAAGCGGAAGTTGTCAGACTAGTTCTTGTGGTGCTCCAGGTAAGCATGCGTTTATTTCAGTTAAATAATTGCTGGTTCGATCACTAGAAACTTATGTGTTTTCTTTATTTCATAAAGTTCTCTGTTCTTTAGTGTTTGAAAATAAATATTTTTGCTTTTTATATATTTAATTCAATATGATCATTTGCAGTAGCTTTACTTTGTGGCCTGACGCTCTACATTTGTACCAGACAAAATAGTACCCCCCAACGCCAGCAAAAATTTTGTTGCCGATCTTGACTAGTTGGTATTTTTTTGGAAATAAACTGTTGTTTAGAGCCTTTTCAATTTCATTTTGAGGCTTTTGGTTTTTTCTTGAAGATTAACTTCTGTAGAGAGATTTTTTGTTCTATTTTGCCCGTGTTATCAAAATTTTTTATGCTCCTTTATTGGGACGTGTACCTTACGATAGGAACTGCTTCTTTAATGCAGCAAATAAATAGCAATTAAAAATCCTGCAATTTAATAGAACGCCAAAATTTCAAATGTCTAAACATGGTGATGCCTCACCAGCGTTCTCAATTTCCTTCAGTTCATACTAGCATCTCACATGCCAGCCAATATGATCTTTCACACAACATTAAATCTGTACTAGCCTATTGTAGGCTAGTCCATTCACAGTGTTTTGGCAAAAAATCCAAATATGCCCTTCTGGGCAATTTTAGATCATGCCATCGATCAAATTTTATGCTGGAAACACTGTGAATGTTGTGTGAAAGATCATGAATGGCTGGCATGTGAGAAGCTAAAATGGATTTAGGGAAATTGAGAATGCTGGTGAGGCATCACCATATTTATACATTTGGAGTCTTGGTATTCTATTAAATTGCATGATTTACAAATATGCCCTTTGGTCCTTAATTGAACCAAAGGGGCGTGGTGGGAGTGTTTTGTACAGGGTGTTACAGAAAATAAGCATACGGCTGATGAGGGACAGTAGCCCAAAACAACGTTGTCCCGTGTTGTTATTTTGTGTTATATTGACTGTAATAGGCTGACATTATACTCAAATGCTATCCCTGCATGTTGATTCCAGCGCAATGCGGTTGAGACATGTGAAGTGCCTATGTGATATAGGTCAAAACCGTTGCCCTTGCATGAGGTCTATGCAGCAATGGATCGATAACATGATCTGAAATTGCCCAGAAGGGCATATTTGGATTTTATGCCGAAACACTGTGAATGGACTAGCCTACGATAGGCTAGTACAGATTTAATGTTGTGTGAAAGATCATGAATGGTTGGCATGTGAGATGCTAGTATGAACTGAGGGAAATTGAGAATGCTGGTGAGGCATCACCATGTTTAGACATTTGAAATTTAAAATCCATTAACCAAATTCGATAAAACCGAGCTGTAAGTGACATTTTGTGCAAATGTCGATTTCAGAGAACAAGGACTGGAGATAAAATCAGCCTCAAAATTTGTAAAAAGTCTTTTCGCAAAATTTGTTCTTTGTCAACTCCTGAAGCTTTTTTGTAGGGTAGTGTGCCATTTTAATCTATTAACTTAATGCTCCCTTGTCAGCAACCAACCGAAGCTGACAATTTAAACGCATCAGTCAGGATGTCGTAAGATGCAAGTTTTGAGTGCAAACCAAAGCGCTTGAGTCTTGATATATTAAAGTAACATGATGACATCAAGGCATTTTTAGCTTTACCTATGAAAAAGCCATTAAACTTCTGAAAACGATTTAAATATTGGCTACAAGCGCAGTTTTTTGGCATCTTGCAATTTTCTAAGTATCTTATTGTAACAAAATATAAGCAAGCCATCATCATCACGGCTTCGCTTTGCAAACATAGCTCGATTAAAAAGCAAAAGCCCATGAGCCTTCAAAAAGAAAAATAAGATTTGACAAAGTATGCAAGTTATTATTTCCATCCTTCCCACGTATGGTTTATTTAACCAGTTTAAAGAATGTAGGACAAGGTTAAGAGATCCTTGACGTGTAGATTTTACATCAGATTGTCTGTTCTAGCTTCTAGTAAAAGAAATGACAATCAAAAGAGAATCGTGTATTGAGTATCTTTCCGAATTTCTAAGCTTATCCGATTGGTCTTTTGTCGTTTATTCTCTTTCTGTGGCATAGCCTTAGGAATGCGGGTTTAAAAAAGGCCTTTTTCTGTTTTGCTAAAAGTGTTAATAAAACAAAGCTTATATTTTTCCATCTCGTTTGAGAGAAAAATGGTGATGTAAAAACAAAGTTTTGCCAACCTGCAAGCCAAAAAACAGTATTACCACATTTTCATCACAGATACCTTAAACATTATAGTCTTTGCTACAGTACAAGAGAAGCAATCAGAAATATCCAATTGCAAAGTTAATGCGGATTTGGGGCCTCACATTTAGAAATCTCTTCAACTTAATTTCTTTTGAGCGTATGCATACTAATCTATTTCATACTGACATTTAAGATTAGTCTTAAGCTTTTCAACTGCTTGAAGAACAGTTTTGTTGATTGCAGGGCAAATGCTTCGTTGAAGTGATTTATAAGCGATCTCGCACTTGATGGTTTGTATTATCACAAAAGAGCTCATTATTTAAAAAGTGATATCAAAAAACAAAAAAATCAAACAAACTATCAAATTAAAAAAAATTAAAACCCAATCCATTTTACACAGTGGTCGCACGTTGTCCAAAATTCTAGCTCCAATAATTTTTCGACCAAGGAACAATACGGTATAGCACAGTGCTCTTCAACCTTTTTGTCATCGCGGAACCTTTGATGTACTTTTGCGCTTGTCACAGAACATTTTAATGCGCTATTAGCATAATTTTGCTGCCACTATTAGTGGAACAGAATAGCATTTTCTATAACAAACACTTTATTGTCTTTCTCTTATTGCAACCAGGCCTTAAATTCATGTGATCGGGGCTGTTTGGAGTTGCCCCCACTAAAAAAAATGGGTCGACGCCTTTACTTGAGTCTTGATTGCGTCGGGACTGTGTAGTCAGACCCTAGTACATCCCATTAAGAAACATGCTATGACGTAGGTGCATCAACATACCAAAGCAAGATATCATTTTTCCTAAAAAAGCAAGAAACTTTCAGGAAACCTCAAAACGCACGGAACCCCACAACATGTTTTGCGGAACCCCTGTTGAAAAGCTCTCGTATAGCAGAAAATTTTTCACAAAACGCCTTAAGGTCACTGATTTAAAATTGATTTTTCTTAAAGCCTACACTGTTTGCCACCAAGCCACTGTGAAGCGAAACGGCAAGCAATGCAAACTGTTCTACCTACCAGGCAACAACTCTGATGTCGATGATCAACAATTTAGAAAAGGTTTCAAAACAAGGGTCACCAACCTTTTTTGAACCGAAGGCTACCTTTTGATTACTGACTATGGCAAGTACATAATCCATCAATTCTCGGGGCTATTTGTGACAAGGTCAGACTTGACATTCAGCCTTGACCTATATTTTGTCTTCATATGGAGGTGTCCTCCACCTCCAAAAAGGTCAACGCCTGCATCGCTTCCGCGATGGTGTCACGCGCGGTCCAGTTCATCGTCGAAAAAATTTTAAGATATTTTTGAAACATGATGGCGGGTGGCTCATATCGTCCTCCCAGGGGCCTCATATTGTCCTCTCGAGCGACATGGCGTTCGCGGGCATATGGTTGGTGGCCCCTGCTTTAGAATAACACCTAGCTAAGAACTTCACACTTGCAGGACCTAAAATAAGTGTACGGCAGTGGTTATTCTGTTAGCCACTCCGTGAAGATGAATCACTCGATTCTAGGCTAAACGTTATTTCAAAGCCGGTGGGCAGTTCTTGGTCAATAACTGCACTGATGAGATCTGATTGGTCAAAACAGTTTACCCAGTCTGCAGCTTAATCTGTTCAATGATATGTAAAAAAAATGTAAAGCACTATAGAATCATTAGCTTCATCAAGTGGTTTACGCTCAACATGGTGTCTGCAAGATGTTTTACAATTGTTCAAACAAAGCGGGTGCTTCTAAAATTTTTTGTGATTACTTTATTTTTTTCTGTATCATATATTAAACAAAAATAGTCTATTTATGCCTTAGTTGATGGAACAGAAAATTTTTCCTGTAAAGACATGTCACAAAACCAATTCTGTCACAATTGTTTAAGCAAGATACGGTAGGAAGTTCAGCTCAGTACATTTTCAAACAGATCATATATTAAACAAAAATAGTCTATTTATGCCTTAGTTGATGGAACAGAAAATTTTTCCTGTAAAGACATGTCACAAAACCAATTCTGTCACAATTGTTTAAGCAAGATACGGTAGGGAGTTCAGCTCAGTACATTTTCAAACAGGAGTCAAATTTTCAAGTCGGTCAAAAAATTTTAAAGCTCACCGCACTTGTGAAAATGGAGGGGTGTCCGGTTCCTTGTCCTCCTAGTTTCTGAATACAATCCAAACTTTTGAAAATGTCATAAGGGGTAAAGAGTTAATCGGCTTGAGACCGAGTAAATCTCCATGTTTGGAGCGCGTACTTTAAACTCCTCTTAATATTTTACATCAGATTTGAAAATAAACGGTGGCAGATTCTAAAACATTTTCTTTTTACCTTTCAATAAATGTAATCATGATTATTGTATTATTTAAGCTGTATTATTCCAACTTTCTTAAAATTGAACGAAAGCTCCAAATGTTTGTTTCCTGGCTCGTTTTTGATCGACCAAGATACATTGAAAAACCTGGAGAAAATATGTAGCAGAAGGCTCTATTTCAAAAGGGACTGCATTTTTAGTAAGTGGAATAAGACAGTTCAAACATTTTTCAAAGATGTGCTTATTTTGTTTGCCTGCATTTGAGTGGGGACGGTCTCGCAGGATTTATAAAAGAGAATATAGCATCGCAGTGTATTTTTTCTGTCAATATATCATTTAAAACGAGCAAAAAATTTTTTAGTCTGGTTTATGAGCTTCCACTCCTTATGAAATAATTATAAGCAAGTGTTCACGCATAAGTTTTGCCAACATTTTATGCTCGCATTTGGGCAATTCTTCTTACAAAATGTACATCTTCTAACAAAACTCTGCATCGGACAATGTCCAACACCACCCAAACGAACTTCCTTTTCGACTTTAAATAAAAGAAGCTGAAGAAATGACATATCTGAACTTATAAACTCGACCTTCCGAGAATTATGCTAACAGCCTGTTACCGATATTTTTTTCGCGATATCAGATGACCTATGACAAATCTATAAGGACGCCAGCTGTACAACAATGGAACGTTCATGACATTTGCAATCACAGCCCAATACTAATTTTTCCGTGCATTACAGGTCTCATCTCTGATAATCCCCGGTTTAACTTCAGTTATAAACCCAGGTCACAAAAATCAACTCCAGTTATCATAGAATTATAAGCAGCAAAAATGGCTGGTTGAGTGATGCCTTTTTTCCTTTATCTTTCTTTTCACACTTCTGATAAGTTTTACATTATATACATTACTACCACTTGTCACCACTGCTTTGTCGTTCCACTTTTCAATTACATCAAAGCTCCATAAGATATTCTTTTCTTTCTCTTAATGGCATTTACGTCAATAAGTAGATATTTCATAATTTGATTTTTGCTCATGGTCCCAGTCGCTCTAAATCTTGGTGGTGAAGGTCAAGTAACAACTGATAACTTAAAAATTGTTAAAATAGATGCTATAACTTTCTGGCTTATTGCATATTTTCAGGACATGCTTGATCGTAAGGAATGTGAGAGGGTCATCTGTACAATAAATTGATATTGTTTCACATATGTGAATGTTATAGGGGAAGCCTATTGCACCAGCAATCCCACAGCATATACCTAAAATGAATCGATTTTTCCCAAATGTTTTTCGCAGGAATGCTGCTGACAGTAAGGACCATTGACTTATTGATGCTAATATTCTCGTGCACTATTCCATATGTAGAAGTAATATTTTCGTTCCGCAAATAATAAGAAGGCTTTACCTAAGCCATCCTCACATTATCCACAGTTTGATTATTTGCTGCAGGCAGACAAGATTTAATTTCAAAAAATTGGTTTCAACAAATCACTGCCCCGAAAATAGTGCAGGTCAAATCTGGGTCTGTGCACCAACTCTCTCTTTCTAAGAGGCGAATACTATATTCAGGCAATAAATTAGACCAACAAAATGCTTTATTTCTCCAATAGAATCTTTAAACTACGGTTTATTTTTGTCATGACTTGCATACAAGATTGTTTGCTCAACTAAATGTTGCACAACAGGGGTGTGCTACCTTTTTTTGCCCGCAGGCTAATGTCAAACTTCTTAAAAATTTCGCGGGCCACTCAAAGTTCGTAATCCATGGTGCTTCTATAAACAATCAAGCTTCGAAGCAATGCCTGATGGCAGAGTTTAGGAAAAACGGCTGTGAAGATCTTTTTCTTTTGGAAATCGGCTTATTCAGGACGGAAGTGATAGGTTTGCTATCCAAAACCGCCGCATTTCACTTCGCGAGCCACATTTGGGATCTTTTTTGCGGGTCACAAAATTTTACGTCGTGGACAGCAGATTGCACTCCTCAGTTGTACAATATCTAAAAATACAGTTTCATCGAAAATGCAAACTGATAAAGCTGCTTGTTTTTCGTATAGTCAGGAGCCGCAACTGGGCTGCTTTAACTTAGTCTGGCTCAAAACAGCATTTTGGAATAATAAATTTCATTTCAAGGTTACTGTTTCAGTAAATTTAGCTTTTTTTTCGAAACACGAAGTGGTGGTTCTCCATCATCTAAATTGGTTTCTTTCTTATTACGCGCCTTTTAGTTTATTTCCAATTCTCCCAATATTTTGTTTCGTAAACCAATAAATGACAAAACATCACCACGTTTACTTTTCACATCACTGTCTAAGCCAGGGATGTCAAACTGGAGGCCCGTGGGCCAAATGTGGCCCGCGACGTAACTTAATTTTTTTTGGCCCGCGTAAGGATTTTGTGGCATTGCGCGAAGGCCTGGTTTCTTAATTTGGTCTTCGAAAAATTGTTCTCCGAGGGAAAAAATTTTTTTAAGTTGAAATTAAGTAAAAATAACGAACGTCGCCGTGATGAGATTTATTTTCAAAAAACAAGTTTAATTAGCTATAGAGTGAAAAATGCTAGAAAATCCCAATTGAAAGCATTAGTCTCTAAAAAAAATGTATACAGCAATGTTTCTCAAACAGTGTGCTGCGGAAGATTTGTAGGTGTGCCGCGAGTCTTTTTAAAGTGTTTTATACCTACACAAATTTTCTGTCAAAATTGAGAAAATGCTGCCATGAAGTAATGGTTGACAACTACTATAAGTCGAGTGGACGGGCGGCATTGCAGGCTACGGCGAGAGAGGTAATGACATTATGGTAACCATCACACAATTTTTGGAGATCGTTGCCTGGAGAAGTGGTAATTTTCAAATAATGCCAATCGCCATCCATAGGAGCAGATTTGCGTGGCTGGTGTGCCACGAAATTTGATCAACTGGTTTCTTGTGCCAGTAGACAAATAAGTTTGCGAACCATTGATATACAGTCTCGCGTGCTCAAATTTTTTTTCAACAGAGTCTGGCCCGTATAAAATCCAGATATGTAAATGTGACCAGCAGCACTGAATGAGTTTGACATCCCTAGTCCAAGCCATCTGTAGGTGGATCTATTGTTACTATATCAGCAGTATCTGAAAAGGCGTAGCCAGAAAAATATTGAGAATGGGACCAAATTTTGCAACTTTTAATGTGACGTCATTTATTTATAATGACATTTTGCCTTTCGTGAACTACGCTCGTCGCTACTATAAAAATTGCTGTACAAAACTGAGAAAGTGCGAATGCGATTTCACTCGTCTACAGGTAATGTAGTTTTATCAAGAACGGCTTAAATAGTTCAACTTCAATTGTGACGTATAACGCACTATTTAAGGAATTTCAAGGAAACCACTGCCACTGGTAGGTTGAACGTTCTGATAAAAGAAGCGACGTCTTTGTAGTAGTCCGCATCGCAATAAAACAGGAAAGCGCTCAGCGAGAAGCTTATTTTTTGCAATTACCATAACTTGGATTATCAATTCATCACTCGACTGCGACATAGAAAAAAAACTTCGACAATATTTAGTGTGTAAAACGTACACATCTTGTTTGATAACATTTGAAAGTTTAAAAACTTAAAAAGTCACGCCCGACCCAGCCCTCTCGCCACCCCCTTACTAAAAGTCAACAATAAACTCTAATGTACCTGCAGAGGCGCAAAAAAAATTATGTTTTTATTTTTTTGATACTGTTTTTTGTAATTTGACTTAAACTTCAGGGGGGGCCATGGCCCCCTTGGCCCCCCCCCTAGCTACGCCTATGAGCATCTGTCTTCATTGATTGCATCTCTAAAAGGCAACTTCTCGACAAAGTTTTGCAGTAACAACTTTTTGCACTTATCATTGATAATATTTTACATTTATGCAATTACAATCTAAATTATTGCGCAATATTTGAATTTGATGCAAGCAAATAGTAGTAGTAGTAGTTCGGTTTTTATCTGGTATTGTGCTTTTAGCGGAGATGGCCAGATTCACCCCATTACTTCTGCAATTGTTCGTTCTCCATCTCCCACTTTGCTCGATTCTAAGCACCTTCTTCTTTTAACCAATCTTCTTCGTCTTCTCTGCTACTTGCTTCTTCCAGATCTTCTTCGGTCGTCCTCTCTTGCTCTCGTCACTCACTTCATGATCTAGAGCAACTCTCAAGCGCTATCGTCATTCTTGTTCAGTATCTGTCCATATCAACCAACTTCATTTACCGTTGCTAACCCATCTACAGTTTCCTTCAATTCAAGCATGTCCATCTGTTCTTCGGTCGTCTTTTTGTCAACAGCTTTCTGACTGCACATGGCTCTCATTATATCCCTCTCCGTTCTCTTTAAAATTGCTTTTTCATTTTCTTTTGAACGCCATGTCTCGCTTCCAAATAGTATTGCTAATCTTACATAACAGCGATAAATTTTACCTTTCATCTTTAGAACAAACCTATTTCCAAGTAACCGCTCTCCACTTTCTTTGAATCTTATCCAACCAGTTCTTACTCTTGCTGTGACTGCCGCTTCAGAACCACAACTAGCATTTAGTGTGTCTCCCAAATAACAAAATTCATTCACTGTCTCCACTTCATCGCAAAAGTCTCGATCAAATTCATTGTTTCTTTCGTTATTCTTCTACATCTCAAGTAATCAAACGCGTTGCCAACGTAGGTGCAGCTCTCCTTATTTTTGCACATCTGCCATAACCCCAGTTTCCACATTTTGTGCATACCACTGAATCGGCCACTACTCTCCTTCCACAAACTCACATAGCTCTATCTTGCTTTTCAAAAGTTCTCCTTCCAACCAACTTACCATCACTTTTGTTTATCTGATGTTGACCTTTTAAACCCTTGCTTTCCAGTGCATTTTTCCATTTCCAAAATCTTTTAGTCTGCTATGGCTTCGCATACGAGAACAAGGCCATCTGCATACAGTAATTTATTAGCCACACCCCATCTTACTTTATCTGTAATGATGCCCACAACTATTGCAAACAATAGTGGCAACAGCGCAGATCCTTGATGTACACCAACTTTTACTTTGAATTCCTCTGAATATGCAGACCCCATCCTCACTCTTGTCTTAGCACCATCATACAAGCTCATAACTGCTCGAACCATTACTTCTAATAAACCCTTCTTTCTCATGGCTCACCCCACATTTTTTTTGAAATTGTATCAAAAGTCTTTTCCATGTCAACAAAACACTTATACAACTTCTTGTTCTTCTTTTGATACTCCTCCTGCAATTATTTCATAATAAATATTGCATCCATTGTTCCTTTCCCTGACATAATTCCAAACTGCATTCTGTTTAAATGATCAGCATTTGTATTGGTGTCTCTAGTACCTTTTCAACAATTTCCGTGGCATGTTATAGCAGTTTTGCTCCTCTGCATGATTCACAACTCATCACATCACCCTTTCCTTTAAAAATAGGCACAATCACCGTAGTTTTCCACTCATCAAGCATTCCTCTACCATCTAATACACGCTGACACAGGCTCATCATCACTTTAACCCCATTTTTGCCACTTCAAATTATCATTTCCACACTTACTTCAGATGGTCCAGTTGTCTTTCCTGACTTTATTTTTTGCATTGCTTCTACAATTTCTTTGCTGGTAACTTTTTCCACCGGTCCTTCTACTACATCAGCTTCCACAACGTGATCCTATTTATTCTCTTTCATAATTTTTTCATGCGTTTCTTCTAATTTTTTGCCCAGTCTTATTTCATAAAACTCAACCGTCCGTTTCTTTGTCTAAGCATCTTCCTCCTTCTAGATCCTTTCCTTCCTCTTTCATTCTTTTGAGGAAGCTTAAACACCATTGAGATTCTGACATAAATTGTTCAGCTCCTGTTCAGTTTCCTTTGACATCGATCCAAAAACAACTTTCCTTTTATGATTTCTTTAACAACTGTATTATGTTCTTATGTTCTTCTGATGGAAACCTGCACAGCTCTTAAAATGCTGCCTTCTTTCTTACTATGATATCCTTTACCTCCTCATTTCACCACCACATGTCTCCTCGATCTCTTTTAGACTTCATCTTTCCACACACTTCAGCCCATGCTTTACTATTCAAACCAGAGACAAAGCAAGTTGGAAATAGTTAATGATCTACCCGTCGAATTTGCTGGCATTATTGCTAGGCAGCAAATCATTTACCCTCCCTACAAAATCCTTAAACTAAGCTGGCAATCTACTTAACAGAAAAATTGTCTTACATAAAACTTAGCAATAACTGTCAACTCACATTGAAAGCTTAAAAACAGTGTTCTTTCTTTTGTAACATGCTGCGCCAGCGTGATTTGCAAGTGTTCGTCGATAGTCAAAACTTAAAAGAAATTGTAAAATGACACCTTTGAATCCTAACCACTGTGGCATTGCGCAGTGCATGTTAGAGCAGTTTCTAGCGCGTAAAATGGTAGCTCATCTGAATCTTAGATATACTATGTTTGAAACAAAAAGTATTGATCAATCTCGTTGTTGTTATTGCATTGGAATACTATTTTTGCGATAATAGCTGGCGGTAATCAAGGTGCCATTTGTTGGCTTTTTGATAACATAATATCCCACAGACCACACTTGTAGACGTTGATAATTAAGAGAAAATAACTACATTAACAAAAAAACAAGCAAAAACTTCTTGGAAAAGTAATGTTGGTACAGTACCTGTATAATGAATTGGATTGTAGCTAATTTTACGTGATCATAAGAAAATTTTTGTCAACTATTTTTACGTGACCGTAAAAAGGTTTGTGTGGGCTATCTTTACGTAACCGCAAGAAAATTTCTCTAGACTTTTTTTATGTGTCCATAAAGAAATTTGTTGTCTGATAAGTAGTTGAATTAAAAGTTTTTCTTTTCGAAAGCATCGGTTACGTTAAAAACTTTGAAAGCAGCTTTGCTATTTGGAAAGTTTGAAAGCAACAATATAAGTCTTTCATTGCTGATACAATTTCGAATAACAGTTTAGGTTTTTTCATAGTTATTAGAAATATTTCCATGAACGCAGTCTCTTCTCAAGCAGATACCGGTCCTCGGTTGTTTATTTGTCGCGGGTAATAACACCTGGCCAGGCGAAGCGGGTTACTTCAGCTACCTAGTATCTCTGTTGTTACTCAGTCACCTCTTCTTTTCTAAGATGCGCACAGTTATATCAAATCTTTTCGACGCCTAAGTTTCCGCTAAAGAAATATAGCATTCTGGTGATGTTCTCTAGTCATTGTTGAAACCAAGAAAAATTTTTGAACTCATTTCTCTAGAGTGGAGTATCTTACAAGCAACGCTTTTAGTTAGAATACTTGAAACACAACGGAGTTTTAACGCGCACGCTTTTAGAATTACCTCTGGTTCAGACCAAGGAAAGTTCTTCGGTTTTTGGGCCTCCATGGTTCTTCGCTATATACCCATTCCGAAGAAAGGGTAGTGTAACAACAACTTCAAAAAAATTAAGCAAAATGAACGTGCATTGCCAGTACAGTACTTCAGCTTCCTCAACAATTAGCCTCCTGCGCAGCTATAAATTTTATTCTTTGATACTATTCATCCGTATTCTAGTCTATTGCTATTCAATTTCTCGCTTACAGTACTACCACACACACATAATTTTAACGCAAGCTGTATTATAACAAAAACTTCACTTAAAGGAATGAAGCGGGAATATTTACAGCAATAAGAATATTATACAGTGGCAATCACGTAATAAAAGTTATTACTTTGGCACTTAGACAAATTTACTTTTTCTCTTTCCTGTTAAATCTGCTAATAAACCACCTCAAAAGTACTCGCAAGTGTGTAGTCAATCGCGCAAAACGAAATTGACGTTGCTTACTCCTAGGTAGTCCTCGCTAATGGCAGATAAACATATTGCTATTGATCTCCTAAAAGACCTCGCAATCAACGGACGAACACAACCGAACACTTCAAGCAGGTTTCGTTGCGTTATGGTCATTTGCAAATTGCAATCACACGGAAAAGCGTAGAGAAGTTTTCTTGGGGTCACGTAACAATATCCAACACAAACTTACTGTCACGTAAAAATAAAAATGGCCAACAAAATTTTTCTTACGGTCACCTAAAAATAGTATTGCAATTTTTTTCTTACTGTCACGCAAAAACGGATTGCAAAAGTTATTTTTACGTCACGTAAAAATAGCTCGAAAAATAATTTTTACGGTCATGTAAAAATAGCCACTGCCTTAATTTATTAGTTCAAATTCATACCTTAATTATTTTTACAATAAAGTGAGGTATTGCCAAAGACTAAATTTATGTTTTTGGTATAAAAATATAGCGCTGCTCTCGATCAAACTTTAGTCAAAATTTTATTTTAAATGAAGCATCTACCCTTTGCAAATGAACAAAAATGAAATTAAGTTAATTTGATTTAATTTTTGCGCATGACGGCAAATTCGGATTATGTCTACACCTGTTGTCAGTGGCATGATTTAGTTTAAGATCAATGATTTTTCCCCAATTCCTTTGTTTCAACAATTGTGAAGCACCTTGTATATTTTAAATTGGCTTCACCACTAAAAGTACAAACAAAAAGTTGAACAATGTTAGCTGTCGTGTTTCAATAGAATTTTCGTTCTATCTCAATCTTTAATTTACTTCTTAAGACTGAGGCGACCTGTAGTATCGCTCGAATAATTTGGTAGCAACTTAATAGTCTGGTAGCAACTTAATAGCTAGGAAAAGATTGGCTTCCACTAAGATACTTTCACGCACTTCTTGAACACACAGTACAAATATATTTACAGACCGCTTTAAAACTTCGAATTCCTTTGCTTGTCAAATACAGAAACTAAAGCACTTTAATATATAACTATCAAGGCCAACCAAAATAAAACCACTAAAATAATCGCTTGATTTCTGTCACAACAATCACCACAAAACAACGCCTTTTTGCTATGCTCTACTTTGCCTACTAACAACGCTCTCTCTCTCTCTCTCTCCCTCTCAATCTTAAAAATGCCACCGCCTTATATACAAAAAGACGATCTGTGGAAAATGCTAGAACATCACGTGACACAGAAAAAAACCTGTTGATAGATTACGTAATCGGTAATAATAAAAAAAATCTTCGAGAAGAAACAAGATTCACTAGAATAGGACATAGGAACTTAGACACGTAGTCAATCTTTGTGACGTCAGCAAAGGTGTGTGAGTTACAAATCTGTTAATAAATGGGAAAGAAAAAAAGGTTTTATAGTAATGCAAGAGGCTAGCAATGCACTTAGCAAACTGCAGACAGTGACACTGTTTCGACCTATCAGGCCTTTTTAGTGTAGTTGGTGACCAACAAAAAGCTAGAGGCTTTTAATAAAGCATAGCTTAGATCGTCACACTTGTGGTGCCTAATACTGGGTCCACTGTAGTGGATGGTCTGGCAACCTCTGCCAAGACGTATTACTCGTGAATGAATGGCGGTTGTGGTAGGTGTATTAAGTCTAACAACTGCTAGAACAATAGTGCTGTCACAGCCGAGTGGTCACAAGCTCTTATAGTAATGCAAGAGACTAGCGATGCACTTAGCAAACTGCAGGCAGTGACACTGTTTCGACCTATCAAGTCTCTTCAGTGTAGTTGGTGACCGATAAGAAGCTAGAGGCTTTTAATAAAGCATAGCTCAGACCGCCTTACTTGTCTTTTTTCGAAAACAGTTTAGCAAGTTTTGGGTTTCAGACAATTCAGATTTACAAACAAAATAATCACTGCAAAATAAAACCAACAGATTACAACAGCTACACATATATAAAAACTATTCTTTCAACGCAAGTTTCCTTATTCGTGACATTAGGAAACCATTTTCTGTTACAACACTATGAAAAAATGGTTTAATTGATTAATTATGTACCTCTCTTGTAGTTTTTGCTTATGCATTATCAAGTTAATTTGCAGTTCGTTACTCAAATCTCGTTATCTTGTTTAATGTCCAATCAAATATTTTTTTAAAAAATGATGTTTCATCATTAAACTAATCATTTTCCGAACTACTTTGAGCGGTATTGGTAAACACTTGAGCAAAATTATTTATGTTAACTTAAAGTTCCATATGTTTTGTCTGCTTACCCTTATAGGACAAAGCACATAATTTGAAAAACTGCACAAGAATCTGAAAGCGACCAATTTTCTGGGTAAGCTTTACCAATGTAATCCAAACGTAGAAATTGGCAATAGAAGACTAAGAGTATGTTTTTATTAAAGCATAAGCAAAATCTAAGTGGCTGATTTGCAAAAGACCTTTTAAGGATAAAATGGGATAGAACAAACCCTATTGCTTTATTAAAACTTTTTTTCAATGTGGAATTTTAAGCAAAACATGATATGTTTCTATTTTGATTTGTGATAAGCTACCAATTCGTTGATGCTTAAAGATGCTCCACCGAATTCTTTGAGGTTTTTAAAGCTTAATTTAATGTTGTCAACCTTAGCAGCTTTGGGTAAACTAACTACTGTAATCTGATTGGATAATGTAAGGAATGCCCTTCCATTAAATAAGGACCGCCTAGTAAGCTTTATGTTACAGATCAGACAATTAAAATTCACAAATGGTGGTGTGAATCAAAAAAGCTGCAAGTCTGTTTGCCGATTTTGCTAAAAAATTCAAATACGCTTAGCATCAATCCTATGTAAAACAAAATGGAACCAATATTGAAAATGTAAAAAATCAAAAATGTGCATAAATATGTTCCTTTAGAGCAATTTCTCACAATCAGTGAACTTCACTAACCAAATGGCATTCATATTTCTATACAATTAAAGCGGCTTATTTGAAACCAGTATATTTCAAACCTCGAAACCTGTCGAACACGTAAACTAGCAAAAAATTTGGATTTCGTTCAACCAAAAAATAACGACTTTTACATTTTTATGCTAGAATGGAGTAGCTGGAAACTTGGTCAATGTTCCGTGACGTGTGGTGGTGGAACGAGACAAGATACACGTACTTGTTCTGTGCCCGGACAATGCAGCGGCTCTGCAACACGAACACAAAATTGCAACACCCAAACATGTCCAGGAAGTAATGATTTAATGTTTTGTTATTTCATTGCATTGTGTGCCGAATCGCTGAAATTGCTAGTTGCCAGTCGGCAACACGGAATTAATAGCAGATTCATGTTGAGATATACAAAAAATGCAAGCGGGGTTTCTACCAGGTATTTTATGATTGAAGTGGGACAGGATAAATCCCATCGATCGTCCGATACCAATTTACAATGTAGCAGTTTGCTGTTGCTTTAGTTTGATGTAAGTTTGAATTTGGTTGATGCGATCAACGCCTCTGGAGAAGCAAATGATTATCCAACAAGTTCTTTCTGTATTGATATAGTCAAAGTTGTTTCTGTAATGATATATTCTGCATTAATCTCACTGCTACACGTGTTTCAAGGTTTTGTAACAAAAAGACTGACGTTTTTCGCTTCCAGATTTAAAAATTGGTTTAGTGGTGGAGCTATGCAGTGGTGATTCTTTGATCAAAAATACAGTTATGTAAGATTACACGATAGCATTGAAGTAGTAGTTAAAAACTGACGGCAGTAGCTAAGATAATTCTGGTGAGAATGATGCAACTAACGCCTCTGGAGAAGCATATGATCATCCAACTAGTTGTTTCTGTATGGAGGGTTAAACATTAAATCCCTAGCCATAAGAGATAAGGTTTAATAAAGCATTTAAGAGTTGAAGTATAAGAGCGCATTTGCGGCATTTTCTCTTCTAGCTCTACCCACCACTCCATTGCGTGAAAGGAAGAAACAGAAAACTTCAGGTACCGCGGGATACCAGAGTGTCTAATTTTCTCCCAGCATCTTTTTAGTATCTGATAGTTAGTTGCTACCGGCCTGGATAGAATTTTACAATCTAAGCAATGAAGGAGCGGAGGGACTTTAAGACAATCGCTTTGTTTGTTTCCTTTTAGTATTTGCTATATCATTTTTACATTTTACACGCGATTATCACGAAAGTGAATTTGTATGATTTAGTCACTTTCAATATAATTAAAACTTTTCAATTAGTCATTATTTTCGCTTGCTTGGGTCGTAAACATTTTGCTTACTAATGGCTGCAAATACAGACCAAAATTACGTTTCTGGGACAATTCTTACGTTTAGTATGGCTTCACAAAAGTTATTGGTTGTGATAAACTTGACAACGCTCAGTGCACATTGTGCAATACCATTTTGGGCAACGATTCCTTAAAGCCTTCGAAGTTGAAGAGGCATAAGGAACTGAGCCATAAAGAGAATACGGACTCAATTAAAACGTTCAAACGAAAAGAGCTCGTTATGATATGAGAGATACGTTCCCTGCGTTAGGCCTTTGCCTAACTTCTCAACCACTCCTGCGAGCTTCATGTGAATTTTCTTGAATAACATCAAAAACAAAAGCACCTCACACTGCTAGTAAAAAAACTGATAAAGTCAAGCGCAGTAAAAATGGCACAAATATTACTTGGCCATATCGAGGCCAGAAGAATAGACTCAGTTTTCTTGTCTGAAGACACTGTAAATAGCAGAGGATTACAGATATAGCTAACGACATTTTGAGTCAGTTTATTGCCCAAATCCAAGATAGACCTTGTAGAATAAGTCTTCAATGTGATGAAACAACGGATATCAAGTCAATAAACCAATTAGTAGCACACGTGAGATTTGTTAAAAGAGACGCGATTGTGGACGAGTTTTTATTTTGTTAGGAGATGAAAGAGAGAACTAGAGCTAAAGGCGTCTTTGATCTTGTTAATGTATTTCTTTGTCAAAATTCAATGGCATTGAATAAAGTGGGATCGGTATGCACAGATGGTGCCCCAGCTATAATAGGGCATTAATCCGGCTTTATAGCACTGATGAAACAAGTTGCTCCGCATGTAGTATCAAATCACTGTGCGATTCATAATTACGCCTCAACTTGTAAGGCACTCCCTCTTGAATTAAAAAGTGTTCTTAATTCTGTAGTAAAGGCTGTGGATTTCATTTGTGGGAGGGCGGTGAATTCACAACTATTTAAAGCATTTTGCGACCATCTTGGAAAGGAGCATTGGTACCTTCTTTTCCACACCAAAGTGCGATGGTTATCGCGGGGAAAAGAGCTCTCCCATGTTGCAGAAATTGTCAATGAAGTTGCTGTGTTTCTTCGAGAGCATGGGTCAGTGGAACTTGCTACATTATTTGATGACGATAAATTCCAATTAAAGGTCTTTTACTTGGCAGACATCTTTAGTCTTTTGAATGAGCTCAGTTATTCTCTGCAGGGGAAAAATCTGCAGAAACGGTCTTCGCTTTCAAAAAGAAGTTTTTCTTGTGGAAAAAGAGAGTAAGAAACCAGTATTTTGCTATGTTTGTAGTGTTGGATAGTAAAATTGGTGATCAGGAAACTAACGAATGGCTGACTGCTTTAATTGATGATCACATAAGCAATCTCGAGAAGAAAATGGAAGATTACTTTCCAACATGTGAACCTTCTTCAGCATGGATTCCGCAGTCTTTTATTGCTGACATGAAAGAAAATGAGCAGCTCCAACCTTCATGAGCAAAATCTGGAATTGCAGAGCCCTCAAACTGCAAAGACCAAGTTCAGATTCCTTTGCTGATTGAAATTTGGTGCAGTATGTGCAAGAATACTCTAAATTGGCAAAAAGAGCTCTGGAAGCATTAATTCCATTTCCAACGATATATCTCTGTGAAGCTTCCATGTCTGCTCTAGTTAATATCAAAACTACGTACCGTAATCGCCTTAGAGTTGCAAATGACATAAAAATTGCTCTCAGCAATGTTAACCTTCGTATTGATAAGCTTGTTTCGAAGAGACAAAATTAGAGGTCACACTGCCCAGTCATTTGCGATGTGTTTTGCCAAGTAAATTTTGATATTCCACTAACCGCTTGTGTTGTGCTTTCGTAAAAACTATTTTTTAATTAAATAGAGATTCAGTAGTAAACAACTTATCCATCTTATCACAATAGTGTTTGTTGTTTCAACAACACTTCCTTGCAGGTTGCGTAGACAAGGGGTACCCAAGCCAATATCTTTAGGAATAGAGGCTCCAAGGGTTGGAAAGATTAAGAACCACTGATCCAACACATATTGCTACGCCGTCATTTACTGGTCAGTGAGTAACTTGTGTAGAGCAAGAAAATTCCAAAGTACAGTATTTGAACGTGTCTTGATGAAAGCAGTTTCAAAATCATTGCTTCAAACAAAGTTTCACACGTAATGATTGAAATATCTATTTTAAATGTTAGATTGGAGTAGCTGGAAACTTGGTCAATGTTCCGTGACGTGTGGTGGTGGAACGAGACAAGATACACGTACTTGTTCTGTGCCCGGACAATGCAGCGGCTCTGCAACACGAACACAAAATTGCAACACCCAAGCATGTCCAGGAAGTAATGATTTAATGTTTTGTTATTTCATTGCATTGTGTGCCGAATCGCTGAAATTGCTAGTTGCCAGTCGGCAACACGGAATTAATAGCAGATTCATGTTGAGATATACAAAAAATGCAAGCGGGGTTTCTACCAGGTATTTTATGATTGAAGTGGGACAGGATAAATCCCATCGATCGTTCGATACCAATTTACAATGTAGCAGTTTGCTGTTGCTTTAGTTTGATGTAAGTTTGAAATTGGTTGATGTGACAAACCAGATTATTGAATGTGTGTGATAGAGCGCACTGCTGTGCTGTAGGATGTTTTATAAAATCTTTCCCGATTTCAAGAAATTTCATACATCTTATGCACATAAGTTACGGAAATGAACAGCATGTGAGATATTGATTGTGTAATAATCGAAATGGCTCAACTGCTATATGCTGTTTGCGGGTTGCTCTACACAGATCTTCTGTGCATGAACAGTTGTTTAGTTTACCCATGACATCAATGTTTGATATTACCATTGCCTAACACATACTGCTACGCCGTCATTTACTGGTCAGTGAGTAACTTGTGTAGAGCAAGAAAATTCCAAAGTACAGTATTTGAACGTGTCTTGATGAAAGCAGTTTCAAAATCATTGCTTCAAACAAAGTTTCACACGTAATGATTGAAATATCTATTTTAAATGTTAGATTGGAGTAGCTGGAAACTTGGTCAATGTTCCGTGACGTGTGGTGGTGGAACGAGACAAGATACACGTACTTGTTCTGTGCCCGGACAATGCAGCGGCTCTGCAACACGAACACAAAATTGCAACACCCAAACATGTCCAGGAAGTAATGATTTAATGTTTTGTTATTTCATTGCATTGTGTGCCGAATCGCTGAAATTGCTAGTTGCCAGTCGGCAACACGGAATTAATAGCAGATTCATGTTGAGATATACAAAAAATGCAAGCGGGGTTTCTACCAGGTATTTTATGATTGAAGTGGGACAGGATAAATCCCATCGATCGTTCGATACCAATTTACAATGTAGCAGTTTGCTGTTGCTTTAGTTTGATGTAAGTTTGAAATTGGTTGATGTGACAAACCAGATTATTGAATGTGTGTGATAGAGCGCACTGCTGTGCTGTAGGATGTTTTATAAAATCTTTCCCGATTTCAAGAAATTTCATACATCTTATGCACATAAGTTACGGAAATGAACAGCATGTGAGATATTGATTGTGTAATAATCGAAATGGCTCAACTGCTATATGTTGTTTGTGAGTTACTCTACACAGATCTTCTGTGCATGAACAGTTGTTTAGTTTACCCATGACATCAATGTTTGATATTACCATTGCCTAACACATGCTGCTACGCCGTCATTTACTGGTCAGTGAGTAACTTGTGTAGAGCAAGAAAATTCCAAAGTACAGTATTTGAACGTGTCTTGATGAAAGCAGTTTCAAAATCATTGCTTCAAACAAAGTTTCACACGTAATGATTGAAATATCTATTTTAAATGTTAGATTGGAGTAGCTGGAAACTTGGTCAATGTTCCGTGACGTGTGGTGGTGGAACGAGACAAGATACACGTACTTGTTCTGTGCCCGGACAATGCAGCGGCTCTGCAACACGAACACAAAATTGCAACACCCAAACATGTCCAGGAAGTAATGATTTAATGTTTTGTTATTTCATTGCATTGTGTGCCGAATCGCTGAAATTGCTAGTTGCCAGTCGGCAACACGGAATTAATAGCAGATTCATGTTGAGATATACAAAAAATGCAAGCGGGGTTTCTACCAGGTATTTTATGATTGAAGTGGGACAGGATAAATCCCATCGATCGTTCGATACCAATTTACAATGTAGCAGTTTGCTGTTGCTTTAGTTTGATGTAAGTTTGAAATTGGTTGATGTGACAAACCAGATTATTGAATGTGTGTGATAGAGCGCACTGCTGTGCCGTAGGATGTTTTATAAAATCTTTCCCGATTTCAAGAAATTTCATACATCTTATGCACATAAGTTACGGAAATGAACAGCATGTGAGATATTGATTGTGTAATAATCGAAATGGCTCAACTGCTATATGTTGTTTGTGAGTTACTCTACACAGATCTTCTGTGCATGAACAGTTGTTTAGTTTACCCATGACATCAATGTTTGATATTACTATTGCCTAACACATACTGCTACGCCGTCATTTACTGGTCAGTGAGTAACTTGTGTAGAGCAAGAAAATTCCAAAGTACAGTATTTGAACGTGTCTTGATGAAAGCAGTTTCAAAATCATTGCTTCAAACAAAGTTTCACACGTAATGATTGAAATATCTATTTTAAATGTTAGATTGGAGTAGCTGGAAACTTGGTCAATGTTCCGTGACGTGTGGTGGTGGAACGAGACAAGATACACGTACTTGTTCTGTGCCCGGACAATGCAGCGGCTCTGCAACACGAACACAAAATTGCAACACCCAAACATGTCCAGGAAGTAATGATTTAATGTTTTGTTATTTCATTGCATTGTGTGCCGAATCGCTGAAATTGCTAGTTGCCAGTCGGCAACACGGAATTAATAGCAGATTCATGTTGAGATATCAAAAAATGCAAGCCGTAGTTCTACCAGGTATTTTATGATTGAAGTGGGACAGGATAAATCCCATCGATCGTTCGATACCAATTTACAATGTAGCAGTTTGCTGTTGCTTTAGTTTGATGTAAGTTTGAAATTGGTTGATGTGACAAACCAGATTATTGAATGTGTGTGATAGAGCGCACTGCTGTGCTGTAGGATGTTTTATAAAATCTTTCCCGATTTCAAGAAATTTCATACATCTTATGCACATAAGTTACGGAAATGAACAGCATGTGAGATATTGATTGTGTAATAATCGAAATGGCTCAACTGCTATATGTTGTTTGTGAGTTACTCTACACAGATCTTCTGTGCATGAACAGTTGTTTAGTTTACCCATGACATCAATGTTTGATATTACCATTGCCTAACACATGCTGCTACGCCGTCATTTACTGGTCAGTGAGTAACTTGTGTAGAGCAAGAAAATTCCAAAGTACAGTATTTGAACGTGTCTTGATGAAAGCAGTTTCAAAATCATTGCTTCAAACAAAGTTTCACACGTAATGATTGAAATATCTATTTTAAATGTTAGATTGGAGTAGCTGGAAACTTGGTCAATGTTCCGTGACGTGTGGTGGTGGAACGAGACAAGATACACGTACTTGTTCTGTGCCCGGACAATGCAGCGGCTCTGCAACACGAACACAAAATTGCAACACCCAAACATGTCCAGGAAGTAATGATTTAATGTTTTGTTATTTCATTGCATTGTGTGCCGAATCGCTGAAATTGCTAGTTGCCAGTCGGCAACACGGAATTAATAGCAGATTCATGTTGAGATATACAAAAAATGCAAGCGGGGTTTCTACCAGGTATTTTATGATTGAAGTGGGACAGGATAAATCCCATCGATCGTTCGATACCAATTTACAATGTAGCAGTTTGCTGTTGCTTTAGTTTGATGTAAGTTTGAAATTGGTTGATGTGACAAACCAGATTATTGAATGTGTGTGATAGAGCGCACTGCTGTGCCGTAGGATGTTTTATAAAATCTTTCCCGATTTCAAGAAATTTCATACATCTTATGCACATAAGTTACGGAAATGAACAGCATGTGAGATATTGATTGTGTAATAATCGAAATGGCTCAACTGCTATATGTTGTTTGTGAGTTACTCTACACAGATCTTCTGTGCATGAACAGTTGTTTAGTTTACCCATGACATCAATGTTTGATATTACCATTGCCTAACACATGCTGCTACGCCGTCATTTACTGGTCAGTGAGTAACTTGTGTAGAGCAAGAAAATTCCAAAGTACAGTATTTGAACGTGTCTTGATGAAAGCAGTTTCAAAATCATTGCTGTAAGTGCTTCGAGCCGGAAGTTTTATTGCTTACATACGCTCGTAAATTAAACTTTGTTAACATTTTGCTTAAGTATAGCACAAAACATCTGAAAAAGAAAACTTGAAAAATATGTGTCCTTCAATTCGGGGGTGATTGAAAGGTGGGACTATTTAGTCCGAGTCGGCTTTATATGTACTGTATTTTATTTAATGTGATTTTCAGGATGAAAGAGTTGAAACGGTACTGTAATAATACAAAAAACACGGCATTAGATAAAGCGAACTTAATTTCTGTAAAATCACTTTTACTCACGCTTGTTTGCAGTAGTGGCAAACTTATAATGAAGGTGGCATTAATTCAAGATTGCAATGTAAAGATTATCCGAAATATTTTTTTATTCTTAACTGTGAAATTACTGCAATACTAATTCAGAATTTAGATATTCCTAAACACTTATTTTGTTGTTCAAGCAATAGTTTTCACATGTAGTCTGCCATTAAACATTGTGGACACAAATTTGCAATTTATAGTGCTTAATATTATTGTATGGGCTGCACCAGTGTCATCCTCTCTGGGTAGGAAATGTTACTCCATATGCTTGGTAAAAGCAATAAATGAATTTACAAATGCTATGTCTAACAGATTAAAAAACAAACGCAGATAAACTTTTTTGGGAAATCTTGGATCAAATTCTTATGTTACTTTCAACTGATCGATCAAATCAGTTGCTTTCAATCCACTGTTGTAAGTTTGAAACATGAAAGGGCATGGAATGGCTACGTTTTACTGTTGGTCCATTGTTCGTTTCACCTGCACTGTTGACGTAGATGGAACAATTGTTGAAAGAACAGTTACACTTTTTGTGTCCATCTATTTTACAAGCTGAATTCAATCTCCGTGGTATCGATCTAGATCTCTCTTTATATCTTTTTCATTTTTCAAATTTTTTGGCAAGCCTTTCCTATTTTGACGCTCGGTACCACCAGCGTTTGTTTGCTCTTCTTTTAGTTTGTAAATCAAAGATGATGAGGTAAAAAATTGTCAAAAAAAAGTCTGACGCTGGTACCAACTAATGACCTGAAAAGCTTGATTTGCCACATTTTCTCCTCAGTCTTCTTCTTTGTTTTTCTTCCTGTCCGTGCGCAGGTCAAACCGGAAAAGATGATTGGTTTCGGAATCGTTTCTACACCACATTTTAAATCTTCGTTTTATTGGCTTCATTGGCATGTATTGCTTCATTATATGGTGGCCTTTAAACTTTTTCGTGTGTTCATCAATTACTTGATGGGATGTTGGTAGCATTGCTTGAATGAATGAGATGCCATAGTAATTGATTTTTGGTCTAACTTTCCAAGCAATCTCTCGTTCATCAAGTGGTTGTTCATATATCATGTGACAAAAGTTTAGGACTGCATTCTAATTTTTACTAACTTTGTCGGATGATTGACCTAATTTTACTTTTACTCATAAGAAGTTGCACAGCTCTTCTTTTGTGAACAAGTTTATTGATCACATGCTTAAACTAAACACAAATTTCAATTATGCTAACGAGGTTGTAGCAGTATTCTGAAGACAATTCTTTTATCCAAACTCTTTGATAACTGGATAAAATTTGTTAAGGTTGGAAGGATACTTTTCAGCAACTTTGGCCTTCATCAAATTCCACAAATTTTCACTAGGGCAAAGATCTGGGCTGTTGCCCGGCTAATCCAGCACTTGCACGTTTTCTTGTTCCAAGAACTGCTTCAATGCCCTGTTCCGATGACACGGAGCTCCATCGTGCATAAATATTGAAGAATTATGCACAGACAAGTGAAGTTGCAGCCTGTTTTTTAGCAATACTATATATTTGGTGCATTCATTGTTGTTTTGGGAAGGAGAAAGTACAGATTTGCTGTTCCCATAGCTGACATAGCACCCCACACCATTAAACTCGCGTGATGTTTGACAGTTTGGGTGGAGTACTTTTCTTTACATCTCTTTCCTGTAGGCCTCCACACTCTGAGTTTCGGGACAGAAGGCTGTTTTACCGAAGATTCATCACAAAAGAGTACTTTCTTCCACATATCAATAGTCCATTGGGCATTTGCTTTGGCAAAACTTAGGCATTTCTTCTTCATGTCTACAATCAGACGTGACTTTTGAACCAGTTTGTGCGATTTCGGTTCAAATTCAGTAAACAGGCGACGTTGGACAGTTCTTGTACTCCATTTAGATCCTCTTTCCTGCAGTTGAGACCGAATTTTTTCTCCAGAAGTCAGAGGTGAGCAAGTTACTATCTTCCTCATTAAGCGCTTATCTCGTTTGCTAAAAATATTGGGACGTCCTGTTCTTTTTCTATCGGCAAAACTTCCTTCATTTTTGAATTTTTCGATGGCTTTATGGACAGCAGTCTTGCTTACTTTCAACTTTTTACCATTTTTACGCTCAGACAACTTCATTTTGGTGAGTGCAACGATCTGAGCTCTTTGTGCTATACTAGGACATGATTTTTTTAAACCCATATTTTGCTTCTAATATTTTCCTACTCTTTTTCGATCAATTCAGCAATAGACCGGCTCGATGGCGTAGTGATTAGAGCGTCCGCTTCGCAATCAGTAGACCTGGAATTCATTTCCCAAGTCAAGTCATATTAAAAGACTTTTAAAAAGGTATTTACAGCTTCCCTGTTTGGCACTCAGCACATTGGGATAGTGTAACGAACAAGCCGGCAAGCTTGCTTGTTGTGCCCTTGGGCAAGACACTTGACGGAATGCCTCCATTCTTATTTGGCAGACAAATGGTGTGGCAAAGTAGTCTACCCGTCGTGGTGGCCCCAATCTAACTAAAGACATGCAAACCGAGCATGAGAGCTAACGCAGTGTGGCCTATATATGTATCTTCCTGCATAAAGCTCACAACAAGTAGCTCAAACGACGAAGAATTCAGCAGTACTTGTTGATATTACAGTACTTGTAAGCAACTTAGCAAATGAAATTCATTGCAGAGAATGTGCAGGAGCCTGAGAAATTTTCTTAAACAATATGACGACACTCAATGCACTGTTATATGACCAATGATTTTTAGAAAGCTAATACTGCTAGTTTTTATGAGTGTTCTTAAACTTTTGTCACAGATTGTAGGTCACAAAGTCCAAAACTTTTCTTATTTCTAAGAAACGATCTCTTGACATCCAATTAGTTACAACTGCTCTACCGAGACTGGGATCTTGACTCCAATGGTCGTGCAAAGTGGGAACAATATGCTATCCATAAAAGCAGTAATTCAAATGAATGCTTTCATCTCCTCAACTTTTTTTTTGTTATTATTTGCCATATTTATCCTCCATTCACGACAAATCAATGTATCGCTATGTTTTGGACGATAAGTCCGCACTCGCTTGGGAGTGGCCATTTCCGGGTCACCTGTCTTCCACATAAAGGTGGGGCGTCCCGTTAAGTGCCTTGCCCAAGGACACAACAAGCGAACTTGCCGGCTTGTTCTCCACAACCTCCCATAAATGCCGAGCTGTTCAACGTATAACACACTTTGTGGAATCGCGAATTGTCGCAGATCGTCTAACTTTGCGGTGTCCATAATAATATCTAATGGTTAGAGTTCAACACCATCATCCTACAGCAAATCAACTTTACCAGATGAAATACAATTAGCTATTTGCCTGGGTGTGGACAACTTTCTCCAACATATTTTGTTGGTCAAATGGCAGTATAAAAGTGCCTTCATTACAATCAGCACAAGCATTATCAATAGTTACTGTTATTTTATTGTCGTCACCAGGAGAAGCTGCATTTTAAAACCATATCTCTTTCATACACAGGATCATGATCTGATAAATCAGACTCATTAGCAGTTACCACCTGCACATTATCATTCAAACCTTTAATAAACTGCCTAGATCAGGGCTACTCAATTGGCGAACCGCGGTCCGAATCTGGACCTTCCAAGTGTTGTAACCTTCCAACTGGATCTCAAACCCCAGGATGAGTAGCAGTAAGTGCAGCCACGGATTGCGAAAAAGCCTATGCCCATTTTACCAAACTTTTGACTTGTCCAAGTTGCTATTATTGCTACTAGCAATACACCGTTGAACATAATAATACAATATATTTAGAAAATTCAAGCGTTTTCGGTGCTACATATCGCCCTCATCAGGATCCATACGCAAATATTTACAGCATTAAAACTTTCGTTGAACAAAAACACAAAAAACATAAAATAACATGAAAATAGTTCTGAAAATATTTTCGAGTTATTTTATGTTTTTTGTCTTTTCGTTGAACGAAAGTTTTAATGCTGTAAATATTTGTGTATAGGTCCTGATGAGGGCGATATGTAGCGCCGAAAACGTTTGAATTTTCTAAATATATTGTATTATTATGTTCAACGGTGTATTGCTAGTAGCAATAATAGCAACTTAGATACTAAAAGTCACTTCTCTACCGAAATTGTATTTTTGACTTATTCTCAATACTAAATTATTTTCAAACAAAATATCAAAAATTTTTCAAGCTTTCGTCGCAACTGAACATTCTTAGCGTTGACTAACAACACTTTTAAAAGGACTAACAAACAACATGATTAGCATGAAAAACAGGAGAAAACTTATTTCACAGTGCTAAAGGTCTGTTATTCGTGCCTGCCTCGTCCTCCAAATGTGCTTCTGCATTATAATTGATCAAGTGTGGTAAAGCTCAAAACCCAGACAATATCCCGCCACATGCATTCTAAAGCACTGCAGCTCCAAATGTCTTACATGGCTTCCACAATTCTTCACAGCCTGCGTAACCTACCAAACAATTCCCACAATATAACGACTAGCCACTCTTATCTCGGTACCAAAACCTGGCAATGTAACCGATACTGAAAGAGCTTTCAGCCCACATCATTGCTGAGCTTTTCTTACAAGCTTTTTGAGCGGTTACTCTTGAGGAGTCTAGAACCTGTTTTTCACTCAAAAAGCTGGCTTTAGTCTTGGTCAATGCATCACCGATCAAGTGTTTAAACTAATGACCGACGCGATGGCGTAGTGGTTAGAGCGTCCGCTTCGCACTCGGTAGACCTGGGGCTCATTCCCCTTGTCGAGTCATACCAAAAGACTTTAAAAAATGGCATTCGCTGCTTCCCTGCTTGGCGCTCGGCATTTAGTGGAGGTTGTGGAGAACAAGCCGGCAAGTTCGCTTGTTGTGTCCTTGGGCAAGGCACTTAACGGGACGCCCCACCTTTATGTGGAAGACAGGTGGCCCATAAACCTAGAAAAAGGCAACTCCCAAGCGAGTGCGGACTTACCGTCTAAAGTATAGCGATACAATTCGCTTTCTCGTGAGTGGAGGATAACTATGGCAAATAAAACAAACAAAAATATATGGCAAATAATCGATGACATTAAGCATTGCTTTGAAGAAAATAAACCAGGCATTGTGTTGAAAAATCTTACTGCCGCACAAGATTGCCTACTCACTGTATGGTACCAGTGCCAAACGTCCCACCACCGCCTTTGATTTGGTGTTACTTCTATGGACCAAGTTTTAAGAACTGGCGAAAATTAAGAAATGAGCTTTTTTCACAAAATGAGCAGAATAGAGCACAATAGGCTTTTTTATTTTTGATTTCGATAATTACTGTAGACTATGAAAAAATTCAAGTACTTTTCTGTATTTACTGGTAATGATAGTTTCATTTTTATCATTGCAAATCAAAATTTTACTGGACCTCTGGAAATACTGAGCTTCTCCAACTGGCCTTCGTTAAAATTAGTTGAGTAGCTCTGACTTAGATCTTGTTTGTTTGAGAGTCATCTGTATTTCTGCATTGAAGAAAAGCATATAAGAACAAGTATATATCAAGCCGAATGGTACTATACAGAACCACTTTTATTTTACAACATAGACTGCTGGCAGAAGTTTGATTTACAAAAAAATAGCTTTAATGTGTTGTGAAAAATTTTTTTATAAAAAATATGACTGTCATGAAAAATATCTGCCTTCAGCTGTTTTTAATAACATTTTCTAAATCTGCTAAGCAATTACAGCAACCTCGCAACTCCAAAGCCTCATCAAAACAAACTGAAAAAATTTGCACCTGTAAAAGATAGTGGATAGCATTGCAAATATTAACTAACACATTAATAAATCTATTTTGTGATATTTGAGAGTGCGCGATTTCTTAAATTGCTGGAAATACGCAGTGAGACTAATCAGTTTTATTAGCTCGATGGGTTCAACAAAGTTTCACACGTAATGATTGAAATATCTATTTTAAATGTTAGATTGGAGTAGCTGGAAACTTGGTCAATGTTCCGTGACGTGTGGTGGTGGAACGAGACAAGATACACGTACTTGTTCTGTGCCCGGACAATGCAGCGGCTCCGCAACACGAACACAAAATTGCAACACCCAAACATGTCCAGGAAGTAATGATTTAATGTTTTGTTATTTCATTGCACTGTGTGCCGAATCGCTGAAATTGCTAGTTGCCAGTCGGCGACACAGACTTAATAATAGATTTATGTTAACTTTTTTGCTTCCGCCAAGCAGGTTTAAGGCCATATGTATCATATTCAAACAATGCTAATTTGCATAAAAACCGATTAGTCATCTTCAGTTGTATCATTCGATAGGTTTTGGCCATTGGCTATTTTATCGATTATGTTGTGTCGCTGAAAAGGAAACTTATTGTGATTTAGAATATGCTGACATCTAGAAAAGAAATTTTTGTGGAAAAATATATGTTTTATGCAAATTAACACTCCATTTTTTGGGGATGAATTACCTTTAATATAAAGTACCCTAACTTTATAAAATGTTCTAGAGCTGTGGTTCCCAAACTTTATAAGTCACGACCCACTTTTCAAAAGTTTCGGGTCCCACATAATTCTGCATGTACTTTGAAGTACTTGGAAAAAAGTAAGTGAAAACAAACATCTATTCAAGATGTTAAATCACTTTGAAATTGTTTAAGACAAAGCATGCAGTAATTCAAATTTTGAATGACTTTCGCGACCCACTGAAATTACGCCCACGACCCACTAGTGGGTCGAGACCCATAGTTTGAGAACCGCTGTTCTAGAGAGTTCATTTTTTGATGTATGTTTTAGAAAATTTAGATACAATGCTAAAGAACCAGGCTTTTGAAGATAATAGTCAAAATGTACCAAATTAGTTAGTTTTTTCTCAATTTGCCTTTTGCTGATTCCCAAAACCATAGATATTTTAAGACTTTATAGGACAGAACAAAAAGATGTGTTTTGCAATTAAGTTTTTTATTGATCAAAATAAAATTTAGATTAAATCACAGACTATGTAATGCAATATGTTTTTGAAAAGGAAATTTTGTCCCAATTTGCCTAATGTGCATTCTACAGGCAATGTTTTGTAGCTCAAAATAAGACAGAAACATCTTTGCTTGTTCTTTTTTGTTTAGGGGAAATCAATGTTACTCCAAGCTTAAAAGGTATAACTGGCCTCGTGTATTAATGATTTTTTTTGGAAATGGCCACTAGGCAATGGAAAAAAATCATGCTTTTGAGGAAAACAGTCCAAAATTATCAAACAACTGACTTTTGTTCAATTTTTAATTTTTTGAAGCTTGGCAGCCGAGTTTTTTGGCTTTTTGAGAGTTACTGGGACATACTGCATCTACTCTTTTCATCGATCGTTATAAAGTAACTCTTAGCCTATACCACCTAATATTGCCTAACCTTGATAAGGCTGGTTCTTCCAGATTCAAATGATATATTGATTAAATGGGTTATTTTGTTGCTAAAGATGAAATATAAGCTCTTCTTTTCCACCTCTTTTTTTATTGGGGAAGAGCAAATTTTGATTGATAATAGCCTGCCGGTCACAGTCAATAAATGATTTGTTTGCATTTTCTCTTTGGTAACTCAATACAACGCGAGAAGAGAAGAGAAAGACGTAAGCAAATAAAAATGTTTTAGGGGTTTTTAAAGGGTGTACTTTTTTACAACTTTTAACTTTCTAAGGCCTAGCACCAAAATTTAGGGTTTTTTTGTTGGCACTAAAGATATTTTAGGCTTAATCCTGTAGGATAGCCTTTTTATCAATCAAAATCTGCTAAAAATGTGTTATATAAAACATTTTTGAAAAGGAAATTTCTTCAACTTTCAGGAGATCTGCAGCTTCAAACCAATATTTTATTGCTAGACCATATCTCTCCTTTTTGGTTGGGAGTATCAAATTCTCACTTGAAGTACCCTATCTTTTGAAATATATAAAAAGTGTTTAGTATACACCAGCTCCGTGAAAACTTGGTACATGGCGAGGAAAAGAGTTGTGTTAACGTATAAAAGTGATTTCAAATTTAGAAGGGTGTACTTTTTCTACAATTTGCATTTACTGATGACCGGCTCTCAGATTTTGTGTCTTTGGCCTGTACTGCATAGATTACTACAAGTACCATGGTTTTTCAGTCATTGTAGAATAACTCTTTGCCTAAACTATGAACGGGGGAATAAGGGCAGTGAGGTATCCGACCCTCGTTTTCTAGTGGGGCAAAGACATTAATTTCGCCTAACCGCCTAAATCTTAAACACCACGCGCCCGACTGCCCGTTCCATGACAGTCCCGGGCTAAGTAGATTCTGACAACATGGTTTGTCTTCACTAGAGCCGCGGTTTGCATTTTAACACTCTAACGTTGGCCAATACGCTGTTATGATTTGCGTTGCTTCATTACTTTACCCCGATACCGCAACTATTTATTTTCTAGTCACGCATCGCGTCCACCTGCAATGCAGGAACAACGTTAATTTCTAATTCTAGGTGCAAGGGCGTAGCCAGAAAAAAATTGAGAGGGGGGCCAAATTTTGAAACTTTTAATGTGACGTCATTTACTTATAACGGCATATTCACGTAATATCTATGAAAATATAAATTTTATAGAATTTCTGCCTAATTGCAAACTGACCGCTAAATTATGGAAAAATTTTAACGCTTTCTTTGAAAAGGCCAATTAGGATAATTTTTGATAAGACAATCGTCACACAATACACTGTTGAGCCAAACACACTCATCTGTCATCTTATGAACGGGTACGCCATTTTACTTGCTGTTGAGAATTAAAAAGCGATAAGATACAGTGCGTACAGTAGTATAGGTTACTAGATCAGTTAGCGGTCAGCACATGCAAGAATGTCGAAATCAAAGTTGAATAAGTTTTACTTCCAGTTAATCACGCTCAGAAATCAATTCGTCATTGCTTTTCGCCAGCCATGGTTGCCAATATTCGATTGATCTTTTCCTCATCTACTCTTTCGTGATGGCAGTGAAGCACGCACAAATCAGACAAGCGATCCGAGGTCATATGTGAACGTAACCAAGTTTTGACTCGCCTCATGCACGAAAATGACCGTTCAGCCTCAACGGTTATTGCCGGGAGTGTCAAGATAATCTATATGACGTTACGCACACTTGGATAAGCTTGGGCGCTCAGAAAAAGCTCGGGCAAGCTTTCCTGATTTACTTGAGGGGTGAGAGAACTTCTTCACAACTTTACTTCATTTACGAGATTATCCAGTGAATATAAGCTCTCAATGTTATCGACGTTGGTCGGATTGTTCGGAGGCAAGATAGAGAGCAACGCAAAAAAAGAAGGGTTATCATTAAAACGTTCTCGAAGAGAGCTGCGTAGACCATCAATGTACGGGAGGAATATCAAACGTTGAGAATATTGTGAGGCTGATTCTGCTTCAACGTTATCACCATGAACTTGGATTCCAACAACCCAAGGCACTGAAAGCTCTTTCGTGCCAACTGCTGCACAAGCCTCATCATAAATACTAGATGCAACTGTGTTGAAGTCCACCCGGTCTTGATCGAGGACGCTCTGAAGAGAAGCAATAAGACTTTTCGCAGAAGGTACACTAACTCCAACAGACTGAAGCTTTCGCGCTAGTGGTTCCATAAGTGCTGAGTACTGCCCAATCAAACATATGGCGTATATTACACCAGGCTTTTCGAGAGCAGCTTTCAAGAAAAGAGTTTTCGCTCGTGTCTCACCGCTCGCGTCCTCCATCAATGAAGCAAAAGCGTCAAGTATAAGCTTGAAGTTAGATTTAAATATCCGGGTGCTCTTGTAATTTTGTGACCATCTGGTAGGAGAGAATAAAGGAATATTGACTTCTAAACTTGAGCACCTTTTAGGGCTTTCCCGAAAGAAATGAATAGTTTCCCTGATGATGTCGCAGGTGCTTCTAACAATAGAAACTTTACTCTGGTCATTAACGACCAAGTTCAAACAATGTGCAGCACAATGCACAAATATTTTTAGGGGGTTCTTTTTGCAAATGCATTTTTGAACTCCACTCACATGACCTGCCATAGTTGATGCTCCATCGTAGCCTTGTCCAACAAGCTTTCAGAGATCAACGCCTATTCTGGAGAGGTGAGCCAGAATAACTGCAGAAATAGATTCCGCGGAAACTGAAGGCATTTCAACTAATCCTGTAAAACTCTCGTTCACTTTATCATCTTTGGTATGTCTTAAGACAATGCTAAGTTGTTCTTTTCCCGAAATATCGCAGGATTCATCGGCAACAACAGATATAAAACTTTCATTGGCCTCTGCAACGATCTCTTCGACCACCATGGTGCTCGCAATCCCGAGAATCTCGTTTTAAATGATTGGACTGGTATACTTAGCATTTCCAGCCATCTGAGCAAAGTGTTTCTTCAAAGCTTCGTCCCCAGCATCCTTGCGGAATTGAAGAAGCTTCATAAAATTTCCCTTGTCTGCGGAATGGCCACGAAAAGGGATATTGTTAGAAGCACAGAAAAGAACAGTTTTGACAATAGAAGTCAAAATTTTTTTATTTTCTGCTGTTCGCTTGGCTCTTCCTGCGTCTATACAAGCGTATATATTTTTGCCACTTTCCATGGAGCTAATAAAATCCTTCGCTGCCAATGTTGCTTCTCTGTGGTAAGCGGCATCCCTGTGAGAAAGAGCCTTTTCGATAAATTTCTTGAAATCTATGCAAGGTCTTTTCAGGAAAGCAGCGTTCGCAAGACTGCCATGTGTCAGATGCGCTTGCATCAAGATGCATGTTTTGCATAAACCACCGCCACCACCACCAGAGAGCTGCGTATAAACAAGCCAGTTGGAAAACCTATCATCTTGAAGCCACGACTTCAGAAACTTGCGACGATTTTGCCGAATGGTATCAAGAATTAAAACATTTCGTGGACCTTCTGAAGTTAAAAGCCTATATCTTTCGGCATCTGTGATCTGTGAGTGGATTTCTAGAACATATCCTAAATCGATGGTCTTCCCCAACACGTATTCTTTATGACTTTCGGGAACAACTGCAGCCGTATTAGAAGTAGTTGGCGGTTGTAAAACTTCAACATCGTCTTCAACTCTAGCACTATCAACCTGTTTCCTCGCAGAAAAAAAATATCTAATTTTGCCTGTTTAGTGGGTCGGTTCGACATTTTGTCTTTCGTGAGCTACGCTCGTTGCTACTATAAAAATTGCTGTACAAAACTGAGAAAGTGCGAATGCGATTTCACTGATCTAATGTAGTTTTATCAAGAACGGCTTTAATATTTCAACTTCAATTGCGACGTATAACGCACTATTTAAGGAATTTCAAAGAAACCACTCCCACTGATAGGTTGAACGTTCTGATAAAAGAAGCGACGTCTTTGTAGTAGTCCGCATCGCAATAAAACAGGAAAGCGCTCAGAGAGACGCTTGTTTCTTGCAATTACCATAACTTGGATTAAATTATTAATTCATCACTCGACTGCGACATACAAGAAAAACTTCGACAATATTTAGTGTGTAAAACGTACACATCTTGTTTGATAACATTTGAAAGTTAAAAAACTTAAAAAGCCACGCCCGACTTACCCCCTTACTAAAAGTCAACAATGAACTCTAATGTACCAGCAGAGGCGCAAAAAAATTTATTTTTTTTTTTTTTGATACTGTTTTGTAATTTGACTTAAAATTCAGGGGGGGGCCATGACCCCTTTGGCCCCCCTGGCTACGCCTATGTCTAGGTGCACTACGTCCCTTCCGGGAGCGCTGCGTTGGGTGGGATAAATCCTTGCTGATGAGGCTAAAAGGCCGAAACCTGGTCCAGGGATGGTCCCGCCTATTTCGTTGTACTAACGTTATTCAAATCGCGACCTTTCGTAAAACTAATTTTTGTCTCAATGTGAGTTGCGTCGTGTCTGGTTACTGTGAGGTTCGAGTCCCAGTCTTTCGAGCTGCTCTCCCGCGCGCGCCGAGACTCGCTGACATATAATTACCTGCTGCCATGTATGCCTTACAGCACTACATTTAGTGTACAACCTTTGGAAAGTTTCTCCAAGCCTAATCAACTTTTGCGTGATCAGTTTTACGTCAGGATATCAGTTTTAGTTTGTACTTGAGCGGTTAGCAGTAACTTCAAAAGGAATCTTGTTCAAAAGTAAACGGTACAAAAGTCTTGTGCTTTGTGTTGAATTCTTTGAGTTTGTTTTGTATACGGTCCCATGTGTGGTGTTGGGTTGGCCGGGAGCCGCGTAAAGTGTCTTACACTTGACAGGAGACCTAGTAATGGCAATACATATTCATTACTCGTATTTTAGGGATGGACCTGCCTTTTTCGCCATACTAACGTTGTTCGGATCGTGGCTCTTTGTATAAACTAACAAAAAAACTATTTAAAAAAAATTTTTGTTTCAACATTCAGATGATTTGTAGTATGAAAAAATATTTTGTTGTTAAAGATAATACAAAACTATCTTTAACCCTCTGTTTTTTGTTAGGAGATTACCAATTTTTCTCATGGAGCCGGTTATCTCTCAACAATTTTAGACTTCATATTCGGATCAATCTTTTTTAAAATTTAGATACAGAATGCAAAATAAACGTGCTTTTGAGTAAAATTGGTCAAAATTTGCGAGAACGATTAGTTTTGTTACAAATTGCAATTTTCTGAGATGCGGTTGGAAAATTTGTCAACAAAAAATAAAAACAACGTATCCCAACCAAAAATTAATCAGCTATTATATAGTAATCCTTAGCCTCAACTATTTGGAGTCATATAATGCTGGAAAGCTAATTTCCTGAGCTTTCTGAAAATATCAACAGTTGGCAGGCAATTATATTGTTTATGTATCAAATTTACCTATATATACTTAGGTAACCATATTTTAAAGAGGGGGTAAAACTGCAGCTACAGGTAATAAAGTTCAATTTTTTCAGTATAAAACAAACAGCCAGCACACAAATTAAGTATTATGGGGATCGCCTTGAAATAAGCTTTAATTTAAAAAATGCAAAATTTGGTTCAGAAATAAAGCCACAAACCAATTTTTAAACGAACTGATTTTTTAACTTTTGAAAAAATTATTACATGATGATGATCTCGCGGGGGCGAAAGTGTCAAGGCGCCAAAATCACACATGAAAGCGAAAGAGTAAAAAAAAATGCAAACCGTAGTTCTGCCAGATGGTTTTATGGTTTGGTTGGAACGTTCGCCTCGCAGTCGGTAGACCTGGGATTCAATTCCCGAGTCGAGTCATATTAAAAGACTTTAAAACATGGTATTCACTGCTTCCCTGCTTGGCACTAAGCACATTGGAATAGTGTGGAAAACAAGCAGGCAAGCTTGCTTGCTGTGTCCTTGGGCAAGACACTTAACGGGATGTTTCCATTCTTATGTGGCAGACAGGTGACGGGGCCAAGCAGTCTACCCATTGTGGTGACCCCAGTCTGACGAAAGACATGCAAACCGAGCATGAGCTCATACGCATAAATATAAAAAATAATTGAAGTGAGGCAGGATGAATGCAATTGCTCGTCCAATACCAATTTGCAATGCAGCAGTTTGCTGTTGCTTTTGTTTGATGCAAGTTTCAAATTTGTTGATCACATAGGTTACGGAAATGAACAGCATGTGAAATATTGATTGTTTAATAATCAAAATGGCTCAACTGCTATATGTTGTTTGCGAGTTACTCTACGCAGATCTTCTGCACATGAACAGTTGTTTAGTTTACCCATGACATCAATGTTTGACATTACTATTGTCTAACACATACTGCTACGCCGTCGTTTATTGGTCAGTGAGTAACTTGTGTAGAGCAAGAAAATTCCAAAGTATTTGAACGTGTCT
The DNA here is from genome assembly GCA_963675345.1 of Trididemnum clinides. Classification (NCBI taxonomy): domain Eukaryota; kingdom Metazoa; phylum Chordata; class Ascidiacea; order Aplousobranchia; family Didemnidae; genus Trididemnum; species Trididemnum clinides. Next base: position 17,832,956 of record OY776285.1, on the reverse strand, counting down.
TGATGAAAGCAGTTTCAAAATTATTGCTTCAAACAAAGTTTCACACGTAATGATTAAAATATCTATTTTAAATGTTAGATTGGAGTAGCTGGAAACTTGGTCAATGTTCCGTGACGTGTGGTGGTGGAACGAGACAAGATACACGTACTTGTTCTGTGCCCGGACAATGCAGCGGCTCTGCAACACGAACAGAAGATTGCAACCCCGACCAATGTCCAGGTAGTGTGTCGGCAATTACTTGTTTAAATATATGACCGTTGTTGGGCCTTTGTTTAAGTTGAAATTTGGTGAGGTTTGGAATTTAGGGTTGGCACCGTTACTCGATTTGAATCATTTAGATTCCTTAACCCTTTGAGGGATAATGTAACACATATGTTACACAATTGTTAATTGTTATAACATTATGACGTAATAACCATTTTCTGAAATTCATTGCGATTTTGTTGTTACGGAATTGTTTCAAATTTTATGAATTAAAATCTTATGATTTTTAAAGGGTTAAATTTGGGTGATTGGACAACGTGGTCATCATGCCCAGTGACTTGCGGGCGAGGGGCTCAAACTCGTACTCGCACTTGCAGTGGTGGAAACTGCATTGGGAAAACATCGGAAGAGCGAACTTGTGTGAATGGAGGCGTTTGTCCGTAAGTAGCCTTATTCCACTAAATTTGTCAGTATGCAATTGGTGTTCGTATTTGTGTGTTAATTACTTGTAACAAGTGATACGCAAAAATTTGATTTAGAAAATATACAGAGAAATCTTGATTTTTGGTGCAGCCTTCTTCTAACTTGTTGTTAAAAGAAACAAGCAATATGCCCCCTCAACTTCTTTTTGTTAACGAGAAACTAAGTAACATATTATTTTGTTTAAAATTTGCACCTTTTTGGTTTTAATAACTAATTAATATTTGTTGAACCCGCTGCCGCTTCATTGGCGAGTTCTTTTTATAACTCGTTCTCTCACTTTCTCTTTCTCAATCTTCAGAAAGCAATTTTTTTAAACCCAACCGTGAGTTGCGCGTTAAGGCGAGCTGAAAGCACAATTGATGAAAATAAATGGATAGTATTGTGTGAACCTTGGCACTCGCGGTTGTGAAACGCCACCGGCCCGCCATCGGCCCGCTACCGGCCCGCCACCGGCCCACCACCGGCCCGCCACTGGCCCGCCACCAGTTTCAATCCGACTTGAGAGAGTTGACAAGGAAATTAACTATCAAACAGTGAAAGTGTACTTGTCCTTTTTCATCGATTACTTGCATATATATTGTTTGTGTATAATTTAATCGTAGACAAGCTATTAAGTAATACAATATTTTTCGAATCAGTAAAGTACGCTAGAATGAATTTTGTTTTACGGTCAAACAGATTTATGGCTATAATAGCTAGCTTGTCTAGTTGCTATTTTACGGCACTATACTACGAATCGTTTGTAAAAAAAAAGGCATCTGCAAGAAAACACGAAACACCTTATGTACGTATTTCTTTACTAAAATAAAATAAAAACTCTGTGATTGATTTGTGATGAGCAGATTTGCTCGTCATGGTGTATTCGAAAATTTTGTTTGGTGGGGGAAGCATTATCTCTGTTTATTATTATCGTCAATTTGAAAATATATGAAAGTTTTATTTTAAAGCAGCAGGAGGTAATTTTTTGTTAAATCGCGGGTAGATTTTGTAGTTTCTGCTCTTTCTCATCTTTAAGACCTATTTTATTTGGAGATCAACTTGTCCAAAGCAGTTGTTTGTCTCGTTTTCGTTCTAAATGCCCTTTTTTTGATATTTCTGTCAATAGATTATATTCAAATTTTTGTTTTACCCTTTCCCAAGTTAAAGATTTTTTCGTGGAGATTAGCTTTTCGGAAGTTAATATTTCGCTTATTTTGGTTTGAAAAACGTTTTTGAGCACAGCAGATTTTTTTGCTTTTGTTAAATTGTCTAGGGAACTGTAAGGCTATAACTTTTATCTTCTTCCTGTTTATTTGACACATTTTGTGTATCTAAAGAACACAATGTGAGCCATCATATTATTATTCAGCACATAGCCTTAGCCTTTGTATTTTTGAAATGAATTTCCCAGAGTCATAGTTTTGTTTCAAACGTGCGTACATAACTCCACATCTCATGTATCAATTCGACCTTTTCCTAAAGCTTCAAATTCAGGTTGTTCAAACGCAATGTTAAATCGACTAAAAAGGCCAAATTAGACCCCGTTCTTGATTGCGAAATTCGATAGCATTCATGTTTATATTTTCAAGAAAGGTTGCGCTATTTCTTCCCTCATTCGGTGTACTCTTTGAAGCATATCACCTCGACTAAGCAAACAGACATTGCAGAAACAAAGCAAATCTCCATACAAATTCTCTGTTGGTAAAATTGGTTGGTGAAATTGACGATGGTTCAGCCATCGAGACAAAATAAAGCCCACAGCCTTTGTCGCAATGTTTATGACACACTTTAAGCGTGATATCTTTGCTCGCAATGCTTCCTGGCGAATGAGACATTGTAATTTTGTAATGTTGTTTTAATTCCAAGGTCTTCCATGTGTTTTTGAAGGAAAGACATGACACCTTTATTTTTTCCAACCATTAATAGGGCTACATCAGTTGTTATCGAAAGCAATTTTGAGAGATTCTAATTTATGGTTTCACAGCATTGAAGTAATGCCTTCAGAATATCTGGTTCTGTAGTAGTTCTCATCATAGCAATGAGCTGAACAAAATCCTCAACAACAAAGAATATCTTCGTTTACTCCACTAACAAACACTGCCAGCTGAGTTGTGTCTGTCGTGTCTGTGCTCTCATCTGACGCTATTGAGAGAATTGTAGATCTTCAAAGCAATCTTTTTGGCTACATTTCACGTTTTCACACATCTCTCTTATTCGTCGGGTTATGGCTCTAGCTGAAAAACTGACACCCGAAAACAGTTTTGTTTTCCCCGGACATACAGTTTCAACGACAGTCATCATACATTTTTCACAAATTCGCTATCAGTAAGCGGCTTCTTGTCTTTTGCAATTGATTGTACTACCTTGTTGCTAGCAGGAGTATTATTTTGTGATTCAGTGGTTTGCATTTGAAATATAGAACTCTCTGCTCTCTGGTGCTTTTAAATCGACTAATTTTGCCTTTTCTTGCTTGGCCTTGGAAAAATTAAACTTGGAAAAATTAATATGCTTTGATCATAATGGCCCCTTATGTTAAATTCCTTGTTTACAGCAACGTAAGCGTTGCGAATCAAACAGGTGGGTTTACCAAAATGGTTAATAAAAAATACTTGTTCTCCCATTTTTCATCAAAAGCTCGGCACTCAGCATCAATTTTTCTACGTTTTGTCAAAATTATCAGATTGCTAAAAATTGATAAATACAGTAGACGCCACTTATTAAGCCCACGGTCTATGAGCCCACCCGAATATTAAACCAAAATTCGACGGCGCAGAATTCTTCCATTTGACTGTGTATTAACAAAACTGCTTTGTACGCCCAAAAACCCGTTCAACAAGCCTAAATGTCTACGCAATTCTTTTAAATTTGTTTAAAAGCTTCATAACTAACAAATTTCATCTAGTAATTCTTGATTTTTTTCTCAGTATGGATAAACATCAAGCGTTTTGGTTACTGCTTAAAATTCTTTTGTGTTGTCACAAACCCTTCATGTCTAAAAACTGTTTTTACGCCATCAACAACCTATGAGGCAACTTACCCTTGTTGAATTTGTACGAAAACGAATCTGTTTTGACGGTAATAAATACTGTTTTGTATTAAACACCGTTCTCATGATAAATTAATTCTGTTCGTTATTCAAATAGATAAAAACTTTGCTAGCTGTGCTTTGGAAGTGCGTCAAGTTTAAAGGAACCGTTAGTAACAGCGCATGTAGTGCAGTAGTTGTAGTGCGTTAATTGCGTGCGAGAGTACATACGCGGTCTCTTTGATTTTAAATATCAAAATTTTTATAATCCAAATATGTATTTTCTTTACAAATTTCTGTTTGCAATGTAATTACCTTTAAACATTTTATCTTTATTACAGTCAGCCACAAATATTTTAGCTCAAAATATTTAGAAAAAGTCGTCTGTCGGTTAACAAGCCCACCCGCTTAACAAGCACGAAATCGTCCGGTCCCGAGGCAAGCTTAAATAAGCGTCGTCTACTGTATAAGCTTAATGACTATTATCAGCTAAATTACGGTAAATATTAAATAAAAGTTGCAATTAGAAATTAGGGTAAATTGCAAATTTCAATGGCAAAGCTAAACTTCCAAGCACCTTAGTTTATCCTTTCCTTTGACTTCCACTCAATTCTCTCCTTGGGCGCAACTATACCACTGCAAATGAGATACACCACCAAACTTGAAAGAAAGGCTGAACGCAAATTTTTGTCAGTTATCAGTTACCCAAACAGTACGTCATTGTACAAGAAACGTTTGGTTTACTTAAGCGTCTTAAGGTGTTCAGACTAAAGCACCCTTATGCAAGTAAATAGTGTAATGGGACTTTGGCTTAAGCGAGCTTTAGAGCGCCTAGAGCACAGTAACGTGCGTTCACAATTATCACGCAGAGTAAGTTGCATTCTTCATTACCACGTTTGCACAACCATGGCCACCTATGAGATAAGGCATGCTTTGTCGCATAGCAATGGCTTTTTTTAGCGGGCCGATGGAATTGATCTCAAGCAGTTACTAAACCAGACCACGCCGGCGCCGGTCTAACAGAGAGATTAGCCTCGACTGGCAATTAAAACTAGTTTAGTTTGTAGTTACATCAAGCAGTCACCTTGCTGTTACCAATAAAACATAATTTAAAGTTTGATCTTTGAGAGCGTCCGCCTCGCAGTCGGTAGACCTGGGGCTCATTCCCTTTGTCGAGTCATACCAAAAGACTTTAAAAAATGGTATCTATAGCTTCCCTGCTTGGCGCTCGGCATTTATGGGAGGTTGTGGAGAACAAGCCGGCAAGTTCGATTGTTGTGTCCTTGGGCAAGGCACTTAACGGGACGCCCCACCTTTATGTGGAAGACAGGTGACCCGAAAATAGCAAATCCCGAGCGAGTGCGGACTTACCGTCCAAAACATAGCGATACATCGATTTGTCGTGAATGGAGGATAAATATGGCAAATAATAAATAAAAGGTTTATTTGGTGAAATTAGGCAGTATCAGTTCAAAAATATGGAAGGAGTCAAATTTGGCCGAATAGCTGTGCTGATAAAACAATTAATTAGAACTAACTCCTGCGCATAGAGGTTAAGAAAAATTAAGCTGTACTGGTACAGAAACAAGAAGCAGCTTTTTTGCTTGATTAATACCGGTAAGCTGGAGTTGAATTAATAAGTAGGCAAAGGCATACTGCCGATATTATACCTGATAAATAAAACTTATATGTTGACTGGAACTCCAAGAACAGTGGTTTAGCTGGAAGTCTGCAATTGTAGCTAGCAAGTGTTTTGCGTCTTCGACAGTAAAATGTGGTAGTTTCTGCCCCCTTTTGACTAACTTGTTCAGGGCCTAGTATCCCTAGACCTTCTGGCAGTTTAGAACAGTGGCTCTCAAACTTTTCGCAGTCACGGACCCAAATAAACTTAATTTACTTGATCTTAACATTTAAATCTAACACTTAAACGGCCTACACGTTCATTTTTGCCGTATTGGAATTTCAAGATGCAATATTTTCAAACAAAACTTGCATTGATGTAAAATTTTTAAGTTTTTCTAAGAAATAAGTTGGAACTCTTTTGCTGAGTGTCAATCAAAATCTGCTTTTACAAATACAATAGAAGATGGCTCACTTCTAACAGCCGTTAAAAATCGCTGAAACCGCTATACAAAAACCATTGTTTCAGAATCTTTTGCTCTACTATAAAAATTGCGTCGCTTCTGCTACGTGAGCCACTCATTCTCAAAAATTCCAGTCTCAAAATTCCCGGCATCGAGCAGCATGGCTATTATTCAGTTGTGACGGGTTGAAATACGGCTGGGTATCTGTATTGGGATGGGCACCGTAATTGATTTTGCTTTACGATTGCAGAAATAGGTTATTTGGTGGTACGCTTGTTTTACAACTTAATTGGTGCGATGCGGATCATTTTACAACTTATTTAGAAAATAAACTGTGGTTATGATCATATGTCACGTTTTAATGTAATATAGAGAATAATATATTAATAATAGAACTTTCGGTTCCCTCTCAATCTTTAATTTCTTTTAAAATTGAGGCAAGGTATGATAATTGCTTGGATAATTAGGTCTGACTGCAACTTATTAAAACTTGGAAAAGATTGGCTTCCACTAAAAACACCTTAAGCCACGTTAAGAACAGAATAATGTATCTCAGAAATAATACTTCACGACTTCAAGCTTCTTCGCTCAACGATCTCAAAATTAACCACTTTACTATACAATCGGGAAACCGCCAAAACTAATTCCACCAATAATAACCTTACAACACTTGCCACGTCCACGGAATCCACAATAAATTATCACAAAAAAAACACTAGGCCCTTCTTTACTCCGTCAATCAATCTCTCTCTCCCTACTACGCACTTTTCTACTCTCTTTACTCTAACTCTACTTACTAAAAAAAATCCCGTCGCTTTATATACAAATCAAAAAAAAACAATCCAGAAAATGCTAGAACAAAATCACGTGAAAAAGAAAAAAAGCGTTACAAGTTATGTAATCGGTCAACGAAATTCTTCGAAGAAGCTAGAATCACTAGATCAATCTGGAATTTTGTTATGTCATACACGTTTGTGACATAATGAAGGCACTTGCAGCAAATCCAATTGCGAGAAAAAAAAGGTCTTTTTTTTCAATCAGTAGCGGAGCGAACAAATGATACAGCACTTTACACATATATGAAAACTACGCTTACAAGGCAAATTTCCTTATTCGTGACATCATATCCGATGCCGAAAATGATTTTGTGAGCAAAAAGAAATTAAAGAAGGCAATGAGTTAGATCGGGAGCTCTGCTCCTCAAATAAAATCAGTAATGATGAAGAAAGCAAGCAATTTGATGGTTCACAACAACTGTTCATGCCGATAATTTACAAACTGCTGATCCGAAACAAAAAAAACCAGAGGTTGGCACTAGCGGCGCTAAAAATAGCGGTCGCTATTAGGGTCGTTCGGCACTGACAATTTTTTGGAGGAGAAATTGCAGAAAAGTCGCAAATTCTCGGAAAGAGATAAGTCTCAAAGCAAAGCGCTTGCTGCGATGTCCTTCAATACATTGTGAAGGAAGTTGTTTGTAAAAACACAGCAGCGCCATATCTTACGGACAGTAGTGTCACGCCTGGATTCAACGGGGAAGGATGTGCTACAGTCAAAACAATTTGGGCTCAGCGATGAACATTTTGAAATGCTCGTTTTTTGCATGTTTTTGTTTTTTAATAGTTATTTTTGTGCTGTCATTGAGATAGCTAGTGCCTTTTTCGGTGTTTTTTACTGGTATTTTTTTCAGCTATATTCTTTCCGCTGAGTTGAGCAAAAATTGATTTCTTTTTACATGGCAACATTTTAAATGAGATTTGAACTGGCGATCACTGCTTTTAGCGCATTCGCGGTTAGCGGCCGCTGGCAGTTGAAATTTTTAGCTGATAGCAGCAGCGCAGATAATATTTTTGCTGACTAGTATTAGCGTTAACGCGGTTACTTTGTTACTATCTGGGGCCCACCAATGGTTAAAACTCGTTCTGCCTCACATTTGGATTGCGATTCTTGTTAGGACGCTGCTGTAAGTTCGAGCACTAGCTAGGCAGCAAGAGATTGCATGAAATGAAAATTCATGAAATTTGGCATAAAAGAACATGGAAGACGTGCAACTCTACTAACCAAAATATCCATTCTACCACGATTTGCCTTTGGAATTACAGACTCCCCGGTTGGTTCTTTTCAAGTAAAAACAACCACGTACTCTAGCAGATTCAACAATGTACCAATGTGGATGTTACTGTAGAAGAGTCTTAGGCAAAGGAAAATGATGGAGATGTCATTTTGTGAGCTCAACGCATTTATTGTATTGTCATGTGTGTAAGGAGGAATAGAGGAAAAAAATTTTTCTTACAATTTTTGAAATGAAGAATAAGACGTGCTATTTTTTCAACAAAAGAAATTGTTGTCGTGAGATTGTGCCTTTTCCACGGTTTGACTTGCGTAGCACATGGTCAGCACGCTTGCGAATGAACAATTGCTCTTATTGCCAAAATGTAAAATCGGGGTCCTTACGTATTATCGGGAGGACCTTTGATTTTTAATGTTATTTTATTTAAAAGAAAGGCAGTGTGCACTGAAGGGGCAGGCCCGGTATGTAAATGTACGGGGCAGTGTACACTGGAAGGTTATTTTATTGTTTTAACCGTTTCAATAAATAATTTACTTCAATTTTTGAGTCGTGTTTTTAAAGGTCCTCCCGTTAATACGTAAGTACCAAAATCGGTTTGTAAACAACAGCATCAATTGTTGCAAAGCTGGAAAAAACACTAGAATTTATGAGCGGCTTTTTTGCGACAAAATCTGGTAATAGGTTTGCCCAGTATATGTCAAACGAACCACACGAGTTTGGCAGAAAGTTTTTGGTGATTGCTGACACGGAATCTAAATATATCTTGTATGTCATTTCATATCTGGGGGAAGATGAGTCGCGTTTAATGACAACGTCATCAAACGCGGTTTTGAACCCAGATTAGTAGTTACCGTACTTGTTTCTGGCCAGATACCACATTTCAGTGGTTTGCGTATTTTAGTTTCTCCATATTTTTTGTTTAGACAAGCGCAGTTTTGGATTTCCGCTTTTTTTGCGTTAATCAATTTGATTTAAATTTCCTACAAACCGAGATTAATTCATGCAGTTAATATGAAATTTTTCCCGTCGCAACTAATTGTTTTAAATCAAGTTCTTGTTAATTAAAGAGGTTGAAATCAAAATATTTTTGTTTCTTTAATATTGAAATGCTTTTGGTAAATGCAATTAAGCAAAAATGCGTTTGGTAAAAGGAATTAAGCAAAAGGTAAACAACAGTTTCACGAATCCGCATTTCTTTCTTGGAGACAACTGGGTTTTGGCAATGGCTTAAGTGCAGTTACTTCCTAATTTGAAGTGTTTGGTGGACATACCTAGATAGAGTAACCGAAGTTCTACCTTTGATGCCTTGACCCTTCTACAAATAGTAATTTCTGCGGACCATTTTTTGGTAAACAAAAGATGTTACCTCGAATAACTATTTTACGTGGAGCAGAAAAACAAAAACAGTCTTGTTGCAATTGCAACACAGTTAGACGGAAGCTGCCTGCGTCTGCTAAAATAGTTGCAGCAACGTTATTCTAGTAAGCTCATTAAGATGGGCGGTGTTGCAACTCGGATTTTGCATCAGCATAAGCACAAGCGAAACGTTTGGTAGTTTTGATTCTTTGGTTATGTCTGTTGAACTTGGGGAACTGAGAAAAAACAAAGGCAGTGGAGTGTTGTAGTAACAAGATCAAATTTGGTTTTAATGTAGTTGATCAAATGGCCGGGCAGTACTCTATCAAAGCAGGTAAATGTTGGTGGCACTTCACTGTTTTCTGCAGCACTTTGGATTTGTCAGGCATCAATGCATCTGTACTCCATAAAAAACAAACTGATGACAAAGTTTCACGACAAGATTTCATCTTCAAGCTTGCTACAGAACTACTTCTAACGATTCAGTACTTACTCTATAATTGCCTCAATCACTCTAACTAAAGCCGAGAAGCGTAAACAGAGTCAAATGGATGCGCAAAACAAAATCAAGTCGCTTTGTTTCAAGCGCAACATAACCGTATGTAGAAAGTGATGGCCACGAAGCTTACGAATGAGTTGATTGCACGACCTCGCAAATGTTAAACGTCTTCCAAGTTTTTGGCCTGGTGTTCGCGCTGCTCTTCAAGCTATGTTTCGCGGATAGATTGATTGAGTTATGTAACTCGAGTGTTCGTTCAGAAATTAAGCTGAAAACGCACATTTGCTAGCATAAACGGATTTTTTAAAAGCTGTCAAAGGGACAGCTGCTGGTTTATCGAAGTGACCGCTCATCGAAACCTTAGCCGTTGCCTACTTAGGGTTGAAAGGAATTGTTTTCACAACAAAGAACTAAAAGCACGAGATAGAGGCAATGATGCAAATATTTCCACAACGATGCTTATAACGATATTTCTGCAACATGTAAATTGCCCACTCAAATTTATTTCCTCTACGATTTAATTTTCGTGACATTGACAAAACGCTGTTAATTTTGCTAAGTGTTTGCGGAAAATTTTTGATAAAATCTGTTTCATTTCGGTTTGGTTATCAAGTTCTTCTCGTTGCATGTGACCAGGCAGGGGAAGATTACTACAAGGTGATTCTAGCTTAGCAATTCTTGTTGCAGTTGCGAATGCATCGGAAACGATTGTCAAGATCAATTTCGAGATTTTTGTAGGAATATCGTGACGGATCAAAGTATTTGCGAGACAACTCCAAGCTATCAAACAATATGCAAAAAATCATGTCGCAAATGTTGCCCCGAATGTGGTAAATAATATGCCAAAGTTTGGATTAATCATGATTGCAATTAGAAGTGTGTTGGGTGTTAGCGTGTGCTTCTTGAGTAATGTCTACCATTTTTTCAAATGCAATGTTAGTCATTAGCTACGTCATATGAGCAACACCTTATGGAAAAGTAGGAATACAAGGAACACAGGGCTGAAAAAAATATAAGACAAGCGGGTAGGCGTCTTTTTTTTAAATTTAGTCAATGTGAGAAATCTTATTTGCTCTTGGACCTCTATTTAAGTTGCATTAAGGGTTAAAAACCTTCAACTACTGAAATAGTCGTAAACAGAAACTGAGAAATCTTTTGTTACTTACCAAGTATCAATAGCATGTTTAGTGTGCAACAAACAAACTTAATTTTATCTAGCAAGTTTTACTGCCTGGCATTTGCAACCTTGTTTATTTTACAAATAGAACTCCGTGAGCAGAAATGGACAAGCTCTATCCTTTTAGTTTGAGGGTAGTTTTATGAAACTAATGGATACAAACGGTGGTGGATTCAAGATTTTAAGGGCTTGAGGCAAGAATTGATGTGGGCCTCTTATTTGCATAAGTTCTCGATGAAAACCTTTATTTTTTTTGGAGATTACTTTGTCGGAGGGTAGCAATAAATCTGTTCAAAATCCTAGTTAGCGTGATGACTTTTTGAAGATCACTACTAATTCGAAGGACTGAAATAGTTTTATCTTTGTGCCAAATTAGAGTGTAGACCTATTTTTTAAAGATCAAAGGTTTTAACACCAAAGTTTCCGACATGTCTACAAAGGGGACTCTAAAAAAGGTTGGCCAGAAGAAACTGCCGCACTTGCCTCAACCTGAATTCATCACTGGATACAAATTCAGTTTGAAACGAGCTTCTCATTCGATGCAGTAAAAGTATTGCAGTTTTTTTCAAAAACCAGAAAATAAATTTAACTGATTATTTGTAGACAATTAGTTTATGACATTGCGCAAGCAACAAAATTATTGGAAAAACAATTTAAAATAAAATTAAGTCTGATGCAATATGGCTATAAATAATTTTTAAAACAATCTAGGGAAGGCGTAAGCTACTCTTTTTGCATTTTAAGCTACATAGCGGAACAAGAAAAGCTATCTTATCATTACCTTTGTCTGTAGCCTATCAGATTCTCGTATAAAAGAATTTACGTCTCAAGAAATTATGCATTTGATTCTAACTAAACATTTTTAGTTGTCCCTCCATCCCACATTTGCCCACGAAATTTTCGAGGATAAATTCTGATTGTTTTTATAAATCAGTTCAAAAAAATAAAACTAAATGTGTGCTTGTACGCAGGAACTTGGAGCGCGTGGTCTTACGTTGGTAGTTGCAATGCTGTTTGCGGGCAAGGAAAATTATTAAAAGAGAGAGAATGTCCTGAAGGAAGACATTGCAATGGCGAGAATGTGGATGAAGAAGCTTGTGAATCGGGGATATCGTGTAATGGTAAGCTGATTTTATGTTTTTATTTTTCCGTATGCCCATGCCAATAACATAAGTTTGCAACAAATCAATTAGCAGTTGTGGCGATGACAATGAAAATGCTTTTCGGCGCTTGATTTACGACATTGTTCATCTTTACTTCTAAAATAACTTCACTTCTAAAATAACCAAAAAACTCTTTGAATACTGCATGAATTGGAAAAGTCCCCCGAACAAAGATTCTCGTGCACACTGGTACTTTGTATTTTGCCTGTTTTGCAAAAAAGTAACAAAACCACCAAGCACTGCATCTAAACATTTTGTAAAGAATAATAAATTGTTTTCACTGACTTTTTCCATTGAGGTGTTAGAAACTTTTTCTAAATAATCAAACCTTTTTGCACGTGGCCTTTTCCCAAGTTCTACTTTTTTGAAGTTATAGAAATTTAGCTATAATTTCAAATACCTTTTCATTTCAAAATCTGTCACAGATACCAAATCAGTCACAATTCAGTTAACTAAATACAACTTATTCCAACGACTGTAAAAAAGTTAACAACATTTAAAGTAATAAGATTTTTGATATTGTAATATGACAACAATCAAAATTGGAAAACCGTAATCAAACCCTAGCAGGATAGTCTATCCAAGCAACTTTACTCCATATCAGTAAATGTTGAAAAAGGGTCTGCTATTAACAAACAGTAATAAAGTCAGCTTTAGACATTTTTTATGGCAAATAAATGTCTAAATAGAATCCAAAATAGAATCCAAATAGAATCTATTAATATATAATCAAATAGAATTAATTTTTCTTATGGAAAATAAATGTCTAAGCTGACTTTATTACTTTTTGTTAATAGCAGACCCTTTTTCAACATGTATTGTAATATGCAAATATTTTTCTGGAGTTGTATTGTACTTTATTGAATTATCTCCAATGCCAACGTTAGCAATTATTCTGCTTAAATTTTGAATAATTTTATAGGCTTTTAGGAAAACCACGAGCAAAACATTGTTTCTCAAAGTGTTCAAAACTAAATATATCAGACCAGATATACTTCAACTAAAATTTTATTTAACTTAACACGCATTTAAGAAAATCACGAGCAAAAAAAAGTTTTCCAAATGTTTAAAAACAAATATGTTAAATCCCTTTAACATTTTCTTTTTTTGAATAGAGCATATTTCTATCAACATACAAATTTACAATATTCGATTCTATGATTTATCACAAACCCACTTCTTCCACATTACCACACCCAACAAAATTACACCGTTCTAAAGCAATAAACGTGTTTGTACACCGGATTGCGGTCATTTCAATCTACCTACAGTAAAATTGCCGCCAGCGGTCAAAATGACTGCTTGTTCAATTACTAAAAATTGCTTAAGAACTAGACATTATTTTGTGTCATAAGTTTCTTTTAACTTTTTTGTTATACCTAGTAATGTTTTAAATTTTTTAAGTGAGAGTTTAACAAATCGTAAGCTCCATTATGTCTTGGAATAAACTGCATAAAACCTAATCTCACGAATAAATTGTAAGCCTTTAACATTTTTTAGCTGCGATTTTGTTAGTACGTTTGGAGCTTGTAATCTGCCTCTCGATTTAAAAAAAAATTTGATGCATTTCAATTTTGCTTTGTCTTTAGCAACTAATCCAAGTCAAATTTTGCCGTGTTAGATGTAAAATGCTTAATAATTATCACCTAGCGCTTGCGTTGTAGTAGCCTACTTACATCTTTACTGTCACTGTCTCACTGCCAAGGTCGACAAATTTACATGATGTTGAATCAATTTTCTGCAAATTATTATTTGCAGTCTCCGAATTTGATTTATTTGAAAAAAAACCTTTACCATGTAAGTCGAACCGAGTCTAATTATGCCAGCCCCTGATCAAAGCGAAAGATAAAAACGTAAAAGTAACAATTACTTTTGCTTGAATAAAGGGGTGACAGCATTCTATTTCAAAGAAAGGTTGAAGACCTGTGCTTCTTTTGGAGATCAATATTTTGGTAGTGGCATTTTTGTATCTGCTCCAAATATAGGCGAATACCTTTTTTTCGGAAATACACTTTTCAAAAATGATTATTTTGCCCAGATTTGAAATTTCTATTACAGTGCTGAAAACAGTGTCGAGGCTTCAGCCATCAGTCCCGTACTTTTACCCCTATGTCGACAAACATATTTATCCTACGTACTGGTACGTAACTTTTACCTTTTAGAGCAGTTGTTGTTATAAGATTGTTTCGATACAATTGCACAACAAAAAAACTCGTAATTACAAAGATGATTTTAAGATGAAAAAATTAGTGGTTTCTGCACGGTCAAAATGACCGTTGGCAGCAATTTAAGGTAAATCCATTTCCATCCCCCCCTGTGCTCATTGCAATGCAATGAAAATCGACATGCTAAAAGTTATCCAAGATTTAGGAAAAGTCAGAAAGTTACAGTGTTATTGCACGCACGCAATCAGAGATATTAACGATTAAAAATCAAAAACGGTCAAAATGACCGCTCAGGTAATTCTAGCGTTAAGCCTGCAAATCTAAAAATGTAATATTTTGGCATTTATTTGATAAGTTTTGAGATGCTGTGTAGTAATACTTTGACAATAATATTATGCATATCAAATATAAACGTAAATCTTTAGATCGCACATTGTCAAATGAAGAGTATGTGAGCAATGTATTAAAAGCCACAGACGATGGTCTAAGTGTACAAAAAGCTTCAAAACGCTATTGTTTACCACAAAAAGCTTTACAAAGACGTTATATATGATAAGAAAAATGCCAAATAACAAGAATGGGTCTCGATAGAGTTCAATTTGCCTCAAAAACAAAGATATCAATAAAACCTTCAAAAAAACAATATCCAGCATTATTTTCATCATTTGATCACATTTTAACTTCAGGTACAAAAGCTGTTCTACTGTTATTTGTGGTAACCACAATATTCAATAAGACAGTAGATTTGTGAAAAAAGCCCAAAGATACTTCTAGATAAACTGTTGCTTGGTTCATCGGCTCAGATGATACTTTTTTCGAACAACTTTCTTCATTGCTGAATAATTCCAATGGTGAAAGTTTTGTGCCACAGATGAATGGATTGCATGTGGAGAGAACTGCTTTTTCACAAAACAGAAGACTGACTGAATATGTAATGTACATCTAAAGATGAGTTGGACTGAATAAGATTGAGGTGGTTTCGTCATAGTTATGTTATAAATCTTACGTTGACTTTTGTGATTAACAGCATCTTTGTACGGGAACCAAACATTAAACGACATAAACGATAATGTGTAACTATGCACAGGCCTACTCTATTGTTTAAAATAACAAACAATAATTAGCATGCTTTTTTGTTCCATACCTTCGTTTAAATGCATTTGTGGTACAGCAACTTTTTTGTTGAACAGGCCTCACAGCCTATTTGAAACCAGTGAGAGACTAATAGAACCTACCGGCGAACTAAGCGTGATTTAGAAACTACTTTTTATTGTCGTGAGAGATACAGTATGTTTATTGTTTTAAACAAAAAGAGTTCTATGCTTCAATGCATTTTTATCGGTCATCTCATCTGCAGTCCTCGCGAAAGATGGGCAATTACGTCATTTTAAAACGAAGAAATAATTAAGGTGTGCAACACTACTTCATTCTTTTAATATGCATTGACGAAAGTTTGGTTCTTTGATGAAATCAACAATGTTCGCTCCTTTGACATAAAATTAGGCTAGTAAGAATGAGATTTAAGAAGATCAACCAAATCAATCGAATTACTGCTGGAATTACCCTATTCAATTAACCTCACAGGTGACAAAATTTGAAATTATAGCGCTAAACGTGATTTTGGTTCTTAACGTTTGCCAAGGGACTGTTAACTGAATGCAAAAATTTGTCTGCAAAAGTATTTGGAACAAGTGCAAAATTTTCCCCAAGACAACAACAAGTGCAAAATTTTCCCCTGTTAGTTATCAAGTTTGCGCTGGTCTTGAGATACCATGGTTGCGGGTTCGGATCTCAGCTGGCAGGGCATTAAAAGAAAGGCAGTGTACACTGAAGGGGCATGCCCGGTATGTAAATGCGGGGCAGTGTACACTGGAAAGGATAGTTCAGCCTGGCTCGATCGCCGGCGCTGGGATCAAGTATTTTAAGCTGTTTGGCAGTTAAAAAAATTATTTGCAAAACCTTTCTTCGTTTAGCAAAACGCAGGCAGTTACATTGTTTCGACTTATCTGGTCTCTTTGGAGCATATGGTGACCGACAATTGACTAGAGCCTATAAACAAAGCATATCTTGGAGCCTTAGAACATTGAACTTGTGAGATCTAAACTAGGTCCACTGTATTGAAAGTTCTGTCTGTACTCTTGGAAGCCTTATCACTCGTGAACGAATGGAGGATGTTGCAAATTTACCTGGTTCAACAAACTACTGGAACAATAAAGTTGTCACAGTCCCGTGGTCATAGTGTTTTAAAGGAATACAAGAGGCCAGCAATGCACTGAATACAGTTTCGCTATTTTGACCTATCAGGTTTCTTCAATGCATTTGGTAATCGACAAGTGGCTAAGAGACTCACTTTCTTTATTTCTTAGTTTCTTTTTATTAAACTGTAAACACAATTCTTTTTAAGCAGTTTTTCCATGGTACAAAGTTTCAAAAGAGTTTTGAATAAAGCTTAAAAGACGGATCCATTGCACACTTTTAAGCGATGAGAAAAACTGGAACATTTTGGTCTGCCTCTCTGTAGAAATTTTTGCCAGAATGATGCAGAGAAGAGAAGCGTCGCTATTTAGAGCAGACAGGACTATCAAGATTACCAAATTACTCTTATTTTATTGGGCTCTGTCTGTCTTACTCCAAACCCAGAATACTTCAAGAGCTGGATTTCATCAAAATTACTTTGCAGAAAAATTGCTACCCAGGTAGTGTCTTTCGAGCAAGTATATTCAAGGCAATTGCCAAGTATAGCGTCCCAAGAAAAAAGGTTTCAAAGATGCTCAGACCAATTAAAACTTTTTTGGATTGGTAAAACTTCTCTCAAATTCGTGAACCAAAATTAAGACAGCAGTAGGTAATTGCTATAGATTAGCTGAACTTTGGTTGATCTTCTTTACCATATCTATTCTTCCTGCAATCGATTAGGATACCGTGCCTTCCCTTCAAAAAAGCAATGCTTTATATGAATAAGTGTGCTGCTGGGACTGCCGGTACTTTGACCGCTCATCCCCAGGACTACTGGACAGAATTAACCAAAATGTTTCCCAATTGATCAGATTTGACACGATGCGAAAACGAAGAGTACTAATTCAAAAATGCAAGATCACCTTTTTTACCCGACGGCGACTCGCCGATTGGACAGCATTTACTTGAAAATCAGGATTGCGCCGCCGCCTACAATGACAGCCAAGTCTCCACGTTTAAAGCAACTAGACCAGGGGTGGGAAAAGTGCGGCCCACGAACACGTTTTGAAACTTGCATATGTATGAGTTAAGATAACAAGGGGAGGAACACTTGCCGTATTACAGAGCCAAAGACTTTAGAAGCTATCATTAAAAAAGCAACCGTTGGTTTGCACTGACGCATTTTCCATCATATCCAGGGGTAATGACTTTTTTTTTTTTGTTTAGAGACACCATCATTTTCACTAGTGGAAATGAGACATTGTTAGGTGATCACGCAAAATTTCAAGTGAACGCAAGCTTTTGCTTTGCTTTGCGTACAGCTATTGCAAGATTTTAAGCACTAACCCTCGGCCACTTATGAATGGTGAATGCAGTCCTCGACCACTTCTTGAATCTTCAATGCGGCCCTCCCAATGCGTTCGTTAAACAGTGCGGCCCTCAGCTAGCATTCTTGACCGCGATGCGGCCCGCAAGCCAAAACAATCGCCCACCCCTGAACTAGACCGTCTCCCATTCAGCCACATTCTCAAAGCAACTTTCAGGAAAAACAAACTACCCGTATTATGCAGCCAAAAAACTTTGTCTGAGCACTGCAAGCGGTCAACTATAAAATTGGATTTCGGACGATTACGAAACGCAACAATTTCAATAATTCTTTCGCCTATAATTAGCGATGCTGCTCTTCTCTGCATCATTCTGACAATAACGATTCTTTTCAACTTTTTCTCAGCTGTTACAAATATTCCAGTATTATAAAGCAACGTGTCTCCATATAAGATCTAATCATAAAAGAGCTAGTTTCAAAAGAGTAGGGGCTACGAAGTTAGGGTTAGGATATGTCAAGCTATTTTGAAGTATTTTTGTACTAACTTATTTCGTACCAGCTTTTTTGTGACTAGCTCTTTTGTGGTATAACGCAACCCGTTTTCAAGAAAACTGCTACAATTAGCTGTTTTTGAAAAGCTATTAAAAAAACTCTGAATCAAATTTGCAGGCGAAGCCGTTTACAAAAGTGTACTACAGCTTAGCGCACAATCAAGCGCACGCACGTTAAAAGGACGTTTTCCACGTCGTCAAATCGGGTGAACCAAGCAGCAAAATCTACTGCGGCACTAAAAAGACATTTAAACAATACATTGTTTCAACCGACTTTTTTTTCAAAATGATAGCTGGGGCAGTAGACCTTTGCGACCGCCTGGTGCATATATACTAATTCAACCTCAACCACTGACAATGCACAGTCGCTCATAAAACTAATTCACTCTTGTGGGTCTAGGCGGTCTTTTTCTAGTTGGCTTGGCCAAAGAATTCGACAAAAGGATCTTTTTCGGTTATTTCACCAATACGGCCAGAACAACAAAGTTGAGGCTTCTCAACACAAAAAAAATAGCGGCAAAAAAATGTTTACTGTTCGTCGAGTTCTATATGATGATCAAGTGTTTTCCAGTTTAAACTTGCACGCCTGCTTTATTTCCGCTACGGAGTCGCCAATATTGCTGGCTCAGTGGATTTGTGCCACAAGTACTTGAACCACGTAGGGTAATTACCGTAAAATACTTTCCCGAAAACACAGCAGCGTAGTCATCTTGCGGTTTGACGCACACATC
Organism: Trididemnum clinides; assembly: GCA_963675345.1. Taxonomy (NCBI): domain Eukaryota; kingdom Metazoa; phylum Chordata; class Ascidiacea; order Aplousobranchia; family Didemnidae; genus Trididemnum; species Trididemnum clinides. The sequence goes on along the minus strand of OY776285.1, from coordinate 17,813,969 downwards.
AGCGTCGCCGATGAATAATTTCTGAGTCGCTTTGAATGTCGTAAACTGTGTTTGGTCAATGCTTGCAGGTGACCGTTACGTTTCACGCACACTCAAAGGTCAAGTATGCTTACATCACGCGTGTGCAACCTTTTTCACTGGAGAGCCAAATACAAAATTTTGAATGATAACGCGTGCCACATGAATTTTCTCAGAAAAAAATTAGTATCATAAAACTACTTTCCCATGAAAGTAGTTTATGTAGTCAAGAAATAGATTTAATGGAGTCCACGACACACTTGTGCGACAGTTTATCGAAAAATTGTGAATAATTGTCGATGGATGATGAGGAAACTAAATTCAGTCAAGCGTATTCAATCACAGATTAATGTGATTTTTGCTGTTGCAGATCTTTGCAAACTTTTGAAATATTTGCTTTCACAGAACTACAAGCAACTCGAAGTTGACTTTTCAAATGTTGGTCCGATAGTTGGCCTCTTTGCTTTCCTTTGCAACATTTCATCTTAGAGAAAAATTGCTCTCAGCAATATGTGCTTCCAAAAAGTGAAATGATTTTCAAGGCATGGTCGACAAGATTCTGATGCTCTCCCCTAACATAGTTTTTATAAAAGTTCACCAAATCGTTTTCATCAAAGACTCTTTTCATGTCATTGTCTCACTGCAAATCAATCAGTTCAAGTTGAAGTCGATCAGGGCTTTGATCTACAGCTGTGTTAAATGGGTTGGAAAAAATATTAAAATCACTTTCAAGTTGTCGAAAATCCAAGAAGCGAGCATCAAAGACAGCAGACAATTTTTCTATCATAGTGCCATATTTTTGGTAATTGATATCTTGTCCTTCATCCTGTTGTATTTTCAAACATGGAAAGTGTGTAAGCACAGAGTTGCTAAATTGACCTTTAAAAAGAACCATTTTCCTCTGGAATGATGTGATGTGCTCAAACATTTTATTTGCCAGTTGATTCCTTCCTTGTAGTTGTCCATTTAATTGTGCTTGATGTTGCGTTACATCGGAAAGGAATGCCAAGTCATTTAACCACTTTACATCTTTTAAAGAAGAGACATTTCGATTTTTAGTTTCCATGAAACATTTGATCTCATTTCTCAAGTTCCAAAATCTTTTTAAAGTGTCGGCTCTGCTTAACCAACGAACCGACGAGAAATAAGTAATATCTGGGTAATCGTAATCCAGTTCTTTCAAAAAAACCTTAAACTGCCTATGGTTTAATCCTCGAGAACGAATGTAATTGACACAGTGAACAACTTCTTTCATGATATCAATGCCATCCAGAACTTTATCGCACAAATTTTTCTGATGGAAAATGCAATGGTTCAAAACAACTTTTTGTGCTCCAAATGCTTTCAAAAATGTTTTACAAAATTCTTTATGTCTTCCTACCATCGCAGGATCACCATCTGTCGTGAGTCCTGACAGTTTCTTTGAATCCAATTGAAATTTTTTTGTCATTTTCAAAACTTCCAGGGTCAAATCCTCTCCAGTTGTCGTTGACTTCATGCTTGCTAGGTCCAAAAATTCTTCTTTGATTTGAAATTCATCAGTTACTCCACGTATAAAAACAACCAACTAAGCCGTATCAGTGATATTGGTCCTTTCATCCAATGCTAAGCTGTAATATAAAAATTTGCTTGCATTCTCAGCAAAAATATCTTCAAGATGACTTGAAAGAGCATCCGTTCTACGTCCGACAGTGAATCTCGATAAGCTAGTGTGTTCAATTAGATACTTTTTTCAGGGCATGCCCGTTCAGCAAATATCATTAGATATTTCAATCAGATCGATTTGTTCTTTCGACAATTTATTATTCAAATTTAACGTTTCGCTTCCCTTAGTTACCGGGGAGCTTCTTCAGAAAACGGTAGATGTTAATAATGTAACATACAAACTGTACAACATAAAAGCATAAAGACTACCTGTATTACTAAACACTAAAAATTATTTATCAACAGGGCAGGCAATCACGTAATAACAAAAACATTGTTACATCACAGATACAGGAGTGGCCAAGTGAAAAGTGTTGTGAGATACATAAGAAATTATTTATTGGAGACAAACACACTATAAACAGTCGGAAAATTTGCACCATCATTGCGATTAATAACATTACATGAACAAGCCTTTTGATTTATCAAAAACTTTCCGCAACACGACGTCTGTATGCATGTGATTCTGACTTCAGTATTTTGACATTATCCCAATCTATTCTATGATCGAAATCCATAACATGTTGACTCAGCGCTGACTTTTTAGTGTTAAAAGTCTTGACCGCATCAGCATGTTCCCTTTTTCTGATTCTAACACTACGTCCTGTTTCACCTACATACACAGCATTGCAATCCCGGAAAGAAATTTGATACACCAAGCCACGCTTTTGTTCAAAATTAATAACATCTTTAGGTTTGCGAAACAACGAAGGCAACGTATGATGTGGTTACTTACGTTTTCTGAAGAAGCTCCCCGGTAACTAAGGGAAGCGAAACGTTAAATTTGAATAATAAATTGTCGAAAGAACGAATCGATCTGATTGAAATATCGTTACACTCGACATACGAGGAATGCCTGCTATATTTAAATATCATTAGGCAGTGCTTGACAAATTCGCCGTCACTGAAAGCTTTTCCTTTCTCTGCTATTGCTTCGCTGATTTTATAGCTCAATTTAGTGGTAGTTTGAAAGTCATCTCTATAAACCGAAATAATTTTTTGTTGTCCCTGAAGCGACCTTTTCAACTTTTTGGCTTTGTCTACTCGCAGTTGGCCTAAAATTTCATCATATTGTTTCGAGTGCAGGGAGTTGTAGTGTCGCTTGATATTAAATTCTTTCAAACAAGCAATCTTGTTTTGGCAAATCAAGCAAATGGCATTTGTATTTTGTTGAGTAACAAAATATTTTACAAACCATTCGTCATTAAACAACCGCCCTTCATCGTTAATTTTTCGCTTTTTACTCATCATATAATTGGATGTAGGCTAAAGACTAAATTACTGTTAAAAATTGTAGCTTTTTATCAACTGCAAAGAAGTCGAAATTAACACCTGCAACCAACAAATAACATAAGTAAAAGAACTAGCAAGTGATGTCAACTACTTAAGCTAAATCCAAATCCAACAGTAGACTATCTATGTAGCACCAACAACTCCATCAAGTATCAACTACGGTACTGTACAAAGCCACACAGCTTTTTCTAAGTGCTAATCTCGCATTGCGAAATTATTGCAACGCACAACATTCTTGCATCACAAAGCGCAATATTGCTGTGCACAGCGAGTGAAAATTTCCCTTGCTTTGATGCAAACTGCATCTAAGAGTAATGGCTAGTATACACTTCTAACATTTTGCTGAGCACCACGCGGGCCGCACGGAACAACCTGGCGGGCCGCTGGTTGCAAATGTCTGGCTTGCATACATGTCAAAAAGTTTCTATGCGATAATTTACGTAACACGTGTTGCAAGCACTGACTCATTTAGGGAGAAGGCTTTGCGCCATAACCTTCTTTTTGTATTGATAGCAAAGCAAAAAGATCAATTTGACAAGTGTTTAACTTAATTCACATCATAATTTTACTTTTCAATACTCTTTCGCCTACCTCTTTGAAAATTTTTGATATGCTAGTGATTGCAATCAATACCGCCTTTGTGTCATGAACGTTTACATTTTTGCAAGGTTTTGAACAATAATTCCATTTTGTTTGAGCCAACGTACAAATACACTGGATAGAAATTAACGATCAAAAGCTTTAGTTTCTGATTGTTTGTTAGCATCTACATTGACAGTTGAAAAACATATTTCCCTTGCTGTTAACAAATAAAAAATCTTGACTAAACAGCAATAATGATAAATGATAAACTGAATGAGGATTCCTATGTTGTTGTTGGGAAGACGCATCAAGTATTCCACACTCTCAACTTTTTAAAAAAACGAGCAAATCAAGCAGCTCTACAGATTTTTGCTTCAGAAACTACTTAATAGTCACTGTAACATTAGAGGTGTTTGTTTAACTTAAATTCATTAATTATTATCAGAGAAGTTGATTCGAAGCAAAACAATTCAAGGCAGCAAATAATGACTTAACGCACTGATAAAATAGATTGAAAATTCCCAGAAAATCATCCCAAAGGGATGCTGACAAAAACAGCTCGCGTTGGGAGTTGCTCGATGTTATTTTTTTTTGGATTGAAAATGGCAAGGTTTAACACCGTTGTTTACTACGTGCTATTTTACAACAATTGTAGAACCTCACTGGACTCAATGGGCAGCGTGGACAACTTGTACTGTGACATGCGATGGAGGAAGCAGAACAAGACAAAGAGTTTGTTCGGTATCGCCTTCTTCACGATGCGGTGGATCTTCTGGTTTGTCAGAGACAGGCACGTGCAATACTATGCCATGCAGAAGTAAGTTTTGTCATTGTTTTTGTAAGGGCACTACTAAGCAAAATGTTTGCTTCACTGACTGCCGATTTTCTAATAGAGACCATAAGCTTCGATACCGTTAATTTCGTAAATTAATGAGCATAGCTATTGCTTCTTGAAGTTTGGCATCCCCAACCGGGCTTTTTTCAGTTTTCACAATCTTGTGTCTTTTTTAGCGATTGACAGTTTATTGAAAAAGGTTATTAGCACATTGAAAATGCTTTTATGAACCAATGTCGAGAAGAAAAATTGATCTTGTATACATTAAAATATTGTTTCATCTTGATTGTGCTTTAAAAAACAGATGAACATTTTAAATGAATTGAACAAAACTAACCGCTTACTCTTGCGCTAACATTTCAAAATAATTGCAAAAATTTTGCTCAGCTGATCAAGGCGTTTGGTTTCTTAATAAGCGGCCTAGGGAAGTGTACCCACAACTATTTTATATTTCTTTCATTTCCTTCGGATAAATGTAAAATTAAAATGAATATCATGTGAAATTCTTAGTAAATATTCAGGGACACCTAACCGATGCCAAGAATAAACCGTTACAGAAGTAGAATAGAGTTGACATTGTCTTATTTAAGACTATAGTTCTACTTTACTTTCAGAAAGATGAATTAATATAAATAATAATAGAGCTTCTTTTTACAAGCTGTGAGCTGCTTTACTAATCAAACCTGTGAAGCAATAAAGCACTATGATATTGTACTGTATAATGCCTTTTCTCTTTTTTGTAATGACTGCAAGGCACGAAACGTTGGTATCTCAGACCATATTACAAATTTAATCAAGATCAGGCTGGAGGATAGCGGAAGATTAATGCTTAGTATTCATGAATAAAATTTGCATGGTAGCCCCACTGCTAAAAATCAAATTACGATAAATGGGCACACAAATGTCGTTTCTCACCATCATGTTGGGTGAGGAACTTTACTATTTTTATCCGATGATAGATTATATGGTTTCTTTTGTTCTACAAAATTTAAAAAATTTTTAAAATTTGATAGTACTCAATAAACATTTTGTTTCAGCATCCTGGACTAAATGGACTAGCTGGAGTTCATGCAGTGTTACCTGTGGTGGAGGAGTTCAACGAAGAACAAGAATTTGTCCAACTACTTGCAAGGGAGCTTCTACTCACACTAGGAGTTGTAGTGCTGGCCAGTGTCCATGTAATTAAAAAAATATAAAAGCAAACTGTTTTTTTTCGGGAGAATACGCATAAATTTGTTCATTGAACATGTACGCCACCGATTTTGGTAAATATCTTCTTGTACAACAAAGCCTCTATGAAGGCATATTGTGTTTCAAAAAAATAATATTTTTTGTTTTATCAAGATTATCTCCTTTTTGTGACTACTCAGCAAATCGTTTTATAGTACAGCTATAACAAATTTTTATTTCAAATCCCAGATAAAAAAAAAAGCAGGTTTATTAGAAATAAGCATTATCAAGGAAAACTGTTACCGAGTTTTTCAGTGAACGGACGACAGTTTAGTGAATGCACTCGACACTGTGGATTCGGTACTAGAAGGAATGCGAATAATCTTCCAGAAGACTGCCAAAACGAATGTCCATCTGGTACAAAAATAGACTTTTATTTAAAAAAATTTGTTTTAATGTTAGTACATTGGTGTGTATAGTTTGTTTCAATGAGATTGAGAGATTACTTCTCATAATTTACTAAGAAAACAATATGTTTGTGAAAGCTCCAGCTCAGGCCTCATTAAAAGTTTTTGTAGCATTTAACTCAATAGAAGGCAATGTTTTGTTGTGCATTGTAAACTGCAAAATTCTGTGATATATATATATATTTGCATATATTGCGAACAGTGTTGCTTCTTTTGTTTCTCATATAGATGTATATATTGCTGAATGAAAAACAAAGGAAGTAACAATCTTGGCAAAAATTCATTACTAATATCTACTACATCCAACACTGTAGCTGAAGTTAGCTCCAGATGCGGATCCAGCTCTAGAAAAAATATAAAAAACAGGTTCCGATCCAAAGAAAATCCTTGGCACTACATATCCAGGGTTCAGTTTCTGCTCCAAACAAACTGCTTCACTCCACAACTCCAGATTTCAGCGCCTGCAATGGTTTTTCAGAGCTGCAAACAACGCAAGAACCCTCAAATCTGTAGCCACAACTTTTCCACTTCGGTGGCATTAAAACCCAGCAGTTGCCAACCAAAGTGAAATGATAGCATGCAATTTAATCCTGCAAGGACCTTAGCCCTAATGCAAATTTTTTTAATCTAGCCACTTGCGTACAACCTTTGGCCAATCGTTACCGTTCGCGAAATTACGAATGCTGCGTGAACGAAGCATCGACAACAAGTACATGTGGAGTTAATGCAAATTTAGAAGGAGGCCGTATCATTAATGGTATTGACGCAAAAATTCTTCAGTGGCCTTGGATGGTAAGCAGCAAGTGTCTGTAATATGAATACTTTGAGTGAATGTATTGCTCTTTTTGCACCATCCCGCGTAGATTTATAATTTTTTTTAGTTGATGCCAGGGCTTCTTGTGCGAAGTTGACTCTTCGGTTTATTGCTTCTCTACAGTAACACTTACTTCAAATGTGTGATGATTTATTTTTTCTTGCTTGCCGTGGTTGGGGTTTAAATTAAGAATAGCTGTGGTTGTGGCAGCTTTGAGGTAGGTTTCGACACAGCTGATGTAACTTTATAAACTTAAAGGCTTTTCCTATGACCATTTGAAGTAAGTGTAGCGATGATAATTGCGAGTAGCGAAATTGGGATAAAAATGATGATAGACCTGCGTCGGTGCGTATTGAATGGTAGAGGAATGCTTTGGATGGAAAACTAGTGTGATTGTATTTCTCTTTAATGAAAAGAGTGATGTGATGAACTGTGGACCACACAGAGGAGCAAAACTGCTAGAACATGCTATGAAAATTGTTGAATGGGTACTCAAAAGGCAAATACGAACACCGATTAGTTTGAATAAAATGCAGTACAAATTTATGCCAGGAAAAAAACAGTGGATGCAATATTTATTGTGAGGAAAAATATCAATAGAAGGACAAGACGTTGTACTGTATATGTGTTTTGTTGACATGGAAAAGGCTTTTGATAAAGTTCCAAGAAAAGTAATGGAGTGGGCCATGAGAAGAAAGGGTATATCAGAAGTAAGGCTCGAGAAGTTATGAGCTTGTATGATGGTGTAAATACGAGAGTAAGGCTAGGATCTGCGAATTCAGGGGAGCTGATGTTTTTTTGTTGTTACCCAACCCCTTCCAAGAGATGAAACATAGCGGAAGACCATAAAGCCCCTGGGCCTGGACCAGAGGTCGTAGAGAGACAGAAAGTCGTCAAAAAGTGAGCGGCGCAAAGAGCACGTAGCTGGACAGTGCAGAATGCGATTATAGTTGTTCTGGGACGGATGCCCACAGGCCCTGCAAGAAGGATTTTCAAATCTGTCGATTCTAGTTAGATAAGAGTTAAGGAGTAGGCTGTGCCCACTGCAGCGAAGACGAGAGAGAACACAGCGAGCCTGACGAGGAAGCAAAAGTTCCTCAGTTGAAACCGAGGTAACCTGTGTGTCAAAGAACTTTGATGAGACAGTACGCCTGCAGTCCAAGAGAAAACAAGAATGGATACCAGAAACAAGAAGAGATAGACTACAATGAATTGCGAAGGGCACCACTAGCGCTCCCCGTCTGGCCAACTCATCAGCCGCGTTGTTCCCTTTAAGAAATAAGTATCCGGGAACCCACTGCAGTTTGATAGTGAAGAAGGTGAGAAAAGACAGTTTCTGCCAGATTTTCCAAAGAGTTTGAGAGAGTGGGAGACGAGGAGAAGGAAAAAGAAGTGACGGATTTTGTTGGTGCTGCCGAGACCAGCGGAGAGCTTGCACAAAAGCCCAGGCTTTAACGAAAAAACTTGAACAAACGATGGAAGGTAAAGATTTGGTGGCGAGGGCGATCCGTAAGCAATACGTTTGCAGAGGGAGGCAAGATGAACCAGATTCAACATTGGAGTTGTACATACAAAGAGTCCGAAGAGAAAGACTCACTGTTGGTTGGTGTGGAACTTCCAGAAGAAGCAGGGACGCTGCAAGGAGGACAGATATAGGAGTGAGAGCTGCCTAAGGTTTTGAATCTAAAAAATGAGAGTAGTTAGCACCTTAAATGGACTCATTTGTAGCAGGGGCAGCGCTGTACCGACCAACCCTTCCAAATCACATTTCCAGCGCACCCTAAACAGGGAAAGACGAGCCAGTGTTACGAAGGACGTTATCGCTCATCAGGAGGAGAAAGAGAATGAGAGTGGCAGGAGAAGAGAGAAAACAGGCGACCGATTTCAAAGAGGCTGCGTGCTGCCTTTCTGCGGTCGTTCAGAGGGCAGCACGGCAAAAAAATGGTTTGTATAAGGGGAGTGCCCGGTATAACGGGGACCCTCGGGGGAAGCAAAATACCATTTCGACCTCACCTGAACGGGTCGCGGACCGGACCACCACGTTGAGACGGCTGCTGATTGATGCAGTTTAGGAGAATTCGAAGCATTGATTGATGTACATCAAGGGTCTAAGCTGTGGCCGCTATTGCTTGCAATAGTTGTGGACATCATTACAGAAAAAGCAAAATGGGGTATAATTAATAAATTACTGTACGCAAATGGCTCTATTCTCATGAGGGAAACCATGGAAGACTGATATAAAAATTTTAAAATTGCAAAGGTGCACTGGAAATCAAGGGCTTAAAGATTAATACTAGAAAAACAAAAGTGATGGTAGGCGGGTTGGAAGGAGAACCGTTTAAATGCAAGATAAATGATTCACCTGGAGTTTATGGGAGAAAAGTAATGGCCAATTCAGTGTTGTGCATGAAATGTGGGAACTGGGTCTATGGCAGATGTGCAAAAATAAAGAGATTTGCCGCTACGTTGGCAACAGGTTTGGTTGCTTGAGATGTAGATGAGAATGGAAGGAACGGTAGATTCGATCGAGAAGTTGTGCGATGAAGTGAAGACAGTGAATGAAGTTTGCTATTTGGGAAACGGACTAAATGCTAGTTGTCGTTGTGAAGCGGCAGTCACAGCAAGAGTAAGAACTGGTTTGGTAAGATTCAGGGAAAGTAGAGAGTGGTTATTTGGAAATAGGTTTCCTCGGAAAATGACAGATAAAGTTTATTGTTTTTGTATAAGATCAGCAATACCGTAGGGAAGCAAGGCATGGCAGAAGATTGAACAACAGATGGACATGTACGGGTTGAAGGAATCTGTAGATGAGTTAGGACGGCGAATAGAGTTAGATGGTATAAACACGAGTGAGAAGTGATGACGATAGTGCTTTGAGATTTGCTCTAGATTTTAAAGAGATTGGCAAGAGAAAACGAAGACGGCCGAAGAAGACCTGGAAGAAGCAAGTGGAAGAGAAGATTGACTTAAAGAAGAAAGATCCTGAATTGGGCAAAGTGGAGAGATGGAGTGCAAAAAATTGCGGAAGGAATGAGATGAATCTGGCCATCTCCACTTAGGGAACAATACCGATATTAAAACTAAGTAACTATGAAGGTTAAAAGCATAAAACTTAAATGCAATGCTTGAATTAAAGGAGGTCAATTTATAAGGAAAAAGTTGCTTTTAACACGGTAATAAAAAGCTATTTTGCTTAGAAAAACAACTTAAAATTTATGATATTTTGTAATATCCTTAAAAATGGGTGCTTTAGCCTAAAGATGGCGTAGTGGTTAGAGCGTCCGCTTCGCAGTCGGTAGACCTGGGGTTTATTCCCCTTGTCGAGTCATACCAAAAGACTTTAAAAAATGGCATCCGCAGCTTTCCTGCTTGGCGCTCGGCATTTACGGAGGTTGTGGAGAACAAGCCGGCAAGTTCGCTTGTTATGTCCTTGAGCAAGGCACTTAACGGGACGCCCAACCTTTATGTGGAAGACAGGTGGCCCATAAACCTAGAAAAAGGCAACTCCCAAGCGAGTGCGGACATACCATCCAAAGTATAGCGATACAATTCGCTTTCTCGTGAATGGAGGATAAATATGGCAAATAAAACAAATAAAACAAAACAAAAGATGCACCAGAACCCCTACGAAACTTATTTTGGCTCTGCTCTACTGACAGTTTCTTGTTAATTTAATCTCTAATCATACTTGTTATATACATTGCAGGAAAATAATCAGCAAGTTATTTTAAAAGCATTTTGCCGCTTTGTTTTAGGTCTTTATCGGTGTAAGCGACGGCAACCTTTGTGGAGGGTCTTTGATTACTAGTCGTTTAGTACTGACAGCAGCACATTGTGTTAATAAGTTTGGGTAAGTATTTGATACTTTTTTGTTTAAATCGACTTTGATAAAAAACCTGGTGGTTCCGACAAAAACAATATTTGCCTTCATTACAAAATCAAACCAATTTTATTGTTTCACTTGAAAATGTGTTCTTTTTAGAGGCTTGTTGTTAAATAGGATTTTCATTTGACAGCAGAGTTTCTGTATAGTTGACTGCATTGTAAAAGGTGTCTATTTCAAGGTTGTCGTGAAATCATGTCTCTCTATGACTGCATTGTTATGCTTTAGTTTAAATTTTTAAACCATAGTAGCGAACAGTGTTTTTTTACGTTTTTGTTGCAGAGGTACGGGTGGTCTCACTTACACCATTTTACTTGGAGCTTTGACTTTTAATGATCGATCCACTTACGTTCAACAAAGAACTATTAAAAAAGTTTTCCTTCACGATCAATTTGAGTTTCCTAAAAACGATATTGCTATAATTGAGGTAAATTAATGGGACATAGACATTGGATAATAATAGTACTGTTACGTTGCGAAGTTTTATCAAAGGTTGACCTCTGTCGCGTTTCAATAGAATTTTTGCTCCTATCTCAACTTTTATTTTATTCTTAAAATTGAGGCGACGTATAGTATCCCTCAAATATTTAAGTTTGGCTGCAACTAAATATCTACGAAAAAATTGGCTTCTACTAAAATACTTTGAACCATGCTAAGAACAGAGCAATATATTCACAGAAATAATACTTCACGATTTCAAGCTCCTTCGCTCGACGATCACAAAACTAACCAATTTATTATAACCATCAAGAAACAGCCAAGACTAATTCCACAAATACTCGTTCAATACTCGTCACGTTAATAGAATCCGCAATAAATTACCACGGAACAACAGGCCTTTTTTCTACTCCGTCAATCTCTATCTCTCTCTCTCTCTCTTCCCACTACAACACTCCAACTGAATCATAAAAATCTAGCCGCCTTAAATAGGAATCGAAAAAATAACCCAGAAAACGCTAGACTGGCTGGAGCAACATCACGTGAAAAATGAAGAAAAGCACCGCTAGTAGGTTATTTAACCGCCAAACAAAAATCTTCGAAGAAACCAGATTTGCTAGATCACTGTGGAACTTATTACGTCATAAAAAGTTGTGTTTGTAGCAAATCTAAATTCAAAGGAAAAAAGGTATTTTTTTCGATCAACAGTCGAGCGAACAAAATACTGTAATGCGGCAGAACAAGATAAAATTACAGCAATCATACATATATGAAAACCATTTTTACAAGGCCAATTTCCTTATTCGTGACAACCTCTTTAAACGGACTTCAAAAAAATTTTGGAGTAGTTTTAAAAAGCGACTAAAATTCTGTACATATGCATGCTCACTTTCTCCACGCAAAGTAATACCATACTTTTATCACCACAGCAATTTTCTGCAGCTATGCATGCATTTTTTTGTTGCTAGTTCGATATTTTTACGCAAAAGAAGATAAGTTTTTCTCGTAATTCCCTACAACAAATTTTTCTTTTCAGTTGAATCGTCCTGCTATTCTTGGTTCGCTTAATGTTCGGACAATTTGCTTGCCAAAGAACGAAGAAGTAGCTGAAGATACTACATGTGTCGCTGCTGGATGGGGACTAAGTAAGATGTGTTGTGCTTGTTTTTTTGTTTAGCTTACAACAAGCTTGCCTGCAACTTATCCCAAGTAGAATAAAAATAAGTGGAACTTAATGCAAATCACCTACTTTGAATAGAGAATATTGCGTAATAGGTTTATATAAATCCTTGGTGAAGTGGTCCACCAGGCATTAAATGAAATTAGATCTTAACTTTCGTTCTATTGGTGAGTTGTAATTATCACACAAATTTCTTTGGTAGCGCCTCTATTTAGGCTAACGTTTAGTCGGCCGGAGCAGCCGACGTCATCAGAACAAACTGGCAACTTATTTGCTACAGCAACATTTTAAATAAATTTTCAAAATGACTGGCCGTACAAGATTTACAAGTTAGTTGATTGTCCAAGAATTTAAATTTATCGTGTAAGAAGTACTGTACTGTAGTCACCAGCGTATCGAGAGGGGAGACTACAGTGCCATAGCCCCCCCCTCAGACCCCAACAATGAAAAAATGTAAAGCAAAACCAAGCAGTTTTAGTAAAAGAAAAGCTGGTTTGTAACGTCAAACGATTGTGACGAAACTCTGGCTCCCCTCGGAAACTTTCTGCGCACGCCACTAACTGTAGTAATTAGAAAAACAAATGCAGTCTCGCACTGGCTAAGTGGTGGTTGTGATAGATTAGACGAAACGTGACATACCAATTAAACAAAAAATAACTATGAAGTGGCGAGAACGGTGAAATTAAGCTAAAATATTGGCGCGGGTGTGAATCAAAACAAGTAATATTCTAATAATAGAATACAAAACATAGCAAGTAGTGGAAAACGCCCAGTATTTAGTCACCGGTATATGTTGTTGTGACCTTAAAATTTCTATTTATAATCTGACTTGCTGAGGTATGGGGGCCTAAGCCTATATTAATGTTTTGATATTTTAGTTTCATATCATATTTAGATTCTAAAACTAAACATTATAGAAGCTTTAATAAAGGGTTAGTGTGAGCTAAAAACGTTCAGCTTAGAGTATGTAAATATGTAAATATATTCACAAAAATAAATAGTGGTTTAGTGTTGTTATGTAGGATCGTTTTATGGAGTCTGAAAGTTTCATCCTTTTCTAAATTATATTATCAATATGTTGCTGTAGTAAATTAGTTGCCAGTTTGTTCTGATGACGTTGGCTGTTCTGGTCGACTAAACGTTAGCCTAACTAAAAGCACCTCCAAAGAAATTTGTGTGGAAATTATAACTCACTGGTAGAACAAAAGTCAAGATTTGATTTATAAAAGCATTTGCGACCGTTAACTGCCTCATTTAACGTTGTGAAAATAGTGCCACTTTAACGACAATCTCATTGATTCAATTGCTCTTGCTCACTAACCTTACCATCGACAACTAACTTTTGAAATTATGACCGTAAGCCTTTGCGCAGTGATTAGAAAAACTTTCGAAACATTTGCGATTTTGTGTCTTCATGAAAGATGTAAAAGCATCAATGATGAACTCCCCTTGCAATAGTGCACCTTGAAATAAAAAATAATCAAAATTCTTTTTCTTTCAGTTGAGCCTCGATCTAGGGTGGTGCCTAACGTTTTACAAGAAGTAGAACTCCTTGTGCTAGACTTTAATCAGTGCGTTGAAGGTTACAAAAATTCAAAGGTATTTGGTGGAAAACTTCGACAAGATTCCATGATTTGTGCCGGAAAAGTTTTGGGAGGTCAAGACACTTGTAACGTGAGTATTGAAAGCATTGCTATTCTCGTACAGATTTGACTGTAGGTTAGTTGAATTGTAAGAAACGAGCAGAATGGTTTTGCTAATAATTTTCTTTCATGATAAACTATTGTGCAGCAGAAGTGGAAGGAGTCGTCAATTTTTAGGTCCGAATCCAATCCTGATCTGAAGGCTCAACCCCTGAATAGTGATCCAGCTCCTGTTACACGCAAGAAAATTGAATCATGATCCCGGTCCGACTCCTCGAGACTAATTTTTCGTTTTTTTTTACATCTTTATTATTGGTCATAGAGCCACTGGCTTACTTACAATCAAATCTACATTTCTTCTACTGGCACACACTTTTACAATCAACAAATCCCTAATGCATTTCCCATGTTTTATTTCTGATCCAGACATGATCCCATCATGTTTGAAAATTTAGAACTTCTATATTCTAATCCACTCCTATATTCGAAAATTTCCACAAATCCTGCCGGATCGGCTCCTGAAATCCTAATCCTAGCCATCTGTGTTTTGCAATATTTCAAATGTAATTTAAGATCAGTTGTAAGTTTTTAAGAACATCTTATATCACAGTAACAAGCTTGTGTGTTAAGTGCACTTGCGTCTGTTAAAAACCGACGCGATGGCGTAGTGGTTAGAGCGTCCGCTTCGCAGTCGGTAGACCTGGGGTTCATTCCCCTTGTCGAGTCATACCTAAAGACTTTAAAAAATGGTATCTATAGCTTCCCTGCTTGGCGCTTGGCATTTATGGGAGGTTGTGGAGAACAAGCTGGCAAGTTCGCTTGTTATGTCCTTGGGCAAGGCACTTAACGGGACGCCCCACCTTTATGTGGAAGACAGGTGACCTGGAAATGGCAACCGTCCAAATTATAGCGATACATCGCTTTCTCGTGAATGGAGGATAAATATGGTAAATAAAAAAAAAACAAAAAAAAAACTTGTGTTGTATTGAATCATGCACCAACGCTGTTTAAAATATGTAAAGAATTAATGCAAAATATCTAATTAAAAAGCATGACAGCAGAAACTTTTTGTTGAACTTGCAGTAAAATTTGAACTTCTGAATAACTACTTTTTGTCACTTTCAGGGTGATAGCGGTGGACCATTAATGTGCCAGAGATGTACCAGCTGCGCCTGGTTTATTTACGGTTTAACGTCGGGTGGCAGTACTGACTGTGGATCGGAAAGACAGCCTGGTATCTATACAAAGATCTCAGCTTTCACTACATTCATAAATGACGTCGCCAAAACAGTGTACGATAGTTTGCCTCCGCAAGACAGAAACGTTGACGACTTGAACATTGCAAATGGAAACTTTCCTTCTTGTTCCTAAGAATGAAACGTTTAGGAATTTTCCTATAAAAATAGAGCCATTAAAAAATTAGTGTAATAGTTGAGTGGCATAATTTTGCTTTGTGATAATTTGTATAAAAGAAACGTTTAGTGTAACTCCTGTCCTTAATTTTTGTTTTCTTCGATTTTCGCAGCCATTAAACAGCCAATACTTAAACATGCGTAATAATGGATTGCCCGTACTTAGTAAAGCAAAAGACTGCGTTGAGTAAGTTATCGCAAATTTTGTGAGCTTTGGGACAGAAATAGAATCAAAAATGTAAATTCTGCATTAATCAGCAATCTTGCCGATGTTGTTGTGCAGCACTTCAGTCAATCATTTTTTATGTTGCTGCCTCTGAACAAATACAGAAAAACAACTCTTACATCAACGCTCTCTCTGTGCTCAGAATCAAGTAGCGAAACCTCGCCTTAAAATCTGTCAAGTATCGGTAAGACGTTTTATTCCTGATTGCAAAAACCGCTTGGTGCGAAAGCAGCTTAAGTATATTTGGGTCACAACTGCTGATCATAAGCTGATCAAAGAAGTAGATATTCGAATCGGAAAAGTAGGCTATATGCTCCAATAATGCCAAAAATTCAAAGTCAATTTTTTATAAAGAAATTTTTCTACAGCCATCAGGCTATAAGTGCAGGAATCTAACTTTCTTGTCATAAAGGAAGAAGATACAGGCTAGCTGTACCTTTGCAAAGTAATTGGAACCTATGATCTTAAATTTGCTATTAATGCTGACAAGAGTCCACGAATTTTTAAATAATTTATCAACCCTACTGTAACAGATTTTTTAACTCAGCTTGGGCAAAGCGCTGAATATGTCACAGGCCCAGTCGAAGCTTTCAGCAAACGCGTCTCGAGTTCGCTTTCCCTTTATCGCTGTTCTGTCAGTTGTACGCGTCTCAAGTTCGCTTTCCCTTTATCGCTGTTCTGTCAGTTGTACCGTCTATGAAACAAACGCGACAACCTCACTGGCGCGTCAGAATGTACTCTAAAACGGTTTCTATCAACGCAAAAACAAAGAATGAATAATCGTGAAAGGCGCTAACTTGCTACAACAGAATAATACTTGACCCAAGTAGTAGAGACGACGCAATTTTCTCTCGATTCTGTCACGAATCACGAAACCGGCCGCCCGCTCACTGACAACTCAAAACAACAATTGACACAAAAAGCCAAAAAAATAGAAGTATAATTGCAGTGGTGTGGAGGCGGCCAGAAGCTTAAGCAGGCGAGGTAAGTGCCAAAATAAATCCGTTCACTTGCTATTAATGATAGAACGAAGTAAGAGGCCAAAGCATTAACACTCACACGTAGCAGGACAAAACGCATGAAAAATATTTATCATCTACAGTGCCGGCAAAAAAAATCTTTATATTTCTTCGGCAAAAAAAATCTTGACATGAAAAATAAGCACGGGTATTCAACTTACTATTTCCGCCAAAAGCATTGCTTCACAATAACGCTTATACTTACGTCATGAGCTAGGTATGTTTCACCGCATGCTCATTGTTCTTCGGGGGCTTCGTATAGTTTTACAGCTTGATGAATAACAGGTAAAGAAAATTGGAAAAAATTTTTTGAAATTTTGAGGTCTTGCGAAATTTATCTCAGTCACAAAAATTGGTCAAAAGAAAATGCAAATGGCAGAAGAAGTTTGTGTTTTGACATTGTTACAGGAGGGAAATTCTGTGATTGCTGTAGCCAGAGATATTGGGGTCTCAAGAGAGGCATTTTTTCGATTCAAAAGGTCGGCTGCGTTATTACCACCCGAGATAATACCAAAGAGGAAGTCGTGCTCTGATGCACCTAAGACCTTACCAAGAACAGATAGGTTTTGAAGCATCAAGTACCATCATATCCGTCTATAACTGCCGTTGAATTAAAAAACAAGCAACATGAGCTTCTGTACAACGTCTCAACCAGGACAATTCGTCATCAACTCCAAAAGGATCTAGGTCTATCAGGTCGCTGTGCAGCCAAGAAGCCCATGCTCACTGCAGCAATGAAAAAGAAATGGCTCAGCTTTTGCCAGAAATATCGACATTGAAAGCTGCAGAATAGAGAAAACTGATGTTTAGTGATGAGAGCACTTTTACACTGGTGATGGGAGTCCTAAAGATCAATCACAATATGACCCAAAATTAACGATTAAAGCCATGAGAGACCCTGGCAGTGTAATAGTGTGGGGAGTTTTTAGTAAAAATCTGGGCCGGGCTGGTTTGTACTCTTTACTAAAAATGTATCAATAAAAACAAGTATTTATATTAACATTTTAAAAGAGCATCTTTGCACATTCTGGAGGATACATCAATGTGATCATTTCATACCTGATGGTTCCCCAGCTCACGACTCAAAGATCGTGACAAAATTTCCTAACATCCATAACATCTATGTTTTGGACAGCCTGATAATTTACCAGACCTAAATCAAAGTGAAAATGCCCGTAATTGCTTAAAAAGCAAGATTCCAGAGACACGACTCAGCAATATCAATGAAATGCAACCGGAGCTGAAAAAACTCTGGGCAACACTGGACTCAACCTACTTTGCTGTCCTTGCCGACTCCATGCCCAAAAAGGTTTAAATGTTCATCAAATCTAAAGGCAAGATGGCAAAATACTGATTGACATTATATTTTATCTGCAATGAAAGACGTAAATTCTAAAATCGCTTCGTTTGACTTAATTGCAAAGATAATTGGTCAATGTAAAAGTTATTTTTTTGCCGGCACTGTGCTGTAAATACGATCTACTACGAAATCGACCTACCGCTACCGCGCAGACCCCTATCTGCTTTTCAATACTTTCTGCTGGCCTAAACGTAGTATCGTGGCCATATTAAGCAAAAACCAAATTGACAAATGGTGTTATTTGCGATTTAAGGATCACTGTAATATGTGTCATTGCTTGTTGGCGAACAAATCTTGTATTTATTATCATTTTGGCTCGGTTGTGGAGTGTAAAGAGCAACCGCTTTGTAGTCTGCAAAAAGAGATTCGATTTTATGTCAAATCCTGTCAAATACTTTTGAAAACGGCAGTCACTATTTCACAGCTTTAAGCTTATTTAAAAGCAGTAGAATGCAGTAGACATGACATAAGCAATGAAAAATAAGCTCTTTCGAAGGGCTAATTTTCAAAAAAGATCTGGACGCACGTTTCGAGACAAAAATGGGCATCATAACTGCATTTGTAAAGTTGATTTTTAATGTAATTAAAACACTATCTACGGAAAATTTTCCGACTTTTGGTCTCAAAATTACATTTTTCTCACGCTTGATATAATCCTGAGCTAAGTCAATGCTTGGGGTTTTTCCAAAAAAGTTCTAAAATATGCTACTGATCATAGCCTGTCTAAAGTTATTGCGCAGGATGAAAGCATTATCAGTGCAAGTGCGGAAACGTGTTTCTCTACCCAGTACTATATCATCCAGTCAGCGCGTGAAACAAATAAACTAATATTTGCCGTATTTATATTAAGGTTTAAATCAAGGTTTAATAAAATTGCTGCAAATAACTTTGATTAATAGAAAAGGGCAGTTTTAAATCTCGAAACAATTTTTCAAAATTTAAAAAATTTGCTCCGATCTTCCTGCGAATTTTTTAAAATGCTGAAAGTTTACCAGGCTTGTTTTGAATGGTTTGGCGGGCCACATGTGTACCACTGGGCGTGTGTTAGACGGCCCTAATTTAAAACTGGATTTAGAATGACGCTAGCTGGAATATAAAGCACTTTTCATCCAACAATATCAGCACAAGTTTAGGGTTGTAATGCGAGTAGATTATATAACAAAGCTAATTACACTATGCAACAAAATTTTTGCTACTTGTTCCGTGAAAGTTGTTCTCGAGCGAATTGTGGGCGCGGGGTTCATATCTATAAATATCTTTGCTCAAACCAGTCAGGCTTTTTAGTTGTTTGAATATTTTAGAAAAACTCTACATTCTTTCAATACAACTCAAAAATATTGTAAATTGTATTGTACAGATGCAACTGCATTGTTTCAATACTTTGCCCGGCTTTTTAATAAAAATAAGCAAACTTCGTGTGATGCCATATTTTGAAATAATATTTCCGGTAACAAGAGTGTTCCTCACAACTCCCGAGATTTCGTTAAAAGTGCTTTGCGCCATTTTATCAGTGCAAAAACCAGCAGCATCCTGCCACCATGTTTTTAGTTATTCTATCTGATACCGCTTTTCTATTTCTTTAATACCTTAATAAAATTTTGTGCCTTACTTCGCCCATGTTGGAAGGAAAAATGTCCATGTGCGAGCGTAGAAAATATATTTTTAGTAGTACTCAGGCACCATGACTTTTATAGCTTTTAATGTTTTTCAATGATGCTCACATGTATTGGAGAGTTGTCGTTTCCCAAAAAAGTTTTTGACCATCAAGCAAAACTGATTCCAAGCTTCTTTTCCCAATGCGATTAAATTGTCAGCAATCTTCTAACACTTCATAAACTTTCGAATTTGAGGACCAATGGAAATCCTAGCTTTTAGCTTAGCATCACTTTTCCTCGGAAACTTTTGGTGCAAATATGCAGCAATGATGATGACCGTTGCTGTTATCGCAATTGAACAAAAACCATTGATGCTTCACATGGCCCATTTGCATGCCAGGAAAGCCAATCACTTTCAGGTCTCCTCAAATGCTCCAATTGTAGTAAGAACATTTTATTAAACGAAAAATAAGTTCAAAGATGTTATTTGTTTCTTTTAAACCAACGGCATGCACCAACGGAACAAGTGGCATTTCACATCTGTTGCGCAACAATACAACTTTTAAACTCGGAGTTCTAAAATCAATAAGCAATATCCACCGTTTAGAATAATGATCATAACCTAGTAAACTGCAGACAGTGACACTGTTTCGACCTATCAGGTCTCTTCAGTGCAGTTGGTGACCAATAAGAAGCTAGATGTAAGATCATAACCTAGTAATTCAAATATGTCATCAATATTTTAACAGTAAGACACATTTTGAAGATTTGAAAGTAGTTTACGAAAATAAGCGCATTTAACTCCTTGGGTATTAGATTCCATTGCTTCAGCCTTAAAGCAAGAAGCTTTGATTGGTCTTTAGTTAAAGCTAAATCTCAGACTAAATTGTTCAAATTTTTTATTCAATAAATATGTGGCCACTGGCACTGGCGAGGAATGAGATTCTTTATCGGGCTCTAGACCAAACTTTCTGAAACTAGAGGTCATACAGTTGATTCTGGTGAACTATCGTATAATTCTTGCTGTGAAAGTGGAGTGGTGTGAGCACAGATACCTTATCAGAAGAATGCGCAACAGAGCGTTGAACGAAATGGCATCGTCGGTAGACAGTATCGGACTCTGCGCATTGGAAGGATTTGAAATTGTTGTTGGACAAAAAATAACTGTTGAAAAAGTGATTTGTCGATTCACGCCATATTGCATCGGTACTGCAAACTTTTTTGTTTTCGATCTAGCCATCAAATGAGACAAACATAGCAGTTTTTGCAGCAAATATGAGGTGCCACAGCCTGGTCTTGGTCTCCAAATCTTACTCCCCATAGTTATGCTTAAATGCTACTGCCACACTTCTTGTCATGTTCTCTTTTTTTTTGAGAAGCAGGCGCAAAGGATACACACAAGCAGCAAAACCGATCTGGATGATGTAAACATGATATTTAATTTATAACCTGATAGCTGACAAAAAATTGCAACCCTAAAATATCTAAATCAATACCGGTATACTGTACAATACTACAAAGCAATACAGTAAAAGAATTTAAAAACGACTTTCCATAAAACTCCAAAAATTTGGTAATACTTCAATCCCAGATACGCTAAAGATAACATAATTTGCTTTTGGTTTTATGAATGGTAGCATTGTATGCCGACTTTTACTACAAAGTGATTGTAGCATACTTTTGAACACAACGATTTCGGTTATCAGAATTCGATCACCCCTGTCTCTAGTTTTAGCAGTGAAAGTTGCTAACTGTTAAAAATGAGTGCTGTTTTATAAAACCCAAATTATTCGTAAGTTTACGGTTTACCTAAACTTTTTATAAGCTGATAGCAAGGCAATTATGGCTAATTCAACTGACCATTTCATTTTTTCCCAGGGATGAACAAAAAATGAGGAAAAGCAAAAGGACACCAGATCTTCTAAACCAGGGGTGGGCGAACTACGGCCAGCCAGAGCTCTTTGTGCGGCCCACCAACACCTGTAGAAAGTTTCACGTATCTAATTTAATATGACAGTGCTGGCCACACTTGTTGTACTAAAGAGCCAAAAACAATAGAAAGCATTGTTGAAAGAGCCGCTACGCAATCAATTATTGTTTGAATTAACGCATTTTTATTCAAATAGAGGGTGAAGACATTTTTATCTTTTTTGGAGACCATCATTTTTAAAGGCCAAAATTATTGCAAGAATTTTAGCGCTGGTCCTAGGCCAACTTTTAAACAGTCAATGCGGCCCTCCGGCTAATAAGTTTGCCCACCCTTGTTCTAAACCATAAACAATGATGCATATTTTTCCACATCAACAGGCTTTAACTAAAACTCGTAGTTGAAATAACTAAGAACCAATACGTCAGAAAGTATTTTTTATTTTTGAAATCAGCGACTCAAAATTAGCTTCGATCACTTGAAAAAACTTGAGAAGCATAACAAATTTTTTAGTGTTGTCTAGTATTTTTGAAAAAATTGAAATTATAAACACAGAACAATGTTTAACATTCATGTACCGGGAGGATTTGCTACCCATTCAGTGGCAGGCAGTCCACTTTGGGTTGTTAACGTACAACGCGAACAAAAACAGCGTCTTACACATTATTTGCGATCGTTTTCGACCGCAAGTTTTATTGCAAGCCGGCAATATTTTGTCTAGATCCGCAATAAAAACGTTAGTTATTTATTGCAAAAATTTAAGCATGTATGATGTCTCGTGGTAACAAACGAATAATTGATTTTAATCTACCACATTTTTGGGTGTAAAAACCTGTAATATTTGTGAAGGAAGACAAATAAAAGTCATGTCTGGTTGTATGTAGGCTAAATTTTCAATGCTCAAACACAGTCAATTTTGTTAAATGCACGAAGGTGGCGAATTGAAGTTTCGCGGAATGTCGGAATTTGAAGATATCCAAGTTTCGTAGTTTCTAACGTTGGTATATACCCCTGGTTCGTAAGCAGTGGCACAACGAGTTCCTCCGTACGAAGTAATCCCGACCAACATCCACTGGCAGGTAGAGCATCGTTGGCACATCAACGGTCCTCCACTATCACCCTGAAAACCATGAAAATAGGCAACACCGTGTATCTCTCAAAGGTCGCATTAGAGATCAATAAGTACTCGCTCAAAAATATCAGATAACCGGGAACAAAATTTTTTTACACCGACCATACTATTTAATGACCACTTTTTGTAATAAAATCTTAATTGTAAGGAAGGATAATAAGCGAATTTGAAAGAAATTTTCTGATACTAAGCTTAAGTATAAACTTTTTTAAGACTTTAAATAATTCAATGAAACCTAGGTCTCGTAATTCTTTTTTGGAGGATGGAGAGCATTTTGCAGCCTGATTCGCCCTTGAATACCACCGATACTTCCTACTTTTGCTCAACGTAGATCTGGAATTCACAACTGTAATATACTTACAACACAGGAATCAACGGCTCCATCAACTCTTCCAGCACATATCATCTTATTTTCGTCCGCGTTGCTATACGCTGATCTACAAATTTGGAAAGGCAAAATTCGAATTCCAACAACGCGTAAATCGGAATTGCGGTTGGATGGAGAGTTGCTGGCTGACAATAAACAATAAAACTTTTTTATTCTTGCTAGTCAAAACCACTTTTAAGCTTTAAGTAGGCCTTTTGATTTAAACCTGGACATCAATGAACTGTTGATCACATTGCAACATTGATAGTGGATCAAG
The DNA here is from genome assembly GCA_963675345.1 of Trididemnum clinides. Taxonomy (NCBI): domain Eukaryota; kingdom Metazoa; phylum Chordata; class Ascidiacea; order Aplousobranchia; family Didemnidae; genus Trididemnum; species Trididemnum clinides. The sequence goes on along the minus strand of OY776285.1, from coordinate 17,790,627 downwards.
TACAAATTCTGTATTTTTGTTGATAAAAACCAATTTCGGTTTAATGTGGTTTTTGGCAAACATTTCAGCCAAAGGTCAAAAATAAATATTCGGTTAATTATATTCGCGGGTCGTAACGTATTATGAAGTTTTGTGAAAAAGTGCAACGCATTGTATGGCGATAAGACATTTTATGAACTTCATAAAAAAAAATTTATATTGGCAAGTGACAAATTTTTCCTTAGTTTACCTTAAGCATAGACCTCTAAAAATTACTTGATGAAAAAAATGTTGGATGTAAATACACATAAATAGTTGTAGTCAGTGTTTTCCAAATCCAATCCACGAATATTGATGTAAGGAATCATAATATAACTAAAGCGCAATATAAAATAGCTTCCTGCACTTACTGACTCCCCATCCAGCTACTACACATTCCAAATCAATGGGTACCCTTTCTCCTTGTGGTAAGCAAATTGTTCGAACAGTAGCAAACGTAGTACTGACAGCCTGATTTAACTAAAGTAAAAAATGCAAGTTAGCAAAACATTTTTGAAACGAGTGGATAAAAAGCGGTTTAGTAGTTTTAACAGTAAACTGGTTATTTTGTCTGGCCTATTTTCAGAAGCTATATAGGTGTGCAGACACAGCTTAAAACTGGCAAGAGGTAATTTTTTTATTAAGATAATTTTAACTTAAAAAAAAAATTAAGTGACAAGATATATTTTACTCCAGCCATTAACTAATCCAGTACCTGATTTCAATTATCCTGTTGCCTGCAGACCAAGCCGGCAACTTTTAATGAAAAATACACAACCGAAGAATAGGCGCTGGTGGTTTTTATAAATAACCGCCAAATTTTGATAAAGCAATCCGATTTCTTTTAATTGCTTGCATACTTTGTGCGTGGGTTTAAAATACGTCTCATAAAGATTTGAACTGTGAGGCTTTAGTGAGTATGGGGCAACGCGTTTATGCCTTGTTGAATCACTAAAATGTTACGTAATCCACCGTTGTAGGTCAGAAGATGATGTTTAGAGTAGACGTTACGTCCATGAACAAGCAATTGAGACTTTTCTTAATATTCTGGGTCACGCCCAGTTTAAATTCTTCAGCCAGCATAACCTAGCGGCGCGATGGTGTAGTGGTTAGAGCGTTCGCTTTGCAGTCGATAGACCTGGGATTCATTCCCCAAGTTGAGTCATATCAAAAGACTTTAAAAAATGGTATTCACAGCTTTCCTGCTTGGCGCTCAGCACACAGGGGTAGTGTGAACAAGCCGGCAAGCTTGCTTGTTGTGTCCTTGGGCAAAGCACTTAACGGGATGCCTCGATCTTTATGTAGCAGATAGGCAGCGGATCCAAACAGTCTACCGGTCGTGGTAGCCCAGTCTGACGAAAGACATGCAAACCGAGCATGAGCTCATACGCATAAATAAAATAACCTACCTCAATGATTGCAATGTCATTTTCAAATGTTCCTTGATTGAAACTTTCATGTAATTTCACTCGACTGGCAGTGCGGTTGACAACAGAATCTATTCTTCTGTCTATGCCAAGAGCAACTGTAACAGTGTTAGAGCTGCTACTGCAATAAAAAGATTAATTCATTCTCACGAAACAAGTTAATTGGATGAATTTCCTGTGAGTACAATTAGTATTATACTGCACGCGGGAAAATCATTAGTCCTACCTCACAGTAGAACTACAACGTACTCAGATCCTTTCGATGTCTTGGTGCGGTCGACATAATGCCCGCATTTCTGTCACAAGAAGAAATAAACTTTGAACAACTTAATAAAACAACAGCCAAGTCGAATTTTATTATTAAACAGCCAAAAACTGCACTGCAGTAGTTTTTAAAGACAGAAAAAGCTAATCAAATTGCTTACATTCTCAGAACTGTAACCTGTATAAAGTGTAGTAAATATACAGTAATATAAAAATGCTATAGCATTATTAACCGCTTCTGCAATATTTATCAACCGTTTCTTCTTCATTTTGATGTATATTAGCGGCTAATAATGCTGTAGCATTATTACCCGCTGATATACATTGAAATGAAAAACTTAAAACGCAAAATTGAAGTTAGTAATATTTTGTATCTGAATCAAAGGCTTGATGAAGTTTATAAGAACAAACAAAATGGAAAAATAATCCACCAAGGTCAAACACAATATTAACTTACAATAAACAATGTGCAGCTGTCAGAACAAGCTTGTTTGAAATTAAAACCCCACCGCAGAATGATTCGCTGGTCCTTACTTGAACCTAAAGTATACAATGAATGCACATAGCTGTTACTTAACACATCATTCGTAAAAATTAATTACATTAGAGACGTTATAAGTAATGGTGCCATTTATAGTTTAAATATTTTGTGGTACACAAGAATAATCGTGGATCCTAAATTTTGAAGGATGTGCGCTAACTACAAGAGATAGCCTGTCTCAACCAAAAACGCAGTTAGTAAATAGAAACAGGAAAATAAAGCAAGAGAATCGAAGATTACCAAAGGCTACAGGTAATTATAATTTTGCTTGTGGGAAAAAGCAAAATTTTGCCTAGGAGGGGACGCGTTCGTACTCTACATATATTACAACACTAGAGTATTACTGCTAAATTTTTATGTTGTTATTAGGAATAGCTTGCACTAACTAAAAAATAATACTGTACTAACTTTCTAAAATTTGGTTTAAGCAATTTTTTATGCTCTAGGTCTAGTCTTTTAGTTACAGCAGATTCACTTTTTTATTGTCACTTCAACGTGGCCACTTGCCAAATTCAAGGTTTTAACGTCGTAAGAACCAATTTGTGTCAGTTTTGAGTTAATTGGTCAATTGAATAAAATCAAATTTGATAAATACTTTAGTACAGTGCAATATAGTGGTTCCCAACTTTTTTCTATTCGCATACCACTTGAGTCCGTTCTGTCACCGGGTGCCATCTGGTTCCGAAAAATCCAAGCGATCAAAACTCAATTCATTCACAAGAACAACATAATTCGAATCTAGTTTATGCAATGACCGCAATTCGATTGAAATGAAAACATATCTTAGATACCCTGGATCATATAAATGAAACGAATTTTTTATTAATTAACATAAATCATAAACAATTTGCCTGATTTATTCTAATCTTATGAGACAAACTTAGTTACAAAAATACATTCGTTTGGTGTAGAATAGTTGACTAAAAAAGCGAAATACATTCAATATCAAACTTCAAAAATTTTTAGCAAATTCAAGTGAGGTAACTGATAATGCTTTCTTTACATTTTATTACTTTCTTCATACTCTTTGGCGTTGATTTTACTGGCTTTTGTTAGACATAGCTTTTTTATTTCCTCAATTCTCGCAATAGCTGTTTGGGTGCTCTATGGTAGTAGCGTATTTAGAGGGAGGGGGGTGAGATAAAGAGCAGTGGCTCTCCTTTTATATGTTTGGAGACCAAGATGTGTGAAATTCTTGATTTGAAAAAGTTGATCTAAAAAAAGTGCAAGTTTACAAGAGGCAAAATCAATCCCTTTAATACGCGTTCTACAGGAAGATTTTACAAATTCTGGTCACAAATTCATACTTGATAATAAGATTGAGCTCACTTAAATGTTCTGACACCCCAAATAACTTTGCTTCTAATACGCCATTGCTCCATAGCCACAGCTCACAAGGTTTTGAAAAAGTAAAAATGTAACTTCCCTTTTATGTCTGATATCTGCTATCAAGAAATAACACAAACATCATCATGCCTGACTCGCAATTACTTTACCAACAAAACAGCTTCATTCTAAAACAATATTGAGCGGTTAATGGCGTCCTAAAAACCTATTTCTTGATTATCATACATTGCGCAGTGTATCATTGGTTTGTTCATCGATCTGAAAACAATTCGCAGCTATCAAGATATTTCCAAGTACGCATACACCCTCGATAGATGGTATCAGAATCAAAGCAACAGCTATAGTCTATTAATTTGCTCAAGAAAATACAAAGAAATGCAAAAGTTGAGTCTATTAATTTGCTCGAGAAACTACAAGGACATACAAAAGTTAGACAGAACCCGAAAGCTGTGGATAGAGTTTTTCATAGAGAAAAACAAAAGATACTCGCGTACCACGTGGAAGGCTTTTGGGTCACACTAATCGTACGCGCACCACAGGCTGGAAACCACTGCTTTAGTAAATGGTACATTTTCAATTCGCCAAATGCATATTTTATGATCATAAAACAGTTTCAATGCTTCAAATCTAGGCCAAATTTGAAATCCGGGTTTTCAGTATGATGTCAAAAATTAGTGCAATTTTGTGTTGCAACTAATAGCGTCACCAAGTTGGTGGTCATATAGCAACCGGGCTAAATACTGGATTACGGCAAAGCTGCAAGCGTAATCATAAAATTGATTGATGAAAATGATTGAGTTGTTGAAATAAGCTAAAAACAACTAACAGAAATGTTTACTTTAACTGTCACTTAAGATTCATTCTTCTAATTTAACTGAATCCCTAGAACAGAGATAACGTAGTTTCCCAAGCAGTCAAGACTTAATCTAGGACAAAATCACTTTCAAATACTAGCCTATCATTTAGGAAAATTTTACTATAGATTGCCTAAATTATTTTATGATAAGTAGGCAAGGGTATTGCAGACACCATTTTTGAAGAATGTGCAATGTATATTGTATCTACAAACCATCCATGGCCATGTTGTAACGGTAGTTATTGTGCCACCAATAATTCGTCCAGCGCTGAAAGTTGTGCCACAATCACCACCATTTATTAAACTTGTATCACAGCATTCATGAGAACGATATCCGTAATAATTACGCCAAGCACCAGGGCAGATTTCTAAAAAAAAAGGAAAAATCAGCAATAATTCTTTCAACTCATTAAACGCAAAAAGAACTTAAAAGTTCGAAAAACTTCCAATGTACCTTGCGGAGTAATTTTCATTAGAAAGAGCGCATCTAGGGACGTCTGGTAGGTGTAAGATTTTTAGCTTAATTTGCATTAGCGGGCCAGATAATGATTTAAGTGCAAAAACCTTACTAGAAGGTAAAGTCCTCCTCGAATGGTGCTTTTCTAAAAACACTTAAAAATAGATTTAAGTTAAAAAATCTTTTATGTAAAGAACACTTCCGAAATGGAGAAAACTCTAGATCAGTAAACCTCATTGGAGCCCGACCCGGATGTCATTAAAGGTAAAATCTGTGATTTTTGCTTTGCATGTGATGCCTCGCAGAGTGAAATTTTGTTTTTATCCCGGTGATAACATTGTAACGTAAAAGCGACGTAATGAATTGCTCAAACAACTTGTTTGCCTACAACTTTATAGAGACTATGCCTAATTAAGTATCAAACATCAAAACTACCAACTGTAGATCCACACCACTTCTTGCGGAAAACAAAAAAAATGCGTTTACAAATGAGTTAAACCTTAATTTCCCTACTAGTTTCAAGTACAGTACAGTATCATTTCACTGGGCTTGGTGCCGTGCTAAGACCTCTTTAGACCCAGGGGGCTTAATCATTTTGCGCTGCCCTATCAGCGCCGTGGCAGCAAGTAGGCCTACAAAACCGTAGCCTATATTTCCATAGCATCGATAAGGAGAGCGGGTTCTTTTCAAAACACTCTTCGTTAATATTCGCTACCTAGCTCAGAAAGTCGTAGATAACAAAATAACACATGTCTATCAAATGGCGGACACCTATTAACAGTGCGTTTAACATTTATTGAAACAAAGCGGCAACTTTTAAAGTCTTCCCTCATCACTATTTTTCTGTCGTCAGATTGTCGCAAGCAAATAGTTAATTTTATATTTTAAAGAAAAAATTGCCTAATTATGCTTTGGCTGATGGAACAGCAGATCTTTTGTGTAAATACATACAGTAGAAACCGCTTAATTTGACCACCTTGGGACCAGACCATTTTGGTCATAATATCCAAATGGTCATAAAAACCGAAGTCGCCATAACAGCACCTTAATCGACGCCGTAAGCCACAAGAAGTCCAAATACCGTCAACTTCATCGTTTAACCGAAGTAACAGTGTAACGTTGGCAGTAAAACAAAGTACAGTACTGTGACAGTACAAGTGGCGGTTAAACTAAGTACAGTATGTAACAATATGTTGGAAAGACGAAGTTATAAGTGATGGAGAAAATGTTGGTCATATTATCCGAAATTTGGTCATAATAAACGGAGAATTTTAAATGAAGAAATTTCGGACCGTACCAAATTGGTCATAATAAGCGGCTGGTCATATTATCCGTGGTCATAATAAGCGGCGCCTACTGTATTACAAAACCAAGTTTTCAACAATTGCTCGAGTAAGGCACAGAAGTTCAGTATCAACACATTACAAAACAAAAAAATTAGATTTTCATTGGTGAAAAGCTGTAAAGTTAAAGCCACTTGTGAAGATCGTCCAGTAACGGGATCCTTACCCTCTGCGCCTCTGATAACAAACCAAACTTCAACAAAATTACTAAGGTTCAAGAACCAGTCGGCCGAAGTGGGAGGAAATCTCTACGACGCCAAGACCCCAGAACTGTACAGCGCAAACTGGTTAAGAATCTGGAACTTTAATGTATCTCCATTGGATCCAAATATAGCATGAACTGACCGAAATTGATATGGAAAAAAAGGTAATCATGTGCTAATGTCACCATAGCCTGGCTTCGTGAAAAAACTTTAAAAGCGTCTCATCAATCACAAAACTTAAATGTAATGGGTGCCTTACTCGCATGATCTGAATGTTTCAGAGCTCTTCTTGTGAGGGTTTCTCAAGAAGCTCATCTACCACAATTATGCGCTATTGCGAAGAATCAGGTCATTACGCAGGGAAAATGTGAGCGTTTTACCAACAACTTTGCACACCGTGTTCAAAAATGCCTTCGACAGAAAGGGAAATATCAGTAGCATGTACTTTAAGATTCTTTGGACATTTCACTTTACATTTGAAGAGAAACAGTGGCAAATTCTATAATGCCATTCTTTTATTTTTCAATAAATGTAATCATCATTAGCGTATTATGTAAAATCTTTGATTTGTGCCCGATCGTTTTGTTTCAACAATTGCAAAAGACTGTACAAACAATATGCGCAAAGCTAAAAGAAGACTAAAAAGCAGCTTTGCAAAAGAACGAAGTCACTTGACGTATACGTCCGCAGTGAACTTCAGCAACTGAAGAAAACAAGTTGCTATTGAAACGCAAAAGTGAAGTATCTGTAGGCCACTTGAGATGGCGGGTCCGGGAGCAGGGCCCACCCTGGCCCTCCCCTTGTCACACCACTGACTGGGATTTCAGGGTACAACAAACAAATATTCGGCAAATGAATTAATGCAGATGCACATCAACACAAGTTATCTATCTCTTTTTCTCTCTATGCAGGTTTTTAGCTATGTGGGGTATTAGAAAGAGAAAGTCTCACGTTGCAGGCGCAGAGCTCGATAACAACCAAAGTTACAGCTTTACATGGGTAACTTCAAACACTACAAGTCAGGATAAAATAAAATAATAAAACTACTAAAGCTGTTTTGTCAAGCGGCTCCTCTGGTGGAAAATCAAATAGAATCTATACATTATTCTATGTTTTCCTGACGTGCAAGTTATTCTCATTTTGCTTGTACAGTAAAATGCTCAACAACAACGTAGGATTATACATATCGGGTGTCCCAGGAAAGGGAGACATGTTTTGACAAGTAATATCTTCGTGACAAAATCATCCTAAACAGGACATGTCAAAATATCAGAGCAAACTTTATTCATTTTAGTCCATCTTCCTCTATCACTAAAAGAAGTAGTTTCTTCCAAACAGAACGGTTTGATGGATTTTTTCTATCGATACCTTTTCCCACAACATACAATTATCTTGTCCTTCAACGTCTGTTGGGTCAGATTCTCTCTTAGTCATTGTTAAACTTTTTCCAGGGAGTCCCATAAGGCACAATCCATTGGGCTACAGACTGGGCTTAAAGAAGTCCATTTATCTTTCTTGATAAATCGAGGTGTAGCTGGTCCAAGCTGGGTCTGGCTTACTTGTATGTGAGCATCATCTACTGTAGTTGAAACACGTAATCGTTTTTTAGATAAAGTTGCCTAAAATCAGGTTTGATTGTACCCGGAAGATTTAATTGAATGAAGCTTGCTCTAGTATTTCATTTCTTGGCATGTTTTGTTAAAAATAATATTACTCTTTAGTTGAACTACCAATTTCTCACATATGTGATAGAGTTGTTTATATCTAAAAAGTGTTCTGTCCAAAATTTCTTTAAATTTGATCATCTTATTACGAAGATATTACTTGTCAAAACGTGTCTCACTTTTTTGGGATGGCCAATAAAAAAACTTAAAAAGTATAAAACCGCGTCAGTCTGTTTTGCCGAGAAAAGCTCATAAAGTGGCAGAATCTTATTCCAACAAAATAAGCTATTTGATAACTGTAGTGGTTAGAGCGTCCGCTTTGCAATCAGACCTGGGATTCATTTTCCAAGCCGAGTGATACCAAAAAACTTTAAAAAATGGTATTCACAGCTTCCCTGCTTGGCGCTCAGCATAAGAGGTAGGGTGGAGAACCGAGCAAGCTCGCCCGTTGTGTCCTTGGGCAAGACACTTGACGGGATGCCAGGTGGCGGGGTCAAGCAGTTTACTCGTCGTGGTGACATAGTCTTAACTGAGACTAGAAAAAAGGGCTGATAAGAAGCTCATAATCTAAGCTGCCTCTCCAAAAATGAAAGATCTTGCTCATTCCAAGAAGTTCTATTTTGTCTTATGCGAGCCTGATGAGTCTTCAAGCGAAACAGTGTTGCGGAAATAAGAATTAGTTAATTAATATAACGGTGATCTGCAATAGTTAGTTATTCAGCTTTAGCACTTTCGCCACCACCACCGAAATCATTCTCTCTTTTGTATATACAGGTGTTGTCACAAATTTAAGACCACCTTAAAAAATTGAATTATTATTCTATATCATTTGCTTGTCACATCATCTAAAATTTATTGACTGAATATGTTTTGGCGATAACAATTGCGGATTGTTTGGGTCAAACTTCTATGTAAACTTAAATGCTGATAGCCAAGAGTCATTACAGTTTTTGTCCTTATGGAGTGTTGTAAAAACTAGGAAAAAGCTATCTGTTTAGCTACTCAAAAATATCAAACTGCTGTTTTGCAGCCAAAAGATTAAAAGGAAATAGGTCTACTGAAGAAGGCTGAAAGATTTGTTGACCTAAAAATATCCCTTGGCTTGTTTGTTGCAGTCCTAAGACTTAGTTAAAATAAACTTTATCTGAGGGAGGATTCAAACCAGATTTTCATTCTGGTGTTCATGATTTTAGACTTAAAACTGGTTGCAAAACGCCCTGAAACAGTTGTAAAATCAACTTTTGTGCTTTCTGCTTGACACAAACCTTAGCGTTTTGGCAAGAACTACCGATAGAACGAAACACTGTCAGTGTTACCACGTTGTGATCTTTGAGGGTAGATTTTTGTTGCCTTCCACTTTTTTGAAATCCTGATAACTTCAATACTTTTTAATATTTAATTTTCCTGCATGAGCTGCTATTTTGCTGCATTGTCGTTTTGGGGCGATCATCTGCTTTATGTTACAATCGTACATAAAGTCAATTGTATATAGCAGAAATATCCTCTTAACAATACTACCAAATTATACTAAGGATCCTGCTCTACAGATTTCAAACAAGATTTAGTAATGACAAGCATTCATTTATCCACCGAAATAAAAAAAAAGGCATCCGCGCTATCAAAAGAAGTTTGGCGAGCGAAGGATAATGGTGTTAAGCCATCCATAAAATGGTTAATTTTTTCTGCAGCACCATCCTATTTTTTCTGCTGCAGTAGATGTAACCTGTGTCTGGCTGAACAGCTTGCCATCCTAAGCGGCGACAAAAAATAATGCTCAACAAATAATTCGAAATAGTGAATACATGCCGCCACAGCAAAAAGTTTAAATTAAAAACATGTCGTCACAGGAAGAAATTTAAATTAAAAAAAATCAGATTGGACGGTTCGTTGTAGGTTTCTGTGTTTCGTTCTATTACTTTTGCCGTTTTTTTATATTTTTCGTCTATACTTTTACGACTTATCGTTTATCATTATTTATTTACGCGTATGAGCTCATGCTCTGTTTGCATGTCTTTCGTCAGACTGGGCCACCACGACGGGTAGACTGCTTGGCCCCACCATCTGTCTGCCACATAAAGACGGAGGCGTCCCGTTAAGTGCCTTGCCCAAGGACACAACAAGCAAGCTTGCCGGCTTGTTCTCCACACTATCCCTTATGTGCTGAGCGCCAAGCAGGGAAGCTGTGAATACCATTTTTTAAAGTCTTTTGGTATGACTGGACAAGGGAAATGAACCCCAGGTCTACCGACTGCGAAGCGGACGCTTTAACCACTGCACCATCGCGCCGGTTATCGTTTATCATAATTAGTATAAACCTGTTCCCATTATTATGTGATTACAACTCTCATACCAACCTTCATACTTCTTAGTTACTTACATAAGATTGCTTTTCGCAGGAGAACCAGCAGAAAGTTATTTTTCAGTATTAGTTTTTCCTTATTTTGATAGGTTTTAGCTGGCTACTCTACTCTTCTGCTCATTCCCCTCGAACAACCATAAGTAGTAATGCTTTTTTAGTTTGTTTTTGGGTTCATTTTTTGTTTTTGTTTTGGCAGAAATACCGGAGGAGCCTTAATGGCGGAAACAGGCCTTTGTGTTTTTGCCAATAAATATATATCAATTTGCTCTAACTGCATATATGATTTTAAACACAACGTGAGACGTTCTCTTCCCGATATACACAACACGTTTAAATGCACAACATAAAAGGGTAAAACCACAACAGGCAGTTTCGCCGAAAAGACTCATCAGGTGGCCACAAATCACAATCAAATATCTATGTGAATAAGATTTATATTCTATTTAAATAAGATTTGTTGGAACCTAATGAGCGTTTTTCGGCAAAACAGTCTGTTGCGGTTTTACCCTTGGTGCTTTTAAATATATGTATATTTGCTGCTCCTGCCTCGTTGTTAAACACTCTTCAAGCAAAGTGAGAATTGATTTAAAACACTACACGTCAGAATAAAATAACTAAAACCACTACAGCTGTTTCGCCAAGCTGCTCATCAGTTGGCAATTATCTTATTCAAATAGAATCTATACTTCTTAAGCTGTAGTGGTTTTATTATTTTATTTTATCTTGACGTTTAGTGTTTAAAATTATGTACACACTATGCGTGTAATATTCAAAATGTGCTAGAGATTCCAGTAAAAACAACAGTGGAAATTGCTGCGATGTCATGGGTACAAATTTGCAAGTTTTACCAGTGGCCAGTGTGACGTTACAATCGAAACTTTGTAAAGAGATTAGGCAAAAATAAATTCAAGTAGCATTACATCAAAATGAGAGTTTTTTTTTGGAGCAGTTACAAATTTTTATTCGTGACAGGATCCAACGTAAAAGATGATTTGCGAACTGTTTCCTTGCAATTTACAACGCAGCAGCCTCCTATAGATGTCGTTTGTAGTTGGCGCGAGCGCAGTTAAAGCGAAAGCAAGAGCTGCAATGCACTACGCTGCAACATTCTCAGCCACGCAGCGTGAAGTGTTACGCTCTGGGCGCTCAACTCCTGGTCGAAATGCTTGACACAGCGACAATTCGTCGGCAATTCAACAACATTCAGCAGCAAATTTGAAAATCTTTATCAACAAAAACACACAAGAAATCAAAAAAATTAGCTTTATTTGACCAAATTAACCAAATAATTAAGTTGCTACACTAAACTTCACTTTATTGCTTTTGCTTAAAATCGAAATCTGGCATCGCCTGCAAAACAGCTTGACTTGCGAGCTTGACTAAAGCTTTCTAAAACTGTCCCAACATCAAATGCAAAGAATTACACTCATTTCACAAAAAACTTATCCAACGAAGGGATTACAAAAATGACCTGATAAAAACTAAACTCATCCACTTAGAATAAAAAGTTGAAAAATCTGTATGAAAAGTATAAAATTCACTTACGAACTGGGCACGGTCTATTGTTGCAGTCTGTATAACGCCTCGTTGCAGTATTGTAGAGCGTCCCATTTCCACATGAACGAGAACAAACATTGTTGTCTAAATCACAAAACTCTGAAATAAGTCGTTATGCGAAAATTTTTTTCAAAATTGTGAAGCAGCTTACAAACCAATTACTTATTTTTGCAATTGTGCATGTGCTATAAACAACTCTTCATTCATTTTGTATTCTTGATTATTAGGCATAATAGGATGTACTCATGTACACAAAAAATTAAATTATGCAAATAAGATTCATAAAAAGAAAAGTCTAACATAAAATTAAATGTTTAAAAATTGCAAAACTGAAGAAAAGTTGTTATTCATTGCAAAAAAAAAATGACAAGGGTTTATTAAAATCTTGCTCGCAAATTTAGTTTATACATATCGCAAATTTAGTGTACTTCGATGAGCTTGGTTTTATTCGCAAAATTCAAAATTTCCTAACATTTATAATTTTTACCGGCACAATTCTGATTATTGCAACTTCTTCGAAGCGAACTCGGTCCGATGCATCCAAAAGAAGAACAACTTCTTGTTCTGGTTTGAGTCCCTGGCCCACAGCTGTCACTACATGAACCCCATTGGTTCCATCTACTCCACCTTCCGGTTCCGCCTAAATTTCAGGAAGTTACATGGACTTCTAACATTAATGGCACTAAAGAGCAAGCTTCGCAATTTCTTTCAATTCCGACCGACTTTTGCAGACATTATTTATAAGGAAAATATTGTGAGATATCGGGACAAAATGATGTGAAGCATTTGAAATACGAGACCGAAAAAATATAAACAGCACATGCAATACACTGTTATATTAATAAAAAAAATCATACTTAATTAATGGAAAGTTATAGAAAATCTGCTACTTCAAAAGAATTTTTTAACTAAATGATGGAAGCTAAGATTTTGAAATGCTTTGCTGTCTTTTTAAAAAGAACTTTGCTGCGCTCTCGTTAAGAGAAAGCTGCCGCAGACCTTACCTTTACCAAACGGTAAAAAAATCTTCCCGGCAATTACAAATACAGGATACACTTGAGTTATTGATCGTAAATTAAATAATAAACTCCTTATGTATTGCAGGCCAAAACAATTGAGTTACAAACCAAATAACAAAGTTGTTGTAATAATATCCATGCATTGTAAAGAACATAGCTCAACAGCAGCACGTATGAAAGCCACTTCTTCGCAAAAGCAACATTCCGGCGTAGAATCGTAAGTGGTCTTTAGAAGCAATGTATCTTGCTTCAAGACGAGTAAAAATGCATTGCCTTAAACAGTGCAGGCAATTTAAAAATGATTGTAGTCACAAATTGTCACATGCTTAATCGCAAACGCATTACGACGACCGGAGAAGAGTAGCCAAGCACCTTCTCTTTCTCACCCCAGTGACAAAGGAATACCAGACTAAAATTTTTATAAACATGATGTAGGTTGTAGGAAATAGTTATTAGAAAACCTGAACATGGGCCAAGGTTGCACGATACAAATCGAGAGAGTTCGGCTTGGGCGCATCCAACTCCACTGCAGGTTCGTGTTTGGCGGATCACTCCAGGGCCACAGTTGACACTACAAGAAGTTTGATTCACCCATGGTCCCAAAGCTGCAACTATAACATAATGTATTCAGATGATGTAAAAAGATTTTATCGTCATTCAAAATAAATATTTATTTTATGAACACCTAATTGCTCTTGATAGCCTATAATTATTAAGTATGTAGGCTGCCATATTTTCCATAACTTCTCTTTCAGCAAAGGAAAAGAGCAATATCTTTAAAATGCTGGCGTAAAAATGCGTATTTTATAAAGAAGAAATTACCCCATACACCTTATAATATTAGTCACAGTAAGTTGCATACATGATGGGCAAGGTTGTTCGTTGCAAGTCATTTGCCTTGTACTCAATCCAATGCACTCTCCACTGGTGCAGGTTCTCGTGTCTATTCTTGTTCCGCCACCACAACTTTTGCTGCACTGACCCAATACCCAGTCGTTCCATGCTAAACATGACAAAAAATAATTAAATACAAATATGGCTCGTACACAAACGTTGATTACAACTAATTTGGCCACTAACAAACGTTGGATATAACTAATTTGGCATTGCAACTCTCAGATAGCCACTAGCCTAATTCTGTGGCCCCATGCATAAACCTGATAACCCACACAACAATCAAACCGAGAAAAATGCTGTTAATTTTCTAAGTGCTATACAACACAAAATGCAGCTGCATAATGAGATTTATTTTTTTTATTATATTAAGTATATTTACAAAATTCTTTGTGAATTTTTTCAGTTGATAAACACCAACACGAACAAAGTTATGAAGCAAATTAAAAAAAACTTGATATGATTTTTTTTCATTTTTCGTGCATGAACCTGATACCCACATATCGCGTTTATGCATTGAAAAAATTATTTGGCAAATTATTTTCAAGTTAAGCTCAATTTGCAGCATTGATTCAATTATCATTGAGAGACTTTAAGACCATAGTCCACATTAAAAAAGCAAAAAAGAAACTAAAGCAAAAAATAATAGAACAGAACAACTTCGAACTGCACTTTTCACAGCAAATATACTCAACATGCAACACAATTTCAACACATAATCATGCCAAGAGGTATAATTTAAGAGAATCATAAACTTGCTATTGTCAACTAGCTCTAGTAAAGCATGCCACGTAAGTTTACGCTTTCTTTTCGGTCTTCCTGCAGCCTTCTGCAAAAGAGCCGTCATCTTGATTTGTGGGTTATCAGCTTTATGCACCGAAAATGTGAAACGGAATATCAGCAATATTTGGAAAAATTATCATCACTCAATTTTAATCGCTGAAAAAATTTGTGAATCAAATATAGAGTAAAAGTAATGGTGTCAGAGTGCTAACTCATTTTTGAAGAAAACGTGGCTTATCAGGTTCATGCATGGGGCTACAGAATTACGCGACATGGCCATTTTGAACTAGAGCAACAGCCCTGCAATGTTGTAACTTCACTAGTTAAAAAGATGGGGGCTTTAGAGTTGCATCTATTTTCAAGCTATATTTACACGGGCTGCTCCTACAAAATTTCATTTTAAGCGCATCAAAGCCTTCGTTTCAAATGGACTTGCACAAGGTTTTTAAGGACCTTTCAGAAACCAAAACAGTTTCTCGAAATTTTTATCTCATTTAGTATTTGCAATTTCACAAATTCGAACGTGTTAAAAATCCAATCAAAAATCAGAAAGAGAATTTTTAAACACTACTAAATCTTTGTAATCGAATTTATTATTTACAAAAACCACCAAAACATTTCCTCTTCTTATAAGGACTTCATCAGGGCAAACTAGCTTAAACGCAATAATTTGAAAATAAATTTAGCCATAACCTGCTCAGCAAGAGCAGTATATTTGAAGGCCATAACCTGCTCAGCAAGTTTAATAGTTTTAACACTGCGCTATCAATTAGACATGTGCAGAAGCAAGTTCACACAATGCTAATAACTGAGTAATATATTTACAGAAGGCCATCATCGCATAAGAGGGAAATATATTGGTTTACCAATAACTGCAGATATTGCCAAACCATCTACAATTTCTTCACAAGAACCGATTTGGCCATATTTTTATAACTACTAATTAAATATAATCAAGTTTTTTTGAGAGCACCTTGGAGGAAACTGTAGAAAAAAAGTTTAGTATTTTTCAGTAAAAAAATTCTTTTTTGAGAAAAAATGAGGAGTAGGAGTGAGTTAAAAAGCATTTAATGAGCAACTCTTTTATCACCTATGTTTCAATGCTCAAACGTCACTTTTTCAATAACAAAAAATGTTAAGGTAAGTGCAGATGAAGTTTTTTTAATACGAATTATGCAATTAGCACCCGTGGCAGAACAGTGTTCACGTTTGGATATGGCAGGCTTAGTTCAACTTCCTGCAGGGGAATATCAACAATTAAAATTGGTACCGGTGCTCAGCATTCATAAGTTGTAGTAAAGCAATGATTTCATTTATCGTGTGAGCAGTAACTCAGCAATGCTGAAGGATTTACTGTAAAGGTACCAATGCAGTACTACCAATATAAATGAAGCAATCGAGTTTGTAGACCATCCATGACACCTTATGTAGATAAGGCTGTGTTCATACATAGATGTCTTATCATGGTCTTAAACTTTGGCACAAAGCAACGGCTATGCCAGGTACAGCATGCCTGCCATCATTCTAGTTGTATTATTTTCAATGCAAAAATTTAAAACTTTTTGGAATGAAACCTAAGTGTAGATGCAGAATATGGAAGTGTAATCGTAATCTGAATTCTCTGTAGTGCCATAGTAGCATTAAAAAAATTAAACTTAAACATTTCAAAAACACTAAAACAAAGAAGGGTATTTGCAAAAAATTTTTACAAATCATTTTTTTTAATTTGATAGTCGCATCCAGATGTTATTGCCGGAGTAGGAGGGGAAATTACACACAAAATATGCTAGAAAGGAACAAAGCATAAGTTATCTCTTGTCCAATAGAAGAGGGACCATGAGGTGCCATAAACTTAATGCTAACATCTCTTCTTGCTCCAAAATTTTACATACTATACCAATCCACCAATTTGAGTCATACATGCATGCAATATAATAATCAACTTTGAAAGAATAGAAAGCAGTAGTATCAAAAAATTTATTTAATCGAGTAAAGTGGGTATCATTGAGAATCTTTTGAATGTATTTACGTTCAAAGACTGTGGATCAAAGTGATGGAAAGATTGTGTGACATAAACTGGGGACCCTTGGGCATACCTCCCAGTAAGATCCTTTCAAATAATTTTAAGCTTATTCTTTGAATATCAAAGAATCTTATGCCACTGATGTGCTCTTTACAGAATTTCATTAATTTATTAAACTTGTGAATTTGACCAGTAAAGATCTTTGAAGACTTGCTTTAGTGACCAATCACTTTACTGTTTCTTCTATTCCATTACAAGGCGATTTACAACGGCTGGTGGCAAAAAAAGTTTCAAAAGCAATCAATTTTAAAATCAGTTTTGTGGCAACAAAGATTAAGTCTGTTTCCCATCCGAAAAGTATTCAATTTTCTTTACATCCTCATGCAATTCATGCTGAACAAAATTGGTGATTTGTTAAAAAATTTCATAAACAAATGCTGTGACATGACGCAAATCATCCGAAATAAAGACAAATAATTATTTGGATAAGATCATTTCCATGATTCTTGTAAGGCAATGTTACTGGATGTAAAGAACACGAACTTTGTTTCCAGTGCAATGATTGCACCTCATCTTGTACTACAAACTGATTAACTCTCAGCAAAATTCAAAGAGAGCAATACAACTTTCAAATCCAAACTTTGCTTGCATTTAGACAAATATTTGGCTTGACACCTCAGTATGTATGCGACTGCACCAGTCAGCTTCAGTAAGAAGTTTTGCAAGAAATGATTGAGAAGAATTTGATTGATTAGTGGACAGCCATTGTTGATAAATCATGTCATTCTCAAACTCTCAAGTCAACTTAACTGTTAAAAATTGATGAAAACTATTCTTCCAGGGCAACTTGCACATGTGTAAACCATGCACATTTTATTTTCTGTATTGCGTACTATCATAGACATCAGATCTATATAATTTTGCTCCACCTTTTCAGCATTGCATGGTAAGTTTCAGTCTCAGTATAATATTTGGTTTGCCTGTAAAGAAGCACATGCAATACAATATTACAATGAAATATGAAGATACGCACACAAAAAGCAACATGGTAACATGGTGTCTTCGAGTTTAGTGCACACATACCAAGTGTTTCAATAGAGTTTTGAATCTATCTCAATCTTAATTTACTTTTTAAAATTGACACGACTTGCAGTATTGATCAAATAATTAAGTTTGGTTGCAACTTAATAGCTAGGAAAAGATTGGCTTCCACTGAGATACTTTAACCCACGCACTTTTCGATCAAGAACAGAACAATATATTCACAAATCACTTCACAACTTCAAATTCTTTCGCTTGCCAAAACCCAAAACTAAAGCACTTCAATAAATAAATATCAGAGACTAACTAAATCTAAAACCACCAAAACGATCGCTTGATTCCTTTCACAACAATCACCACAGAACAACGCCTTCTTACTTAACTGTAGTATCTCGCTCTGAACTACACTTTCTGAATCTCTCTCTCTCTGAATGAATAAAATCTCGTCGCCTTATATATACGACAGAAAATAATCTAGAAATTGCTAGAACATCACATGACACAAAAAAACAGTGTTAATAAATTACATAATTGGTAATAATAAAAAAAGAAGAAATCTTCAAGCAAGAATTACCAAAATACGCTGGAAAACTAGGTTACGTAGACACCCATTGTGACGTCAGAAAGGCTTGTGAGTTACAAATCTATTTACAAATCCGAAAGAAAAAAGGTCTTTCTTTGAAAACAGTTAAGCAAGTTTAGGGCTTCAGACAATTTAGATTTTACAATTAAAAACGATCACTGCAAAATAAAACAACAGATTACAATACCTATACATATACAAAACTATTCTTCTAGCGCAAATTTACGTATTCATGACACACATTAACATACCCTTCAGGGCACCAATTACAGACTTCTTATAAGTAAAGACAAGAAAATGCAAACCTTGCACCTAATTGGTAACACAGCATACGAGCGAAAAGGACATTAACAATTTGTTAAAATAAGGCTGAATATACAAGGAAACAATGTTCTCATCAAAATTGGTTAGGTGGTATATTCATTATCGTTTCCTTGTATCTTCAGCCCAATTTTAACAAATTGTTAATACCCTTTTTGGCCTGTATGCTGCGTTATCAATTAGGTGTAAGGTTTGCAATTACAGAATTAAAAAAACCTAATTTTGATGTCAGGATGTTTCTCTTTATTGTGATACAGTTCCTTCAAGCTACAAAGAATTAATTGTGTTTGGTTTTACACATTTCTCCTACCACTGTTACTATTACTTTTGCTTGGCATAACCCTAGTGTATTCATTGTCTTCATAAAATGCAGCAACCTTCAAGCGCTGATTGAAGTAACTTGTTCCTACTCTTGTATGTTGGTGTTTCTAATATACTGCCAGTGGAATTCAAATTTTGTGATTCTATCATTGGATATTCTGATACTTCAAAGAATTTTGCAGCTTTTGATACACTCCATAACCTTGGCTTCATAGTTAACATTTGTTGCTTTTCCTTCTATGATTTTGCCAATACTACTCTTTCTTTAACTTCTAGCATCAAATTAAGCAAATTACTTAAATCCTTTTTCGATAAACATATCTCGGATTTAGAAACTTCAGTCTGTTCTTATGGTATTTTGAATTTTCGCCAATGGAAGTGGTAAAAGCCTACACCACTTTCTGAATATTCTGCTACGCATGCACTTTTTCCTCTCTTTGCTATACTATGGGAAACTACTGGTGACATTTCACAAGCAAAGAAAACGTTTGGCAAATCGTCTTTGCTCAGTTTCATTATCACTGTTAGAGTAACTGCACATCGCTAGATTGATTGCATGTCCAGTTCTTTGCCATTGTTGCAAACACTTTATGGTTTGCTCGAATTTTTTTGTGATTTTTTAATATGCCACAGAATTTAGAATATTTTTTTTCATATGCTTTGCCAATGAAACACTTATGGTGGTGCATAGATACAGTTTTAAGTAAATCAAACTGACGTAGCTCAAATTTTGATATCAACAGGATGTTTTCTTCTTTTTCTCTAACAGCCTAAAAGCTGAGAAACTTTTGTGCTCTAATATAAATAAGTTTATGATAATCATCTCTTGAAGCTTGACTGAATCAACAGCTTCCATTTATTTCCATTTTGCATTAAAGGGAAGAATATCTAAATGTAAGGTGGTCGCTAAAAAACAGGAAATTTGTCAAACGGTGATTTATTTCCTCAAAATATAACTTTCATAAAGTTTTTCAAAGACTAATATCATAATACAATCACAGATGCTGAGGGTGTCGACCGTGCACTTCATAGCAGCGTCTAAACCTAGAAATCCAAATCCATCCAAGATTTAAAAATAGCGTTATAGCGTTTTGAAGAGAAACCTGTGAGATATCAAAGCTTTTGCCAAGTATGTTTTTAAATGATCAATAGAATAGAGTCTATTCACGTCGATATTTTTGAGTTTGTGCAAATAACAAGCTCCACACACAGCAATCCGCAAAGAAAATAAATCACCGTTTGAATTTCCCGCTTTTTTAACAACCACCCTGTAATATGATCACCATCTGAAAACAAGCACAACAAAGTAAGAAAAAAATTGCTACCAATGATTCAACTACCAAATGACTTGCTTAAAACTCTGTTATTTTTACATCGTTTAACACAAAAATATGGCGATTTTTAAATTTAGTTATAGTATCTCATTTCAGACAAAACTTACATTAACCAAACTTGGTAAAATTATTTTGCAATAATTTCTTTGCTCAATGAAAAAATTTTTTGGAACTTTTTGCAAACATTCCAAATGTTCTTCCAGAGGGGGATATAAAAACAAAAGAAAAAATTTTAAACCAAAAATTCCTTGTGAAAACTATCTTTTCACAATTTTGGCTACAAAAATGATATATTTAAGTCAAAATATGCCAAGATACATATTTTCAATGTAATAGGCCTAATTTTTCGATGTATAGGAAATTCCATATGACGTCACACATTTGGCACAAAAAAATGGCTAACCAAAAGCTGTAATTCATGCTGGAAAGGTTATAGAGCAAACACCAACTATTGGGGTTAATTTGAAAACTAACAAAAAATTGTTTAAAAAATTGGAATGAATTATTGCTAGTTTGCTACTCAGAAACAAATAAATTTATTCAAAAGCAATTTGGTTGAGATTTGGCCTTTTAGTTGGCTCGTCTAAGCTTAGTACGGTGTGCTAATTGGCCAAAAAAATCGGGCCTAAGAAAAGTGCCATCTAAATACCATTTACATTTCAGTCAAAAATAACTCCTTGATAATTAGATATTTGCAAGTACATCAGCAAAAATAACCATTGTCTGATCATTACTATTGGTACCATAATTTTTTTAATTACCCTTGATCCCAGCAGCCAAGCCAACAGCCCAAAAAATTGTTTGAGGAATACGGTAGTTAAGTCACAAAATTATAACTGATATATAAATATAGCTTATCTGCAATCATTACTGACAAAATATTTTAAAGAATTACTAATTTTGTCCATCAATATCTAATCCAACTTACGACAAATGGTACAGAAGTATGTCCTGTCGTTTAGGCTACAGTATAATTGAGGTTTACAACTTTTTAGTATGCTTATCCAACCAAATATAATGTATATATAGGTTGCACATAACAATTAACTTAAATTCAGCATTCCCACACATGCTGATTAATCGAATATGAAACCACAACAAAAGCTGGCTACAAATAAGCCTGCATGTTTAACCCATAAAATTAGCCAAAATGGTAACAATAACAAGCAAACCTTCGCTTCTCTTACCTTACTTTGTATTCATTCCATAACATCGGTAAAACAAAATGTTTAACGTTTATTTAACAACTGTCTAGAAACGGTATCACTAGAATTCAATGCAAAAACACTGAAAGTGGTCAGCCACTTTTTTCCATAGCGCATTTTGATGACGATTGATCACATGCATGGAACCCTTCCTTAGAGTTATTGCCAAAAAATTAATGGGCAAAATAAAAAAAAATGGTTGTGCTCACTGCTAAAAATCCTACTAGCTGCCAAATATCTAAAACGCTCAACCTCAGTTTCAGTAAAGACATTTCAAATTTGATTTTCGTGCCCTCATGATTTTTCGATCTCTATAACATTGCGAAAACTAATGAAGTCCATTATTAGTGGTAACAAAGTTTTAAAAAAATCTGATGATTATTCTAATATAAAATTTGATTTGAAAGAAAATTTTAAAACATTGTAAAATCAATTATTAGTTTACTTACTGCCTGTGTTTCCATCTGTTCGGTCGCAAAATTGTGGACAGGTTTCAGTGCAATGTGCACTTAAGAAATAAAGAATATTCTCATTATTACAAAAATTCGAGTATAGCGTGCAAAAAGGAAATCGGTTAAAGCAGCCTAAAATATAAATCAGAATAACGTTGATAAATATCACAACAAAAATTGGCAGTCAGCAAATGATAGGGTTTTTGGGAAAATTCAGTAATTATTAGGCTTATCAATAAAATATTCAAAATTTGGGTCCTAAAAAACCAAAAACGTACCGTAATTACCATACAAAGAAGAAGTAAAA
Source organism: Trididemnum clinides (assembly GCA_963675345.1). Lineage (NCBI taxonomy): Eukaryota > Metazoa > Chordata > Ascidiacea > Aplousobranchia > Didemnidae > Trididemnum > Trididemnum clinides. The sequence continues at coordinate 17,768,308 of OY776285.1, read as the reverse complement.
AATGTCTATTTACATAAAAAGTCATAAAGTCGCTTTAAAAACTTATATCCCAAAAAGAAAAATTGTTTCAACTGATTCGAAGCACCTTCAGTTTTTATTTAAATAGATTTTCTTTTAAGTTTATTCTTTTATTTATTTAGAACAGTGGTCCCTTACCAGGATTCACTTGAACCTTTGGGGTTTGACAAAGCTATTACGAGGATTCGACCACATTCTTTAAATTACAAAAAATTTGAAAAATATGCCGCATGGATTGTCACCAAAAGGTAATCAAAAAAGCTGCATTGCCCAGCACCGTAGAGTAAGGTTGTTGGTGTAACTACATGCAGACAAAAACTGGGTAAAAATGCTCTTTTTTAAAATAAATTTTAAACTTATTTTTTACAAAAAATTCAGTAAATTTACTAAAATGTGCAAAGAATGACTTAACTAGTGACCGTGAAAAGCTGGATGAATTCATAGTTTTATATTTAGCGTGCTATAATCCTTTTTTGTTTTTAGCTTTCTAACTATTTATTTGGTCGTAGGCCTATGTTTATGCATATTATTTTCCATTGTCCCATGCCTATATATACAACCCCATTGCTTCTATGTAAAGAGAAATGTGCCATTTGTAGTACTGTAGATATTATTTTATAAGCTTAGGATCAAGGGAGTTTTTAACACTCCAAAGTCGGTTCTGGGAGTTTAGAGGACTGAGTTTAAGTGAAAGCAGTGTTCACAATCTTTTTTTGGAATGTGGTACATTTTCAAACTAAACATAAGTCTGCGACCTAATGATACTATATTTTTAGCGTTTTTAATAATCATTTGTATACTAAGTAAGATAAACTGCATGTTCATAAAATTATTTTTGAGGAAAGGGAAAAAGGGCATGAGAGAAGCTTTTTTACAAAAATAGAAGAAGATAATTTAGCTAGCCCACTCTGTTGATTGATCACAATGCTTGCCTCTTTTCTACAAATAGGGCTTTGCTGCAAGATAAACCAATCACGAAAATGAGTTGTAAACTTTATTAGATGCCTACTTTATGACATAAAAAAGATTTTTCAACAAGCACAAGATGGATGCAAAGCAATGTAGAGAAGACTCTCGGTTTGAATGTATAGCATAACAACATCTTCCAAAGACACTACAATCCCTTAACAACTTACATATGGCTTTAAAGCAGCCATATTTTATTACTTCAAGCCTAAATAGATTGACGTAGCCCATTGGCTTTGATAAATACAGTAAGCAGTGATTCCCGAAGTTTAGCAAAATTGTTCAAAAATTGCGTTAGTTTACCAAAGCAGTCAAGAAATTGTTTTTGAAATCATCTTTACGTACTTCTTGTAGTAGCTGTAACCTGCCAGGATTTACAGGCTAAAGTGTTGTAAATGCAATTCTTCAATGAAAAACTTTTAGGATTTCCTGTTGTAACCGCGTTCAAATTTTGTTGATCTATTACAGTAAAAGTTTCATGCAAAATTTATAACTACAGTATTAGCTAAAAATTGTTTGACTTTAGGTTCTTACGTGTGGGAGATGATGGGCACGTCCCTGCACCACAAGTCACTGTTCTAGTTCGTTCTTGAAAAGGGCAATTTCCTTGTATGCATAGCCTGAAGTCTGCTCTTGTTCCACTGCCACAAGTGACGCTACACTGACCAAGGACCCATGGGCCATAAACTAAAATATGACATGAGTAGTAGCATTTAGTTGATATAACAAAGTAATGTGCGATGCACACAGCACGCGGTTTGGCTACCATACGGCACTTGCGACCTAATTCACGAGGGTGTTACGACATTCCAAGCACACATGCTACAGCAGCTTTGGGTAACAGCACCACACGGGTGGTTCTTTGTGTCTAGCAGGTGATGCAAGATAATATAAAATTTTCTGCTTTTCCACAAAACCACAAAGGCAATGGATTTGTGTGTGAAAGCTTTGGCATAGCCTAGGCTAGTAGACTGCAGTTGAATTGCTTTCAAGTACATTTTTTAAAAATTAAAGAGCTAGGCTAGTAGATTGGGGTTGAATTGTTTTGCAGAATCTAGATGGTAAACTGGTAATAGCTAGATGAAAAGATCTATCATCAAGAGGAAAACATTAATGGTTTGCTGTTTGGTGATAGAAAATTATTTGATTTATCAGGCAATTCAAGGAAAAGGTAACTACTGGAGGTAAACAGGCTACAATATGTCAAGTACCGTATTTTCCCGTGTATAAGAGACCCCTTCAATTTTTAGGCAAAAATTCTGGAAAAAAGTTTTTTAGTAATGAATAACTTTATTCATCATAGAAATCATTAAATTTCTCATCACTCTCATCAGAAATATCAACTAAAGTCAGTTCTTCTGCAATACCAGCCAATTCTTCATCATCATCATCATCATCATCAGAGGAGTCACTCAACTCAAAAATGGCATCATTCTCTGTACCATCCATGGCATTGGAGATGCCACACTCTAAACTCCAGCACTCCCATGTATAAGAGACCCCCTATTTTTAAAGTAAAAATTTAGACCAAAAAGGGTCTCTTATACACGGGAAAATATGGTACTTAAATTTTGAGTCAAACTTGATTCAGTACTGTTGACTTCTGTAAAAAATATACCTTGGGGTTATAATTATTGTTCTGCGGGAAGCATCATTCTGCTTGGTAGCAAACTATAGCTAATGCACAGGTAGATATTTTTTATGGTTCTCCACAACTATTGCAGTGTGGCAAACAGCATACAGTATTAACTGCTTTACCTGGTGTTATCAAAACATGGCTAGCAAAAGTAAATTAGTATTTAAAATTTGACTACAAAATCTACACTCAATGTCAAGAACATATTTTAAAAACAAAAGAATTTCATTAGGTCCTGTTAATCACACTTTAAAAACGAGCTTGTGTTCTGCTAAATATTCAATCCATGATAACTTGTGTAGTTAATATTGTAATGAAAAATAATTTCAAGTGCAATTATCAGCAAAATTTGTTTTCACTGATTTCTGTGGTCAGTATGTGTTGTGCAAGCACACTGTAATGAAGTTAAGGCTAAAAATATAAATCAGTTGCCCAACATAGCATGTACGGTACGTGCATTGTAAGGCTTTAAGTGCAAATGAGATAAAAATAGAAAAGCAATGCATCTGTTCTTTAGAGAAACCTGGACCCATCCTGTTTTATTGGAAAAAGAAAAAAAATCGAAATTTGTGTTAGCTGATTATCTGTTAGATGATGGTGATGAGGACAAATGCCATCAACATTTTAGGATAAATAAAAAAAATTTTTTTAGCTATTAGATTTGATTTCTCCAAAAATAGAAAAAAGAGATACAAACTCACGAAGAGAAATTTCTCTGAAGCAGAAATTGGTTTTAACTCTAAGGTAAGCATAATGGAGGCTTGCAATATTACTCTCATATTCTTATTAGTGTGCTCACAATAAATTTTCTTGTCAAGTCATAGCAAAAACTTCAAAAATGTTATCCCGAGCTTTCCCCCTTAGCGCAAGCACAAAAGAGTTGGTGGGTAAAACATGGCAGGGAATTTTGTTTGTGCGTCCTTAGGAAAGATAATCAACTGTATTCCTTCAATTTCAAGTGGTGAGGCTGACCAGTGTAAACATAGTGTTGGTTCACTATGACTTGTGACATGCATACTAGGCATGATAACTAAATGAACTTGAGTTCATATAGTGGTTGGTGCCAATTGCAATATAATGTTACACCTTAAGAATAGAAAAAGTTTAAGTCCAAATCCATAGTTTTTAGAAAGTCCACTGCACTGTAATTCAGCAAAGGTTTAAAGTCCAGCTATCTTCATAATACCATGAAATTATACAAAGCTGTTTACACCTTATTGCTGGTCTTTATCTTAAATTTCTAAAATGCAACTTGGCCACACAGTAGGGCAAAAATCCATGCTATGCAGCCACAACATCATTGTAATGTCTTTCACTACATGCAGTAGTGGACATTCAAAATTTTGGGCCTGAGGCAAAGTCCTAATATGGCCCCCCAAAGATTGACCTAGCAATACATTATTGCAACCAACATTTAAACAATGCTACCTTGCAGGTACCGAATATTGCACAAAAGTTCATAAGCATATATGGCTTTAACTAGTTTTCATTTACAATTTTCTATAACAAAGCTGAACATACAAATATGCAGCAAGTTCATTGTTAAATTATTGACTTAACCTGAACATTTCTAGTACGAAGATGCTATATAGCTAAAACTTAATGTTTCTTAAATTTGCATTCACTTTTTTTGTTAGCAGATCTTTAATATTATTTTACATCACAAACGAAACTCACTCTCACAAGCAAACTTTGTCCCACTTCCAACAGTATCTTACTAATCTCAATAAACTACTGGTTAAATAAATGAATTTAGTTAAGAAACTATAAACTTCATAGGAAGGTTAGTGCAGACAAAAATCTAATCTACTCAACAAAAAAATGTAAGTTGCACTAATTACATAGCAAAATGAGGCGACACCTTATCAGTTAGGCAGTGGCTATTTCGCCTTCGACGGCAATTTGCCCTTGGAATCTATTTTGCTGTGATCATTCACGTGTGTTTATATAGCCAAATTTGCTCTTAGCGCACAAGTGACTCTGTGGTGTAGTGGATAGAGTGCTGGTCTTGAGATACCAAGGTATTGGGTTCAAATCTCAGCTGGCCAGGGCTTTAAAAGAAAGGCAGTGTACACTGAAGGGGCAGGCTCGGTATGTAAATGTACGGGGCAGTGTACCCTGCAAGGGAGTGTGCAGGGTGGGGGAGTGAGACCTGGGGGTGCAAAATTTTTTTTTTTGATTTTTAAAATTGACCAATCAGAGACGACCAAAAGTCACATGTTTAGTACGTCATTAAGATTGACCAATCACAAACAACTCACGGCAAAATAGTCTCTGAGGGTAAATTGCCGTCAATGGCAAAATAGCCACTGCCTATCAGTTATGCTGATAAGAATCAGTTATGCTGATTCTACAACGTCACAACAGTTTCTGTCATAATAAATGTAAGGCAGTGGCTATTTTGCTGTCGACTGCAATTTACCCTCAGAGACTATTTTGCCGTGAGTTATTTGTGATTGGTCAATTTTAATGACATACTAAACATGTGACTTTTGGTTGTCTCTGATTGGTCAATTTAAAAAAAAAAAAATTTTGCACCCCCAGGTCTCTATCCCCCACCCTGTACACTCCCTTGCAGTGTACACTGCCCCGTACATTTACATACCGGGCCTGCCCCTTCAGTGTACACTGCCTTTCTTTTAAAGCCCTGGCCAGCTGTGATTCGAACCCACAACCATGGTATCTCAAGACCAGCGCTCTCTCCACTACACCACAGAGTCACTGGTGGGATTATAGCAAATTTGGCTTTATAAACACACGTGAATGATCACGGTATCTCAAGACCAGCGCTCTCTCCACTACACCACAGTGTCATTGGTGTAGTGCTAGCAAATTTGGCTATATAAACACATGTGAGTGTAGTAGTTATTCAGTTTTTATCCGGTGTTTTCCCTTTAGCAGAGATGGCCGGATTTACCCCATTCCTTCTGCAATTTCTCGCACTCCGTCCCTCCACTTGTCTCGTCTCAGAGCATCCTCCTTCTTCAAACCAACTTTCTCTGTCTCCTCTTCCACTTGCTTCTTCCAGGTCTTCTTCGGTCGTCCTCGCTTTCTCTTGCCAGTCACTTCAAGATTCAGAGCAACCCTCAAAACACTATCGCCATCCCTCCTCAGTACATGTCCATACCATCTAACTCCATTTGCTGTTGCTAACCGGTCTATTGTTTCCTTCAACCCTAACATATCCATCTGTTCTTCAGTCGTCTTTCTGTCTACAATTTTCTGACCGCACATGGCTCTCACCATAGCTCTCTCCGTTCTCCTTAAAATTGCTTTTTCATTTTCTTTCAGACACCATGTCTCACTTCCATACAGTATTGCTGATCTTACGCAACAACAATAAACTTTACCTTTCATCTTCAGAGGAAACCTATTTCCAAGCAACAACTCTCCACATTTCCTGAATCTTACCCAACCGATTCTTACTCTTGCTGTGACTGCCGCTTCATAAAAAGAAAAACAAAAGATACCCCCACCTTAAATTACTTTTCAAAAAAATCATCACCATAAAAAAAGGGACAAACTGATGGGCGCCTCCATTATTTCAAACAAGCAAAAGAGTGATTACGGCAAAATAGATTCCAAGGACAAATTGCCGTCGACGGCAAAATAGCCACTGCCATTAATTTTGGTTATGGTTATGATTAGCACACAAGGCATTTGCTCAGAACCTTCAGCTCTCTAGAGTGGCTGAGGCTAAAGGGCCCTTTTAACCTGCCATAAAATAGAACTACAAATGGCATTTTTGAAAGGAGAATCTTCGATAACTCTAAAAAAGAGGGCCATGACATGACTGCCTCACTTGCCTTACCCAATATTTGCCCCTGAGCACATAATAATTTTGTAAAGACAATATACAGAGTCACAAGACCATCCACTACAGTGGACCTAGTATAGGTCCCACAAGTGTGGTGGTCTAAGCTATGCGTTATTAAAAGCCTCTAGCTTCTTGTCGGTCACCAACTGCACTTAGGGAGACCTGATAGGCAAAGACGGTGTCACTGTCTGCAATATACAGAGTGGTTTCGAATTTTAGGAATTCACAATGACATCAATATTTCAGATACTTGGCAACAGGAGCTTCTCAACTGCATCTAGCTTTTTCTTTCTCTGTTGGGCACACTACTGTCGGACTAATCATTGAAGAACGCTGTCAAGTGCTGTGAGAATGTCTTATTTCATTGGTACTGCAGCCACCAACCACTGAAAAATGGTTAAAAATAGTCGAAAGAATTTGAAGAACTTTGGCACCGTAACAATTGTGTGGGACTATTGATGGCGAGCACATTCGCATTAAAGCTCCTCCAAACAGTGCTAGAGAATAGGAAGGTTGCACGCACGTGATCAAACGTCATCAAAATGCGCTTTCGAAAAAAGTGGATGACCAAAGTCAATGTTTTTGCATTGAATTGAATAGGAGTGACATCGTTTTTTGCAAAGCAAATGAAGAAACGTGACAGTTGTTGAATGCACGTTAAATATGTTGTTTTATTGATGTTAAGGAATGAATCTAAGGTCAAAGTAAGATAAGAGGTGCTAAGGTTTGCTTGTTATTGCTAATAGTTGGGTTAATTTTATGGGCTAAACATGCAGGCTTATTTGTAGCCAGCTTCTGTGAGGGTTTCATATTCGATTAATCAGCGTGTTTGGGAATGATGAGTTTAAGTTAATTGTAATGTGTAACTTATGCAGTATATTTAGTGGCATAAGCATTCTGAAAAGTTGAAAACTTAAGTTATACTGTAGCCTAAATGACAGGGTAGACTTCTGTACCGTTTGACATATGCTGGATTAGATATTGTTGGATAAAATCAGTAATTTTTTGAAATTTGTTGTCAATAGTAATTGCAGGCCAGTCATATTGATATGTCAGATGTAATTGTGTGACCTTAACCACTCTTTAAACAATTGTTTGGGCTATTACCTAGGCTGCTGGACCAAGGGTAATACAAAAATTACGGTACCGCTTTATTGATTCATGCGTAGAGCTCATGCTCTGTTTGCATGTCTTTTGTCACACTGGATCACCGCGACGGGTAGACTGCTGGGCCCCACCACCTGTTTGCCACATAAAGATGGAGGCATACCGTTAAATGCCTTGCTCATGGAGACAGCAAGTAAGCTTACCGGCAAGCTTACCGTACCGGTAGTAATGATGAAATAATGGTTGTTTTTGCTAATGTACCGACTGGTATCTAATTGGTCTTGTTTATTTTTAAGTGAGGAGCAAATGGTAGTTAGATGACACTTCTCTTAGGGGCATTTTTTTAAAAATTAGCCCACTATGCTAGGCTTATACTAGCCAACTGAAAGACCAAATCTCAACCAAATTGCTTTTGGTCAAATTTATTTGTTTCCGAGAATCCAACTAGCCATAATTCATTCCAAATTTAAATTAATTTTTCATTAGTTTTCAAAATAACCCCAAAAGTTGGTGTTCGCCCTATAGCTCTCCAGCATAAATTAAAGCCTTTGGTCATCCACTTTTTTTGGCGCGAAATCCATGACGTCACATGCAACCTTCCTATTTTACAACAATAAAAGATATTATTTGCTGGTATTGCTTGTAGCGCAACGGCAGGCACCTGGCTGAAGTCCGGCGTCAAAAGAGTGCATTCCATATGGCGACTAGTCACTTCTATCATGATAGCTACTTTCTTAGATTTCGTTCCGCTTATAAGTTAAGACAGCTGTTGTTGACTTTTGACTTGTGGTTTGTAACATTGAAGTTGCAGTGGCTGCAACATGCCTTCCCTGCCACCGATGAGAGAGAGATTAGCTTGCCGGCCGAAGTGAATGAGATTTCCGTCAAGACTTCATTTGGAAGGCGGTCTTGAGGTTTGGGCTCGGCGACTCAACGATGGCTTCTGTTGCTTGATCGAAGGCGCTGCCGTCCAACTACATCGGGATAGATGTAGTTCCTTTGCGGGGTCACCATTGTAGCGCAACGGCAGGCACCTGGCTGAAGTCCGGCGTCAAAAGAGTGCACTCCATATGGCGACTAGTCACTTCTATCATGATAGCTACTTTCGTAGATTTCGTTCCGCTTATAAGTTAAGACAGCTGTTGTTGACTTTTGACTTGTGGTTTGTAACATTGAAGTTGCAGTGGCTGCAACATGCTTACCACCGACGCGATGGTGTAGTGGTTAGAGCGTCCGCTTCGCAGTCGGTAGACCTGGGGTTCATTCCCCTAGTCGAGTCATACCAAAAGACTTTAAAAAATGGTATTCACAGCTTCCCTGCTGGGCGCTCGGCATTTAGGGGAGATTGCGGAGAACAAGCCGGCAAGTTCACTTATTGTGTCCTTGGGCAAGGCACTTAACGGGACGCCCCCACCTTTATGTAGAAGACAGGTGGCCCAGTTTTCCCTTCGAATATAGGGTTGGTGACAGGAAAGGCATCCGACCGTAAAACAAATGCCATGTCACAAAAATGCAGATATCTGCTGTGGCGACCCCTAATCAGGAATAAGCCGAAAGACAAAGAAGATTTGCTGGTATTGCTTGCTGTTTGTGATGAACACTACCGCTTCATTTTGGTGGATATTGGTGACTCTGGTCGTCATAGCGATAAAGTAGTGCTTAGCAATTCGAGGATTAGACAAAAATTTACTCATGGAACTCCACCCCCAGCTAACTTATCTGGTTCTAATATAATTTTGCCCTATTACTTTGCTGCTGATGATGCATTCCCTCTCAAATTGGGAATTAATAAACCTTACCCAAGTCGGTAGCTTGAAGAATCTCTTTGCATTTTTAACTATTTACTTTGTCGTGGTAAAAAATGCTTTCGGTATTTTATGTGTGCGTTGGCAGATTTTTTTATAAAACATTAAATTGTGATTCAGAAACAGCTCAACTCGTTGTTCAGGCTAGCGTAGTTCTGCACAATTTTTTGATGTCGCAAAGCAGTAGCACAACAAAGCCTTACAATGCAGTAGCATGTTGGCTGGATAATGGCGTAATCAATTCTACTGTGACGTGATACGTATAGTGACATCACAAGTTGCATCCGTCTTGGACCTAATGATACAAGCCCTCTAATTCTTGCCAATGTTTATTTACATGGCTATAACCATACAGATTTCTCGTAACTGAACAATGAAATTTTGCTTCAAGATTATCTAATTAAAGTATTTATAATACAAATACTTCCAAAAATATAGAAGTTTAGGACAATAGCATCCCGAATAGCAAAAATTTTCCAGGATCTAAACAAAAACGGCCATTATGGCAACAAGTTGAGGTAAGAAATAATAGTCCATTTAGTTTTTGGACTTAAACTTTCAAAGTTATCAAACCTAAAACTAAAGTTGTTTTAAAAATTATGCATATTGGCAAGCTGCGATCTCTAAGTTTTGGCTTGCACAAACTTACCTAAAAACCCTTGGTATAAGCAGAGAAAATAAGCAGCTTATCCTAAGAGAAACAATACTAGTTTTTCCTGGATCATCATTTTAAATTTGTGATATCGTGTAGGCCTATACACAGAAACCCGTTGAAATATTTTGTTTGAATCAGGGTTTTTAAACTAAGGGACGCGCTCCCCTGTAGGGGATATCAGGGCACGGTAACATAACCCTTCTGAATGAAAAAAATCGGCCCCTAGTAAAAGTTGATTCCTAAAAGAAAGTTCTTCACGAGAGCAAATGTGATACAATAAACGAAAACCAGAACTTCATACGTGAAAAAGATTTTCACGAATTAAGAGGGGCGCGAGTTTTTGTTGACCTAGCAAAGGGAGGCGCGGCTAGTTCTTAAGTAGCCGCTCCTCCCTTTGCTAGGTCAACTATAGTCCTTTTGCTAGTCATCTACAGCCAAGTATTTATGTCAACGCATTTCATTTCACAGAAAGAAATGATATCATTCTTACAAGAAAGCAAAAAGAAATTGAATGAATCACCCAGTACGAGCGAAGATCCTTTCGATCATTTTCGTAAATTTGTTGCTTGCACTCTGCGCAATCAACCGCAAGAGATTGCTTCAACTTTAATGAAGGAAATAACGAACATGGTGATGCTAAGTGACTTTACTATTGAAATCAATCTGCCCACCGATTCTTAAACACCAAATCCTTCATTTTTCATGTGTTCGTGTGTTTTCTTAAAATTATGTTCTTCTTGCTTTGTATTCTTACATTCTATTTTAGTGAAATTTTTATCAAAGGGTTTTGAGGATCCAAAGTAAAGTTCCTTGGCAGAAAATTTCAACACTTTCACTGATGATGTCACCTCTTTGTTGTTGGGTGTTTTTTTTATACGAATACTTCAACTTGTTTTTTATGGTTTGCTCTCTGTTTCTGTTTACTTTTGCTTGCAAATGTATTCGTTTTTCATTGACACTTTGTAGATTTCAGGTTATTTCAAATAGGCTACCAGCTGAGTTTGTCGGCCTATAGTCTTGAGATTATTTGCAAAGTGATAGTTCGGCAAGAAATTACCAATTTGTCTTTTGTTTTTACAGAAGGCTATTAAAAGTCAGTTTTGCAGTAAAAATTTGAGAAAAAAAAGGTCAAGGTAGTTTCTGTTTCATTAAGAGTATTTCGTTTGGAGCAATTTTTAAAGCTTTTGCTCAGTTGACTTCTTTTCAGATAGACCTAATTTTAAAAACTATTTTGAGTCTTTATCATGCCTATAAATTTGTTTGTATGCGGGTCCCGATGTACGGTTACCAAGCTTTATCAGCTATTATCACAATTTTCTGCAATTCCACTTAGCAAGCCAAACAATGAAAGCCCATTTAAGATAAAAATTTTAAGCTTGGCTTGGTAAGATCGATTAATCTAAATCATAATCATTAGTTACCGCAGCACCAAATCTCAAACGCAATAAGATTCACTCAAAAAACGTTTTAAAGTTTTAAAATCTACGATACTCAGTAAACAAATGCCAAAGTCACAGTTGTATTTCCTCAAAACGACATTTCATGTCTCCCTTGGTAACCACAGGCAATTGATGTGTGCGCATAGTAGCCATGGCGAACCGCACCCGCACGCCGCAAACGTTGTGGAGATTTCCGATACCGGCCAGCAGCCACTTGCAGTGTGAATCCCGCTTAACTTACGCACCGATAGCTTTATCTTTAAAACGCTGATTTCGTAATCAAAATTTTGCAAATGCAGTTCTTCCGAAATTGGATGATATGACATCGCTTATTTCATATGCTCTTAACAAAATCAATGCAAGGCAATTTCTTCATACTGGTTGTAGTGGATGCATTAAATAAGAAATGAGCGGGGGAAGGTGCACTAGCAACTTGGAAACGGTTCTCAACACCAAGTGTTTTTTGTATCACGAGCGGTATATGAGATTATGTATAGCAGCATGGCTTTTCAGATTGCAATGGCATACAATCAAACCTGGGCACTGTTGGTAATTGCAATTGACTCTTCTTTTGTTAAGCCCGATGCAGTTTCCTCTGATGCAATTTCTGGTGTCAGTTCTGGTTCCACCTCCACAAGTAACGCTGCAAATTCCAGTTATCCATGAGCTCCAGACTGAAAGTAATCAAATGTTTGCGTTAGGCTGTAGAGCAAATCTCTAACTCGAACAATTTTTTAAAGCAACAATACAAACGGGATTTCAGGTCCTTCCATGAGCAGGACATTTGAGCATTTCCTCAATATAAGAGTTGTTTGCCTCTGCTTTCGTTTGAGTAATTTGATCCACACAGACCTTGGTAATAAGCTCTGAGAACCACAGCATTTTTGACGGCCTATTCACTATGCTTGAACATCGCATTTGTAGATCGTGGTCAAAAGATTTGTCAATTTTAGTTCGTGCCTTATTTTTGAGATCAAGGTTTTACAGAAGTTTTTTGTCCCTCTTCATGGGGAACAATGATTCTTTTTTTGAACACTGACGTACAAATGTTATTTCTTTGAAAACAGCATCTTACTTTAGTTGGCTCTAAAAAATTTGGGGTGCCATAGAGCTTCTTGCTTCACTCATAGCTACGTCTAAGGTGGGATTTCCATTCAAAAATGCCACAGCAAAGAACTGGGGCAAATAATGCTGAAACAAAATTTAGTGCTATCCCTGCAATGACGCATTAACGACCATCTAATTGATATCGCCTTTGTTTGAAAATGCTTTTCAAATTGCTATTTTACTACAGTCAACTGTACACACACTCACACTTAAATCTATTTGACCATATACCTCCTTGATCGGTAAACTGACAGTAATTTCTGCAAGTTCCTTGACAATTGGTTTTCATGAAATTGACCACAACTGCGGCGTCACGAAACGTACAAAGATGAGAGTAAACTTTGCAAATAAAGTCCAAGTTGTTTCGATTTGTGCAAACTTGTTCTATAATAATGAAAAACTTTCAATTTTTTGGTTATAAATATAATATTTGTATCATTACGAGTAAAGCGGTGCCCACCGCTTTCTTAGTTTGAAAATTTCATAACCTAACGTTACGTTCTTGATCACTTCGTCACTGAACCTACTGAAAAGCTTTTACATAAATAGATCAGTCATGAGCAGTATAGACGAAATGTGGAAGTGAAATTTACGGATAAAAGTTGGGCTATTGATTGCAAAATGTCGAAATACAATATGCGCGTACTTTGATGTCCAAGCAAAAAATGCTCCAAATAGGTATGACCGACTAAATCAGTACCTAATATATACATACATGTTTAAAGTAGGAATCTGATGGCAGCCTAAAATTAAGATATCGGTGTTTTTAAAAATTTTATACCCGCCTAATATGTGTTTTTGCAGCCAGTTGGCATGGAGACGATGCACATTGGTTTTGATTTCAAAATCAATGTTTTCCTATGACAGGTTCATGTAACGTGATCTCTAAATATTGTTAGTGCAATTACGCATTTTCTGTGCCGGGGATGCAGGCTGTTACTTTTCTTACACGTTAATGTTCTTGTTTTTTATGATTTGAAATCGTTTGCGCAACTACATTGATAATCGATAAAATAATTCAAATGCAGGTAAATCATTAACCTACAGAACATTACGCCAGTCTGTTCGGTTTTTTTTTATCCAAAAGGTCAAGGTCACTAACTATTAAACCTAATTAGCAATGTACATCAGTCTCAAGTGTTATTACCAAAATAGTAAAAGTTTGTAAATATTTTGGTACTTTGTTTACATGAAAGTGTTGGGTTGTGCACTAAACAAGTAAACAGCTACCAAAAAGCCTCTACAAGCATTATTCTACTGCAATTTCCATTCATATTCAAAACGTTTACCACTTGTGTTAAGCTACTATCGTTCGTATGGTATTGGTAAAATGTCTCTCAAAAGATTATGCTACAAGAATATTAAATGCTATAACAAATATTTACCTCATTACAAAACTAATTAAAAATTCGAATCAATTTTTCCAAAACAGAACGTTTTCTTTCAAACAATTCTGTTCTTTTTTACTAACACTTTATAATAAACAGAAAAGACAGATACGTCGATGATGCTTAAATAAACCTATAGTCCAATTTAAGTTAGGGTACTGGGAAGCCGTATTTGGAAGAGAGTTTGTTCTAGCAATGCAGCATAACTCAAAAAACAACTTTTTTCGGACACGTGTATCTTTGCAGTAGCAAATGCCTTGAGTTTCATACCGTTGCCGAATTTTCTCTTTTATCAAATTTTTGTCCTCTTTCAGTCACCAGCAGTTTCTCGACATAATCTTGCTCACTGCTGCAAATTTACTTACGCTGTTGAGCTTCTGTTGTCCATATACCCATCCAAAACATTGTAATACAGATCGGAAAATGGTTAAGTCGCATTTTAAACTTTGATCCACTAAAGTTCTCTACACTAAGCAATTGCAGTACTCCCTTCCTGAAAAAAGTGTGTGACACTTGAATTGTCTTTTTGCACGCTACAGTACACCTAACCGAATGAAATCTGCTTCAGAAGAAGACATTTTGCGCTATTTGTAAGACACGTTTGCGGTTCTCGTGTCCTTTGTTGCAAAATAGAAATCTATACAAACCTAGATTGCAACCGCCTACGGCTAAACTTTGGCCTGCCACAAATCTAAAAAACTTTTTACCAAATTGCTTGAAAGCTTCAAATTCGTATTGAATAGTTAAACGTTTAAATTACGTGGTAAGGTATAGCTGTTTTTACAACAATCTATTTCTTATCACGTTAACAGTTACCTCAAACGTCGGAGTTTGAAGGAAAGTACCAAAAAGGAAAGGTTGCTTTACACTTTTTAAGATGTGTACAAATTAGATATGCATTTAAATGTTTATTTTTACGAATCATGCATGCTGCTATCTGACGAAATGACACAACAAACTAAGTCTACGGATGTGTCATTGCTCGCTTTTAAGAAATTAAACTGGCCTAAATTGGTAAAATTGATACCGGTTTTTAGCATAAAAATTAAAAATATGGAAATCTTTACAACGATAACCTGAGCTACTTTTAACATCATAAAACTCTATGCCTTCTTCTTTCCATCACCAATCAAACCGCAATATCCCGTGGCAATCGTGAAAAATGTTGGCATGTCAGTTTTGAAACATATTCACTGCAGCTAAACCACTCTTTGTAAATGAGCAACTGTATCAATAATTAAATAACTGAATGAAGCGTTATCTGAATGAAATTTTCTTTTGCTTGAGCTTTATTTTACGCCGTTACCTACAAGAGCGAGCAGTCTATGAGCATTCAATTTTTCTTTACTAGATAATCACTCAACAATAAGGTCCAGCTGCTAGCAGTAGGTGTTGTTTTGAGGCATTGCCCAGTGATCGGAATTTCATTTTCAGTAGAATTATTATTTGGTGGTTAGACAAAGCTGCAAGAGCTTATGTTTCGACTCCAAAGCTTTTCTAAACGCATTTTTTTTGTTTAAGCAAAGCGTTTTTCCTGCGGTTAAGGAATAAATATAGATTACTCAATCAAATGAACCTAAGTTAAAGTAGTTGCATTATTATTTTTGTTGGTTTTCTTTTGTGGCCACGAAATAACTTTTATCTACTTTACTTATAGATTTCGTTTTTTTGTAGGAGTAAAAGTAGAAGGTGTTGAGGCTTTAGGGCAGACATACTTTAACTCTCCTCGAAATATGACCAGCTCTTTTCTTAGAAATTTGAAAAACAAGCAAAATGTACAGGTGATCTCCAGAAAAATGCATTACTTTGATTGGAGCTAAATATGTCAGAAAAAGTCAATCTAAAATACTTGATTTCCAAAAATGGTCTTCATTTTAGTTTGGAGACAAGAATGCTTTTAGACCCTTGCAAAAAAAGGTGTTACACCTAAATTGATGCTCAGATGAGATTTGAAATAACCAATCTAATTGGTGCTACTATGATGCAATTCTCACACAAGCATCCAACTCCAGGGAGGAAATGGTCATGAAGTGCTCTTTTATTGTACACAACTCAGTATTATTGCTGCTATAGGCGCCGGCTGTGTCTTCTTGACCACGTTCATAAGTTTTCGTCTATTTCAATTTTGGTAGCTACTCTTTTAATTTCGTCGTAATTCAAAGATGTCGTAATTCATTTATATGAAATTCAACGTAAATCAAACGCGGAGCCTATTTATTTAAAATTCAACAGTTGTAATTTGTTTACGTAAACAAAATAATTTCGACCGTTGATTGAAGGGTTTGCGTGGGCTGAGTTTTCGCAACAGGATCCAATTTTGAAATAGCTGTTGCAATCATTTTAAACTTGAACTACAGTGCCGGCAAAAACATTTTTACATTGACCAAATATTTTTGAAATTAAGTTAAACGAAACGATTACAGAATTTACGTCTTTCGTTGCAGTTAAAATATAATGTCAATCAATAATTTGTCATCTTGGCCTTAGATTTGATGATCGTTTAAAGCCTTTTGGGCACGGATTCAGCAGGGTCTGCAAAGTAGGTGGAGTCCGGTGTTATCCAGAGTTTTTCAGCTCCTATTGCAATTGATTGATTTTGCGGGGTCGCGTCTCTGGAATCTTGTTTTTTAAAGAATTCCGGACATTTTCACTTGGATTTAGGTCTGGTGAATTATTAGGAAATCTAAAACATGGATGTTATAGCTGTTAAGATATTTTGTCACGACCTTCGAGTTGTGAAATGAGGCACCATTATGTATGAATTAATCACATTGATGAATCTTCCAGAATGTGCAAAGATGCTATTTTAAAATGTTTATATAGATGCTCCCTTTCATTGTTAGATGTTTAGGAAAGAAGTACAAACCAGCCTGGCCCAGATTTCCGCCGAAAGCTCCCCACACCATTACGCTGTCAAGATATTTAGCAGTTTTAACCGCAAATTTTGGGTCACATCGTGATCCACTACTCGGACGACGAATCAACTTTGGGACTCCCCTCACCAGTGCAAAAGTGCTCTTATCACTAAACATTACTTTTCTCCATTCTGCAGCTGTGCAATGTCGATATTTCTGCCGAAAGTTGAGCCTTTTCTTTTTCATTGCTGCAGTGAGCATGGGCTTCTTGGCTGCTCGGCGACATGGTAGACAGAGATCCTTTTGGATTCGATGATGAATTTTCCTGGTTGTGACGTTGTGGAGAAGATCATGTGCTTGTTTTTTTAATTCAACCAAAGTTATAGACGGATATGATGTTACTTCACGCTTTAAAAGCTTGTCTGTTCATGGTGAAGTCTTTCTAAGTGCGCTAGAGCCCGACTTCCTCTTCGGTATCATCCCGGGTGGAAATAACGCAGCTGACCTTTTCAATTGAAAAATTGCTTCTCTTGAAACCCTAATATCTCTGGCTACAGAAATCATAGAATCTCCATTCTGTAACAATGTCAAAACACAAAATTTTTCTGCCATTTGCATCTTTTTTTGACCCATTTTTGTGTCTGAGATAAATTTTGCAAGACCTCGAAATTTCAAGAAACTAAAAATTTTTGACCAATTTTACCGACCTACTATACAACAAACTGTAAAACTACACAAAGCCAGCAGAACTATGGAAATGCGGTGAAGCATGCCCAGATAGTAGCTCATGATATAAGAATAAGCGTTATTTTGATGCAATGCCTTTGGCGGAAATAGTAAGTTAAATACGCGTGCTTATTTTTCATGTAAAGATTTTTTTTGCTGAATAAATGTAAAGATTTTTTGCCGGCACTGTACTTAATTTCGAATATTCAAGAACATGATGTTTTAACACATGTCAGTCTAGAAAATAAATCTTTTACTTTACTCTAATAACAGTACTTTGTTCCAATGTAAGCCCCATAATCTTTGTGTTTTACTTTTGATTCTTGATTGTAAACCGCAAAATATCAATAAATTTGTTTTTTTGAGCTGTGTAGACCTTTGCTCTTTCAACAGTTGATTCGGTTTTTCGTTTTACTAGCTGTTCTTGTTCTCTTAATAATCTATCACGTAAAAATTATGAAACTTAATTATTAGCCCTGCACATCCAGTTTAACCTTTCAAAAGATCAGTAATTGCTCAATAACGTGTGACTTGATAAAAAAAAAAACAATTCACAAAGACAACTTCTTTGTGAGTTACGTCTGTTTGTGAATTGCAATTTATCAAGACTTGAAGTGAACGTTTAAATGTTATGCTGAGAGGCTTTGTGGTATTTTGAAATACTTTTTTAACACACCATCGTAAAAAGCAACCTTTCCTAACAGCTACTACCCAGCCTGCCATTTGCATAAATAGAATTTCAATATTTTTTGACGTGACAACGAGACTTTTAGCCTGTAATTGCTTTTTTAATGCAATCATGGTCTTTAGATCCTTGGTATTTTGTCAGTCCAGCAAGCGCAGTTTCAGCTTGACTATGGTTCCTTAGCCAGCACGACTGATTACGGTATTTTAGATGTTTTCTTTACATTAGATCAGGGGTGGCCAAACTACTGTCCGCGGTTTAAATCCGGCCGGCAAAGGCTTCTTATCCGGCCCGCGCAGCCCTTTTCATAATTGCAAAACAAATGTATAGCGCAGTGTTTCGTTAATCCAATCAATTTGAACGCGAACTGCATAATTGGTGACAGCGAGAGAAATGGTGACTTTTTTTTTGGAGATCACCTTTTTTTTGGACAACATAACACGATTTCCAACGTTATTTACCGTTACTTCCCACTTAATTTGAGCTAACTTTGGCCCAAGGGTCTTTAAAATATCAGCAATGTGGCCCTCCATGGAAAACTTTTGGAGACATTTGCATTAGATGGTCATTTATTTCATTAAAAACAACACACTCAACATGTTTACATCACGATATTGGAAAGATGTTTAAGCGAGCTTTGACCACAAAGCAACAAACAACCCGAAGGTTTTCTAGTCATAGTATCTTCCTAATAGCACAGAACCTGCGCAAGTACGGTGTTGGAGTGACGCTCAGATATACGAGTACACAGAAAAAGTTGAAAAAGCGTACACAAATGCACAACGTCACGCGCACGCCAATCGATCAAAGCCAGACATACAGTGGAGCCGCCGTGAAGACGGTTGTATGCTAAGCTATAATCGATGCAAGAGCACGCGACGTGACACACCCAAGCAAGTGCTACGCATTTACATGCAAGATTAAAAGTAAAATTAATAAATATGACAACGAGAAGAACAAAAGAAACGCATTTGCTACCATCATAAATGTGACAGATATAGTACAACCTAAGACATAACAAGCGGACAAAATAAGTTTTGCAATTAGGGTTAAACTGAACAAGAAGCACAGTTTTGTAGTGCTTGTCCATAAATTAAGCATTAAGATGCTGTTTGAAGGAAACTCCCTGCATGGTTTAAATTTTTTTTTTTTTGACAAAAGGCGTGCGGACAGTTTTGTTGTAGAAATACGTAGTTACGCTGTCAACGTGAAATCCGATTATATTAAGCTAGTTGCATTGATAAACATTTCAAGCGATTTCACCAGGATAATATTCTAACAAAATTACCCTAAAATATTCGATTGCTTGAACTAGGCTGATAGAGTTATGATCAAGAGCGAGTTCAATATTTAACCTACTTGAACATTTTGAAACTTTATGATATAGAATCGTATTACTTTAAAGTCTATGGTAACGGTAGCTTAAAGTCTATGCCAGTGATTCCCAACCTTTTTGAGCCCTTGGACCACTAAAAAATAATCCATGTCGCCTTGGACCAGTAACTCCAATCTTCCTATATACAACCTGTAACACTATAAAATTCATAACGTTGGAGTTCATTACATTTACAACACGATTTATTTTAGGCAGTACAAGCTGCCACTATCAATCAATGTTTAATGACTTTGTTGTATCTGAAAGTTCTCAACTAACAATTTAAATTGAGAAACGTTATTTGAGATACACTTTCATTTGGTTATCGACTGATTTCAACCGATTCCGCGCCTTGGTTTTGATAAGCATTAACGTCGAGAATCCTTGCTCACAAAGATATGTAGTAGCAAAGGGCAGGAGATGGTTCAGAGCAATTCTACAGATATGTTTATTTACTTCAATCTGAGAATGCCACAATTCGGTTTGACTGCTTGCGGTGAATATTTTATTTGCAGTCCTACATGCCTTCAGATCAAGAATTTCGTTTTGGAAGTTTTCCTCCACGTGATTAATATTACACAGGAATGGATTCTGAACCCATGAAGAGCAACTTTTTTAACAGGAAAAATTGTGACTGCTGCTATCCCTGTCACACGGTTTGGGGGAAGGTCTTAGCGCACCGCGCAAACTCAATCGCGGTATCAAAAGGCACTCTTGATGATTGAATCAAATGTACTTCAGAGACGAAAAAATCCGATCTATCATGAACCAATGGCGTCGATACTGCGACAGGTTTTTGACTGTATGCGACTTTTCGAAAGGATTCAATTTTGTAGCAGAGATTACACTTCATCTGTATTTTAATTTTGAGAAAAATACCAAATGACTTGAGTGCCGCGGTTTTACAATGTTGCAAATTTACGAAATTCTCACGCGAGCACGTGGAAATAGACAAAGAAACTTCATAGAAAATGCCTGTCCTAGATCTTTTTTCTTAGTATTGTTTACAACACAAAAGGCACTAATTAGAACAGTAGGTCTCCACCAGCTTATTCAAATAGAAAGAGGCCCTGCAGTTTAATCAGGACGAGAAACAATTTAAATTAAAAATTTTATGAAAGGATTTTGTCTGTAACCAAATATAATCAAGTTTTAATCCCAGCAATGTTGAATGATCTTCATTGTCGCTAAGTACATGTTTGTCTACTTGTATGCTTTCTCTAAGCTAACCGAATTTAGGAAATTGATCAAAACTACCCTTTGAAACTCACTTCAACCACAAGTAGAGTTTTCACTTGAATGCTGTAATTTTCTGCAGTGATGGTATGATGTCTGCTCCTCGTTCTTAAAGAGAGACGAAAAAATCATTCAATGCTGCAAAAATATCTGCAAGATATGCCAAGCGAAATAAAAATTGATAAGCTTTCAAATGAGTGGCATCAACTGGCTTCTCACTATTTGTTAGAAATGCGAGCAATTCACAGCGTAGTTTAAACAATTGATTGAGCGCTTTCCCGCTACTCAGCTATCGCACATTAGCATGAAGAGAAAAATAGTGTGCTCAACTCCTATCTCTTCTCATAAGCACTTGAACAGCCGAACACCCTGTAATTCGTTGCTCTCCCTCGAATAAAATTTACGATATAAACTACAGAATCCATCACTTCCTTCAAGTTATCAGGCAGTGTTTTGCTCATCAATTCATGTAGGGTGTAATTTGCAGTGGATCACGATTACGTTTGGATTCGCGTTTTTTAAGTGCACGAACCCCGATTTACAGCCAAGCATAGCCGGTGCACCGTCAGTACACACATATCCAATTTTTTCAAGAGGAATGCTACGTTTTTCAAAAAAAGCTTTGATTAAATGCATGGCATCTGTCGCAGCTGCTGCAATTTGGAGACTCTCACAGAACAAAAATTCTTCCTTTACCTCAAATTTTTTTTTTTTGTACGTAGCGTACGAATAACAACAGTTGACAAATACACCCAATGTCAGTTGACTTATCCAATTGCAAGGCTTTAGGGAAAGTGCTGTTCTTTACACCATGCATAATTTGAGCCAAAATGTCGCTGCTCATGTCCTCGATAAGTCTTTTTATAGTGTTATCTGACATAGATAGCTTATTTAGATTTGATGCTGCTTCATTTCCCGACATGACTTCAGCCACTTCCACGAGGCAAGGTTTTATAAGGTCCTCAACAATGCTGTGTGCTTTTTTACTCTTCGCAATCAAGTAAGCAGGTCTATACGACGCATGTAACATCGGTTTTTGCATGATGATGCTTGTTTTGTGCAACCGAGGAAGAGTGCCTTTTTGATCATAACGGGTTCGCTTTTCTTTCAGAGCTTCGGTGTCACAAACTGCTGATCCGCCATGCGTTGCAAAATGTATTTTCAGTTTGGATGGTTTGAAGCTCGAGTTTGTGAGAATTTGATCGCAAAGAATGCATTGTGTTTTCTCTGTCTCATCTTTTCCAACCTTTTTGGTGAAGGCATATTCAACGTAATTTTCATTCCACCTTCTTTTCAACATATTACGTTATACGACAGTTACTCTAGTTTAGGCTGAAATGTCTACGAATACTGAGAAGTTTTAACAAGAATTATAGGCCATAAATGTAGCGCAAGAAAACAAACATTTTCTAATTCAACACAGGCTGACAACCGTTACCAAATTCATTAGCCCTGAGCTGTGCCTAATTAGCAGCTTGCTTTGAGTATACAATGAACATCAACATTATAACAAAAATAAACCCAATAATACCTATTGTTAAAAATTGTCAAAAAACTCATGTGGAATTTTGAGTAATAATGGTAAATAATTCGTTTTTATAGAAGGACCTCTCAATGGACCACTTGAGAAGCCTCGTGGACTACTGGTTGGGAATCACCGGTCCATGCTAACAGTAAACGTTTGCCATTTTACCCAGTTCTAACCTACCTCGGGGTAAAACTGGACAAATCACTCACGTTCAACCACCATCTCCAGACATTGTGCAAAAAACTAGCTACACACGTCACGCTTCCGCGGCGACTTGAATGTTCGGATTGGGGCGCTAACGCTAAAATACTGCGCACAGCTGCCCTATCCTTAGTTTACTCTACAGTTGAGGTTGCAGCGCGCACACCCGTTTCATTGACACTGTTTTGAATGATGCTTTGCGCATTGCTACTGAATGTCTGCGTCCTACTCCAACGGTTACCTGCCAATCCTTTCAGGCATCCAGCCAGCAATGCTTTGCTGCATGGGGGCGACACTCTCCTTGGCCAAGCGTGGCACCCTGGACCCAGACCATATTTTATACGGTTAACTATCTGGGTCACCGGATGTGCCCCAGGAGAGACTGAAGTCTAGACGTCCATTTGTGCCCGCTGTGCGAAAACTATTAAATGATCTATTTGAACTAGGCATTCGCGCGCTCAGTGGACGAATTATAGATAGAGCGCAGAGTATTCTAAATGCACATCCATACTCCATGTATTTATTCCTAAGACCAGTACCAGGCCCCTTGAAATTGGCTTACCCAGAATATCTTGAGTTTCGTTCAATCGCCTGCGGACTGGCGTTGAGTGTTTTCATTCGTCCATACACAAATGGGGTCCAGATCCCTCCTCAAATTGCGAGTGTAGTGCGATAGAACAAACTGCAGACCACGTTATCTCAGCGTGCCCCATGCATCGGGCACCTTGAGCTGTTGCTGGTCTGACGGTTTTCAATGAAGATACTTGATGCTGGCTCAATATACCACCACAGTCAGCATCTGATCCCAGCGATAAATTGCTGCCCCTCCACATGAAAAAGAAGATTTGTGAGCATTCCCTAATTCCTTTCAAAAACGATAACTGGAGTGAAGCCAACGCTACCGACTGAATCGATATTTCTAACTCTATAGACAAATCACCAAAAAACTGTGATCAAAGTTAAATAGCTGTATTTTTGCTTGTACACAGTTAAAGCACTTAGTTTAGTAAATCGCGAGCAATTCCCGTCTAAAATGGAACGTTACTTTAATATCAGAGGAACCGTTTTCAAATCATTTTACAACCATGTAACTAATCGTCGTCAGTAGACTAAAATAGGAAATGCGATATCATCTCCCCAAATGTTTTTTTTAAGGAATTCCCCAAGGTTCATCTCTAAACCCACTTTTTTGTGTTTTTCATTGATTTTTTAAAATGTATCAATTTTGAAACTGGACTATTTGCTGACGACAACTACTGAATGATATGGACAAAAAAAACAAGTTCATTTGAAATGTCAGAGTTGGGTATAATCAACCATTGGCTGCGGATAAAAAAAATTAACTTTAAACTATTACAAAAAAAAACTACATTCTCTTTAAGCCATTAGCATAGACTTTAAGCCACACAGTGTCATAAGCCACTGTCAGGTCAACAAGAACGGCACCGGCCTTCTTCTAAGCCTCAAAAGAGTCCTCAATATTTTGCGTGTTCAAAAGGATTTGGTCCATGGCTAATTTTTGTGTTGGAATCCAGCCTGCTCTTAATGGAGCTGTGGATTGATAACTGGTTCCACGCGGGTGTGGATGAGCTTTTTGAGAGCTTGGTAGGGAACATAAAACAGAGGTATTGGGCGATAGCACTTAAGGTCCTCTTCAGGCTTCTTTGGCTTTCAAATTGCGGCTACCATCGCTCTTCTCCAGATTTTGGGAATTTTGAGTCGACGCAAGCAGGAAGAAAGGAAGCCATAGAGCCAGGACTTTAGAGCACCTTTAGCATCGAGTATAAGCTCCGGGCTAATAGAGTCAGGACCAGGAGCCATTTCTTGTTTTGAATGTTGAAGAGTAACAGTGAACTTTCTAGGTGTAAAATTTCCAGAGATATTTACTGGACTTGATGGCCTTCCGGAGATCAGACACCTCTGGAGATGCGAGTTGAGATGAACCGCGATTAACATCCTCATATCTCCTCTTTCTAACCAGCTGAAATGCGATGGAGTCAGCTGAGACAAGACAGTGACGAGGACAGTGTCGTGATCTACCAGTAAGGTCATTCAAGATACTCCATGTTTTTCGGCCGGAGGGTAAAAAATCTATCTTCTGTATTAATTCAGACCATCAATCCCTACGTTTCCTCTCGAGCCTAATGAGCAGAAATGAGGCAACTTTGCTAGAGTTGTTTCCATCAGGAAATCTCAGGAGCAATCGGTAGAGGTTTTCACGTTCTGCTTCCTAGCACTGTATGCGGTTGTTTCGATGACGACGTGAGATAAATGTACAAAAGTTGGTGAGTTAATTCGGTCCACTGATTAAACACTGCCAGTGTGTGTATAGTAATACATTTGATTTTGCGATTAGCCAGGAGAATCATTCTAATTTACAAATAAGCTACAATGTTAGGTAATGCAACACTATTTAAGTAACACGAGATAACGCAATCTAAAATAAAATTACATTTTCGAGTAAACAACACTAACAAAAAATGCCTACATGTAATTTTGATGAGAGATGAACAAAATCGCAACAACTCTTGACTGGCCTATGAACTCACGCACAAACTTTTAACCACTTCGCGACGGTATTTATACGAGCTGGATGGGCCCTCTCAACGGTATTAATTTTGAACAAATTATCGATTATCGATTATCGATGTAATTATCGATTATCGAAGTATGTGTAAAAATCGATGAAATTCTTGTAGTGGGTATTCCACTTCCTTACGGTATTTATACGAGCTGGATGTGCCCTTTCAACGGTATTAATTTTGAACAAATTATCGATTATCGATTATCGATTATCAATGTAATTATCAGTAAGTTTGCGTCATAGGACGCTCTCCGTCGGCAGGACGCGACTCTCCATGCGTCATAGGACGTTCTCCGTCGGGAAGTGGTTAAAACGAAAATAAATCAAATATTGTGGTCTAAAAGCTGATAAGTTCACTATAAATAACATTTTACAATGTAAAGAAACAAATTTTTTTAAGATATTAAAAAGAAAGTTATAGTAAGCATGTCGTTAGCAAAATGACCCAAGATATGCAATTATTGCTTTGCTCTTTGCCTCTTCGCAAATCCAGTCGTCGAATCATTTATAACGGCATCATGACAAGTTTTTGCTAGTTATTGTAAAAATTCTTTATAACAATTTTAAAAGTCAGATTTAAAACATTACTTTGATGTAAATCACAAGCTGCATTTCTTTTGCGCAAATGTTGGTGCAAAATTGTAAAGGACAGCAGGATGACTGCTACAATAAATTTTGTGCATGTTACTGTTGTGATAATCAAGCAGTCCGAATGCCTTTCACACACATCCGCTGTTTGAGCTGACGGTATTTTCAAATTTTTTTCGCAATAATCTTTGAAAATATATAATGTCTGTTGAATTTATCGCTAGCACATTTTTTTTGTAATCAATTTGGCCACGCATTCTGCTATCGTTACCGCTTCTATTTCACTTTCTGTGGACAAAACCAATTCTTCAGCTCCTATATCTTGCACTAACTTGTTCAAAGGCTCCATACAATCTAATGAGGTTTTATATTTGTAGTATATCTGTGCCCGAGATATTCACATTTTTTTTTTATTAGTGAACCACATATAAAAGTTTTTTTCGGTACCTTAAACCTTGAACTGCAAGTTTGTGAGGAAATTTTCTCCACTCATTTGGCGGTACGGTGAGAAGCCCCTTTCCAATGTATTACTCTGAAACTTAGCTGGTATTGAAAAAGTCGTATCCTTCTTCGAGCAAGTCTAAAGTTATATGAGCTTGTGCATATAAAGAGTTGTAATCAGTGCATCAAAAGTTTGCTTTGAAAAACACAAACCACATCTTGAATCACAATAGTTTTTAAGCCAGCTTGCCAATGAAATCAAAAAATTAACTTTACCATCGCCAGCAGCAATAGCATTTGTCAAATCAGGCGAACAAAAACAACTTTTACACTTTACGATCGTCCTCCACGTATTGATCAGCATGAGAAAAGAAGACAAACCAGTTCTTGAAGAAAATGGCATTTGCTAGCATCTACCGTATTTGGGTGAAATATAGCCAGTGCTACACTAATATTTTGTTTGTTATTGGCAGTGGTTAGTGTTCAAAAGGTCAATTTTGGAACCATTCTTAAATTGTCAGTAAGTTTGCTTACTTCATGATTAACAGCTATAAATCATCTCAAGCAACATAAAAAGCTTTGGAAATTACCGTTTTACTCCCAATTGGAAAAGAAAAAGCAAGAAAAACAATTTTTTGTTTAACAAATTGTTTCGAATATCTCTTAGAATATTTATATTATCATGCAACAAATAAGTTTTTGACAAGTTGCAAGGGTGCTGTATGCACAAAGGGCTTTGTGCTGGGAAATAAACGCTTGAATCCAATAAATGAATTAACATTAAAAGCAAGGTTGTTCGTGACAACTGCTCGAGCATTAAATCCATTCTGAGCCAATGTAGAAATGCTCTCTGTCATTTCATTTGCAAGCGATTTGGCTTTTAAGAGAAACCTCTGGACATGCTTTAAACACAGCTGGCACTGATTGCTTCAAAGTCCGAGCCATAAATATTACCATACTTGTATAAACATTTCTGTCTTCATCAGTGCCAGTAAGCTTGCCTTTGCTATACTAAACAAATTGCTTAAAGTAGATTCCATCGGCCATCAAAATTATATCATCTAGCAAAGCAATGAATCAGGACAGATTGTGTGATCTAGGTTTGATCTAGAAGTATAGAAAGGAAAAAATCAGAGAAGCTAACTTTTATGAAATCATATACGAATTTGCTTTCATAAAGGCACGAAAGCCTTGTTTTAGCATGTTGTTGTTGAAACAAAAAGAGCTGAATTAATTGATGTTTACTGAGGCATGTTTGTTATAATTATTCATAATAAAAATAAATGGGTTTTGAAGTATGTTGTGGTCTTTTTGGATAATTTAATATTTTATTTCTAAAAAGTTAAAAAAATAATCAATTACGGTACGTACTGTTTAAAAACATTCAGTCTATGATATATCTTTCGTAAAAATAATGCCTATATTATAATATTATGATGTTATGTAGATTAGGTCTATCTAAAGCATAAATTATTAAGAAAAGAGGCACGTTTAAACTCTGCCATGAGCACCATTATACGTAGATACGCCACTGCTATTATTCATGTGAAATCATTCAGGAATCCAAAAAATTTATCAGCGTTATTTGCTAAAAAAGTGGTCGAAAAATTATACTATAACCTAATCTATTGCAATAACTTAACTGTAGCTGCTTGCCTTTGGGTTAGTTTGCACTTCCCGCAGCTGCTTTAATGCCATGACCAAGCAATGTGCGCTCAGCCAGAGATTTTAGGTCATGCAAAATGGTGCACAATTACGAAAAGTAAGTAATATGACAATTGTACGGCCTTCTTCCGAAATTGCACAGCACTTATTTCAGCGCCCCTATCCTCGCCAACTTTACATTTATGCTTGCAAGTAAGTGATAAAATAAACAACAGTTTGTGAAGTTATTGGCTCCTGCAATAGTGAGCAAGTTCATCCCCTAAGTATATCCTGCAAATAAAGCAAATAGGACGCTGCTAGGGTTTTCAAAGATGAGAAACATAACGGTTATGGGCAACCCCCTTTATATTCCTATGTAAAGCACCGTACATTTGATTTTGTGACGAGAATTGACTACGTTAAAAAAAAAACTTGCTTGTTATTATTGTTCTCACAACTACACATTGAATAAAGCTGGCTTAACCAATATTCTTTACCTCGACATTACTGATGGTGGTCCTACAATTGCAAAAGCTTAACTGTGGGCGCTTGACTTCAGGATAGTTTGCTCTTTCCTAGCCGCGTTTATGTCAGGACCAACCAAACAATATGTGCGCAGCCAGAGGCTTTAGGTCGTACAAATAGCCATACAATTGCGAAAAAGTGCTAAGCAGTGGGCCTAACCTATAATTTATTTTTGAAAATACATATTAATCACTTTGGCCCTTCCACAACTTTTTAATTATGCTTTCATGCACTTCATATCATAAACGAATTAAACGTTTTCAAATCTTTGGCTGTTTTAATGGAGAGAAAATCCAATTCCTAAGCGGCCTCTACTAAAAACAAGGTAACCAGGACAAAGTCAGGACACTGCACTGTAAATATATATATTTTTTATTTTATTGGCAACGCCCTAGCCTCCATGTAACTACAAAACGTTAGCTATTTTCTAGAGCAGGGCTTCTCAACTGGCGGACCGCGGTCCGAATCTGGACCTTTCAAGTGTTAAAACTGGACCTCAAGCTCTAGGATGAGTAACAGTAAGAGCAGCCATGGATTGCAAAAAGGCCCATGCCTGTTTTTCCAAACTTTGTGGACTTATTCTCAATAATAAGTAATTTTCAAATAAAATATCAAAAATTTTTCCAGCCTTCGGTGCAACTGCACATTCCTAGTGTTGACAAACGACACTTTTAAAAGGACTAATAAACAACATGATCAGCATGAAAAAGAGGAGAAAACCTATTTCCCAGTGCTGAAGATCTGCTATTCATGCCTGCCTCGTCCACCAAATTTGCCTCTGCAACTTAATTGATCAAATATGGTAAAGCTCAAAACCCAGACAATATTCCGCCACATATATTATGAAGTACTGCGACCCAAATGTGTTACATGGCTTCAAAAATTCTATACAGCCTGCGTGACCTATCAAACAATCCCAACAATATGGCGACTGGCCACTGTTATCTCGGTACCAATACCTGGCAATGCAGCTGATGACTGAAAGAGCTTCCAGCCCATGTTGCTGCTGAGCGTTTCCTACAAGCTTTTCAAGCGGTTACTGTTAAGGCGTCTAGAACCTGTTTTTGAACCCCAAAGTTGGCTTTAGGCTAGATCAATGCATTAACGATCAAGTGTTTAAACTAACCTATGACGTTGAGCACCGCTTTGTAGAAAATAAGTCAGGCATCGTGTTGGCAAATCTTACTGCCGCGCAAGACTGCCTACTGTATGGTACCAGTGTTAAACACCCCACCACCTTTGATTTGGTGTTATTTCTGTGGATCAAGTTTTAAGACCTAGCGAAAAATAAGAAATGCGCTTTTTTCACAAAATTAGCAGAATAGAGCACAATAAGCTCATATTATTTTTGATTTTGATGATTAATGTAAACTATAAGAAAATTCAAGTATTTTTCTGCATTTACTGGTAATGATAGTTTCATTTTTATTATTGCAAATCAAAAATTCTACTGGACCTATGGAAATACTAAACTTCTTCAACTGAACCTACGTTAAAATTAGTTGAGTAGCTCTGTTCTAGAGCATGGTGGTTCTAATAAGTGGCCTATTTAAAGCAATTTTGTTGGAGACGGGGAGTTGGACGGACCTATAAGAAAACTCAATCATATCATCAAGCAATCTTATAACATAAGTAAGCACCATTATATTTTGGGGGAGGGAGGGGCAGAAAAGTAAAGGAAATAAGCATTTAAAAAGGGAGAATCTTGCCAATTTTAGCTTCCAAACAAGTATGAATACCTTTTTTGGAGGCCAACGTTTTGAAAGAAATAACTTTGCCCATATTCGTGTCCCAACGTAATTGATCACTTTTTGACATGAAGTTTTAGAACTTTCTGTCATACTGTTAATTCCTTTTGGTGCGCCTGCTCACCTCTGGCTTAACATAAGCTTTTGTAAACTCGACCGTTGACTTTTATTGTAGAGATTGCACACAATTCTATTCGACAGCACAAGATTCGTTTCATTCGAGATTCGTTTCGACAGCACACGATTCGTTTTACAAGTTTTCTTACACAGACGTTCACAAGCTTCTTTCACCCACATCAAATTTAGAATGAAATTTTAACCAGAAACCAACACCAGGACAGCTCAAACGAGGGCAGCCGTAGGCTGTTCAAAACGAGTAAATTAATTTGACAGCGTGCCGATACATTTAACAAATAATGAATAACGATTACAGAACTTAGGTTCGACAATACTGTATACATAAAATAAAAACCAACAAATATTGACACAACGTAACACAGCCCCACGCAAAATGAGAACGAGGGAGCATTTTTTAGAAAGAAAAAGGTGAAGTTGTCAGTCAATGAGAAAATGAGAAGCAATTTCAAGGTTGCGAGTTCAATTCGTTTGTTTGGCTGATCGCACAAAGCTTGTGAACGGGTCGTTTTATTAAACTACCTTTAACCTTAACGAGAACGGTGCGGACCTTTCCTTTCTTATCTGGATAGGTGTCAATAATCAAGCCCAAATGCCATTTAGACCTATGCTGTGTGTCGTCCACCAGTAAGACTACATCATTTTTTTGTATATTAGGCTGAGGTTTGAACCATTTTTGTCTAAGGGCAAGATTGGGAAGAAATTCCTTGATCCATCTAGACCAAAACTGCTGAGCCAAGTATTGAGATTGAGCCCAGCGACGAGTACCGTACGATTCCTTCTGGTCAAAAATACCTGGAGGAAGATTTGGATTACCTCTAAGAAGCAGGAGATGGTTAGGTGTCAGAGGTTCATCAAACTCAGGATCCATAGTCACTGGAACTAAAGGCCTGGAGTTAATAATTCCTTCAACTTCCGCCATTAAGGTAGTAAGTAATTCATCAGTTAATGTTTGGCCTTTTAATAAGGCTCCAAATATACGTCGAATAGACCGTATCATCCTCTCCCAAGCTCCACCCATGTGACTGGCTGTGGGAGGATTGAAACGCCATTCGATATTTTTTTTGCAAAAGAAAATCGTGGATTTGCTGTTGATTCAACTCTTCTAAAGAGTCTCGTAACACCCGAGCTGCTCCAACAAAGTTGGCGCCATTGTCGCTTAAAATGCGCTGAGGTTTTCCACGTCTAGCAATAAACTTGCGCAACACACAAAGAAATGAGTCTGTGGACATAGAGTAAGCAACTTCTATATGTATGGCTCTAACAGTTAAGCACGTAAACACGCACCCGTACCGTTTAACAGTACTGCGAGCTTAGCGTACGTGAAAGGGGCCAAAATAATCAATACCCACGTGACTAAATGGCGGTTGTTCTATTTGAAGCCGATCGGAGGGTAAGTCTGCCATTAGCTGCTTTCCTATACTGGCATTTCGTTTTTTACAATAAATGCAGTGGCCAATGGTTCGTTTAACAGCAGCTCCTCCCTTCAATATCCAATATCGCTGTCTTAATATCGACCAAGTGTGTCCGTGTCCGCAATGTCCCAACTGGCTATGACACTGGCGTATGAGAAGTTCAGTAAAATGAGAATCGTTGGGGAGTATAATTGGATGCTTTAAATCAAAGTCTAAATCGGTGAAATCGAGACGCCCTCCGACTCGAAGAATGCCATTTATGATAATTGGGCATAGTTTTTTAATAGAGCGTGGTAAGCGTTGAAAATCTACCTCAGGTGAAGAGTAAAATGCAATAAAGGGAAAGTGAGTTTTTTGAACTTGTTTTATAAGTTCAAGTTCTGCGTTTTCAAGTTCAGTTACTGAAAGCAATGTGTTCCTATTAGTAGTCACAGAACCACGAATCAAGCCGAGAACATTTTGTTTGAATCTCAACAACCATGCCACTATTCGTTTCAACTTCATTAGGGAAGAACATTGTTTGATTAATTCGTTAAAGGGATGGCAATCAATAGTTTGAGTAGACAAAGTAGTTGTTACAAAACTGCTGTTTTGTTTTGGAAATCTGTCCTTTTGCACGCAAAATTCTGAAGGCATTTCAGGTAAGACTGGAGGCCCCGCTGGCCACAAATCATTAGTTTTCCAAAGAAATGAAGGTCCTTGTAGCCAAGCGTGAGAATGAGAAAATAACTCTGCTGAAATACCTCTTGTGGCAAAGTCCGCGGGATTTAGTTTTGATGGAACGTATTTCCAGGAATTAGTTGAAGTGTGTTCACATATGATGGCAAGGCGATTGGCCACAAAAACAGGAAATCGCTTGGTATTGTTCTGTATGCATTGGAGGGTAGCTGTAGAGTCCGTCCAAAACACGCAATTGCAGTTTGGCAAATCTAGCTCCTTGGTCACGAGTAGGTAAAGCCTAACGGACAAAACTGCTGCTGTTAGTTCAAGTCTTGGTATAGACACAGCTTTCAAAGGCGCAACCCGAGCCTTTCCTATAATGAATGAACAAGAATTGTGACCCGCGCTGTCTCCCATTCGCAGGTAACAGCAGCTGCCATAACAACGCAATGAAGCATCAGAGAAAAAATGAAGTTCGTAAGAGTTTGCTTTAAATTCGCTAGGTTTGAGGCAACGTTTTATTTGTAGCTTGCTCAGATGTGGCAAAGATCGTAACCACTTTTTCCAGTCGTCCGCTTCATCTTCATTCAGCGGTTCGTCCCAACTGCAACCTTGTTTGCAAAGGTCTTGCAAAATCAATTTAGGAAAAAGAGTGACGGGAGCAACGAAACCGAGAGGATCAAACAAGCTCGATACAGCTGATAGTAGTCCCCGCCTAGTCAATGGTCTTTGGGGAACTTGAATGTCAAAAACAAATACGTCGGTTTGATATTTCCATTGAACTCCCAAAACTCTGGTGGATAAAGATGATTCAAATTCATGACAACCATGATCTTTTGCTCTCTCCGATTCAGGAATTGTCTCGAGCACCCCTTTGCTGTTGCTTAGCCACTTTCTTAATCGGAACCCTGCTCTACTTAGCATTTTCACCAAATCATGAACTAGATTTATGGCCTCGGTCTCAGATTCACATGAGAACAGGCAATCATCAACGTAGAAGTTATGTTTGACAATCTCAGATGTGAGAGGTTGGTGCATATGACCAAACTCTTGTGCTACTTGACGCAAACAAAAGGACGCACAAGTTGGAGATGAGGTTGCGCCAAACACGTGCACGTTCATGTTGTACTCCGTTGGTTCTTCATCCATATTACCTTCGGACCACCACAAGAACCTTAATGCGCTAGTGTCCTTCGGATCCACTTGTACCTGGTGGAACATTGACTCAATGTCACCTACAAGAACCACACGATCCTTGCGAAACCGAGTAAGTACACCAATTAAGCTACTTGTTAGGTTGGGTCCTTGCATTAACGCATCATTTAAACACACACCTTTGCATTTTGCCGCACAGTCAAACACTACACGCACCTTAGATGGTTTGTAAGGATGTATGACTGGGTGGTGGGGAAGGTACCACACAAAGACATCGTCGCGTTTGTCTGTGGAAAGATTTACTTTGGATGCATGTCCTTTTGACAAATATTCGTCAATGGTGTTGACATATCCTTCCTTTAAAGACGGATTTTTAGCGAAGCGTCTTTTTAGGCACATTAGACGATTAAGGGCTACGCTTCGATTGTTAGGCAAACTAGTAACCCCTGATCTCCAAGGTAGAGGCAACTGAAAACGACCATTAACCATTTTTACAGAATCTTGAAGCAACTTGTACATCAAATGGTCTTCACGAGAAAAGGGCATTTCAAGTACAGTGGTGCCTTTTTCAAAATCAGCGGACCAAATAGTTTGAATTTGCTGCTCGACAGTTTTGTCGTGGTGCTTCACGAAGTTGACTATACAGTTTTGAGTGCTCGAAAGCGATAGTGAGGGCCCTAACAAAGACCAACCTAATGGGGTTTTGATAGCTATTGGCTCACCTCGGCGACCTTTGCGGAAAGTTGCGGGACAGAATAATTCAGGAACATCAGCTCCTATCAGTAGAGTCACTGAAGCGCCATCAACCTTAGGGAAGGCCAAATCACATAAATGTGGCATTTCCTTTATTTCGCATTTAGCAGGTATCAAGTTTGGGCGCACAGGAATATCGTCAATAGAAAATACCTTGGGCAAGTCGACAACATAAGAATCATCAAGAGAGAAAACCTTCAAATTTAATGTGTGACCTAAGTGAGTGGCTGCTGCATTACCTAGGGTGTGCAAGGTTATACTCCGTAGGTCGTCATCAACCCCAAAGGCGTTTACCAATTTTTTGTCACAAAAGGAGTGAGTCGAACCCTGATCCAAAAATGCATATGTGATAACAGTTTTGTTCCCATGCATTACCTTCACGGGAACTACGCAAAGGTAAACTCCATCTGAAGCCTGACTGCAGGTGACTGCTTGGACACCACCAGTACTACTATCACTCTCTCCATCCTTTAATTGAATTGTGCTACCCAAAGGTTCGTTGTTACCAGATGCTTGTGAAATGCCACGTGGCGAGTCGTAATTGTGCAGTAAAGTGTGATGAAAGGTGCCTTTACAACCTTTTACTTTACACATATTGGTGCGTTTGCAGTCATTAGTTTTATGTTTTTTACTAAAGCATTTATAGCACATTCGGTTAGTCCTCACAAACTTGGAACGTTCTTTAAAGGTGAGTCCCTTAAACTTTGGACAATCATGAATAACATGAGATGTGTCATCACAGTACCAACAGCGTCCCACCACAAAGCTTTTTGTGCTTTCTTCGGTATTAGTGCCGACAGAGAAATTGTACAAAGCCTTTGTAGACCTTGTAGGTTTGTTTGAGCTGGTCGAGTCCGAATTTACGGAGAAAATTCGGCGACCGAAAAGTGAATTTAATTCGTGGCATTCACGATTCACAAACTTCACGAGGTGGCTAAACTTAGCTACATGACCACTGTGCTCTTCGACCATGACTGATTCTCGAACCCAGCGTCGCCTCATGTCAAAGGGCAGCTTATTCACTAGTTTTGTCATCGAATCAAGAGAGTTAAGGCTTCCCATTTCGCACACATTTGTTAAGGTACCGTGCATCCTTTCAAGTAACTCTGAGTAAGATTTTAGAGCTGCAGGGTTATTAGCCTTAACCTGTGGGGCTTGCAAAAGAGTTTGCTCGCAAATATCAGCAATAATGCATGGTCGCCCGTACTCTTGATATAGCCTTTCCTTTGCCAAAGTGTATGCCATGGAGCCCCTTTCACTAAAATGTTCAATCTTGTCTTTGACATTACTTTCACAATGCTGCAGCAACAAACAAAACAGCATTCTTTGGTCATTTAATCGTGGTTCTACATGTGTTTCAAAGTTGGATATAAACGCTCTGTACGCCAGAGGGTTTCCACTGAAACGCTTAAATTCTGGTCGGGGCAAAAATAACTCATCATAAGTTGGGTAATTGTGTGGTGCAAAACCCGGAGGGTAAATATTAGGCCTGGGATAATGCTGAGTGCCTAGGTAGGGTAAATCTACACATGGTACGGCCCGAGGCGCAGGTTGCGCGAAAACTGAATCAGACCGATAGGGGCCTTGAAATTCAGAAGAAAAGGACTCTTTTAAGTTAGAGTAAACAGGTTCATGTTTTGACTTATTCGAAGAATAAATGTTGGAACAGAGAGGCTCTGCTACGTTAGGTGCATTAACAATGTCATTAAATTTTACACTGTTAGTTACAGGCTTCACAGCAAAAGTACTGGACGCAACAGAGGGCTTTACATTATTCACATTTACACTATTACAAATAGTTGACACACAAATATTAGATACGTGCTCACCAGCAGTCACTGTCTTTAGAATCGTCCGGCTTTGTTCAGCTTCGTGAGGCGAAGTTATTAGGAATTTGGGTACAATCTCCGGAGGAGGAAGATGTTGACTCGGTAGCAGAGGTTGAATCGGATGTAGATGTTGACTCGAAGGTAGATGTTGACTTGATGGCAGATTTGGAACTGCCGATTCTTTCCATACACTGAGTTTTACCGAGGCTACTTGCAGTTCTCTTTCCGCTTCGCGGCGAGCGATTTGCGATTTTTGCATAGCGAGGTGAGCTTCTTCTTCCGTTCTTTCAATAGCTTGCTTTGCCTTTAATTGTGCCGCTCGGTACTCAGCTTCAGCAGCAAGCAATTTTACGCTTCGACGGGATGATTTCGATGTAGTTGAAGTAGCAATAGTCGATCTTTTGCAGATGCTGCTGCACGATTTGTCATCGTAGTTCAATGTAACGGGTTGTTTTTGCATAAACTCACTTAGGTAAGTGTCAAATTCAATTTTGTTTTTAGACGCTCTTTCCAAATAGTTGGAAGTTTCATGCGTAGGAGCTTGCTCAATAATTTCAGTTAAATTTGTATATGCTGAATCAATCTTCGCAGATAAGTCTCGCAATTTTGACTCGTCCGGATTTCTAAGCGACATTAGCTTTTCTGCCGCTAAATAATTTGAGTTTAATTGTTGTTGCAGTTGGAGCACTGCATTCTCAACGTCTCCACGAGGGGAAGATGTGTTTGACATCATTTTGATGAAAGAGCTAAGTTTGAAGATATAAACCAATTTGTAAACTATTGTAAACTTGTAAACTTTTATGTTAATTCCTTTTGGTGCGCCTGCTCACCTCTGGCTTAACATAAGCTTTTGTAAACTCGACCGTTGACTTTTATTGTAGAGATTGCACACAATTCTATTCGACAGCACAAGATTCGTTTCATTCGAGATTCGTTTCGACAGCACACGATTCGTTTTACAAGTTTTCTTACACAGACGTTCACAAGCTTCTTTCACCCACATCAAATTTAGAATGAAATTTTAACCAGAAACCAACACCAGGACAGCTCAAACGAGGGCAGCCGTAGGCTGTTCAAAACGAGTAAATTAATTTGACAGCGTGCCGATACATTTAACAAATAATGAATAACGATTACAGAACTTAGGTTCGACACTACTGTATACATAAAATAAAAACCAACAAATATTGACACAACGTAACAATACCGTTTGGGAACCTTTGCTTTTTGCTTGATCTTAATCGCCAAGTCACAAACAAGACTTGACAAGATTCATCACCTCTTTGGGGTAAGTGTCATACAGTGGTTTGTGACATCACGATGATGACAGCATGGAAAAATATCGATATTAAATTTGCATCTTTTGACAGACGAAAACGCTTTTTTACTTAAAAAGCCAGCACCCAATTCATTCAATTTTTACCATATCTTTTGTTTGTTGTTTAAGATGACGTCAC
This sequence comes from Trididemnum clinides, assembly GCA_963675345.1. Taxonomy (NCBI): domain Eukaryota; kingdom Metazoa; phylum Chordata; class Ascidiacea; order Aplousobranchia; family Didemnidae; genus Trididemnum; species Trididemnum clinides. The sequence goes on along the minus strand of OY776285.1, from coordinate 17,730,830 downwards.
AATCGACAATTGTATGTAAAAATTGTTTTCGTCATTTTCTCAAAAATTCTGACTGAAGAAACGCGGTTGAAATCTTTTTTGAGAGATGAAACAATAGGCTGTTTGTAGATGACGCCAGCTTCCATCAAAAAGTATTGAATTGTTTTAAGAAAAATTGTTGGTTTATTATTTTACCCCTTGCTTATTATCACAAATAATTATTTCCTTACCTTCACTTAGTGTCCATGTTTGTGAGAAACAATCGATTCTAAAGTTCTCAACTTTTAATACGTTAATAAATTCACTGAGACAGTTACTTTTTGGCATAAATGTTACTGGTTATTGCTAGTTCTATTGTCTTTTTACTGACTGACCTGCATTGCTACTTGACTCAATCTTGCGTAGTCTTTATTTTGTGACGTAGGAAGGAAAACTAATACCCTTACGATCAGCAATTTTTTCGGAAGCGTGGCGCACGACAAACAACAGAAGGGTGAGTACTAGAAACGCCATTTATTCTAATGCTTTCTTTGTTTTTTAATTGCTTGATATTTTCAGGAGGGGGTTGCACCAAGTCGTGAAATATGCATAACAACAAATAACTGATTTCTGTAATTGTAAAAAAAGCCATTACGGCTCTCATTCCCAAATTTGAGTTTGTTCTCCCACATTTATTTGAAGGAACAAACAGAATTTGTGAAATGATAGAGAGTTTCTAAGGGCCACTTAATTGAAAGTACTCGTACTAGAATCGGGATTAGGGATATAAGGGCTATGTCCCCATTTAGTACAAACTGATCACTTATGGTCCTAAAAGCATGAATTGATTGAAGCCGGCTGAAACGATGATAATAAACCGACATACCTGAGCCGAAGCCCTGCCAGGGACGCCGGCTACACTACGGTTAAGCGCAATTTTTTCTATCTGTTTTAACTCCTCCAAAGCAATTCCACGTACAAACATCAAACTGGACACGATTAATCACCGCCTCGAGGTGAGTGTCAGAAGAGCGTTGGTGACGACACGATGGCGTCGTAATTAAAGATAATTTCTTTAAAATCTGAATTTCTTGACAGTGGAAAACCCTATTTGCTCAAACAAAAGCAAAGTTTTAACTTACTAATGAGCAAAAATTTTACTGATTTTGAAGTCAAGATGAAGTTACAGCTAAGGCTTGATGGTAAAATTTGTTTTCTATATTTCCCCAAGAAATATAGTTAAAAACTTATTCAGAAGATATAAGCAAAGTGCTTGCTATGAAACAAAATTGAGAACAATTTTAGCTTTATGAGAAACACAAGCAATTTGTTTTTAAACATTTTCCATTAAGTACGCTTCTTTTATTTTATTTTTTCAACGTGCTTTGCCACATTAAGCACGCTTACTTATTCAATTTTTTCTGAAACGTGCCATGCCAGCATTCATTTGTAACCGTCAAAACAGATAGATGACATGACTTAACCTTCCGCTGCGACTTACCAAACGCATGATTGTGATTTACAAAATCTTAAGAAAAAGCTATCCGCTAGCAAACCAGTGGCAGTAACTACATTCAAAGCATACAGTGGCGTACACAGAAAATTTCCGAGGGGGACCAAAGTTTCGTGACAATCGTGTGACGTTACAAATCAACTTTATGTGGAGTGCCGAAGGCACTACCATTCTGGGATTTTTTACAAGAAAATCGAAATCCAGGGCGAACCCCGAATACTCGCAAAAACCAGCTTTGCTTTTGCTAAAGCTGCTTGGTTTTGCTTTAACATTTTTTCACTGTTAGGGTCTGAGGGGGCCATGGCACAGTGGCCTCCCCCCTCGGTAAGCTAGAAAAAGCATATAGGCCTACTGTGTTTCATCTTAGCACTTAACAACAATAAATTATCATGAGCAACAAGAGCCTAGAAAGAGACTTACAAATTTTCCATTATAAAATCTCTCATTGAATACGGAGAAATTTTTTGCTTTCGTTTCTTCGCGAACAAAAAATGATTTTTTGCTCAATCGCAAGTCAGTCCTACCCATTTAGAGGTTATCGATTCTGATTTCGTTTTCTTGATCTTCTATGAATACTTGCATATATTAGGCTAATTCTACGGTAGACTAATCTTAATTAAAAAGTAAGGAGTCAGGGATCAGGACTTCATTAGAGGAAATATTTTGCTAGAAAATAGTTTTATAGGCGTATTGTTCTAGAGTGCATGGCTTCGAGAAAAGGCATGGCTCCTTTTTTCGCTATGCCCAAATTAAGGCAAGGAGCGTTGCTAAAAAACTTGATATTCCAAGTGTCAAAACTAAATGGGGCGCACCAAATCGTGAAATAAGACTTATCACAATATCGTTCAATTTTGTTGTAGAAGAACGATCACCATTTTGGTGAAACCACCATTTTGTGCTTTGTTCCCCCTTAATTACACTTTTTGGATGAAAGGGATGATAGTTTGTGAAATTATATTTTTTTTTGTATTACCAATCTTGATAAATAGCGTAAGATGATCACATTATTTCTAGAGAAACTATGGCTTTTATCAACTACAACTTTTGTTGCTGCTCTTACAAATGTTTCTGCAGTGAGGCAGGCGCAGCTGCTTGAACTGATACCGTACTTTTTAAGTCGACATAGGTCATGTCAATCCCTGCCGTGAAAAATTGCACCATATTGAGAAGAAACAATTTTGCTATTTTGCTTGATGAGAGGTTTATATTTCAACCAATTCAAATATTTATTTTATTTGGTTAAGTCACATTAAATCTTATCGCTACAGAAGAAAAAGGCAAAGAAGCGTCATGGAGAGTTTTTGAGATTTCTCTTATTTTAAAGTACTTCAACTATATTTTGGTTTAAGGGAATAGGGGCAATGCTACCATTTATATCAACTTATCGCTCACAATGGTAAAAATATAATTTGGTTGAAGCCGGCTCAGCCCATGTTTCTGAGTCGACATAACCAATTGGCAATCTTCATGGGCGACGCCGGCTAGTGATTTTATATTTCGATTCTTGCAGCTGGTGACTGCAAATTTGGCTGCTTAAATAAGACGTGCTTATTGCAAGTTTTGTTTAAGTATGCGGTATTCCCTCGCTACTTCGCGGTTCAAGCTTCGCGACTTCAGTGCATCGCGGTATTTTTAAAAAAATTTTTTTTTGTTTGGCTGCGTATCACATCGCTGAATGTCTGCGCATAATCACGCTATTCCCATTCACCTTGTTAACTGTGTTTCGTGTATCTTAGAGTTGTAAGTGTTGTACAGTACATTATTTGGGATGGCAATACTTTATTGTTAACCCTTATAATGACACCTAAGCGCCATGCCCCTGCAAAAGATTCGTCTAGCAAGCCCAAGAGGAAAAGGAAGATGATGACCATCATCGAAAAAGTCAAGCTTTTAGATATATGTACTGTATACTTGTATTAGCCCAAAGGCCCCGGGAAATCTATGGTACAGCCACTTCGCGGTTTTTCACTTATCGCGGTGTGGTCTGGAACGCATCAACCGCGATGAAGGAGAGAACACTGTGTGTGTGTTTTCGCCAATCAAATGTTCGCTTTAACAAAAATACTCAAAAAACGTAAATTTATTCAGTCAAAATTTCAAGTCAATTTTTTTAAATTTCAAGTCAATTTTATTTAGTTTTGAGGTTAATAAAAACTTACTCCAATAATAACAGATAAAGATATCTTTTCGCGTAACTTAGCTGGCTGCTGCCTTTTTTACTTCAATCGTGTCAAACACACTATGACATTGTAAAGCGAGTTGGAACATGCAGGAAAATGGGAAAAGAAGCACGCTAGGGAGGCTAAGAAAAGCGTAAAAAAGAATCTGTTTCACACTGTCACTTCAATTTTAATAGTAAAAGAGTTTCCTTTTATCAAAAAAAACCTTGTTAATATCTCCCGAAAAAATTTTCAGGCGTGTTTTTACAGTAAGTATTTATTGAGAAAACACAGAGAAAAAATTGAGCAATCACGTGTTCGCTGTGACCTCATCTTAGACCCCAAAGGGATGAAGTTCTAGCAAGTTGGTGAGTTGGAGGTTAGTTTCATTTGAGCAAAAACCGTTTTCTTCTGTCAAGAAATGAAAATATAAAAAAGTTAACTTTGGTTATGACGTTATTATGACGTCACGAATTCTTTATGACTCTGACCCCCATGAGGTGATCAATGGTGCCAAGTTTAATATTTGTACATTCAGTAATTTTGGAGGAATTCAGACAGACATACAGACAGAATTGCGCTACTATAGAAAACCACACTGGTTATTCTGATCACAAAAAAGACGTTACACTTTGTGCTATTGATGCACATGCTAGTCACAGAAAAAGTCTTAATCTTCAGTCAAAATCAAATTTATACCTTTAAAAGATTATTTAAACAAAACTGAAATATTCTGCAGAATCTCCGTTCTGGAAAACTTTTGAAATGATACAAAGAAACAATATTATTCGTGTGTAGTATTGTCGTCACTCGATGGCTGATTATGTGAAGACCGATATGCATTATGTAATCAAACTAATATCTCGATTGCATCTGAAATTTATAGGCCATCAGCAAAATTTAAGCTGAATGTGGCAAAGCTGCCACCTATATAGATTTTATTGATATCTTGATTGGCCAATAGCTGCTTACATTTGTCCCAATTAAGATGGGCGTAGCTTTAAAATTATCCGTATTTGCCGGCCAAACTATTTTTTGTTTAATTTAAAAATGCATATTACAAAATACTTAAAAAAATCATTTTAAACAAAACTTGGCTTTCAAAAATCAGATCATTTTTTAACATCGAAATTCAGATTTACAGCCTTATTATATCACTTTGTGGCCAGTTTTTCAACCCGAAGTTCTTCGCAAATGGGTAACCGTAACAATGACTGTTGGTATTGCAAAGCTACCACATAATAATAACATTTTTTACGGCGTTTTTAGAATATTTGACCAAATTTAAAAGTTGCCCTTTGATGTTATTAAAATTTACTCTACTTAAGTAAACATGTGACGTGGACTTGACAGCAAAAACTATTGTTGTTGTATCAAAAATCTGATCTCATCACAAAATCATTCATTTTTAGCATGTTTTATTTAGAGAATAAACTGGCACGCAAATCAAAGATAAATGTGGAGCGGTTCAAGAAACATTAATATTCTTTTGAGGGCTAGAGGGCCCACTTCATGACTTTGTAAAATGTACCCACTTATTTCCTGTTTGAAACAGAGCAATGGCAGCAAGACCGAGAATGAATAATGAAAACCAAATTTATAGGTGAAGATTAGAGCAAAATATTACCAGACGCTTAACCAATGTTGCGATTAAAAAAGAACAAAATCTGCTCCATATTTTAGTTCAAACATTAGCAAATTACGTGGTAGAGCTGAAACTTCGCTTTTAGGCTTGCAACACTACAACAGCCTTATATACACGATGGCATCGCATTAACTGGAGGGTTAAGATCTCTAATATTATCATAAATCCAACGTTCAACACTTTCAACAAGTGTGTACACACCAGGTTGGTTTGCTGTGGCGCAAAGCCCTCCAAACGAAACAATTCCGGTGAGCATCCATTGGCAAGATGAACATCGTTGGCACATCAATGGCCCTCCGCTGTCACCCTGCGGCAAAATGTTTTTGAAAATACGCTAGATTGGGAATGAGGAAATCTTATAGACCTTAAAGGCTACGTGTGAGTGCATTTGAGGGAGAGCGAGCTCAAGTTTTCTCCCTCAAGCATGGTTTTGAATCATTCCATATTTTCTGTAAAATAATTCTTTTATCAGTTCAAAATTCTCAATTTCCTCAAAGTCAAAATAATTTCAATATAGTTTTGACCAAACACAAAACTTGAAAAAAATTGCGGGACCACATCTTTCCAAACATTCCAATGGAATTTCTTTTATTAATTGGACGAAATTATTCGACTGACAGGCTGACCATCAAGCAAATTATTGACCTTTAAAAACCTTCCAAAGGTTTATGCAATATAAGTTTTATATATACTTACTGTACAAGCATCTACGCTACCATCAATTCTACCAGCACATAACTGACGAGACGGATCAAAATATTTGGTATAAGCTCTTCTGCAAATTTTTGGAGGTAAAATTCGAACTTCTGCAGCCAATAAATGCTGGAGCGGATCACGCTTCGTGTTAACGTTACTCACTACAAGAAAATAGATTTATTTCATCGATTGGACAACATCAGTATTTTTACTCAGTTGATTTGAATACGTATACTTATAGATACCAGGAGCAAATGAGTAGTCAAATGATTGGGTTTAATTTGGATTTGAATAAAAAAGATAACGCTTTATTTTCCTTGAACACTAGGGAAACGATAGAATAATTTATGTGTTTGCTAGCAATTGACGTATATTGCTCAATTTAATATAGCTTGCTTTTCTTACCTAATCCCCAACCAGCAATAACGCATTCTAAATCGATAGGAACAGCTTCAAATCCAGGTAGACAAAGGGCACGTGCTGTGACAAAACCTAGATCTACTGATGCGTTCAGCTGTAAAAACAAATTGGTTCGAGTTTTATAACACATAGCTTGGTTGAGGCAAACAGTTAGGTTAGCACATGTGAACAAAACCTGTAAGATGAATTTAAAATTTCTTCAGGAGAATATCTCGTGTAAAGATACGCATTTAAAACAGTCAACAACTTCGCAAATGGGCTGACTGGAAAGTGAACACAATTAATATTTGTGTTTACTTTGCAGTCTTTTTACAGTAAACACAATTAAACGATTGTGTGTTTATTCATAGGCATACTTAGAAAAATTTTCAATTATTATCATAAAAGCAATTTTTTTACTTTTCGATTCTTATTTTTAGAACAACAGTTTTTTTTAAAGATAAATTTGTGCTAGGAGTCGTTTTGATGCTTTTGCCTACGGTCTTAATTTATGATCAGAAGGGCCAAAGACCGCGGCACTGTGGTCGAGCGTTCAATGCGCTACTGTGGTTTACATTTTACCACAGTTGCGTTAATATGGCTTTTGGAAAACACCTTTGGGTGATGATTTTTGTTTTCCTAATTTTAACAACAAATGATTAAAACAGAAATTTAAAAAATGTGATCATATAGAATGTGAAAAACTTGGAGGCTCCGCAGAAGTCGTGCACAACTTTTCCGATGATTAGCTTGTTGTTAATCTTTCGAAGTCACGTGACTAGAAAATACGATAACGATAAAAAATTTTCTATCAATGTCTATCCTTGCAAAGCATTGCTGCACGCAATAAAAAAGTTTCTAGGAAGTTTAGAAGGATGTCTCCAAAAAAAATTGATTTTAATTATTTTTTTGTGCGGGTGGTGCTTTTTACTTGTGAGCAATGTTGATAATCTATATAGGTTACAATTAGAATGCTATCATAATGGGACAGTTAGAAGCAAAGTTTTTAGTTCGAGGGGCAGCGAAAAGCATGAAATTTGTTGCATGATCTTGTTTTTGGAAAATTGATTGTTTCTCACATTGGTTTTGTCAATTTTTAACTCAAATTTATTGAATGACCTCTTTCTTTATGACATTGACTTTTGCTTTAGCCGTAAGGATATAATTTTTCGTATTTAGGAGGTGGACTCATGTCTCCTGTGACCAAACCCTTCCCGTACCAAAACTGCTGTATCTGCTGTAATATACATGTTATTTGTAAAGGTGCTCGACAACGAATTTCAGCGCAATAAAACAATGCCTCACAATCCAAAGATTTTATTCAACGTTAGCATTTAGCGTTTGCATTTGGAGCCTTTACAAATTTTCTGTGCTTGATATTGGTGCTTTTGATAGAAGTTTACTTAACCAGTAGCATCGAGTTTTGGTGTGACTGAACATAAACACAAGCATCTACACTATTTGTTTTGTTTTGATGTTCAATTTAGCTGGTAAAGAAAATGGCTGGAAAAAATACTCCTAGTTATAATACCTTGATAATTGCGACGTCATATTCCAAAATACCAGTTGCATTAAAACGGTTATGTACAATAATGTTTACTGCTGATCTATTATGCAAAGCAGGCTGAAGTTTTTCGACTCCAATATTCAAAGTAACGGCAGAAGAATCAACTCTGGAACATAAGTTATGAAGGTTGGAAAAACGTTGAACGTAAGTTGTAAAAATTGGCAAAACATAGGCTTTTTTCCGGGTGTCTACTAAACGAGAAAACAGCTCTTTGTTAATTGACTGATGAAAAAAGCAACCCAACAAAATCAATAGCTTTTCTACGTTTATGACATGATCTACAAATAATTTTTAAGTGCTTTTCTAGATGGCTCCTAATAGGCCATTTGCGCGAAATACATTATTGCTTCTGCTTTTTTTCCGAAGGACTACGTCGTTGTGTTTGCATTTGCTTTTTTTAAGCGAAGTTAAATTTTGAATTAGTATCGAGCACTAATTGCAAAATACCTGGCAGAGTAAAATTTTGCAGAGATTAGTTCATGTAGTGTTGCAACGAAATTATTTTTCTTTTTCAAAGACATATAATGCAACAAAAACGTTTTCTTTTTCCAAGACTAATTACACTGAAACGAAAGTGCTTTCCTTTACAAAAACAAATCATACTGCAACGAACGAAAATGTAGTAAAGTGCCGTTTTTCAAACAGCATTTGTGAAGCATCGCTTTGTGCAAAACATGTTCTGAAATATTAATCGTAAGTCGTGGTAATTTCGAAGCAGAGGGTTTTGCTTTATTACAAAGTGTGCTGATTGTTTACAGGTAGGTTTTGCTTTGCACTTAACTGAATCTCGTGCTTCCGAGTTACCACAAATTAACTTTTTCAGAACATGTTTTCGCATGAAGCACTATTTTACAAACGGCACTTTACTACATTTTTGTTGCAATAGAATTTTTCTTTGAAAAGGAAAACTATTTTCATTGCAGTGTGATTTGTCGTGAAAAGGAAAACTTTTTTCGCTGCAGCGTGAATTGCCATCGAAAAGAAAAACTCTTTTCGTTACAGTGTGATATGCCTTGGGAAAAGAAAACTGTTTTCGTTGCAATGCTATATGACGTAATCTCTGCAAAATCTTACTTCACTCCGTACCTTGCAATTGGCTCCCTGAAATCTAGTAGAGTAACCCACGTTGGTTAATCGCATCACAATACAAACTGTGATTATTAAAAAAGTGTGATGGCACAAAAATAAGAATAATCTAAAAAAACAACTTACTCGTTGATGCAATGAGCAGCAGTTACAACATAATCTTTGGAAACTAGAGATCCACCACAATGAAAAGCATCATTCACGTAAATTTGAACCTTAAATAGAAAAAACAAAACTAGTCACAGTTTAGCTACTACAATCCGTCGAAAAAAATTTTTGTGAAGATAAAAAGTCGATAATTGACGTTTAAACTTGACTCCAATAAAGACTCTTCAGAAGCGTTGAACGCAGGATCAAAATGTGCAGCTACCTATTACATGTCTCTTTCAGTTTATTAAGTCCTTGGCAACGTCTCATTTTCCTTTTTTGCACCGTACGCGTCCTTAAACTTAACGAATTTTATCCATTGAATTAAGCGAGTGCTTGAATTGGAAGCATACCAAAAAGTTGTGGAAGGGCGCCTAAGTGATCGATACGTATTTTCGGGATTAAGCTAGTAAATATCAGGCCCATTAATAATTTTTTGTAACTCGTTGTCGTCGTCGTTTGGTCAGGCACCCAAACTCAATCCGGACCAGCACAAATCAAGACCAGGGCCGAGGGTCTAACCTTTTACCATTCTAAGTAAAAATCTATTTTTTGTAACTGTTTGGGTATTTCTATGAGCTAACGCCTCTTGCTGGGCGCGTGTAGCTTGGTTCTGGCAAAAAACGCAGCCAACCAAAGAGTAATCTAACTTGAAATCAAACACTCGCGGTTAAGATATTACAATCACAGCGCCCACTTTAGTAATGTCGAGTTTAAGAATTTCGGTTCAGCCGGCTTCACCGAATTGATATTTGTGAGAATAATAATAAAAAGTCAAAGTGTTGTTGACAAAGCCAATCGTCGTTCCAAAATATAAACTACCAATTTTTTACAGGAAAGCGATTAGACTTCAAAAAAATATGGTATGGGGATGCACATAGCCGCCATTTTTTCTTACTTGCCCACACCGTGCTTGTCTTGTTTTGTACGTAGGAGCTAAACTTTTCGTGGTAGTTCCGTTCCAAGACCCCTTGCGATGGTTGAAAATCCGCGAAGTAGAAAACAATTAAAAAAAGGAAAATATAATCAAATCGACAAATAATAAGAGCTGTAATTTCTCTCATTGTCGATTTGTTAAATGATATAGAAGCAGTCTTGCTAGTGTTCGCCTCGTCCTTTCTTATGCAGTCAACGATGGATTTAATCATGTCAAAATGGCGGGCTACCACCGCGAAATTTCGTCCTTCCTTGAGCATATCAAAAAGTTTCACTTTTTCAGCAATGGCGATCATCATCCATTGCCATTTAGGCTTAGTACCAGCCTACGAAGAAGAACGCTTAGAAGACATTGCAAAGGTTGAAAATTATACCAAAGTTCAACACAAATATTATAAAAATTTTGTGATTCAATTTTTGTGATTTTTCTAGAAAATCTACCATAAAAGTTTTATAGGTCTATATATCACCAAAAACTCGTGAAGTCGTAAATCTGTTAAATTTGAACCGCGATGTCGCGAGCGAACATTGTATTAGATTTTCAAGATTAAGTTCTTTAATAATAAGTCCACCATTTACGACTTTTTTGAGCTAAATGCCTATTTTTACGACCTAAAGTCTCTGACTGCGCCCATGTTGCTTGGTCCTGGTATAAACACAGCCATGCAAAGAGCAAACTAACTGATGTTATGTACCTGCAGTTAAGTTAGTACAATAGCAGCTATTAGTGATGTTGAGGTTAACCCAACATCCCTAATGGCTGTTGTTGTCGCCAAGACGGCTGCGTCGGCTTCACCCAATTCCAGAGAAAATGGTTTCAACATCTAGGTCGGGGGTCTGCAAATAGTGGGTCGCAACCCAAAGTTTGGTCGCGGGACCTTGCCTTTTGGGCCACAAAAAATTTCAATTCGTCAAAATTATTCTGATATAATAACGCAGTTGTTTGCGGATGCGTACGAGTACTAATTATATAAGCGATATCTTTACAAAATGTAGCATTGTTTGTATCAGTATAATGTTGGTTTACGGTCGCACAATGTTTTCCGCAGTGTTCGTTTCTTACGTCACAATTACACTTTATGTTTAACTAGCATTGTGTCGCCGTGGTTTGAAAAATTGCTTTTAATACAACATGTAAGAGAATTTGAGCTGAATTTTGAATAATTTTTGTTGGAAAAGAACATAGAACGTTAACAGCAGCTGCGATAAATGTTTTGATCTCCTTTTCAACTGCCTATTTGTGTGAAATGACATTTTCTGCTTTATTACACGTTTAAAACAAATACAAGGCCAAAGGAGATGTGAAAAATGATCTTCCGGTGGCCGTCTTCAAAATCACACCTCGACTTATTATGCTTAATATGCTGTCTTCCAAATACAGACCCAATAATTGCCGTTAGACAGAATAAATTTGAGATTTATAAATTTACTCTGTATGAACCAAGTGTTACACTATTTTATTTTAAGTTGTCTCAATCACCTGCAGCCTTTACATTAGTATTTAATTAAACATCTTTTACGTAGAACTATGCTCAGTAATGTTTGGGTCGCTAGACATTAAGACTCTGTTTTTTAGTCGTACCAAAACGTATTTGCGGATCTTTGATTTAAATGACATGTCGCTCGATACTAATATTTTGTTGCAAAAGATAAAACAGAATCATTTTTATCTCCAAGCTTTTCTAGGGGGAATTACCAGTTTGTTTGCTTGGAAAAGGCTACTTTTTAAAATGTTTGAAGACTTCATTTTAAAAAGAATCTCTTGATAGATGATGCCAAAAAACCATGCTTTTGAGGATGAGAAATGAAAACGTACCAAAAAACTTAACTTGCGTTTGTTTCCCGACCCCGTTTGGGTTGGGTCGAAATGGCTGTTGGCTTTCCCGAGTATCCTAGTTACCCCAGGCACTCCCCTTAAACAAATTATTTTTTCGCCGAGCTGCCCCCAGAACGACCACAGCTGGACAGCACGCAGCTTCTTTGAAATTGCTTGCCTTTTTTCTCTCTTCTCCTGCCACTTACTTGCCCGTCTTCTCATTTTTCTCCTTCTCTTGATGAGCGACAACGTTGATCCTAACCCTGGTCCCGTCTTTCCCTGTTCATTGTGCGATGGAAATATGAGCTGAAGGGGTAGGTCTGTGCAATGCTGCACCTGCTCCAAATAGGTCCATTTAAGGTGTTCACTTTTTTGCTTTTCTAGATTCAAAACTCTAGGCAGCTCTCACTCCTGAAGCTTCCCTTCCTGCTGCGTCCTTCTTTCTTCTGGAGATCCTATTCCAACCAACACCGTAACTTCCTCCTTGGACTCCTCCAGCTTGTACGAGGTGTGTCCGAAAAGTAACGAGACTGGTGTTATAAAAACTGTATTGAAAAGTATTGAAATATACCACAGTCATATTCCTTCAAAGTAATTCCCTTCCACTTTGAAACACTTGTGCATTCGCCTTTTCCAGGATTCAATACACTCTTGGAAGGCATTTTCTGGGATCTTTTTGAGCTCCGTCGTCGCGGCCATTTTGATGGAATCGATGTCAGAAAAATGGGTTCTCTTCAGAACAGATTTGATCTTGGGGAAGAGGAAAAAGTCACAGTGGGCCAGATCGGGAGAATATGGGGGTATTCCAAAGTTGCAATGTTCCTTTCGAAAAACTGACCAATACTCAGGACTGTGTGATCAGGAGCGTTATCGTGATGGAGCGTCCATGCGTGAGCTTCCCAAAAAGGTCTGCCTCTTGTCACGCACTGTCTCATAAGGCTCAGAAGAATGTCTTTATAGACGGTTTGGTTCACTGTTTGGCCTTGGGGTAGGAATTCGAAATGAACGATGTCTTAAAGACATTCTTCGGCGCCTTATGAGACAGTGCGTGACAAGAGACGGAGCCTTTGGGAAGCCCACGCATGAACGCTCCATCACGATAACGCTCCTGATCACACAGCCCTGAGTATTGGTCAGTTTATTGCAGAAAGGAACATTGCAACTTTGGAATACCCCCCATATTCTCCCGATCTGGCCCACTGTGACTTTTTCCTCTTTCCCAAGATCAAATCTGTTCTGAAGAGAACCCATTTTTCTGACATCGATTCCATCAAAATGGCCACGACGACGGAGCTCAAAAAGATCCCAGAAAATGCCTTCCAAAGGGGTATTGAATCCTGGAAAAGGCAAATGCATAAGTGTTTCAAAGTGGAAGGAGATTACTTTGAAGGAATATGACTGTGGTATATTTCAATATTTTTCAATACAGTTTTTATAACACCAGTCTCGTTACTTTTCGGACACATCTCGTATACCTCCACTATGCTACTTGGCCGATCTGTCTTCCCCTGTGCTAATGCAGCTCCCCTCCCCTCCCCTCCCCTCGTCTTCAAAGCTCTTATCCCCCATCTGGCCACTTCGTATCTTCCCTCTCGGTACCCTCACAACCGCCTGATGATCCTGGCTGTTTTTCTATACCTCCTGCGTCCTCTTTTCCCCTGAATCCATCAGGTTTCTTCAATGGAAAGCTGGAGGTCTCCGGCAAGGAGTTTTGATCTACTACACTTTATTTCGTTTGATTCTGTTTACCTTATTTGTATACAGAAATCTAACCTTAACTCATCCTCTTTTTTCTGGATCCCTGGATTCTCTGCTCTGCGATCAGATCGTACCCATTTCAGGTCTGGCATTCTCTTTCCCAATAACACGCACGCTAGCGGCGGCATCATCATTTTCGTCAGTCAGAGCTTATCTTTCTTTAAACTTTCTACCTCTTCTCTTTCTTCGCCTGACCTCTACTCTGACCATGTAGGGGTCAACATATCACTAAGCAACTCCTTCTCGCTCTTATTCCTTAATGTTTATGCTCCTCCTATTTGCTTTTTTCCGACGGATAGCAGAACCGATTCCCTTTCTCTTTCCATTTTTTCCTCCTCCAGAAATCTTTTCATTCTGGGGGACTTCAACTGCCATCACCCCTTCTGGGACTTAAAAGGCACCACTGACCCCCGTGGGGAGGAAGTATTCAATTGGGTCATCTCTTTTGACCTCCTTCCTCTCAATGACCCTGAATACCTACTCTTCTACATTGTTCCTCTGGCAGTCGTTCCTCCCCGGACATCATTTTGCTCCCTTTTCTCTCGGCTTGTCTTGCTCCTGTGAGATGCTTCAGAACCTGGGTTCAGATTACCTACCAATTTTACTAACCGTCTCTTTTTCGCCAGTCTTCCACCTCAACAAACGTCCCCCTTCCTTCAATTTTCAGAAAGCTCGTTGAGATGACTTAGCTTTATAGTTTGACCCTTACTGTCCTTCTCCAAAGGAATACTCGTCTTTTTCTCTTTCCTCTACTCCTGCTTTCTTTATTTCTCTGGCACCGAAAGTAGCCAAATTTTCAATTCCTTTCGGCCGCATCAAACACCAACCTAAACCTGGAGGTCTGCTGAAGTGGAAGAAGTGGTTAGTGAAAAACCCAAGGCTTTCGCTGCAGCTCACAGAAGAGATGAAGATCGTCAGGCTTACATTTCTGCTTTCCAACACGCCTCGTCTGTTATCGCCAAGGTCAATGCTGAAGCATGGCAGGCGACTTACTTTTCCCTCTCACCTAAATCTAACCCTAAATCTGTGTACTCTCTTCTCCGTTCTGTTGCTGGCTCTTCTTCCTCATTTTCCAACTTCCCAACTGTTCCTCTCCTAAGGAGTCGGCTTCGGTCTTTGCCAATTACTTGAGATCTCACTTTTGACGCGTGTAAGTCTACTGAACGGACGTGTCTTTTCTTTCTCTCGAACGCGCTAGTAAACGTGCTTTTTTACTATGACAAGACAAAAAAGCAAAGGCAGTTTGAGCACTGAGGAAAATTTGAATTGCAAAAGTGCATGCTTCACAGAAGAAGACAGAAAACAACTAAAAGAAATTAATGTATCATTTAAAAAATTAATTGAAGAAGTTAATGAATTAAAAAGTAAACTGGCCATGAACAAGAGAATTTTGGAAGAAACAAAAGAAAAAAACCAGCAACTTGAACAGCAATTAAATTTGTCCTTATATAAATCGGATTCTCTAGAACAGTACCGCCGCCGTGAAAATCTCAGAATTTATAATGTTCCTGAAAGTGCAAATAAAAAAAGATGATGGAGAAGATATCATTATTGAAATAGCAAAGCTTCTTAATGTTGATTTGAAAGATTTAGATACTCAAAGAGCTCACCGGCTGGGACAAAAAAGAATTGGAAAAACTAGACCGATAATTGTAAGATTTGTCTCATTTAAAAAGAGATTAGAATTACTGAAATTAAAAAAGAAATTGAAGACTATAACCACAGATGTAAAAAATGAAGACCCGTCCATAAAAAAATTAAAAAATGCGTTCATTACGGAGGATCTTACTTCGTTGCGAGCCAAATTATTATGTTATGTTAAAGAGGAATGTGATGGTCGATTTGCAAAAGTTCATACAATTAATGGAAAGATAATTATAAAAGAAACATCAGATGTAAACGATGACAATGATAAAAGTGATGAAAATGGAAATGCGATGTGGCTGAAGATCGAGACCTCAGATGATCTTCATAGGTATGGAGTTGACATTGATTTCCTTAAACTTAATTACCGACCGTTATGCGTTATTAATTATAGTGTTACCGAAAGCTAATTTGCCTAAAAAACTTTGTAATTAACCAAAACTACTTTTCTAGACAAAATGGCAACTTTTCAAAATCATTGTAAGGAATCTAAATCGAAAATGAAGACAAATGATTTATGCAATTTGTGCTTTCGAAATCCTGTACAATTCGATGAATCAAAATGCAGTACTTGTTTAGTTACATCATCCGATAGTTACTGTGATAAAATGCTTGAAAGCGCTGACACACCATTATCTATGAGCGTACCTATGCAGTCACTTGATAACAACTTATCAGCTGCTGATTGTCTGGCACCTCAAAGCAATGCATTATCAACACACACTGCATTTGCCGATTACAATGACTTCTTTTCGAACTGTAATTACTATAGTGTACAAGAACTAAACAACAAATTGAGTAACAGTAAGGATTCTGAACTGTTCCTTATCCATGTTAACATCAGAAGCATACAAAAAATATTGACAATTTAACTAATTTTTTTATCTGAACTTAAACAAAAACCAGATTTTATATTACTTACTGAGACTAAACTTATGAAAAAACGTGACATTATTGTTGATATTAGTATACCCGGATACATATTTGTTCATGAAGATACCACTACTAGCGCTGGCGGAGTTGCTATGTACATTAAGGTTAATATTAATCATAGCATTGATTCTAATATTAAATTCGAAATATCTGGTTCCGAAAGTTTATGGATAAAAATAGAAAATGATATCGTAGGTAAACTAACTGTTGGGGTAATTCATCGTGATCCAGTATATGACAAAGATAGCATTGGGAAATTTATTGAAAGCATCGAAAATGTGCATCGCAAAATAATTAGTCAAAAACGATATTTCTTTGTGATGGGCGACATTAATATTGATTTATTTAAATCGAAAAAAATGAAAATTCTAGAAACTATGCAAATTCTTTAATTAGTTCCTCGTGTAAATGCCTAATAAACATACCCACAAGAGTGAATATTAATTCAGCGACTCTACTTAATCATGGGTATACCTCACTGCTTAAAAACATTTTATTAAGTGGAGTATTAGTGACAGACATCTCAGACCACTATCCTATTTTCTCTCTGATTTCGAATGCAGGAAAAAATTACAAAACAGAAAAACATCTTACGATACAAGATTTTACAGCTTTTAGTAAAGATGAATTCAATAAAACTTTGCAAGAAGCTTTAAATGAAAATGTGGTTTCGACTATGTCTATTAATGAACAAACTAAAATTTTTTTGAATACCTTTTCCAATACTGTTGGCAAAGTAGCTCCATTTAGAAAAATGACGCAAAAAGAAAAGAGGCTTAAAAGAAAACCCTGGTTAACGCGTGGAATTTTAAAATCAATTAAAATAAAAAACAAAATGTTTAAAAATCTTCATTCTAATATACTAAGTAACAACCCCAATGACTTGGTTAATGATGTTAATCAGAGGTATAAAACATATAGAAAAGCTTTAAATTGTTAAAAGGTATTACTATAATAAAATACTTATTGAGAATAGAAGCAACCCGAAAAAGATTTGGCAAACTATTAATATACTACATAATTCTCAAAAACTAAAAAATCAAGTCGAGATTACAAAACTGCAAACGCCCTATGGGACTTTTACTTCGCCCATAGCCATTGCTGAAACTCTCAATGAATTTTTTGTAAATATTTGTCCACAAATGGCATTAAACATACCAGATGTTGAAGTTGATGCAACAACAACTGTTAATCAACGATCACACCTAAGTAGGACCTTCTTTTTTTCTCCAGCAACTCCATCAGAAAATGAAAGGTTAATTAATCAGTTGAAAACAAGCAAAGCTTGTAGAAGTGTAGATGCTTCTACAAAATTCATCAAGTATGGCAAATCTGTAATAGCACAATTTCTATGTACACTACATAATAAATGTGTTGTTGAAGGTGAATACACAGATTTATTTAAAATAACTGAAGTAATTCCTATATTTAAAAAAGGAACCCCGAACTTGCCACCAACTACAGGCCGATCTTTAAACCACCAATTTAATAAAATATTTGAAAAATTAACTTACAGTAGAATGTATAATTATCTTGAAAAATATAATTTAATTGATGAACGCCAATTCGGGTTTCGCAGCAATCATTCAACAATTCATGCAATCAGCAGCATTTATGATGAACTTTTAAAAAGTAATGACGATAAATTATACAACTGCTGTTTGTTTCTTAATTTTTCAAAGGCATTGGATACAGTGAACGACGAAATATTAATAAAGAAACTGGAAAATAATTTTGGATTTCGAGATAACGCTAAACTATTCCTGAGTAATCATTTAAGCAACAGATATCAGTATACAAGAGTTTCCAATTACAGATCAAGTCTGAGACCTGTCACTTGTGGGGTGCCTCAAGGGTCTGCTCTTGGGCCGCTACTTTTTCTTTTATATGTTAATGATTTACCTTCGTCTTCAAACTTTAAACCACTTTATTTGCTGACGATACTTTGTTACAACTATCTGACTGTAATATCAAAAAGTTGAAAAAACGGGTTGACAATGAACTAAATAAAATAAATGTTTGGCTGAGAAATAATAAGATATCTTTAAATATATCTAAAAGTAATTATATGCTCATTGACAATTGTATCAATGCCTCAACTAAAAAACATTTTGAAATCAAACTACAACAAAATGTATTAAATAGAGTAAGAAACGTAAAATATTTAGGTATGCTCATAGATGATGGTCTTAATTGGGATCCACCTATTAAACAACTTTCTCTGCAACTTTCGAAATCCTCAGCTATAATACATCGCTTACGTAACTTTGTTGATACTGAAACACTCAAATTGTTATATTATAGTTTGATTTACAGTCGTGTTCAATATGGTATTATTTTATGGGGAACAGCAACCTACTCTAGACAAAAAGAAATAGTTCTAAGACTTAACAACATTGTTCAGATTATGACCTGGAGTAGGAAATTTGATCACGTTAGCATACTGTATAAGGAACTAAAATTATTGAAATTAGAAGACATTTACAAATTAGAATTATCAAAGTTTTTGCATCAATTAAATTGCAATATGACTCCTAAAGTTTTTGAAAAAAATTTTGTTAAACTTGAAAGTGTGCATTCGTACAGTACAAGACAAAAAACTAAAAACAATTATTTCTTTACCCGGGTCAACAAAACAATGTCACAAAAACAATTGGCTTTTTGTGGTACTAAATTGTGGGCAACTCTAGACAATTCTACAAAAACGAAACCGTTATCAGTCTTCAAAAAAATATTAAAAGAACGAATGATTAGAGATTATTAAATTGAAAGTTTTGCTTTGATTCTAGATTTATTTCATAAAAATTGCTGATGCATTAAATATGTGACTTTCACGTTATGCTCTTTTATACAAAATTTAACTTCCTCTCTTCTTTTTTTTTTCTCTTTTACTTCTTCTTTCCAGTCTCTATTAAGTTTTTATTTATTGCTGGTAATTTATTTGTTGTTTTTTTGTTATTAGGAGGCACTGACTAGAAAACCTTTGGGTTATTTCAGTGTCTCCTGTCCCATACACGAATGTACTATTTTATTACTGTTTTATGTTGGCGTTTATTGAGCGTATTGGGCAAACAACAACAATAATAAACTTAAACTTAAACTTTTCTGTTTCCCAGCCGAAGGCCTTGCGTAGCAGAGCCGAAGACTATCTTTCTGAGCTCAGCCGAGCCTCGTGCCCTAAAGTCTTACTCGTCCTTTTGCTTTCTCCTTTTCCCCGCTGACCTTCTTTCGGCTGCCTCTAACCTCCCCTTGTCCATTACCACTGGCCCAGACAAAGTTGCTTATCTCATGCCAAGGAACCTTCCTCGCTCTGGCATGGACTTTCTTCTTCACATTTTCAATCTTTCCTGGTTTTGACATTTCTTTCTTTCCATTTGCAAGACAACTTCCATTATTCCCATCCATAAGATACAAAAGCTTTCGACTCTCCTGCTTCCTTCTTCCCTATCTCTCTTACCTCCTGCGCCTCAAAGCTTTTTGAACGCATCATTCTATGACGTCTACTCTTCTTTCTGGAGTCGAATTCCGTTTTCTCTCCCTGCCAGGCCGGTTTCCGCCCTGAACGGTCTACTCTGAATCAAAATCTGTTCCTTTCTTAGTTCATTTTGGATGGGTTTAACAAACCCAGGCCTGGATTTCGACTCTGTCTGGCATCCCGCTCTTTTTCACAAACTCATTTTGGCTGGCCTCCCTCCTTGCTTTGCTCGTTCGACTTAATCTTTTCTTTCTCACAGGCGTGCTTGCGTGGTTTTTTAATATCACAAAAGTCGTTTCTTTCGAGTCCGTCGAGGTGTTCCTCAAGGATCCGTTCTTGGCCCTGTACGTTTCTTCCTCTTCATTTATGATCTTCCGGCCTCTCTGCCTTCTTCCGTCAGCTGCTCTCTTTATGCTGACAATCTGGCCATTCCCTCTTCTCCCCCTCAATCCCTACTGCGGTGGAGGCCACACAAGGAGCTATGATTGGACTGGAGCGCTGGTCTCAGTACTGGTGTATTCCTCTCAATATGAGCAGATGTGAGGCCTCTTTCTTCTCAATGGATCCCGACCAAGCTAACCTTCAGCCCAACCTCTTTTTATTTAACTCCCGCCACCGTTTTAATTCCACTCCAACTTTTCTTGGGGTCATCTTCGACCGCACTTTTTCCTTTTCCTTTTCCAAACATGTATCTACGCTGAAGACCAAGTTCTTTCCTCGCCTCAAGGCCTTACGCTGTATCTCTGCTTCCTCATGGAGCCCCTCTAGGGAGTCCCTCTCTCTTCTGTATAAAGCGTTTCTTCGGCCCCTTCTCACTTATGCTTTACCCGCATCGTTTCCCTTCTTAAGTGTTACCAATATCACCAAATTGAAACACCTTTACCGAGTGGCTAGTCGCGCCATCTTCGGTGGCCTCTCGTCCTCCCCTATCCCACTTCTTCTCTCCGAGGCGTCTCTACCTCCCCTACGAGTCACCCTGACTCATTTCGGTCTGTCATCTTATGAGCGGGCCCTTCGTCTCCCAACCTCCTTTCCCATTTCAGGTTTGGTCAGACATGGAGTGAAACCAAGCTCTGCAGATCGTCTTGGAGAGCTTTTGCGTTCACTCACCCGCTCATGCTTCCTTTTACTTTCCCTAGGGAGGCTCTTCTTACTAGCTCTCCCTACCTCCTTGGAATCTGCCTTCCTTTACTGTGGAGTCCACTCTTTCCTCTTCATGCTCTCGCTCTGATAGCTGTTTCTACGGATTTCATGCAACTTTGTAAATGCTGAAACTTCAAATTTCTAAATATCATGATGTCTCACCAGCATTCTCAACTTCCCGCAATCCATATCAGCATTTCACATGCTGATAGACTAGTTCATATTGTAGGTAGTGTTCTGTACAAGGTATTGCAGAAAATAAGCACATGGCTGATGAGGGTCAGTAATCCAAAGCAACGTTGTCCGGTATTGCTATTTTGTGTTATACTGACTGCAATATGTTGGCATTATACTCATATGCTATCCCTGCATGCTGATTCTAGAATTTAAAGTGCCCATGTGATATAGGTCGAAACTGTTGCCCTTATATTAGGTCTATGCAGTAATGTAACAATGGATCAATGGCATAATCTAAAATTGCCTAAAAGAACATATTTGGATTTTATGCGGAAAACGCTGTGGATGAATAACCTACAATATGCTAGTACAGATTTACTATCGTGTGGGAGACCTGTGGATGGCTGGCATGTGAGATCAAGGAAAGTTGAAAATGCTGGTGAGGCATCACCCTATTTAGAAATTTGAAGTGTCAGCAATCTATAAAATTTGGTGAATATATATCTTACGGGAAAAGAAAAGAACTAGGATGAGATTTGCAGCCAATACCCACAATTACAGCTCAAATCTTTTAATGCAACCTTCAGTATTGCTAGCTGCAACTTTATCATCACTAAGAAAACCTCCAAAAGAGAGAATTTTCGAAAAGAATTAATTAGATAGTTTTGCATTGCAAGATGCCATCACTTCTTTTAACGATCTCACTGAAAAGCATGTTCTTGATTCATGTCGGTATTATAAAGACAGTGATTTTGTTGTTCATTACAAAATTGCATTGGATGTAAAATCCAATTTTCCCCTGATCTGGGGAGCTATACAAGTGGATCAAAATCTAAAAATCAAACTCCAATTTTATGGTGATAACATTTCATTACCAACATGGTTTGTCACCGGCAAAAATATAATGTGCTTGAAACTTTATCAACTTATCTGCGCAGCTTCAGTGAATCTGCGTATGAGATAATTGATGAAGCATCAACATTGCAAGGCGAAAGGGCAAATAAGTTATTCTTCCAACTTTGCGAGATCTGCTTTGTTGGTTCGTTATACTTCTGCTAAAGCCTATCAAATACTACTCGATCACCTTCTATTACCTTCTAGGTTATATCATTGCTTCGTAAATATTGCCAAGAAAAAGTGGACACATTCAAAAGCAGGAAGATTCCTCCAAGAAAAAATGCTTTAATAAACGATATAATTTTGATGGTCTACGGAATAAACTTAAAACAATCTGTTTAGTATAGTAGTAGCAAGCTTACTGGCACTGATGAAGACAGAAATGTTGGTGGTAGTATTGTAGTATTTGTCAATTGGGGTTTGAAGCAATCAGTGCCAGTTGTGTTGAAAGCGTGTGCAGAGGTTTCTCTTAAAGCAAATGGCTTACCAATGAAATGGCTCAGGCTGGGCTTAATATTCGGGCAATTGTTACGAACAACCTTGCATGTAATGCTAATGTATTTATTGAATTCAAGCGTTTATTTCCAAGCACAAGCCCTTTATGCTTACAGCACCCTTGCAACTTGTCAAAAACTTATTTGTTGCATGATAATATAAATATTCCAAAGAATATGCGAAACAATTTGTGAACTCAAAAAAATTGCTTTTCCTGCTTTTTCTTTTCCAATTGAGAGTGAAACAGTAATTTCCAGAGCTGTTTTAATTGCTCGGGATGATATGTAGTTGTTTATCATGAAGTATGCAAACTTACTGCCAGTTTAAGATTGGCTTCAAAGTTGACCTATTGAGCACAAAACCCTGCCAATAACAAACAAAATATCAGTGTAGCACTGGCTATATTTCACCCAAATACGGTAGATGCTAGCAAATGCTATTTTTTTCAAGAACTGGTTTGTCCGCTTTTTTCACGCTGTTCAATAAGTGGTGGACGATCGTAAAGTGTAAAAGTTGTTTTTGTTCGCCTGATTTGACAAATGCTATTGCTGCTGGCGGTGGTAAAGTTGATTTTTTGATTTCATTGGCAAGCTGGCTTAAAAACTATTGTGATTCAAGATTTGGTTTGTGTTTATCAAAGCAAACTTTTGATGCACTGATTACAACTCTTCATATGCACAAGCTCATATAACTTTTGTGTTGCTCGAAGGATACAACTTTTTCATATCAGCTAAGTTTCAAAGTAATGCATTGGAAAGGGGCTTCTCACAGCATCGCCAAAAACTTTCTTGTAAGCTTGCGGGAGGTTTAAGGTACCGAAAAAAACTTTTATATGTGGTTTACTAATAAAAAAAATGTGAATACTTGGAATGCATATATTCTACAAATATAAAACCTCATCAGATTGTATGGAGCCTTTGAACAAGTTAGTGTAAGATATAGAAGATGAAGAATTGATTTTGTCCACAGAAAGTGAAAAAGTAGTGTTGACGATAGCAGGATACGCGGCCAAATTAACTACAAAAAAATGTGCTTGCAATAAATGCATGGCTATTTCAACTAAAAATTTAACAGATATTATTTATTTTCAAGATTTTCGCAAGGATTGACAATACTGTCAGTTCAAACAGTGGATTTTGGGTGGGAGCATTCGAACTGCTTGATTATCATAGCAGTGACATGCACAAAATTCATTGTAGCAGTCGTCCCGCCGTCGCTTGCAAATTTGCAGCAACATTTGCACAATAGACATGTGCCTCGTGATTTACACCACAGTAATGCTTTAAATTTGACTATAAAAATTGTTGTAAAAAAGTTTTGCAATAACTAGCAAAAACCTGTCATGATGCCGTATAAATGACTAAATAACTGGATTCAAGAAGAGGCAAAAAGTGGAGCAATAATTGTTTATCTTGGGTCATTTTGCTAACGACATGCTTACTATAACTTTCTTTTTATTATCTTCAGAAAAGTTGTTTCTTTATAACGTAAAATGATATTCATAATGAACTTACTTGTTTTTAGACTACAATATTTGATTTATTTTCGTTTGAAAAGTTCATTGGCCAGCCAAGGGTTGTTAACAATTTTGTTCATCTCTTATTAAAATTACATGAGGCATTTTTGTTAGTGATGTTTACTCGAAAGTGTCGTTTTATTTTAAGCTGCATTATGATATCTGCACAGTGTTGCATTACTTAACATTGCAGCTGTATTTGTAAATCAGAATGATTCGCATTGCTAATCGCAAAAGCAACTGGTATTGCTATATACTATACACACTGGCAGTGTTTGATCAGCGGATCGAATTAACTCGCAACTTTGGTACATTTTGTTTCGCTTTCAAAAGTTTTTCACTCTTTCCAAAACGTTTTTCACACAAACTCGATGTATTTTCATTAACATAGTAACTTACGCAAGGAATAAGCAGAGTATAGCATTTTACAGCACGAAATTAACTACAAAAACTTCTATGCGGTAGGCCTTTTTAGAAACATGCGACAAAATATGAGATACCAGGCCATATCTGCAGTTGGCCTTGGGGATGCTTAAAATTAATTATTCCGGACAAAACTCAACTCTAAATAAAGGTAAAGAGATAATTTGCTCTTCTGCCTGTAACATTGAGGATGGAATAAAAAAATTAATCAATTGATAATTTGTTTCTTAAAGCAGTCGTTACTGTTTAATGGATGCTGATGTCATTTACAAACAGCACATTATTTTATCTCTCAAAAGAGGTTTTCATTGCATTTGCGCAATTAGCAGTTTTTGAGAAAATGGCAAAAATAACTTTCGCAATCAATCATCTATTATGACGTCAGCGATTAACAACAAAGAAAAGAATTCGTTGAAATTTGGTGAGTCAGGTGCTGGCTCATTTAAGTACAAAAGCGTTTTTCTCCTTTCAAGAAACGTGAATTTTAAAACTAGTTTTAATTGCGACGCCACAAAACCCAGTATGACACTCACCCCGGGGAGGTGATCACTCTTGTCAAATCTTATTAATGGTTTCCGCAATTAGGGGGGAAAAATGCAATTCACCCACTTGGAATGACAGGACGTTTCAAAATCTGATCTCGAAAAAGAAAAACGTGATCATTTATGTTGGCACACGAAAATAGGCAAAGTTATTACTTTCAAAACGCATATATCCCGAAAAGGTATTTATGCTTGTTCGGAAACCAACGTTGGCAAGATTCTCACTTTCAAAAAGTTGATCTTCTTTTGATACTCTGCCCAACTAAATAAGATTGCTTGATAATATGATTGATTTTACTTAAAGTTCCGCCCACCCTCTCCCTGCCAAAAAAAGAAATTGTATCTAAATTCGATACTAATTAGAACCACCATGCTGTTGTAAGTCGCTAACGCTTTGTAGTTTTACGGTGGCCAGCAAAACAAAACGTACATGTACGTTTTGGAGTTCCTGGATATATCTTGCTTGCCCTATTTTCAGCATAGGCGTACTAAGGAGCAGGACTCCCTCTCAGTTGAAACAGCCAGCGATTTCAAAACGTTTAATTCGTTTATGTTATGAAATGCATGGAAGCATAATTGAAAAGTTGTGGAAGGGTGTTAAAGTGATTGATATTTATTTTCGGGAATAGCCCATTAAATACCAGGTTTGTAGCTGTTTGTAGAACTGCTAACGATTTTTTTGTATTTGTAGCTGTTTGTAGAACCTAAAGCCTCTGGCTGAGCGTAAGTTGCGTGGTTCTGGCATAAACACAGCAGGGAAAAGCAAACTTACCCGAAGTTAAGCACTCACAGTTAAGTAGTTACAATAGCAGGGCCCCATCAGTAATGTCGAAGTAGAGAATATCGGTTGTTCTATGCCGTGTTCTGAGAACAGCAATAAAAAGTAACGTTTTTTTGACGTAGGCAATTTTCGATACAAAATCAAATGCACCGTGTTTTTAGTAAGAATCGAGTAGGAAAACATTAGGACATTGCACATAGCCGCTACATTTTTCCTAAAGGTTTTGAAGTCCCTAGCAAAGTCTTATTTGCCCTGTTTGCAACATGTACTTTGGGAGTGAACTTGCTGACAATCGAAACAGCCAATCATTTCACACACATTTATTTGTTTATTTCATCACTTGCATGGAAGCATAAATGTAAAGTTGTTTAGGAAGGGGACGACAAATTGATTGCTGTGAAAGTTTGAAGTAAGCTATAAAAAATATTTGGCATACTACTTAGAACTTTTTGTGATTGTATGCCTATTTGTTTGGCTTAAAATCTCTGGCTGCGTGCATATTGTTAAATTCTGGCAAAATCGCCAGTAAGGGAAGTGCAAAATGACTTAAAATCAAGCACTCACATTTAAGTTATAACAATAGGTTAAGATATGTCTTAAGACTATAATCCGGGCATCAGGTTTTGTGGTAAAGATGTGAAAAATTGTTGTTGTGATTCCTGCAAAGGTTCACATGAAAAATTGTCACTTTGCTCAACTTTGCTAATTTTAAATTATGTTAATTTCATTTACATGTTTTAGAGCAGGGGTGGGCAACCTGCGACCCGCGAGAGTATTTTGTGCGGCCCGCGAACACTTTTGAAACTTCAGTAAATCTGAGTTACGATCACAAGAGGGGAAACAAATGCCGTATGAAAAAGCCAAAAAGTTTACACGTCACGATTAAACGAGCATATGTCAGTTTGCACAGACGCGTTTTCCGTCTGAGCAGAGGGTGATGACCCTTTTTTTATTTTTTATTTTTTTTGGAGACCACCATGTACACACCCTGTGATACGACATTGTGAGGCGGTATGACCTTTTTTTTAGACACCATCACTTTGAACACGATTTTGAGCACTGGCTCTTGGCCAACCTTTACATGGTCAATGCGGCCCTCCAGCTAAAAAGGTTGCCCACCCCTGTCTTACAGCAATGGTTCTCAACCATTTTGCCACAATGCCAAAGTCAGGTGGAACTCGGCTTTTAATTTTAATTTTGATTAATAAAGATAACGTCGCAGAAATTGCACGAAGTATTGATATATCGTAACAGACTCACAGACCTATGTTTAGTTTGAACGTGGGCATATACCTGAAAGGTTGAGAACCTTTGTCTTTGAGGTTAAGGTTGGTCAGGCTTGCAGCACGACACGACTGTACAAAAGCATGATAACCTGCTATTGCAAAACTAAAAGCCAGATTTTTTTGACCAATTGCTGTGTTAATATTGTAATAAATCATTTTTCTGTTACGTGCAACATGAAAGTTGCTTGCTTTCGAAATGACAGTGATTATGCGTAGCAGATCCCTTCTGGTTTTTCACCTTTTTTCACTTTAATCTTCACCTTTTTCGTATTACACACATTAAAAGCTGGTTTCTACTAGGCGTAGATTGTAGGCGTGGCGCGAAAAATTCTTTGTTTCCCTATTTATTATTATGCGCGGAGCGCGCTCGCTTGCAAAAGTTTGAAAGAAATTATTGATGTAAAAATTATTAATGCTTCAATTAGTTGCCTCGAAGCAGTAAATAACTTATTTCATTACGATAATAAATACCATCCAAGGCCATTTTGTAATGCTAGTTTCTCTTCCTCCAATTACTCTTTCCCTAATTGTTGTTTGGGCTGGCATTCCGCATATTTGTTCTTTTGAATGAGAATCATCACAACACTCATGCGAACGAAACCCAAATCTGTTATTCCACTTTGGAGGACACTCCTCTGAAAGTCGAAAAGAAGAAATATTACTTTATGAGAACCAATTAATTAAATGGTGTTTAAATTTTTATTTCAGGCATTTCTTTGTTTTGTCCATCTCTACTTGCAGACTTTAAATTCTGAAGCTGGTGGGACTGTATGCGCTATTAATGTTAAAACATTGTCAATTCGATCGAATCAGGCAAAGAAGATGAGAATCTTCTGCTCAAAATTGATTTTGTTTCGCTGTGAATTACTCTAAATGACTGTACGACACATCTTAATATAAGCATGCATTGTTACAAAAATTGCCCCTTATTTCTGCTTAACGTTTTTATAAAAGATACTCACGAGATTCACAAATTCCTTCATTGCAATCTACATACGTATCATCTTCGCTATTGTACCGCGTACCATTTCCGCAGGAACGAGAACAAATGTTGATCTCTTAAAGCAATTGTAGCGAATGAAACAATATATATTTTATGAGCTGTTTTTTGGAAATAGACTTACAAAGAAAGATTTCTACTCATAATATAGTCTGACTGGTTAACTCGTAAACATAACAGTTTGGGACACGCCTAACAAAGCACACTAAAATACTTTAAACTCTAAGTCAGTTTATAATTTTTTTCACAAGCTCTGCTTTGATTTTGAGTAAATTTTGTCAGTACAAACAAACCGAAAGTTCTCTCATAAGCACTAGTTAGCATAAAAACAATCCACGTTTTTTGGTTTACCCTGACAATCCTGATTATTGCAGCTCCTTGTTATTCGATTGATACCTCCTTCGCAAGGTAATTTTGAGCATTTTCTTGTTCTCAATTGTATTCCTGGTCCGCACGAGCGACTGCATGCTCCCCATGCAGTCCACTCACCCCATGCTCCCGATATAGCTAAAATAAATTTTTTTAAACTACACGTAGGTAAAGCTGCAAACGCGAGATAAAGGCTTTATATTCCACTTTGTTCACTTAGACATATATTTCCAAATGAAAGGCTACCGACGGCAACAAATGATTAAACCACCTGGCATCTGCTTTTGACGGAAGAGATTTCCTAAAGAAGGTCCGATATACCATTTTTCAGATCTGCTTATCCTCTTAACTAGTTGAGGGCATTGAGTGATGTGTTTTTATCCGCCAGATATAGAGACATATTTTGTTTGTAATATTTTTGAACAGTTTGTGTTCAGGCTTGCCTTGGTTGCCAATTCTTCTGAAACAGCACAGTTTCTATCGTAAGTATTGCAACCTTATTAGCAGAAATTAACTTCAAACGCCCTTGCCCGAAACACAAAAACGCCGTCACTGTACATTCACAGCGCTCACTACGTAAGGTCTACTTATAGCCGTTTTAATTCCACTTTTCACTTTACTTGGATTAAGTGGCATCTGTGCCCATAGAAAAGTCACTGAACAGTTATTTCAATTTTCACGTGCCAGAAAGACAGTGGTGTTGTCGAACTGTGCTGTCTACCCATTGCAAACCTTGTGATGGCTTAGACCGGAGGTCGCCAAACTACGGCCCGCGGGCCAACTTCGGCCCCGCAAAGACTTTTTATCCGGCCCGCGAACCCCTTTTTATAGTTGCAAAACATATGTATAGCGCAGTGTTTCGTTGACAGAGCCACTTCGATCCAATCAATTTGAACGCGAAAAGCATAATTTTTGACTGTCAGAGGGGTGATGACTTTGACATTTTGAAGATCACCTACTTTTCGGGCAACACAACACGATCTCCATCGTTACTGGCCGTTACTTCCTACAAATTTGAGTTAACTTTGGCCCACGGGTCTTAAAGAAATATCAGCTATGTGGCCCTCCATGAAAAAGTTTGGGGACCCCTGGCTTAGACTGATTAAATCTTGACAGAGCACATGAGCTCTTACATTTATAAATTACGGAATGAAAGCTAGTGACAAAAAGTCTATTTGCACTGTACATTTGTTTTTCTGCAAAGCGCAAATTTTTAAGGACGGAAGAACAATAAAATTTATAAAATGTATTCAAAAATTGAGTGCAAATATAAACAGCTTTCGATTATGTTGCCCCTTTGAAAGCAAATTTCGTAAACTTCTCCTTCGAACCTGTAATTTAGCTTGGTTTAAAAAAGCTTGTTGTTTGTTTAATCAAAATATCTTTATTATAGAGCACAAGCAAAATCCAAATGCAAGCTTTTCGAGTATTGACGAAAAATTGCTTGTTGGCTAGTAGTATTGTAAACTTTGATCACTTTTTAATCTTTGCAATAAGTGACTTATCGACAAAATATTTGGTTTGATTTTTTGTAATAGAAAATGCCATGCGCCTAGTAAATTTACGTAACAAGTATAAATCCTTACGTGAGCATATTGTATTGAGGCAAGTTTTCAATTGCGTATTTTCAACACCATCGCAGTGGACATTCGAACAAGATCGAGATCTAATTTGAATACCTTTACCACACCCATTGCTGCATTGATTCCAAGGGACCCATTGATTCCATTGTCCAATCTGATCTGAAAAAAACATTTGTGGATAGTATTAACATTCTCAACGATACAAAATATACAGCAGAAGCGTAGGCTAATCCAGAAGTTATCACAATCTGATTTCTTGGACTTAGTTCTAATAATATTACTTTTGCAAAAGCGATTGCTATTTTAAATGTTTTTTCAAACTTTGCATATCGGTGAGCACTACCGTTATTATTTTTCACAAAAATAATGAAGTCTATAGAAAGCCGTTGAAAAATGCAGCTAAAAGGAAATTTTGGGGTGACCAATATATTTTTCTGTCGTGGTGTTCTTCATAGTTGTTGGATGCCCTTGTTTTTTGGAAATGAAGGTTTTGTATCCCCTACACTCAAAAACAAGTTTATTTCTTGGTGATGTTAAAAAAATTTAATTGGGACAAACGGTCTTGTGGCTCCTCTCGGCCATTTTCAAGGTCATGCTATGCAAATCAGAATACAAAATTTAAGAAAACTTTAAACAATATGGATGATTATGGTGAAATTTCTTTTTGAGAATAGACAATACCATTATCATTCAATGTTAACTCGTTTTATTCCATGATCGCCATTTGGATATCATCAAGTAAGCTACGAAATATATTGGAATCAAATAAAATAGGTTTACTATCGAAGAAAAGTGACCTATGCAAAAAAAGCTCTTTAAAAGATATCTAACAGCTGTAAATAATTTTTTACCGATTTTTTTCTGTTTTATTTTATACGTTTTTCTTTATTTTTGTCATTTTTGTCATTTTTGGAATTTGTTAAATCCTTAGATACATCACATATTTTACCAACCCTTGTGCGTGAAATAAGTCCCAGGGAACACGTTGCTATTGTCACTCTACTCAGTTTTATCGCATAGTTGAACGAGATCACGGTTTTTGAAATTAATTTTAAGCAAAGTCACTATATTGTCGTATGTTTGTTGACAATAAATACCATTACTATATCATACACTTAGCGACGCTAATGACTTAGTTCCGAAAGTATCTTCCTTACAACACAATTGGCTCACTTTAATGAATTTATTGAAGCTCAGTTCAACATCTCACATTTGCGTGGACAGAAAAAGGATACACTTTTAGTTGAATACGCTCCACATACAGTTTTTTGGCACTTGAAGGTTTGTAATGCTTTTCTGTCAGAATTGCAATAGTAGCATCTTTGTTTTGATTTTGGTTTTCTTTCCTCTTCATGTTCGTTTATTTCAGCTGCAGGATTAATATCGCAGGGTAACAATGCATTTTGTATTGCGCGTTGTAATTCAACCGTACTTATTGCTCTCTTCTTGATTAGTGGTTGTACCAATTCCAGTCCAAGGTCTTCCCAAAATTGCCTTCTTTGATAACCAATTTCTTCATTCCAGACAGGAAACTCGTGAATATTGAGTATAAACAAATTCAGCCCACCTAAGTTGATCAGATTCATCAAGAATGCCAATGTCCGCCTTTTTGTTTTCTCCTGAACACTGTATGCATGACACATCTTACCAACGACATCGACTGCTTCTTTAGTTTGGCTGTAATACAGAATGATCTTTGGTTTACCAGTTTCAGTGTCAACTTTGTCGTTATTATGCATGGTAGAAATAAACAATTCCCACACCTCTCTAATAGGGGCAAAAATTATTCCACACTTCTTTAAAAGGGGCAAAGGTGTGGCCAACCATTTTCTCTGCTCGAGTATCACTGGCGTCGAGCCTAGGATGACACAAAACTTCTTAAATTTGTTTTTACACACATAGTGACTTTGAATACTGGTCTTCCCAGTGGACTGTCACTTCATTACTTTCAAGCGTTTTTGTGGTTTTGCTTAGAAACACCTAGCACCTACAACAGACCAATAAATGCCTTTATTTCACTTAGCTCGACTGTATTCCATTCAACCAAACGTCGCTTGGATACAGCAGCTCCGTGTTTGTTGGTGAACTTCAGAATTTTTTGCAATAACACGTCAGGACAAAAAGACTCAAAGCACTTTCCCTTGGTCTTTTTTTTTAGGTCTACAGTTTTGCACCCAAACTATATTTGCGGGCCGATTTCGAGACATAACAGGTGGAGTTGTTCACCACTTTCTTCCGAATTTACCGATGTATATTTTAGAGCTGATCTCAGAAATTTCGCCAACAGATAGAAGCTCACTGTAGGTATCTTCTTTATCCCCCCATTGCAATATTCTCATCATTCGTCACGTCTGATCACCAATTGGTATCACCTTGATGCACTTTATTCAGGTCATTGTCTAGATTGTTTCCTTCACACTCCGAATTGCTCATCTCTACCTCATTCTCATCAGATGTTTCATCAGGCCAATTTTATACTTTCTCTACTGCTTGAAAAGTTGGAAGCTTTGCTTGTTTTATACTGAAGTATGTATACCACTGTATTAGCAATATTGCTAGCTTAAGATAAAGCTATGTAAAATTATAATGGGTAACTAGAAAACTACTAACTTCTTTGATACGTCTATCAAGCAAAAACAAAAGCTATGGAGATTGACAAGAAAAAAGCCAGCAAATTAAAAGATGACGCAATACTACCGTCAACTGATATAAGCTTTTTATTAGTGTGGTGAAACAATTGCATTAGTTCAACAAAGTGTTGAAGAAAATGTGCTATTTTATGTGAAAGGGTAACAACGCATTTAATGAGTCCCCGTTGACCCAGCAGGCAGTCGCATATTTATTGCTATAATCTATTTTTTAATCGAGATATAGGCCCAAAAAATTATATCTTACTACACGTATTATCTGAGAAATACAAGGTGAGATGTGCAGGGTGTTCAATCAAATAATTCAACAACAGGTGTGGGGTTGTAAAAAAACAACTTGGGTTCCCCGGACCTCATTTTATTCATTTAAGGTTAATTATTTATGTTTGTTTACATCAAAACCTTTTGAAAATCATTCTTGATATTTCAAAGGCTATTGTTGAAAGGAACGGATTGATTGAACCTTGAAGCATGATATTTTTTGTTTCTGTGGCAACGAAAGTAACAAGGGTTCCAAGTGGAGATAATGGCATATACGATTAACGGTTTTCTACGCTAGCAGATGTCAAAAAAATTCTTATCTGTAAAAGAAGCTGTGAGCTTTGTTAAAAATTTGGGCAATGATTATTTTAAAAAAGGTACTGGAGTTTACATCATTGAGCTTCTTCCTCGGTAAGTAGAGCTTGCAAGTGATGAAAAAGAGCTTTTTTACGAGGATGACTTAGGATTTAAAGAAAACAAAGTGTTTTAGTTTCTGGATTTGGGGAAGTAGATCTAGGCAATAAAGATCAGCTAATCAACCAACATCATCCGCAAATCCAAATCTAAGAGATGGAGCTCAACTATCCAAAAAAAAGGCCAAATGCATCATCAATCAGTAAAAGCAAAAACAAAAAGCGGAAAGACAATTTAAAAAATCCCCTAGCGAAAAAATAAAGAAAATAAACAACGGAAAAAGCACGTAAGTTCTATTAAGACATGCTAGAGCTGATTGGAATTGCGATTTTCAAGAGCAAACTTTTGTTTAATTAAGCAATTTGAGGATATTTGAACAGTTCAAACTTTTGACGAAGAATGTGTTTGGTTAAAGGAAGCTTTACGTATGCTCAGCAACATAACCACTTTGACTTTAACTGTGGCTCAGAAGATTACATGGCTTTGGAAGAAGAATGACGTTTACCTGGTCGCCGCAAACACTTCCGTCAAGAATTGTACTGGGGTCTTGATCCTAATTTTGAATGTGTTTTGATTAGAGAGGCAACAACCAAACATCGATTTGTGACAACAATTTATTTCAATAGCAATTTTAAACGATTGTACTGACCGATGGTATAAAATTCGGCCTCTAATCATATGTCTCCAAAAAACTTTATGCAATTTTGTTATTTGCACACTTGACTATTAAGGAAAAATAGTTGGATATTTTGGACGTCATTCCATCAAGCAATTTATTCGTGGAAAGCCAGTTCGATTTGATTTTAGTAATTGAGCTTTGTGCAGCAACTCGTGATATGCATGCAAGTTTTTTGTTTGTCAGAGTGATTCATCAACGCCCAAAGAACATATACTGGGTAATTTAGTTGCATTAAAACTAACAAGTAATGCTCCTCTCGGGATATTTGTATATTTTGAGAATTTTATACCTCTTTTTCCTTGCTAAATTCTTACTACCAAACAGTATTTGGCAATTGGAACTGCAAGATGGAACCACATTCCTAACTATCCGTTTGGAAAAAAAAGAACCAAAAAAAGAGAGGGGATTTCTTCAAGACGCAATGGATCAATATGTTGGCGTAAGAATTTATTCCAGGAAAGAAAACAAAATTGTCACTGTGGCATTTAATTTTCAGTGTTGAACATTTAAGAACAGCTGAAAGGAGAGAAAAAGCTGTGTAGATTCTAATCCCGTCGCCAAATACAATAAAGGCAGGTTAGACGGTGATTTAGAAAATTGGAAAATGTAAAAATACAAAGTTGGCATCAACTGCAAAAAGTGATATTTTTTAGTTTTTACTCATTGTTTGGATATTGTCTTTGCCAACACCCACATAATTTACAACATGATTCACGATCCCTCATACCAAGTATATTTGTTAGTTTTTCAAACCAATGTGACTTCGTGTCTGCTAAGCATCAATATTTTATTAAATCATCCAAACGTGGGCCAAAGTTTGTCAATTTATCAAGAATTGTTTTTTGGTAAGAGGAGTAAATAATCTAATGCGGGCTGTTGTAGGGCGGCAGAGAAAGCGTAGAAATTGCAAAAAATTCCAGGAAAAGAACGGGCAACTCGCAATGCTGGATTCTATTTGGATTGTTTTTTAGCAAACTATGCAAATAAAAAAGACGAATTTTAGTATTCCGCATTTAATTGCTCACATCACATTCCATGACTTCCATTTGGGACCTCCAATTTTTTCTACGTTTCGAAATATTAAAACCATTTTTTTCGCCAATGCTTGTTTATTTTGTTGCTAATACATTGAAAAATAACAATCAAAAGTTTTTGATAAAAACGTAGTTTTGGAATGTAATGGGTAAATAAAACATATTTTATCAACAGTATGCTCCACGCGTAAAGTGATCATGATATACTATTTAAATAGAACCATTTTTTGGAATATTAAAGTTTTTAAAAATATTTTCCCTTTCCTAAAATGTTTTCTTCACTCACGTTTATGAATAGTGGGGCATATGGAGTCAAAGCATTTCTTTTAATCTATGATGTTAAATATTTTTACTTGTTGGTACTGGACAATCTCTCAATGAGCATCGTATTGTTCGAAATAAGATGGTGCAAGTGCCGCTTATACAAACTCTTCTCTGTGAAATTTGTCCCCATCCACAGGTTGCGCTACAACTTCCATACGACTTCCACGGACCGTAAACTAAACACCAAGAATGCAATTAAGACTTGTGACTCTTTTGCTTTTGTCCGAAATGGTGGTTATTTTGCACGATTGTTCGCCTATTTGTGAATGCTTCAACAATGCTTCTATTGACGGAATTTTAGTATTTATTTCCTCAGAAAAGATACAATATTACCTCGAAACATTCGGAAAATATTAGCTAGTATCGGACTTGAGATCAGTTTTGACAAAAAAGACACTTTACAACAAGGTTTTTGATTGGTTACTTTGCTTGCGGTAAAAATGCACAATGATAATAGTAAGGCTTCTATTATCGTAGAACGTGATCTCAGCACAAATTGTCATCCTAAATTAACCATGAAAAAATGTTAACCATTTGCTGAGCGGCCAGCATGAGGTACAAACCAAAAGAGCAAAATTAGTGTTTATTGGTTTCTCTAAATAGCACCGTTTTAACCATTATTGGCAAAACCATATTTAGCAAGTGCTCTTGGTCCAACCTTTCTATGCTGGAAGCAATGCAGCCAAAGCCATATGAGTATTCTGAATTTATATAGTTTTTTGCACACAACTTAATAGTACTCTGCACAGAAGTTATTTGTACATAACTTTAACACTGTTGATCAATTCAAAATGACCTGGGCAAATTCCTCCTCCACAAGTTGCTGTTCTTCTAAGATTTGAGCAAGGTCCGCTTAGACAATATCTCCTCTGAAAAATTTGCCCAAGACCACAAGAAACGGAGCAGGGTCCAATGTTAATCCACGGCCCATATGCTAAAATTGGAAATTTCTGTTAGAGTAAAAGTTATTAACTAAAACAATAAAATTTATGTTTTTTGCTTAAAAGGTCGGCAATAGAAGTCTTCCCAGAGCTTGGCACAGTAAAGTACCGAATGGAAACATTTCGAGGCAACTGACATTTTTTGTTCCAGAACTAATCTTTGCGGACCCAAGGCACAAGAAAAATACAAACATTAATTTTAGAAAAATTGATTTAGTAGTACAAACACTTCACATATCAGCAACGTTTATTTATTGCCTACATTCACTTCAACTACAGGTAGTGTATCAAAATGTGCAAATGCTTTGTATAAATCTACCGAGTGATGACCAAGCGAACACAAGACATTTTTACCGTTTTTAAGTTTTGTTGTATTGCAATATATGTGGAAGTCATTACAGACCATATTTCCCTACAGATACAACATCACGGAGCAAAAGAAGAGTGCATAATTAACGCTAAAAATGAACAGAAATAATATTGCGCTGAATTGGTAAAATTGTTATTAGTTTTAATGCATCAACATTGGATTTTTTGTAATAGTTGGTGGGAAAGCGAGCTCACTAAAGCTTTTTGTAGATTCGAGGTGGGAAACCATTGCTATAAAATAAGACGTGCTCTGTACAGACACATGAAAACACAATTTATCTTAATTAATGCAGCGTACTGGTACATTGTTCCTTAATACAATCTCGAGATCGTGTTCTTGATCCGACACAATTGTTGCCGTTGATGCAATATCTAACATCAGAAGCACGACCTGTACCGCAAGAAACGCTACAACGTCCATTAATCCACTCACTCCATTCTCCAGCTAAAAATTACATAATTTCAGACCCAGCCGCCAAAATTTATCTCCGCTCTGCTCACGCCGCTGCGGCCGACCATTCGTTGGTCTCTCGCTACGACCTCGCCCAGGTCGATATCCCCGCTCGGCGTAATTTACAAAAATTTTAATTGTGGTAGATGCCATGCGTCCGACTGCCCACTTTATGACAGTCACGAGCTACATAGATTTTGATAGCATGGTTTGGAGGAGTCGATGGTTTGATTTCACTTGCGCCGCGGCTCGCACTTTTAAAGTTGGTCAGTGCGCTATTATGGTTTGTGATATCTCATCGCTCAAAACTGAAACCGCAATTATTCATTGTTTAGTCACGCAACGCGTCCACCTGCAATGCAGGGGCAACGTTAATCTCTAATTCTTTACGCACAACGTCCACTCC
This sequence comes from Trididemnum clinides, assembly GCA_963675345.1. Taxonomy (NCBI): domain Eukaryota; kingdom Metazoa; phylum Chordata; class Ascidiacea; order Aplousobranchia; family Didemnidae; genus Trididemnum; species Trididemnum clinides. The sequence continues at coordinate 17,693,359 of OY776285.1, read as the reverse complement.
GGCAGCGCTGCGTTGGGTGGGACGAGTCCTTGCTGATGAGACCTAAAAAAGGAAACCTGGGTCCTGGGTTGGTTGCGCTTATTTTGCTTCACCAACGTTGTTCGGATCGTGACTCTTCGTAAACTAATTTTTTCCCGAGGGTATGTTGAGTCGTATCTGGTTTTTGTAACTTTCAAACTCAGGTTGTTCGAGTTGCTCTCCCGCGCATGCCGAGACTTGCTATCATGTAATAAAATATTGCCATGAATGCTTTAAAACATCACATTTAGTGTATATTCATTCAAAGATTTTTCTATTATGAATTACCTTTTGTGCGATCAATTTCATGTAAGGATATCAGTTTTAGTTCATACTTGCACGGTTAGCAGTAACGTCAAAGGGAATCCTGGTTCAAATGTAAATGGTACGTAGGTCTTGTGTTGGATTGTTTGGGTTTGAATCTTGTCTGTATTTTCAGAAACCGCTTCTGCTTATCCGCCTTGTACGATTACTTGAAAGCGACACACAATAAACTCGTATTGCAGTTGAGGGTAAACAGGTGCGTTTCGTATACAGTCCTATGTAGGATGTAGGGCAAGTTGGGAGCCAAGTAAAGTGTCTGGCATGAGACCTAGTGATGATAATGTGTTCTTCATTACCCATATTTGAGGAATGGTCCCGCCTATTTGCTATACTAACGTTGTTCAGATCGTGGCTCTTCGTAAAAACTAATTTCAAACAATATTGTTGTTGTCATTAAGCTGCAAGTTAAGCTGATAACTTTTTGCAAGATGTAGACCTATTGACAACACTAAAACTTTTAGACCCGGCGCAACGTGGCCCCAAGTTTCCCCAGCTAAAACTGCATTTTCTTCTCAAAAACATAAAAGTTTAGTCTAAGTTACTAGGTCAAATGTAGCGGTATCATTAGTGGCTAACTTTTCTGTATATCTCCTAGTGTAATAATTAGGGCCATTTTTTTTACCTAAAAAAATATATTTTTGACTTTAGCAAAATTTTGACTTTATTTTGACCTAACCGCTTTCGCCTATTATTTATGTCTTGTTGCACTTTTTTGATTAAAAATGTTTTATAATCCGCATTTTACATAAGTTTTTAAAAAAGAAGGTAGCTTACTTTAAACATTTTCTCAATCACTCAGTCTTGAAGCTAATGCAACAAAGCGACGCATGACGTCAAAACCTAGGATAACGAGCCATTGTGTGTACCGGTATCAATTAGTGTGTAATACAAAAAATGCGTTGTTATCGCAACTCTACTGTACATTAACAGTCTGTCTATTATGTTTTTAACGAAAGCCACACAGCGTAATTACCAGGACTTTTTATTGTAACGCAGCATCATGTATTTTTTTACGTTCTTAACATTAAAATTTCTCTCTTTTCTCAGTAATTTACTGAGCTTAAAAAACAACCTCTCAACAGCAGCAGATGTTAGCTGGTTTTTTTGCAATAGTGCGTAGCTTGTTGGGTCAATTGCCAAGTTGGTACAGTTTATTATTGTTTCTAAATCAGAGTTGGATAGTCGTTTTTTAATGTAATTTTTAATTGCGCACGGATCATCATCGAATTGCATATTTTTCAGCAGTCCGTATCCTTCGGTTATCGTGCAGGCACTTCCTTCTAAGAACTCTACGTTGGCTGCTAGAGTCCGGTATTGATTTATTTTAACCAAGTCCGGCACCAAATCTTCCACATTAATAGCGTTTTTTGCTCTGCTGAATAAGAGGCCTGCACTTGTCCAATTGTTGACAATGGTACAAACAGCTGGAAGGCTCTCACTGTAATATAAGGCAGCTCTGAGCCAAGTTGCCCATCTTGTAATTACAGGGTCAGGAGGAGATGGCAGACCAGCATCATGAAAATCTTTTTTGCGATCTTTGTTTTAGATTGTTGCTGCCTTGATCGTTGCTATTATTTCATCAATATTTTTTAAATGAGCACGCACAACGCATAGCGCAGTTATGTAGTAAGTGCGCAACGCAGGTGACATGCATCAAAGAAGGATACAATTCCTTTAATGTCTTTCCAGCCAAAGACATGTACCGAGCAGCATCAGTCAAGAACAATAAAAAATTCTCGCGTTTTGTTTCAAGTTGTCGCAATATGTCATCCACATTGTGCAGAATAATACTGGTATTAACATTGCTACTGCTGTCAAGTGGATGGCAATCAACGAGGAATGTCTGATTTGGGGCATCTAAGCTGCCCACAAACACACTAATATACTTTTGTTTAGCAATCTCTGCTTCATCCACAATTAAAAAAACTTTTTTGTCACGAAGTAATTCTTGAATTTGTTTTTCTTTTTGGGATGCTAATTTAACAACACGTGCCCGGGCTGCAGTCTCCGAAGGCAATACTTTTCCCATTGTAGCAAACAGAGACTTTAAAGAAGGATGGTTGAGTTTATGAAGTGGGATATCTGTAGCTAAGAATGAAGAGACAACCTGTTCCTTGAAGTTTACTTGATCGAATTGTAAAAAGGTTTGCTTACTTTAGGATTTGCTCTTCGTCTCCAATTTTCTTTGGTGTTGCTTACTTTTTCGGTGGCTTTCCACAAAAAAATTTTTATCGCATTTTACTAACACGTCGCAAAGGTTGCATCGCAAGTCGCGGGCAGGAGTTGCTGAAAACTCATCCGGATATTCCTGGCAAATTTGCCTAACTTTTACTGTAGAAGATTTGGCTTGTTTAGGCATTCTTTGCTTTGCAAGCTACGACTTAAAAAGACCACGTGTAAAGAGCGCAAAGGTTTTATAGGAATAGATTAATTGTCATGTGTTTATGCATCAACAATGACGATTTCATGCAATAATAAGTGCTATTTCCTTCTCAATTACTGCACGCATTTTTACCATTGCAACTATTTGAGAAGTTTAAAATGAAATAAAACTGCGCATAAAATTTTAATGGCAGCTCAAAATATAAAAAAATATAAAAAAAAATATAAATTTGTTCGCTTTTATAAGGAAATTTTTGATGAAGAGAATTTTGACAAGTTTTGACTTTATGGAAAATTTTGACTTTATTTTGACTTATAAAATCTAGCAAAACAGACTCCTGAAGACCTGAAACGAACGTTAGTACACGTTTGATCATGTGACAAGGTCCTGAAAAAATTTTGACTATATTGACTTTAGCAATAAAGTCCAAATAATATTAATATTAGGTTTTCAAAGAACAAGCTGAACATTTCAGTTTGTTTTATTTTTATGCGACACACGTGCTGAATAAAGAATCTAAAATGTTCTGCTTATATTTAGAAAGTCCATAGGAGCTGGCATGTAATGTGAAATTATTTTTTTGGGACAAAGAAGAGAAAGAAGCTAAAGAAAAAAATCTAAATAGTATTGAATTCTTTGAACCACTGTGAAAACATATACCATACTGGTTAAACTGTTTCAAAATTTTACAGTGATTAAAAGGAGCATGATTTTAGCACAGGAAGGCTTAATCTTATTGCCTGCTTTTGTTCACCACACAACTTTTTAAATATTTTTACAGGTATAAGGATTTCAGACTACCTGTTGTTGTTGTTGTTGTCGGTATTACGTCATTTTTCCTGCGTTTCGCAGGCTCAGACGTGTTGATTCATTTTATGTCTACCATAACGCACTCGCTTTCGAACCAGACTTTTTATTAGAGCAAGGTAGCACTTTAAATTCCGAACGCCCTTCCTGATGAATACCAGCGTTGTTTCAGTACAGTTTTGAACTCCAGACCTTTTGCTCTGAAGCCCGCAACGATATCACTACACAACGGCAATGGTATTAATAGCTTTTGTGCTTTTAATTTAAACAAGTAAAAGCTGACTTCAGAAGAGTGCAGGAATATTAGATGGCAAAAATGAAAAATTATTTTCATTATCCTGGATAGTTTTCTGATTTTACAAACAATAAATTTTGTTTCAGGTTTTCAACGCAGCGGAAAAAGTGGCTCTGCTATAGTGCATTGTGAAAGGTAGCAAAATGTTTTATGATCTTTTAAAGATTCAAACTAGAATATTGGGATACAAATATGCTCAGAAGAAAAACTTACCACACCCTAGCACCTGGTATGAAACAGAAGCGGCAAAAATGAATTGCTTTTATTGCTAAAAGGACTTATTATTGGTAAAAGGATTTTGCTAAAGAAATAACAATCTAAGCCTATAACTCTACTTTCCTAAAAATTGTTAAATCCATTGTATATAACACAAACCGCAGTCTGATTATTATTTAGCACGCTGTTGACCAGTGATATTTGTCTAAGTGCGCCTTGAGCCAGATACATTTGATTTAACCATTACATGCAAACACACTGATATGAAATTGTCAAAATTTTGAAATAGTGTGAAAGCAATCACTAGTTCAGTTTGTCGTCACTTCACCAAACATTAATTTCTAAGCAGCTTATTTATTGAGTTGCTTTTTAAGTTTAGGCATGAAATGTCGTCTACATTAAATCTTGGTGCGAAACCGAAAATCTGTGCCCAATTACAATTTACGTTTTTCGGAAAATAGGAAAAAATTGGTTGAAGCGCAGCTATCATTGCTCCTCCCTTTCCAAATACAGGCTAACTATAAATCATCTATTTAAAGACGTTTATATAGTATTTGTTAGCAATTTGTCGTACTTGGTTGATTGGTACAGAGAGATCGACATGTTCCAGGGCATCTTGTCTTTAAGTAGTCTTTCCAAAGTTCGTTTCTACATAACTGCTGGTGTCTTGTACAGTCTGAAATCGTATCTCTGCAACCTTAAAGAAATAGCTTACTTATAAAACAGTGTTTAATAAAAAATTATAATAATATAGTATTAATTTTTAGTAAATTTATGTACCGAAAGATGTTTTATTTTCCATGTTGTTTGTGTTTTAGGTTCGCCAGACATCCCACAGTATAAGCGCTTATTAATAAAAGACGATGGTAAAGACCACCGTGGTGATTAACAAGATTTTCACATTCTTTTTGAATGCTTGGCACTGGGTGATTCGAGGTTTTCCGCATTGCTTTTTGCGAGATTTAAAACAAGAAATTATATTGCAACCTATTTTTCGTTGTCGACAGTTATAGGCAGCCATCATTATTTATAAATTCAAGATCACCGCATCTACGTCATTATCAACTCGGTGACACCAGATATTGTAATTTGTTTTCAAGATAATGTTTTAGTTGACTAATACAATTGCTGACCAATTGTTGAATCAACAACGGAAAAGTTGTTTGTGATCTTCAAAAATTTTCCACCAAACGTTTTGCAGTAGCTGTCATCAGGTTGTTGCTCGGATCGCTATAGGCTTCATATCTACAAACTTTTTCTCGACGGGTCGGTAACAACACAGCCTACAATTACATATTTCACTCTCAGACAGTTACGTAGTAGCAAGGTGGACCATCACCCTCCCTTGCTGATAGTGGTATATATTCCATATTTGTATTGTTCAGTTGAAAAATAAACGAGCAGAAACAGATCCGCTCGGGAAAAGAGTATTTTTCTTAGCATTGGACCTCCGCTGTGCACAGATTGGCACTCTACGATATGGTGGAGAAAAATTAATAATTACCGCTAACAAAGTGACTTTTGAAGTAATACAAGAGCCCAATCTATTCACTTTCTTACCTATGGTTTATTCAAACGCCTCTAGCTACATGTCGGTCATCAACTGCAAAGAAAATGCTTAATAGGATGAAATAGTGTAACTCTCTTCTGTTCCGCACACAATGGATTTTCTTTCACTATATATCCTTTTGTATTTTCGGAGCATGCAAGAAAGCTCATAACAGCACAAATTCCAAACGGCAGGAGTAAAAAAAATTTCGAACTCCGAGTATCGCTTTAAATGACTGCTGGGGGCTCAAAAATTCCCCCCACCTACCCGCTGCGGATATTACTCATGGGAGAGATTTCCACCCCTTAGCTGCAAGTGTGATTTTAGCAGGTGGGAGAAACCTAATTTTCATATGACTGTTACTTAAGAATAATTGCTATCTTAGTTTGATCGTGTCCGTTTTTTAAGTTTTTGCCAGTACCAAATTAAAAAAAGCCTATGTAATAATTACACTAGTATAGTGATCTATTTATATATATTCCCTTAAATCAGTTTTGCATTTACACTAGTATACAGGTCCATGTGTTAATTACCTTATTTAATTTAATTTTTCATTGACCACTGATTTTTGGTCATGAAATTGATGAAACTGCCAAAGGTTGATAAACTTCAAAAAAAAACAAGAAAATTCCGTTGCATATTTGCAATTTCTTAAATCTAAAAAAATGTAGTTGTGGCGTTACATGTAGTTCCAATGCAAGAGGAAGTTCGTGGTTCCGTTCTAATAATTCTGTTTCTTCCAATGCATTTTCTTGTTTCTGGCTGTTCTCCTTGTCCACAAGCTACGCTACACGGACCAATCGGCTCCCAATTACTCCAGTCTGAAAGTAAAAAAATAATAACAGGTAAAGCGTTTTCGAACGGTATCTCCGCGTTTTCTAAAATTTATGTTTGCAGGTACCAGCCGTCGCCTAAAACTGAATTTTGAAGAAATTTAGGTTGTGCTGAATCTCTTGTATAAACAAAATGACTTTGGACTGTTTTACGATGCTCAGAATAATCCGATTACTAAAGAAGTCTTAGACGCAGAACACATGGTGGCAGTAAACAACCCTTTGGAAATCAATATTTTGATCAATGAAAAACGCTCTTTTGTATTTTTCCAAGTCGCCAAGAAAACAAAAAATATTTTGATAATGGGGGAGAGGTGTTCGACAAACCATTTCAAAACACGAAATAATTGTGTCTAATTTAAACTGAGTACCTTTACAATATTTGAAATCATCTTTTAAGTACAATTCCATTAGTAAAATTATACCCCAACAAAACTTTTGAACACACTTTTTCTTAAACGAAACTTTTAACTGATTGCTTTTAAAATAAAATTCAAGTTACCAGCATTGACATCACAAGTGCAAGTTCTGGAAATTTGGCATTGCTTAGAACGGGTATTTTTCCCTGGGCAATCATTTCCATATCGGCATCGTCTTGTACAAATTTGGACACCATTTCCACAAGTTGTGCTGCAACGGCCATTACACACCCATGATTCCCATTCTTGATAAAAAGTAAGTTAAAAGCTTACAACATCATAGTACGTAAACCACAAAAGCTACGGCAAGATTGAACAAGCAATAGGTGTGCTAGAAACAACTTTTAAGATCTCCTTAAAAAGACGATAGATGGAAAATTAAAGACCTATATTTGCACCATCCAAGTAACTTATGTTAAAAAAAAGTTTGTGGAGTGGTTTGAGACTTTTCAAATCAGTGTCCTTCCGTGCTCATTCTGTTTTGAGTTGTGAATTCCATTACCTCCTGCGTAGTACGACAATTATTCGGCATCTATTAATAATCATATTTATGGCAAACCAACCAATTTATTATTTGCCTTTATAAATGGACCTATTTGCATGTATTTGAAATGCACTGTGGCTGTTTTATGCAATATTTGATTAGATTTCTAAAATAGGCATGAAAACTTTGGTTTTTAATGTGTTTTCTAACATGAAAAAATAATTTCAAATAAAATCCCAAATATAGCGTTGTTTAACTTTATTAGCCGTTGCAACAATTTTTAGTTTTAGTGGCAAAGTACAAACCACGTTCCAACGATTTTTCTTTGTAGTACAGGCATGCTGGTAGACATAATTGCATATAAAACATGTTGCTATTGTTGTTATGTTTATGTAGGCTACATCTCTTTATATGCTACTAGCCGATTCTGCTGGCGTCGCCGCAGAGCCCTTCACAATGACGCCGGGGTTAAGAAAATAGGTCCAGCCCGCTGCGCCGGCTTCACCCAATAAGCAGTTGTAAAATAGCAATCAAAACTAGATATTTTTTGATATAGCCAATCTTTATTTTCGAAATTGAAAGATAAAATTTTTCGAGTAATAGATATTTTTCGGTTGGCGTATAGCTGCTATCTTGTGCTAAAATTTCTCTAGTTCCTGGCAACGGCTTACTTGCCCTGTTTCCGTCATAAGCGTTCTTAAGGACTGAATGTGCTTGCAATTGAAGCATAAAATAATTTAACATACTGTTATCTACTCATTTTATTGAGCACGTGGAAGCATAACCTCAAAGTTGTGGGATGGCCTTGAAGTAATTGATTTGTGTGTGCATAAAATAACTATTAAATTTTGGCCCCATTACTTACTACTTTTCGTAGCTGTTGGTCTATTCTTGAGACCTAAGCCTCTGGTTGTGCGTATAGTGCTTGGTCATGGCATAAGTCCGGACATAGGTAAGTGTACCCTTCCGAAACCGAAAGCACACTTTTTTGAAAGGAATACAAGTAAAAAAGCATTTTGCGGCGTTACTCATAGCTGCTATGTTTTACCCTTTGTTTCGCTGGCAACGTTCTATTTTCCTTATTTTTAGCACATGGTTTTGTAAATCCCCTTTCTGTCACATAAAAAAGTATTTAAGCAAAGTTTAGTTATATGGACTCCCCACAAAACCAGTTTCGAGCCAACGATCGAAAACTTTAATACTTTTTGGCATTATAGCACAGGAGTGGCCGCACTTGGCGTACTAAGAAACAAAAATCATAAAGGCCAACAATAAAATTTCCTCTACGCAATTCTAAGTTTGAATTTACAACTTGATACGGTACGCGCAAATAGGTGGATAATTATTTCTAAATATAATCACTTTCAAACCCAAAAATTATGCATGTGCACCCTTTCACCAGCATCATAATTTAACGTGTCGCGCCGCAGAATGTACAACCTACACCACATCACTACACAGAAAACAACACGAGCCAAAAGAGCCGCATTCAAAAACTCAAAAAGTCGCATGCGGCTCGCGAGCTGCTGTTTGGCCACCCCTGTAATATCATGTTTGTCATATAACAATATCTCTTATTCCTCACATGTTATACCAATATGACAATTTCGCTTCCTTTCTCTGGAAGCGTCATATAATATTTGAACCGCCATTAACCTAATCTCGACCCGGCTTTTTTTGCTTTTATTGTTGGAGGAAAAGGTCGATTCGACCCTAGTGCTTTGTCAGCTAATACATTTTAAGCCGCTTACAATAGCGATTCCGAATTTGCTCAGATAGATGCAGAATTTATTCTTTAATCTAATTATACATTTTTGGTAATGATTACATTAATAGCGTTCAAGCTATTGCAAATTAAATGCACAGCATTAGTTTTTAGACTTTTGACTAATTTAAAACAAAGAAACAGTTTGTGAGATTTTTTTTGGTAGTTTACGCGTCGGCGTTGTGGTTTTGCGATCTTCTATGCGCAATTTATCATTGACAGCAACCAGGCAAAAAGTTCAATAACTCATTTTCAATATGCCATTTTCCCTTTTACAAGAAATATAAGGGCCGTGATGTTTTTATAATATATCTTGTTAGACCAGATGTACTTGCCATATGCCAAATATCTACTGTTTAGTTTTTTGTGATTTGAACTGGTTGTTTGTTAATGTGACAGATTGTGAAATTGCATTGCAACAACAAAAAATTCAAAACTTTAAAAAACTATTACTTTTTTCATTTAGAAAAAAATTGCAAGCCATGCTTGTTCATCACGAATAAACAATTTTATTGATCAAGACATAAATCTCATTCAAATTAAGGAATGCCTACAAATCATATGATCATTTTTTATTCTTTCATGTCTCTTATGCGACGCAATACGACGTTTTTGTAAGCTCCTCGATCCTAGTGTACAGTTGGACAGTTAGAATTTCTTTAGCATTTTCAAATTAGATTAATATTGGAATTGGAGCATTAATGCTTTTCTCAAATCAAGAGTTGAAAAAATTAGAGCATTTCTGCCTTTTACAAATTAAAGTAGAATCGGAATTAGAGCTTTTCAGTTTTTCTGAAATTAGTATGAAATTTTTACTCTTACCGAGCGAATTTTGATCCCTTTGGATCATCTTCGCCAAACCACTTTGTATTTTCAACAATTCTGAGACTTTTTTATTTTTTCCACCAAATTATTATGAAGACCTTTTTTTCTGTTTAGAGATCATCTAATTTCGATCTTAATTTTCGGCCAAACTTTTCGCAAACGCAGATGATCTTTAACTACAGGTAAAAAGGTCTTCTCATTTTTCAGATCCGACTCTGCGGTCAGGAACTTTTCTGAAATTAGATTAAAAATAGCGACTTTTTGCTGTAATTTACAAAATCTGCGTGCGTGGCAAGTCATATGAAAAAATATTCAAAAAGCTAAATTTTGAATTTGCTATAAAAACCTGTTACATAAAACGATTGTACACTTTAATTTCTTTTTCATAGCAAGTTTGCTCAACAACTTGCTATTAAACATATTTTATCCCTACCACCCTAATAACACCAATACGGTAGTTTTGTTTCCCTCTGGAGGCGTCATATGATATTTATAGGGTCCTTTCAGTTTTCTATATTGAATCTGGATTAATGATAATGCCACCAATTTGAGCTTTATCATCGTAGCTTGCGCTTTGCGGCGGTAGTGAATCTTAGTCAAAAGATCATTTAATTGCAAGTGATCTCGCAATTAAAAGCTATTATTTAAAAAATCAATCGCAATTAATAGAATGCATCACAAATGCGAAACAAAATAGACTGTTTCTAGACCAGCTAGTATATTGCAATCATACGCCATGCTGTTTCTGCTTATAATTTATTGTTTTGTATGAAAATACAGGGTCACTATTTTAAATTTACGTGTAATTTCAACAATACGTATCATCGACAAAAGCAGCCTTACGCTCCTATGTTTTAAAACTAAGGCAGTGCAATTTTATCCGAAAGTGTAAGCCATATAGCAGTTTAGTCTTGCAAGCAAAAATTAGAAATGCGAATAAGATGCTTATTACACAAAGGCTTTGCGCACTTTTGGCACTGGCTCAACTGCTTAAAAATGTTGTTTTTCTTTTCTTTTGATCTTTTTCCTTTAATTTCATTGATACATGTATCACAACGACTTTGCTTTTTACTTTGATGAAGAAAAAAGCCATTCGATATTTTTACATGTTTGGAAGATATTTTTTCCCTAGGACTATCTCAATTTTGCGAACTACTGAAGAATTTAGGCCAATTAAACTTCGTTGTTTTATTTGTGGGCAAATCAAATACAGAGCCCCTTCGTTTGTGTGAAGTTATTTTTCATGAGAACTGCGGACTCACGAATATGACTCATAATATTGCAGCCACATGCAAACACGAATGTCAGTTGGCCGTCTAAGTTTATGTCAGTTATTGGTAAACAGCTCCGGTCCTTACGTATTATCGGGAGGACCTTTGATTTTTAGGGTTAGGGTTAGGGTTAGGGTTAGGGTTAGGTTAGGGTTAGGGTTAGGGTTAGGTTAGGGTTAGGGTTAGGGTTAGGGTTAGGGTTAGGGTTTATTGTTTTAACCGTTTCAATAAATAATTTACTTCAATTTTTGAGTCGTGTTTTTAAAGGTCCTCCGGTTAATACGTAAGTACCACAGCTCCTATTCACTTCGCTCATAATTTCAGGATTTTCTCCTTACTATGTCGTTATTTGTCATTTCATGTAACAGCTACTGTTGCATATTTTCAAACCAATAAGAATAGCAAGTGCTCTCGTTGCTGTCACACATGCCAATCCCCAATTTTTACCGGTAACAACATTACTCCGTCACTATGAAGAGCGAAAGCTATATTATGACACCTTCGAAGTCATTCTCTAGGTTTGCACTTGGAAACAATTCTATTCACGTAGTTGCATTTGTGAAGTATCAAAATGACGAAATGATATCTAGCTTTACTTTATTTTGTGAGCTATGGCTTGGCTTCCAGAAGGTATTATTTATTTGACAAAAAGTTACAAATTAGCTATGCATCTGAAAACACTTTGATGGTTTTGATTTGTCGAATTAAGACTTGACATTCACAACGACAAGGTTCCGAGAAAAAAATTTCTGAAAAACAATCAAGCTTTACAATCATCGCGTCAATTCAAAAAAGTTCTCTGGTTTACGCTGCCGTCCCGGTTTTGCGCGTGCGTTCTTTCTCATTTTTTTCTTTGTATAAAAGCAGTCAATGACAAAATTTGCTGTAATGGGTTTCGAAATTGCTCTATTTAATTCAAAATTATGATGAATGTCTTTGTCAGTTCTAGACAAACCAAAGGCCGGATAAATGTAAGGACAAATAAAAAATGTTCAAGCTTTTATCTCAAGCGGTCGCTAAGTTACAACAGTTTTAAATTGCTACGGGTCGAATCGACTTGCCCCATCCTAATAGGGTTAACTGGATTCCTGCCATAATTCACATGACAAGTCGCTAATTTATTCGAATTTTCTGCATTCTACTTTAACAAACAGCTACCGAAAAAGATTTTAATTGCATTCCTACAGCAAGCAGTTTTTTAAATATAAAGAAAAGAAAGTGTGTAATCCAGCGTGGACAGTGATGTCATCTTACAATCCGAAGAGGTGAAGAGTATATTGGTTTAGGCGGCTGCGCCGGTTTCATGCAATAAATACGTCTAAGAACAGCAACACAAACTTAATGTATTTTGGCAGTGGCTTTAGCGTCGGCTCTGACTGCTAAGCTGTTGCTGCTGTCAACAAATGTTATTGGAAAGTACAAACATTTTATCTTCAGTGTTTACTTCTATTACGTCTTTAATTTTCGGGCAACTCTCAACAGTGTACACTTCTGTTACGTAATTGGAAAAAATTTCTGCAATTCTTCCTCCAAACAATATAATTCCAACTCGACCAAAAAAGAGCCCAATGTAGAATCGAACCTGTGGCTATGGCGTTAAGAATTTTTTTACGTTCTTTCTGATCTCAATGGCACAGGTTTTAGTAAAATAATAGCGATTAACATCAAGACGTCAGCAATCTGTTCTTGTGGTTGAAGCGAGTCAGCATAGAAAAACTTGTTTGCTATTAATTATGATGACGTCACAGAACAAAAAATAGTTTGGTGAAAACGATAAGAAAAGGTTGCTAACTAATAAAACATTCTTAGGAAATGATCGCTTGTAGAGGAAATAAATATTAGACTCACAACTTTTTTGTTACTGCTGACCATGCAGTATTTGTGTGACGTAAACCTGTGAAAACAGTCATAAAAGGTAATGTTTTTTACATAGTCAAGTAACCTTCTGAAATTGAAAGTACAGTTTTCTGAAAATGATCCCGTAAAAAAGCGTTATGAGGCGTTGCCCACCGCAGCTATATTTTACCGAAAGATCTTCAAGTCCCTGGCAATTGAAACAGTCAATAATTTCACTAACTTTATCTGTTTTGCTTTAACAGGCAGCTTCCGAAAATGCTTTTAATGACGTTGCTACGATAAATAGTTTTTGAGAAAAAAAGAAAAAGAAAATGTGCAATCCAGCGTTGATTGTCACTTCACATTACACTCCAAAGGGGTGCAGTAACGTCAGGGTGAGGAATATAGCGGTTCACGTAACTGCGCGGGCTTCATTCCATAAATAGTTCTAAGAAGAGCAATAAAAACTTATTTTTTTGACATAACCAATTGTATTTTTTAAAGTAAAAAGTACCACAGTTCGATTAATAAGCATTCTTTTTCCAAAAAATTCCTTGGGACTGGACTTAACTGCAATTAAATCAGAAAATAATTTGACAGGCGGTTATTAGTTCAAGTGATTGAGCGCACAGACAAACGTAAACTATTTCCCATAGCTTGGAAGTGTGGAAGACATCTGTGCTATAAAGCTATTTTGGTGCAAAAAGCAAAAATGTCTGCCATATGGTGGGGTTTGACAAAGCGACGTTGTTTTTTTTGATTTGTCATTGAACTTACTCAAATCCCTGCTGGCTACGCCTAATGTTTCATGCTTTCTTTTCCCTGCATAGGTTTACCCATCGCATTGAAAAGGGAAAGACCGTGCTATACCCAAAGGAAGCCGTAATGCGTGAATGCGTATTCTTATGGTAATCATCTTAGTTTATTACCTACAAAGCATGACTTTAGAATTTATCATTAGTACTTTTGAAAAGTGTAAGCTTGGGGAGGGAGGGGGAAACGCAGTCAAAAATAATGGCTGTGCCAACTAATGGTCGTCACGAAAATTAAAGAAATTGGATATGTAGTGATAGGCCTACTTAACGATTTGGTGTGCCTCCTTTGGCATCTGTATATGTGATAGGAAATTATTTGGGTTGAGAAGATATTAGATTTACATTTTAGTTGTATCTAACGATTAAGTTATGTGATGCATTTGTGTTGAATGGTTGCAAATGAACATCTTCAGTTGAGTTGGCACTGAGAGTTGAAGACAAAAAAAGGCTTACTTTCAGGCTGAAGGTACTAAACCAGTGGTTCTCAATCTTTTTCGCGCCGTGGCCCACTTCAAGGAGCCACAAATTTTTGTAGCCCACTTGCGTAAAAACTTTGATGTAATGATTACAATGTCACTGGGATAAGCGTCAGATATCATGGCAGTGAAGTCGATCTCCAAAACAATAAAGGTCATTGAGCCTCTAGTTCACAGGTGCTGGTCCTTATGGCTATTCATGTGGACCAGTATTTCTCAAACTTATTTTGCATGCCAACCCATTTTCAAAGTACACAGATGTCCGTGGCACACTGGTTGAGAAACGATGCACTAAGCGGTATCGATACAGGACAGTTCGAACAAAAAAGAAAAAAACGAGACATTTATTAAAAAAGGCATGCTTTCAATGGTTTCAGGCAGTAGTTCTCAAACTGTGGTACGCGAGAGCTTGTTAAGTGGTACGCGAACAGTTTTGTGGCTGTCGTAACACGTAGTCTAATCTACACTCTGCCGTCATTTGAAGGTTCTAACAATCACTGAAAAGGCATGATGTATCAATTACTTCATTTGCGCATTTTGTTTCTGAATGAAACTATTACGTCATAAATACACAATAAAGAAAACAAGCAGCTGATATTCGCTTGACTCAAGAAACGATTTACGGTTGAGAGCTAGCAGGATAATTTTCTAGAATGTCCAAACCGAAGTATAATTCAGAATACATAAAGTATGGTTTCATCGCTGTCTATCACAGAAGAGAATGTTTGCCACAGTGAGTGGTCTGCATGAAAACTCTCCAATTCGTCCATGAAGCCCAGCTTGTTAAAACGGCACCTTCAATCTTGCCGTGCATAAAAGAAGAACCGAGATCAAAGTTATTTTAAGCAATTTGGGGAGAAAGTAAAAAGACAGCGTCTGCATCAAACGAGCCACTTTTACCGAAAGAACGTAGGGATTGTAAAAGTGTTATATAAAGTGTCTCTCCTAGTCGCTTAAAACATGAAAGCTCATACGATTGCCGAGCCACTTGTTTTGCCAGCAGCAGAAAATAGTCAGGAACCTGACTGGAGAAGAGGCGGCGGCGAAATTGGTTTGTGTGTCCCTTTTTGATGACACTGCAAAGCGCCGTATCCAAGAAATGTTTGTTGACATTGCCGAACAAGTGATCGCTAGGGTAAAAGACTCTAAGTTGGGGTTTGCCATTCAACTCTATCAATTAAGTGTTGCCACCAAGTGTAGCCAATTGCTAGTGTTTGTTCAAATAATATAGTAAAAAGGGATTACTGTTCAGCTAGGGACTGGTTGCAACAACGAAAGGAAGCGATGTTTGCAAGGTTTTGGCCAATTTCTTTGAACATAATGAACTGGATTGAAAAATGTTAGTTGGATGCGCTACAAATGGTGCTCCAACGACGATTGGGCGAAAATCAGGGTTCCAAGCATAGGTGAGAGATGTATCACTAAAAGCCTCTTTTGTCCATTGTTTGGTACATAGATTTTCTTTTTGCGACAAAGCGCTCCCTTCGAAACGAATGCCAGGCTTGAACAAAATAAAATCGTGAATTTTGTCAAAACACAGTTCTGAATACTGGACTTTTTGCAAGGCTCTATAAACATGTCGCTTCTGGTCAAAAGTATCTCCTTTTTCCCAGAGGTCCGCTGGCTTTTCCGTAGAAATATGGCAAGGAGAGTATATGAACTTAGATATAAATTACTTAATCTTTCAAAGAGAAAAACCGCGATTTTAAAAATGATTAATCGGAGAACGAGGATTTTTTTTCTCACACCTAGCTTATTTGTCAAAAATTTTCCAGGCTTTCTACCGTATAAAATCTTTCGTTTCAAGGTTTCAATCGATAAATCTTTTGTTTCAAGGGTCAAACTGCAATAATACAATTTTTATCAACCGTATAAATAGTTAGTCTTTCGTTTCAAGGATCAAACTGCAATATTACAGTCTTTATTTCAAAACTGGAAGCATTCATTCGCAAGCTAGATATCTGAACGAAAAACGTGGAGAGCAAACAGTACGGAATGTTCAAACTCCTTACCACTCTTCAACTGGAGCCCTGTGACAAATTATCTCAATAAATTCTTGGTCACCTCAAGCTGTTCCGAACGAAATTGATGCATTATTTTCCAGATACAATATGTTGCACCTAAGCTGTCAATCCATTCTGCATCGATCCAGCTCTTCCACGCGTAGGAACGAAAGAAAAAGAAGAGATAATTGATATTCAAGTTGACGAGACAGCAAAAGTAAAGCAGAAGTGATGCTCTCTGATAGATTTCTGGTTAAGCATGGGTTCTACTTACCCAACATTGACCTGAAATGCTGTTTCTCAGCTACTGGTTTTTCCCTCTACGTGGGAATGTGAGCAGGTTTTCTTGGCATTGATGGCCATTAAGTCCAAAAACCGGAATCGTCTGAGTCTGGACATGGTTTCCGATGTTCTATACGGTTGTACTCAAAACTGACCTGCTAGTGGAGAAGAAACAGTGGCATATCCCGCATTAAATTGTGTTTTCTTGTCATTCATTGGTGTTTTGATAATAAATATTGGTTATTTGTGCAAAATAAGTTGTAAAGGAACCCGGCGGTACGTAATGTAGTAAAACACGAGTAGGTGGTAGGCAATCGGAAAAAATTTGAGAAACCCTGCTTTAAATGATGGCCAAAAAATGATCTCTAAGTGCGCTGTAAATTCAGCTCTAAGCATTATATGGTTTATTTTATGGAAAGCACCTGGTTGCTATTTCCCGAAAAAACTTTTAATTGCATTTCCACGATGAGTGATTTTTGAGAAAATAAATAAACTAAAACGTGCAGTGAAGCGTTAATTGTGACGACATCTTTACACCTAAATAGATAAAATATTTCCCACTTGCTAAGTTGAGGACTGGTTATGGCGGTGACTACACTCGTAATTAACCCTGTTTGACTAACTTGGCAAAAAAGAAGTTTAATGAATGATGGTAAGCTATCGTTACCAATATCCTAACTTGTTGTACTAATCAACCTGCCAAAATATCACTGGCCTTTCTATAATAGCAAAAATGAGTAAATTTATTTGAGCTATAAGTAGATTCGTTACCTGAGCATCTACCAGCATTACAAACTTGATCTCGAAAGTTTGTTCCGGGGCAATTTCCTCCACCCGTGCATGCTCTTGTGTCTCTTCTTTTTCCCTGTCCACATGTCACATCACATTGACCAATGCTCCACTGACTCCATGCTAAAACAAGGAATTAATTTTTGCTTTAACCTCGTCATTTAAGAAGTTTAAAAGTTATTTTGGGAAAAATTGTTTGAAAAATAATAAATTGTAGATTGTAGGTTGTACTGTAAATAAAAACTAGGACCAGCTTCGACAGGAGTGCTTTACATGCAACCATGCGCATCTATCACTGTGAGAAACACTAGTTACTCATTAACAAATGCTGAGCAAGTTCATTGGTTGCAATTCGTTTGATTTTAATATGGACCACGTTTAGTAGTAGTTTTGGTAAAAACATTCAATCACTATTTTTTTGCTCGAATGTAGTGTTTGTGGTAGAAATGTACGGTATATTGGTGCGCACATATTTATTTGTCTCAGCTTACTTCTCACCTGCGCATGGATTTTTTGTGCAGATTTTTTGTCTTTGTCTTTCACCAGGACAGTTGTTGGTTCCAACGCAGGATCGCTCTTCCGTCATTTCTCCGGTGCCACAAGTTACAGAACATCGGCTAGTTCGGACCCAATTGCTCCAGCCTACACACAAAAATGCACAGGCGGTACTTTAAAAATATCGCTGTCCCCGTACCGCAGTATTTGGCTTTAAGTGCTACAATACCGGTGCAGCGAAAATAAAAGTACGGCCAAACGGTACTGAGTACCGGCCAAACGGTACTTTAGGAAAAATATTTTGGCATTAGGAATTTAGGAAGTGTTTTAAAATCAAATGACTCATGGAGAAGTTAGTTCCAAGCATTTTATTTCAAATGCGATCTGTTGTCTCAAGAAAGAAAGTCCATCAACTTAATAAAAAGATGATAGCCTATTTTCTTTTTTCTTTTCTTTGTGTACAGTTCAATTTCATTTCTATTGACAAGCATTTTTATACTTCAGCCACAGGATAACCTTTGGTTGGTTATGCTAAAAAAATACAAATACATGTATATCATCTTTGACAGATTGCTACCAAAACATCTTAGTAAGCGAGGTTGGCCAAAAGCGTTGCTTAAGCAACGAGCAAAGGGAAAGATCGTGATTTGATATGGCAATTTAATCTTTTCAAAGATAAATCAACTCAAAACAAAAAAAACTAGAGAACAGAAAACATATCAAATCTTTCAGTCAGAGTAGGCAGTCACCTTTCTTGGTGGCCATCACAAAAGATGCTTCTCTTTAAATCACATCAGTGTTGTAATTTAGGCTGAACAAGAAAATATTTAAAGCATAATAAATACTCTTAAGGGCTGGAATTTTGTCAATCTTCTGACCAAGACCACATGAGGGATGAGAAAATTGATAAATTGTCTGAGAACGTTAAATGCTTTGTGTTCTTTTTACACCGCAAGATATAAACGATTTTTCTAACCTAAAAGAATGATAAATTATGGCAATAAGGTATAAAGAAACAAGATACTGCCCAAAAGCAACAAATAATCTACAAAATTTCCTTTTATACTGAAATTAATTAAGTTTGGCTACAATTTAAATTTTTTGTATAAAATGCATTTTACCAAAAACGAAAGTTTTTCATGTAGAACAACTAAAAAAAGCAAAAAAGAAGTTATTATTTGTAGCACTGCGCTAACGTAAAAACTGTATTCAGGTGGAAATAACCCATAGCCTATTCTTTCGAAAAATAATGTCCCGCCAGCGAATTCAAATATTAAACACCACATTGGCTCAAATTTTTGAGGGTGATTGTAAAATAAGCAATTGCATCCTTTCATCAAAATCTAAAATCTATGTGACTTAGTCTCCAGGATTTTTAACAAAATGAAAAACTGCGAACAGCAGACAGTGTTATAATTATATTTATCAAAGTCAAAGCAAACCAGATATTTTATAAATTCGAAAGTGCCAGGAAATTGGAAATAATAGGCCACTTTTAGTGGCACTGCTATAAAACCGTTGACTCAGGTTATTACTAACGGAGCGGCTGTAGGTAATTAAAGTTGCATTAAAGAAGAGTTGAAAGCCTTGATTTTGGCCAGCAGTTAGAAGTATTTATCGAGAGAGTTGGCCAAGTAGGAAAGTTATGAGAAAAAGAATGTCTTGTTTTTCTACAAGAGACATGCACGTGGTCAATAGCGTTAAAAATATATTTAAAAAGAAGGAAACCGTACCAAACGTGTGTTGTGATAATCTGTTTTTTTTTTGGAAATCAACTTGTGATAAGAGTTTTTGCAACGTATTTCTAGTAAATTAATTTTTTGGAGATTAACTTTTGGCAGAAGCTTTTTTATTTTTTTAAATTATTTAACGGTATGGGAAGCATGGCACAATGGTCCTCCCAAATAAGAAGGTGCATGTTGCTTGGCGGTTAAGTTGCATTGTTTAGCTTCAAAATGCTTTTACTTTGCAAATCAATGACACAAACTCTTTTGACTGAATCAGATAATGAAATTAGTTTGAGAAAAAAGTCCGCAGGTTGTTGAAAAAGACTCAATTGTGGAGAAGGAGTCATTTACTATTGCATGACTAAATAACTGTGGGGTTACTCAAGCGCATTTGTCTTTGAGGTTAGTTGCGTAGATAATTCAGGCGGATTTTTTGAGTGGCCGTTCAATGACTCTGTGGTAGTTGGTAACAAAAGCCTGCCAGTGTGATCAGTGAGAGAGAGGCGATTGCAAAATTTTTGTGATATCAACGGTAATTGAGATAAGCGTAGTCAAAAACCAATCAAAATGGCGTCCAAGATATGCATCGCACTAGATTTTTATAATCAATAAGCTCAGCAAAAATTCTCCCTACCAACCCCTAAGAACTTTACCGCAATTTTCCCATAAACTAACCGACTAATTTTACCATCGTATGAGTCTCTTTTTGATGGTACATCGACTGAGGAGTAAATGCTCGACAATAACTAAATCTAAACAAATCTGCGATGCAATCGATCGAGACAGAATTTTAATTATGTTGAAAAACGAAGTCTTTCTTTTCAAACGATGGGAGTAATTAGAAAATTTTATGAATTGATACATTGTGCAGCTGCGAATAAAAATCACTGTTTTAACTAAACTGAATAATTTCAAATTTTGTAGATTATTTTGTAATTTTTCAGCTACACTGTTTTTATTTTACAAGTGGGCAGATGAAATTGAGTAAGAAACTGCAAAATTTGGTCATTTACTGGTTCAAACATTTCCTCCACATTGCAAAAGAAATTTACTTTTAAGATTGCGACACATTTTTGACAAAATAAAATGTAATTCTGGCACAAGCTCATGTGTAAGCAAAAAATTTTGCTGTCTCGCAACTATTAGGCATATTTACTCAAGGTTCTAAATGCGTAATTAAACATCTCTCTCACCGGTAAAATAATTGGAAAACGTGCTCCTGGCAAACAAAGACAAACATATCTGACCCAGTTCAATAAAAACACTCAAGCCATTATCCATAATTCTTACGAAAGAGATCAATGGGCAACATTTACTCATGAGGCCGTCAATGCCTGGTTCAGGCAAGGCAATTAAAGAAGAAGAATTAAACATCTCACGCCTGAATAGGTTTTATCACGAATACTCTTTTGTAAACCGCTGCCAAAGCCCACAGCCATGTTAGCAAAATATCGTTTAAACTTACCAGGAAGGCACACAGTTTGTATTAAAGTTCAAAAATTCCGGCTCTTTTCGATAAAGAATGTTTGTGGGGAACATAAAATAAATGATCTGTCACGCTTTCTGGATTACAAAGCTTGTCGCGAACTCGTTATACCACGCTTTTTCCATCAATATTGCAAAGTGTATAATATTAAGCCTACTAATAGTCAAAAGGATAACTTTGCATTAAAAGTATTATTTTTTTATGCTAGAGTGGATGATAACCTAATAAGGGCTGTCATTGTTGTTGCTATCACAAACTTTATCTTAACACTGATTTTTTCAGTAATAGGCAAAAATTGAGTATTGGTTCTAGTTCATACATTTATTTCTATTTCGAATAGGCTACAAACAATGGACTCAGCAATCGCATAACTTTTTTCAACGCCACGAGAGAACAAAACAACTGAGCGTTAAACTAACATAAAAGATCCTTGTTAACATATTTTTCTCGTAAACACTTCCATTTTTTTCGTGTTCTGCTGACCAAAGTCTCTTTTCCTGAAATAGTCTCATTTAAATGAAAGCCTCTAATGATCTAAACAGTAAAACAACCTTCAAAGTGTCTGTATCAGAAGTGTGGAAATATTTTTACAGGCTTTCCAATTTCCCACAATCGGATGATTTGGAGGCCAACGCGAAATCTTTTCATTAAAACCAATTTCAAAAATGTGGAGTTTTAAAAATGAAAATGTTGTTTTGCAATTTTAAAGCCAAAAAGGGTAGGGTTTTAAGCTGAAAATTTTTTTTTTTAATTAACGAGAGAAAATGGAGTTATAAAATTGAAGATTATATTTTATTTTGAGTGATTAATGAGTGGACTGGACGCTGGCTACAAGTTACAATTCTCCGTGGGCCGAACAATTTGACTTCGCGGGCCGCATTTTGCATATCCCGATCCGCGTCAACATGATTTTATGTTTGGCAATTTGCTACAAAAGATCATTTCAGATTGCTTTTCCGCCTAAAATCGAGCGCTGTTTTTATTCAACAGAGGTCACCATAGCACAGGGGTGAGCAACCTACGGCCCGCGGGCCGCATGCGGCCCCCGAGAGCATTTTGTGCGGCCCGCGAACACTTTTGAAACTTCAGTAAATCTGAGTTACGATGATAAGAGGGGAATGAATTGCTGTGTTAAAGAGCCAAAAACTGTACATGCCACAATGAAAAGAGCATTTGTTGGTTTGCACAGACACATTTTCCGTCCAATCACAGGGTAATGAGCTTTTTTTTTGAGACCACCATTTTCAAAGCTCGAAATTGTTGCAAGATTTTATGTTCTGGCCCTCGGCCAACTTTTGAATGTTCAATGCGGCCCTCCGGCTACAAAGGTTGCCCACCCCTGCCATAGCATAAGGCATATGTGGCGTGCGCACACACACACGCGTGCACACACACACACACACACACACACACAAACACACACACATACAGAGAGAGAGAGAGAAATACAAAAATGCTAAACAAAACTACAACCGAATGGTTGGAAAGCATTGATTAACGTGGGAAGTGTTATCATCCTGGCGCTACAAAATCTTCACTGAAAATAACATCACGGAAGTATTTATCTTTATACAAGTCTTCCCCAGTAAAAACAGCAGCCGTCGGGTTATGGATAATGACATTAAAAGAAGACCATTTCTATGGAACGCCTCCTTTCGCATATCGTAAACAACAACAAGTAGACTGTAAACAAAATCTCAGTCAAAAAATGTGAGTAAAAGTTGGCACAAACGTTGATCTACTTATAAACCCACCTGAAGTACATTGTCCTCTGCAACGTTCAACGCGTTTTCGCAAATCACCAACGCATAAGTTTAGGTTTAAACATTCTCTCGTGGCTGTTCTTTCTCCAGGACCGCAAGTAGCGCTGCAAGGACCTTTTTGCCAAGGACCCCAACCTATAAAATATCCGGTAAAACGATTAACCGTACTTTAGTAGTTCAAATAATACTAATTTTTGGTAAACAACTTTTGCTAACACAAAACAATTCAATACACGGTATCTTTGATTTATTTTAAATGCAAATATTCTATCAACTGATATCTTACAATTGAAAAAAATGCAAGAATGTTTTCAGTATCATAGCAGCATCTAGACATTTTGCTGCAGAACATGAAAGCAAAATTCATAGCCACGGGCAATTATCAACTTAAGAATTTCAAAAAAATACTTTTAACTAACTTATGTCAAAAGTTGGTGATTAGTAAATGGAAAAATAAGGTTAAGCTAAAATATAAAAAGTGATATTGGTGGTCATAGGAAAGTGCATCTTCTGCATCTTTTAATAACTATATTAAAAGTGAAGTAGCCTAGAAGCGATTTCTGAGAAATGAGAATCTGTTGAGATTTGGCTCCTTTGTGATCTTTTGGTTATAATAGCCTCCTCAGTATTGGGATCAACTGACTAACCACTTTTGCAATAAGTTTTGAACCCAAATGCAACTTTCGAGACGCCAATATACTAAACTTCAAAAAATTTTTTTCACCCCACCCTACCTCACAGGCTATTTGCTCAAAGAAAGACTATTAAGCAACTATGTGGTGACAAATTTGTTGGGTATTCTTAAATGAATGCATTTGCAATTAGCGATCATCTGCGCCATCTAGGCTGTTGCCTACGATATGAATTGCTGCCCTATAAACTAATAATTGCTTTTCAGCTTTCTTTGTGTGGATTGTATCTGATAAAACCAGTTCATCGTAATTGTAATAGATCGTGATAATTTGTAATAGCAACGTAGTTAAGTTCTTACGAATTAGTAAGGTAGCATATTTTCATTTTGTAGTATTAAAAAAAGTTTCGGCTTATACAGGGTGGTCCAAAAGTAGGTGGGCTGTAGTCAAAATTGGCTTATACCTAAATTACGTGAATATTAGTATAAAAAAGATTATTTGCTGTGTTGTATAGTATAGTATACATGTATAGTATTTATAGTATTATTTATAACCAACAAGTAATCTTTTTTTTACTAATATTCACCTAATTTAGGTATAAGCCAATTTTGACTACTGTCCACCTACTTTTGGACCACCCTGTATAACCTTTAAAGAACACTGTACAATGTATTTCTTCGACCAAAACTGCAGCTACGCAGAGAAAATTTCAAGAGTAAGGCAAAATAGAACCTAAACATGTATATTTCTCTTTTCCCAGCCAACTGGTAACTAGGACACTTATCTATCTTCTTGTTTTCTTAAAGAACCAAAAAAGCGTATCACTCGAGCGGCTGAATTTCGACGAGGTCCACGCTCAGCACTACTCGCCCTTACGAAGCATGATCGGTTCAAACACACTGTCATCCTTCGTAACGATTACATCAAAGTACACTGTATCCTGTCGTCTTTAAAAAGCAAACAACGCTCTTTATTGCTGCACATATCCAAACCTTAAAATTGCCATCTTTCCATTGAAATTTTTTTATGTTGTAGGTATCACCAACAAAACTAAGCCTATATCTTTTAAAGAATTTGAAAATATTGTGTTGTGTATCGCTATGATTACTGTGTTTCAACATAAAAAGGTTTCTTCTAATAACATAAAAATTATGAGATACAGCTTATAATGACCGCCCGAATTTTGTTCCTCGCTTAGTTTTTTTAGTTCACTAAATCGATGCATAAATGGCGTAATCGTAAGAACCATCTGAAAAGCCACGGTTTGCAGATTCAAACCTCGGCAAATTTATGCCAAAGAATTTCATTGCCATGTTTTTGAATTGGCACTCAAAACGAAAGATAATGAATTGGTACCAATCGTAAATAAGGCGAAGATGGTTGGGCAAAATTAAATGAACGAATTTCTTGGAAATTAAAAAAATCCTACTTAAACTTTCTCCATCGACTGTCTTGCTCATGAAAGGAGCATTTTTTCCGCACCGTAATACCATATATTTCTGTAGCAATTATTTTGTTGATTTTTCGTTATTACGCTACAGCGAATGTGTGCAGAAATAAATATCAGAAGTAGAAAGGCTATGCTAATTTTACTTCCTCTGGAAAAAACCAGGTAACTCTACCAACTTCCAACCAACTACTTCATTTAATAGCAAAGGACATTAGCTCGATAATATCGAATTTGCACCTAACGATCAAAGCAGCAATAATATTGATGGTATCAACTTATCCTCAAAAAACAAAAAACAGCAATAAACAAACAAATCGTAAATAAAAAGGTTTATATGTTTTGAAAGCCAGTTTAAGTATAATGCAAACGAAAGGTTCCAGTATTGCAACCTGAAACATTATTGCCTCGACTATGCCTTCTTTAGGCCTAAGTCTCAACTCATTCAGAATGTATCTTGAACCTAAAAAGTCCTTTTAATGCTGGCTTGTGTAACTCGTAAAGCAAAAGCAACATTAGCAGTGCCTTTAAGATCGGGTTCTACATGCTTGTCCCACCATTCAAACACGTTAGTGTTCCTGAGGAGACGGGTTCGGTTGTTGAAGCATTGAATTATCTCAGTTACGTTTTGCTCATTCCGTAGTGATTGTGATGAGCTAGCATGGCACGCATCCGAAGTGGGGAGTATCTCAAAATATTTTAAAAGTACAGTACCTGATTCCTTGAATTAACATAAACTGCAGCCAAAAAAGCAGCCTTGTATAAAAAAGTGGTTTTTCGACGTTCCACAGCATGAAGCATAGCCAATGGCAAAGAAGAAGTATTGTTTACATTCTTAAACTGCAGTTGGACTTTACACTTCGGCCACTCGCGTAAAAACTCACCAGCAGTTACATTTTTCGACTGACTTGCAGTGGTCGTGTCATAAACTGGTATTAAACATTCAATAAGCTCCTGTACGGCAAACCAATCAACGTCTGACAAAAGATAGGATTCATTCGCCATAGCGATTTGGCCAACTAAATCCCTGACAAGCAACATACTTTCAAGCATTAAAAACGTTAAACCCTAATGGGCCTCGCAATCTAGTCAAGGGGGAAGTTTGTTGTTGTGCATGAACAATTTTTCGATATTCTGCTTTTGGGTCTTTTTGGCGACATTTCTCACTTTTGACGCTAAAATTAGCTTTAAAAAAGACAGCACACTCAGTTGCAATGTGTGAACAGCACACCTGACCGTAATGACTCCATCTTCAGCAGTAATTACGTCTTCCCAAAACACATCAAAACATGCTTGTTCCATCATAAAATGCTTGCTTAAAGCATTAAAGTACATTAAAGCTTGCGTTTTCCTTCATAAAATGATGTAGAGTTTATGAAAGTTGTAGGTCAATAAACTCGAGTAAGGTCAAACTCGTAGCAATTACTTTAATTTTACGTAATAATAACGCAATTTTTATTACAGCCGTAAAGTTGTAACTTCGTGTCACTTTGGTTTCGACAAAGCAAGCCTCTTGGAGCCTAGATTAGGCCTCCGGGAAGAATACGGTACCGCATAGAAAAAATAACACCGTATGTCGCTAGTATACCGTGGTATGCCAGAAAATTCCGTACGTTATTCGTACTGTAATTTTCTTTCACCGTAATTCGGTACCTTACTTTTAACTCCCTGGCGTTAACACCAACAGTATTACTCTATTCTAGGACGACCAAGCTACCTTGCTACAGCTTGGTCCAACCTGCGGAAATTTCGCATAGTGTTTGGCAGATGGATGAAGAGGGATGACTCTTGTTGGCAAAAAACTCGAGAAATTTCATCCTTCTTCACTTCACGTTACTTTCTTGTTAAACTCACCGCACAACTGCACTATGCGGGTCCATGCTCACTTAAAAAACGTGGACGCAGTCGTAGTACCAGCAAAGGTGGCAACAATCGTAAACAAAACTGATTTACGTTTATTGCGGCCTCCGTTACCTGAGGTTATGAGATGAGCAACCGGGCTAAGAACCTTTTCGCATCGTGAACATCTTCCTGTTTTCCGTGCCATTGTTAGCAACTGAACAAGCAGCGGAATTTTTATCGGCAAGGCCATAAAGACCGAATATCAGCTGGTTTCACATCGATTCCTTCTCTCGCACTATCCACCGCTGGCTATCAACATTGTGCACTTGGAAGATAAACTGATTGCAGCATGGCAAAATTGTTCAAAGCAGTTTAAAAAAAAAACATGCAGTTTTAAGATGATACTTAATTCAATTCAGGACAACATCGAACCACGTTTACCTGGTTAGCCAATTTAGAAAAACAATGACACACTGTTCAAATATAAGCATTCCTTGAGCAGCCTATGAATTTCAACCGCAAAAATCTTAGCCAACGTTAACTACAGCTTAACGTTTATTTTCTATTTAGAAAAGGCTGTTGAGAAAAGACAGAGCTTTCACACCTAAAAATGTAAACAAGTAGCTCCGGCTAATTACAGTAATAAGCTGAAGCAGTAATTTGTTCGTTGTATTTGTGTGATAATTTATTTTTTTGATGCATCTTGTTACAAAGGTTAATACTTTTCTTTCTTAAGGCTATTTTGTGTGAGGGATTAATTTGAGTGTATCAAAATGTATCACGTAGAGAAACCCAGGGCAAAGTGCTCTTTCCATCTGAGCTACTAAACTTAAATCAGAGCGGCTACATAAAATCCATCGCTAAAATACACGATGCGAACCGAAAATATAATGCACATCTCATTAAACATTTTAACTTTTCAATCAATTCATCAGCATACTTCTAAAAATATTTTGCAAAACAACGCAAGCTTTTCTGTTATTATTATGCCAAAGATGGTATGATTTTACTTGACCCGTCAATTGAGAATATTCTACATTTGGGTATTTGGTATCAATTTAAGAAAGAACTGTAGTCTCTACAAATAAGCAATTTTGATTACTTTTATAACATGTGATTTACGTCGATATCATTAGCATAGCTTGTGATTTTTTTTAATTGTCATCTACAGAAAGTGGGCTGCAAGTAGAAATTCGAGTGCTGTGGATTTGAATACGGCTCAGACTTAAAAAATAACAAATGAATTTTTGCTATCACCGCGATAAAAATTTCTGCTTTTAGTACACAGATGTAAAATGTCAGAGCTAACTGGCAAGACTATGCTTATCATTAAGATTAGCAACTTTACCAAAATTCGTATTTTGAAAAAAGTGAGGTTTTTTGTTTGCAATATTTCAATTTCATTTATATTTCATATTCTGGAAAGTATTTGAGATCAAAATGATTGCTTTTTGCGTTTTTATCTAATGTCTGTTTACGCTGCATGCCTACTGTAGACGTTCATAGAGTAATAATTATAGTATAAAATAAAACCAGTCATCTATTTTTTTCTTTTTTGCTGTACATCACATACTAAACTGAGATTTTATTTCTGTAGATCAAACTTGTCCTGACATCACATACTATGTTGACATACAATTTTGTTATGTCAAAGTAAAGTCAACTATGATAAGAGCATAGGAAATTACAAAAAAATAGCCCCAAGTTATATTTGATCACAATGGCAATATTTGGAAACAAGAAGACTGTGGTTCTTTTGAAAAAAAGTATTCTCTTTGAAAATATAATAAACACCACTAACGCAATAATATACTTATTTATTGAAAATAATGAATTCTTAATTTGATGCTTTAAATAGTCAGACAAACTACTAAGCAAAGGCAAGAGATTGACCATCTGATCGTATAAAATAATAGGGGCGCGTCGGAGGGACATCTGAAGAACCGCAATCTATTCCTGAAATGCTCGCGATAAAGACTTCTACGAAAGCTTTTTCTGAAAACTGTTATCAAGTTCATCATATTTTAAAGGCAGATCTCGAGTTGACATGTTCCGTAGTGTCCTTCCGAATATTTTCTAGATATAGGTGGAGTATCTTTTCTTAATTTGAGCTGTTACATCAAAAAGAGACTTGACGTTATTGTCCGTTACTATCTTCAAACATCACTCACGGACTTGTTTTAGCTATACGCAGTTTTTAACAGAACTTGGGAAAAAAGTAATTTGAAAAGCAGGACCACAGCTGATGTTGATAAATAATTGTTTGTTATTCTTAATATTATCAGTAAGCTCCCACTGTCATCCAATGAAACTGTGCCGTGCTTATAAATATGGAAACGTAGTTTAAAAGTTCAACGTTCTTCACCCAGAATGACAGCACATTATAAAACATTTTTGACGTTTTGCAAAACATAACTAAAAAATTGTGCAATTGCATTTATTTTTGCAGTGAGCAGTTAGCTTGAATATTACATTTCTGAATAATTCAAACTACCCCGGCAGTGACCAATCATTTGTTGCATCAATCATATCAGCTCAAATCACTGTCCAATTTTTTTCTCGGGTAGAAGCTTGTTAATATTTTCCAGAAAAAGTTTTCAATCGCGTTTCTACGATCAGTATTTTTTGAGAAATAAAGAAAGCAAATCTGAAATCAAGCGTTAGTTGTGAGGACATCGTCACATTTTGGCAGGTTGGTAAGGAGGGAGCTGGTTTTTGTTTTACTATAAGCCGTTTTCCTCCGTCAATAGATGTAAATTTTACATTTTTTATCATAATGAGTCATTAGGACGTCATTATCCCTCATATGACACTCATTCTGGGGCTGTGATCACTTGTAGCAAGTTTTACGTTTGTACGCTCAGTAGTTTAGGAGTTAAGGTAAACCAATCCACACCGTTATGCATTGACAAAACTCTGCCTTATAGTACAAATACATTGATATTTATGGGTGAAATTTTTATCACATTATGAAAAGCGAATAGCCTACTCAATTACTCAGGGTTAATATACATAGACATCGTTTATTGCTTATCGCTGGGGAAAGTCCCGGGTTTATGATTGTGTTTTAGTTTCTGTCTCAAATTTAAAGCAATCAATGTTGTAATAGTTTTTAACGGGAGCTTATCGGTAATCTATGACCGTACAAACATACAAAGCCGTGGGAATATCAAATGCAACTACAGGTAATAAATAAACCATAACATCTGGTGCGATAGGCTACCATCTAGAATATAGATGCACAGGCAGCGGCGAAGAGAAAAATAACAGTACCTACCTGTTCCCTGACAGTAGACTGAAAAATACAAACAGATCCAAATTGTTTCAGCAAAGAAACAGAAATGCTTCATCTTCGTCGGTTGAAGTTAGCGCGGTCCAGTGTCTATACCAAAATTTTACAATTCTAGTTTCTTATTTGCAATTTTTATTAACCAAAAATCTGGTGAGCAATAATTTTCCTACATTTCGTTTAAACCGAGCATGTAGATATAAGCATTACTCTGTCAAGCGACAAAACTGTATTTTTCTGCTTCAGGCTATCATTTGGTTTTGTTGACATTTTTAGATATTATCTCAATCTCTCTCTTTGATAAAAAACTAAATTGTTTCAGCATTGTTTACTTATTTTGCAGCACAATCATGGTTGTTGATAACTGAAAATTTAGCACCTTTGTATGGTATCGAAATCTCAGCTGCAATTACTCTTAAGTTGAAGAATGTTTGCACAATTCTACTAAGCAGTTAGCACAGGGCACTCGAGAAGCACTGCTTTATTCTCTTTTACCAGACATTTAGTCAGCTTCTCCTAAGTTTGCGGTTACTTCTTGCAATCGTAATATTTTTATCTTCTGGCTAAGTGACGTCAAAAGCTTGGCTTCTGACTTAATCTTTCACATTAACTCTTCATTCAAATCGAGAAAATTAGCAATTGCCTACTTTCCAAACCTTTTGCTTTACATAATCGCTTAAAACAGGCAATAATCTCTTTTTTTCCTGATGTAGAGTTAACTTCTTTCTACTGGAAAAGATAACATAGCTCAGTATCAGTTAAGGGTGAAAAAGTCTAAACGTATTTTTATCAACTACCGCAGCTTGCAGCTAGTATAGGATTATTGAAATCCTAAATGCGGGTTTCATTGCATTGGTCTGCAATGCACTTTATGCACATCTGCTATGTCATGTAATCCAGTAATTGCTCAGGATCACGATGTAGGCCTATCAGTGACAAGTAAGAATAAACTTATGACATATTGCGGGAATTTTGCCCTAGTCATTGAGGAACAACTGTTAATATTGAATGTTACAAGAGACTGCCTATCAAACTTGCAGCAAAAGCATTACTTGAACGCTTTTGATCACTACAAACCATCAAAGCATGAGCCTGTTAATTATTTTTTGGTGTTGGCTATCACTACTTCAAATGTCAGATAAACCTACACGTTTTAAAGCATGGGAAATGTTCCGTGCGAAGCTCTTGAATTTTCAATGAATAACTGAAAAAGTAATCACGTTTCATTTGAAACTTGGCCAAGTGACCATTAGTTTTATTTACAAGAAAAAGATTTGATCATTTAAACGAGGAAATAGATTTCAATGCTGTTGTTACGCTGTTGCATAATTTGTTATGCAGTACCATCAAAATTTTGAAATGAGCCTGTCAATTTGCGTTGGTTTCTGGTGATCAAAATAACTCATATTGATGTATGACAAACTTATTCATGCAACAGACCTAACAATGGGATTTGCCCTATAACTAGCTTAACCACAATCAAAAGCCAAAAGTTTATTTTTCGGGTTTATTGTTCCTCCCTTTTTTGCGATTGACGTTTTTTTGCCGTCATATTGAAAAATAAATACCTTTTTACCTTGATCGGGTTCAAGAGACCCGAGAAGGTGCGATTTCTTTAGTCCTTTTAGCTATGTCCTTGTGTTTCTTTAAACTTTATGTATACTGATGCCAAATACCTGTCTTTTCTCAGAAATAAGCTTGGTTGATGAGAATTAATCACTTGATTTACAAGCTAAGAAGAATTAACGACATGAGTATTGTTTGTGTATTTTCGTCAGAGTCTTTTAATTCAACTTCAAACGATGTTATCGCAAGTGCAGTAATCATACGGCATACAAGGTTGTGGGAGATGTGTGATGCATATTAATCAAATAAACTAATAGATCCTTGTGTTATGTTCTTGTTATGTGTTATGTTATTGTGTTAGGTTTTTGTTGTGTTATGTTCTTGTGTTCCTAATGGATTGAGCGGTAGATGCTTTCCCGTAGCTCGGTCCGTGAGTACGCACGTCCTCCGAACTCGTATGACAGACCAAAACCAAATCTACCCAAACGGTAGGGCATCTACTGTTACTGATGTTCTGGTAAGGCCTTGTAAGTGGCAAACGCCCTTTTCATAGGCGAGGCGACGCATCAAAACGCATCGTCAACAAGTTCCGAAGGCCTGCCATTTTTCAGCTGAACGTCAAAGGCCTCACTGCAAGCAAGATGAGCATGCTTTACCATCTTGCTGCACAGCGTGAGGCACTCGTCATCCTACTCTAGGATACCCACTGCAGTCTGCACAGAGGTTAGTTCTACCAAACTACCAACTAGCTGGGTTTTCCATAAGCAGGAAACATGGTCTTGCTACGTTTGTCCACAAACAACTAAAGAGGACTCTTTTCGACCAATCTTCACCTACATCGGGGACAGAGTGGTTGTGCGTTAACGTTGATGAATACAAGGTAGTCAACGTTTATAAACCTCCACCGATTCGTTTCCAAGTATCCGATCTCCCAGTATTCCAACATCCCTGTCTCTATGTTCGCGACTTTAACTGCCATCATGCTGATTGGGGTTATGATACCAACAGTGCTGATGGAGGATGCCTGGTTTGCTGGGCAAATACCAACAATCTTGTCCTACTCCTTAACCCAAAGGATGCCGCCAGCTTCCACTCTGGCCACTGGAGTACAAAAACTAACCCGGCTCTTTCATTCGTCAGTATCGATCTGGAGAGCCGTTTACCCGACAGACAAATCTTAAAAAAGTTCTCAAGGTCTCAACATCGACCCTCCTTATTTCTCCACCCAGGTTTGCTCGTCCTGTACCAAGCAAGCCTGTAAAGCGATGGAACTTTGGCAAGGCCACGTGGAGCCACTATATTACTCTCACAAACAAATTTGCCAGGACTTTGCCGCCACCTGATTCACCTGATATGGATCACGCATATCAGTGTTTCTGTAACGCCATCAGCACTGCGGCGAAAAAGTGTATCTTACGTGCCCGACGAAATAATCGCATACCATGTAGGGATGCCGAGTGTGAAAACCTCTAACAAACATTTTTGCAATGCCCTAAAGGGCATAAATCTAGCAGAGCTAGTACAGCTTTGCTTCCTAGGCTTGACAGGAAACGGAGGAATCGATGGTCTGAGGCTGTCCAGAACATCGACTTTTCACACTCTAGCCAGATAGCATGGAGTTCGTTAAACAATCTTACTGGTAGGTCACGACAATCCCTTCATCAATGTCCCGTTTTAGCAAATGCTATTGCTAGCCAGCTGGTAAAAATTGGGAAATACTAGGGTGCAAATCGAGAGATTTCTCGCTCCGTTATGCAGGAATTATCTGACCTTTGGAGGGCTATATCTCCTGATGCAGTGAATATATCCGGAGATTTTTCTCCAAGAAAATTTGCTGCTGCCCTCCATTACTTAAAACCAGGTAAAGCTCCGGGCCCTGACTCTATTTTCCCAGAGCTTTTAATCCATGCTGATCCCGGCTTTAAGTTCTGGCTACGTGGCTTTCTTTCTTCCTGCTTGCGCCAACTCAAAATTTCAAAGTCTAGAGAAGAGCGCTGGCAGTCGCCATCCCTAAGCCCTCAAAACTTGTAGAGAACCCAAGAAGCTATCGTCCCATCTCTCTGCTCTGTGTTTTTTACAAGATGCTCGAACGACTGATCTACAATCGTGTCAAACCAAAATAGTCGACCCCTTGCTTCCAAAGGAACACGCTGATTTCGACAGGGAAAGTCTACCAGTGGACCAGGTCGTTTTGCTTACGCAAAACATTGAGGATTCTTTTGAGGCAAAAAAGAAGGCCGGTGCCGTGTTTGTTGATCTAACAGCTGCTTATGACACTGTCTGGCACCATGGTCTCACCTGCAAGCTGTTGAAACTTCTGCCGGACAAGCACATGGTCCAAATGATCGTAGAACTTGTTCGGAACAGAAGCTTTATTCTGACTACTGGTGATAGCAAGCCAAGCTGGCTCCTGAGCCTGAAAAATGGTCTTCCATAAGGATCAGTCTTTGCATCTCTTCTTTTCAACATATACATCTACCATCTGCCTTCCATAACCTCCAAAAAGTATGCCTACGCTGACTACTTGGCGATACTTCATTCATCTGGAGATTGGAAGGCGTTGGAAAGAACTTTGAGCGAAGATATGACTGCACTTTTTGCATATCTCCAGACTTAGCGGCTAAAGCTCAGACATGCTAAAACTGTGACAGCAGTCTTTCATCTACAAAATTGCGAGGCTAAGCTTGAGCTAAAAGTTAAAAACAATGGTAAAATCTTACTATTTTGCCAGTGCCGACATATCTTGGTGTAAAACTGGACAGAGCGCTTACGTACCATCATCACCTTGAGGCATTGCGCAAAAAACTATCCACGCGCGTTTTGTTGCTGAGGCGACTTGCGGATTGAGGCGCTTGTGCCAAGACATAATGCACAGCTGCCTTGTCCCTGATCTCAGAGACGTAGCATCCGCCCCCCAAACCCCCCAATTGGGGGGCCCAGGCCAACTTTGGGGGCCCAAGTTAGTCTGAAATTGCTTTTCGGCTACGTGACTATTTTCAGTTCAGCAGACTTGTTTACAACCGATTTAAACTGTAGGAAGAAATTGGCTTGTGACATCATAAGTGAATGCAACGTCATTTTATCTTGCAGAATCTAGAATATTTCGATTGATTTTCTGGTAAAATCTTGAATATTCGATTGACGTAACAATGCCGTTGTTACGCAACAATCATAGAATGGTCTGGAATTCTGTTTGGCTATAAATACCGGGACAATATATATACACTGCAGAGTGCAGATAAAGTATTTTATTGACATTGTATAGATTGAAACGTTCAAAAAGTGGTGCTCAAAAGAGAAAAGAAGCAGCCACTGCTCGAGATGCTGTAGCGAAATTGCCCAAGATGACAGATTTTTTCAAGATTACTGAGCAGAGTAGACCTGGCACTAGTACCGAGAGGGATGAAGAAAACTATAGTGTACAAGAAAAAGAAGACTATGACGATTAGCATCAAAGTGATTGTGAATTTCCAGAAAATGTAAGTTGTGATTTACCTGCCAATACGCAACCTTCAATATCAAAAATAACTGAATCTCAATTTACCCCTATCCCTGATGACCCCTGTAAATGGCCTGAAAGTATTTCTGATGCTCAACGATGTGATATAGTAAAGCGTGGACCACATCAACTAATAATGAATTTTCCATATAATAACACAACTCCAAGGCGACGTTTTTCCTCCAACCATTATAAACGTGTGTTACCTAATGGTGAAAGTGTTTCACGGTCATGGCTAGTTTATTCTGGGGAATCAGATCAAGTTTTTTGCTTTTGTTGTAAGCTATTTGGAAAAACACTAAGCCCCTTTTGTAGTGGTATAAATACATGGGAGGGTTTTTCGAAAAAACTGAAAGACCATGAAAACGGCATTTCCCACCAAGAATGCTGCAGTCAATGGATGTTGCTAGCTGAAGGGATAAGAAATTCATCCACTATCGACAAACGCGAGATGAATATTTTTTTCAATGAAAGACGTTTTTGGAGAAATGTTTTAGAGAGACTTATCGACATTGCCTTGTTTCTATCGGAAAGGAATCTTGCTTTTAGAGGATCTGAAGAAGTCTTAGGATCTCCTCACAATGGAAATTTTCTGGGTATATTTGAGCTTTTGGCAAGAAGAGATCCGATCCTAAAAGAGCTTCAAGACAGAATCAAGAATAAAAACACTAAAGATCACTATTTGAGTCCTACCATACAAAATGAACTAATTGAATTGCTAGCGACAGAAGTTGAAAAAGAAAATTTACAGCAATTGAAATTGGCAAAATATTTTTCTATAATTTTCGACTGCACTCCAGATATGTCACATCATGAACAAATGTCTGTCATTCTCCGTTATGTACTATGTAATGAAGAAGCTGCTGTTGCTAAAGAAACATTTTTTGGCTACTTGAGAATAAGTGACAGTACTGGGAAAGGCTTGTTGGACGCTTTCTTAGAAAAAGCGACCGAACTGCAACTCGAATTGTCTGATTGTCGAGGTCAGTCATATGATAATGGTGCTAACATGAAAGGAAAACATTCTGGGGTCCAAGCAAGAATGCTAGACATCAATCCCAAAGCTGTTTACGTGCCCTGTGCAAACCATACCCTTAACTTAGTTGTTGTTGACAGTGCTAATTCATCGACGGAAGCATTGACATTTTTTGGAGTACTTACAAGGTTGTATGTGCTGTTTTCTTCCTCTGCTCAGCGTTGGGAAATTTTGAAGAAACATGTGGAGCTGTCCATAAAGTCACAATCTGATACTCGTTGGGAAAGCAGAATTAAATGCATCAAACCTCTTCGATACAATTTAAAAGAGGTGTTGCTGGCACTGAAAGACTTGGAAGCCATTTCCATAGAAAGAAAAGATGGAAGAGCTGCCTCAGAAACAAAATCGTTGATAGCTCATTTATCAAAATGGAGTTTTCTTTTGTCGGTGTTTATTTGGTATGATATCCTATTCCAAGTCAATAAAGCAAGCAAGATTCTTCAATCGTATGGAGTCTCCCTTCATACAATGGAAACGGAAATCCAGGCAACTGAAAAGTTTTTGCAAAACTATCGCACAACGGGTTATGACAGTGCCGCAACATCTGCTGTTGAAATAGCACAGGAATTGGATATTGATCCTTCTTTTCCTCCGTCAAGAAGTGGAAAGAAAAGAAGATTATTTGATTACCAAGGTGAAGAGGAACAACGAGCTACTCCTGAACTGAAATTTAAAAGCAACTTTTTCTATCCATTAGTAGACCAGGCTATTATGTCAATAAAGGAGCGCTTTAATTTGTTACGTGAGGTTTCTTCCGCCTTTTCGTTTTTGTACACACCAGACAAACTTTTGCTTGTGCAACAAGAAAATGCTCTTCTTACTTGCTGTAAAGAGTTCCAAAAAAAGTTCGGTGACATTGATTCTGATGAAATGAGCGCTGAGCTACAGCGGTTTGTTTTAATTTTACAAAACAAACGCAATCTCAATACGGCTCAAGACTTTCTGAACTATCTTCTAAAGACTCATTTATTTGAATTGTATCCGAATGTGTACATCGCACTTCGAATCTTACTAACTTGCCCCGTGACTGTTGCCAGCGCTGAAAGAAGCTTCAGCAAATTGAAACTGATCAAACTTTTAATAGAACGTCTATGACAGACAGTAGACTATCTTCATTAGCCATGTTGTCAATCGAAAATGACTGCGCCCGATCTCTTGATTATGACAATGTCATAACAGCATTTGCGAACAAAAAGGTTCGCTCCAGACTATTTAAATGATACTGTGTTTTTATAACTTTTTTATGTTTTTCAGTGTCATTGCTTTCGTTTCGCAGTGTCTGCATAAATGTCCTACTGAACTCTGGCATCGGTGCCGAATTTTTTATGACTTGCACCTTCGGTATCGGCATGCTTTATTCTGACATTAGCCTGTTTACTTATGTACAAATTGTGGTGTATTTTCTTAATGCAGCTTTTTAATTTTACACCTCTAAAGTGATATGACCTGTGCGCAGGGGCTCTTGCGCTTACTTTGGGAGGGGGGGGCCCGAAGTTGGAGTGCTACGGGACTGCCTGATCTACTCAACTGCTGAGTACTGCGCACCAGCTTGGTGTCGCAGCGCGCATACTCGCCTCATTGATAGCGCTCTTAATGAGGCTTTGCGCATTGTCACTGGATGCTTACGTCCCACTCCAACGGACAACCTTCCATTTCTCTCAGGCATCCAGCTAGCTGAGCTTCGCCGCCAAGGAGCGACACTCTCCTTGGCTAATCGCAGTTCTTTAGACCCTGGCCACATTCTGCATGAACAGGTGACTGACCCGGGGGCTGCTAGCAAGGGGAGACCAAAATGTAGACGCCCGTTTGTTCCTGCCGCACAGAAATTACTGCACAACTTATCTGAGTTGGGCATCCGCGCTGCCCAATGGACGAACTTGACATGGTACACAGAATACTCCAAGAGTATGTCAGCGCTCGGTGTCAACATTGCTATGGTCAGCACAAAACCCATTGGAATGAGTTTGACCAGAACAGCTTGGGTCAAATTCAATCGCCTGCGTACTGGCGTTGGGCGTTTCGATTTGTCCATGCACAAATGGGGTCTTGATCCTTCAGCGAAATGCGAGTGTGGCGCTAGTGAACAAAATGCAGACGATATTATTTTAACATGTCCCACACATCGAGCACCTCGAGGAATAATGGGTCTGAGAGTTTTGGATGACGAAACAAGGTGCTGGCTTAACTCTATCACTGCCAGCATCTGATCTAGGCAACACAGCAGGTTGGGGTTGCTACGTGGATTTTAAAGACAATAATTTATTCATAAACACTACAAATAGCACACTATAAAGCAGTAATAACTAAATAGAATTAAAGCTAAAGTAGAATTTTCGAGTAGTTACTAGTTTCTGTCTGTCAACGTTTCTGAAATTTAGTGCATCGATGAGTGACAGAGGCTAACCGGACGAAAAAAGCAAAAAGAATTACAAATATAAAAAGGAACATAAATTCATAACGGGGTGGTAAAAGTATAAACCCTCGATCCCCATCTTTTTGTTGTGTCTGATCTGGATCATAGATACCCTGCCATACGACAAAGAAGAAGAAGAAATAACTAATAACGTAGTAAACAAGAAAAATACTAGAAACAGTTCCAAAACCAAAGTGTAAAAAAGAAAGCAAATCATGCAATATAAACGTTCTGATTTATTAAATACTAGCCGCCTTCGCTGTTGTCGCCCGCAGGGCCCCCATCAGTAACGTTGGGTTAAGTATTTCGGTTCAACCGGTTGCACCGGCTTTACCCATTGAGCTGTTGTGTGTGAACAGGAACGAAAAGGCAATGAATTTTATGCACTTCCACAATTCCTGTACATGCTTGGACATGCTTGCGCCGCTTGTCCGACGCATGTCTGCTTTTGCATATGGAGAAAACGAGTTTATGTGATTGCAAATAAAAGGTTTGGTTTGGGGGACGGAACAGGCCCTGCTGAGGAGTCCAAGAGGACGAAACGCGTCCAGGGATGGTCTCGTCAAATTGGGTTGGGTACATTGTTTGCAATACACACTAAATTGTTTTCAAGATAATGTTTGTGGTATATGTCGGTGTGAACCTTTTTAACCATTTATAATGCCTGATAAAAAATAGTAAGCATACACAATTTTTCATTTTTTGTTGAAAAATTTTTCGAAGTTACTCAGAAAATTGCAATTTGTAGAAACCTAATTCTTCTGATACATTTTGACTATTTTTCCTGAAATCTATGGTTATTTTGCTGTCTGTATCTTAGTATTCATAACAATTGATCAAAAAATGAAGTTTGCAAAATTTTTGATTGATAGCCGACACCAAGCAAAAAATTGGTGATTTTCTGCAAAAAAAGGCAGGGGGTCAACATTATCCCGTATCATCTTTAGCAACAAAATTTTCCTCTCAAACTACATATCATTTAAAAGTTTAAAGAAATTTCTCTTTCCAAAAATATATATTGTTGCATGGTTTTGGTTAAAAGTTATTCTATAATGACTGATGAAATTGGTAAACTTCGTAGGCTAAATCTGTTTTCGATACTAGTCAATACCACTCAAAATTTGGGCTTTTAAGCGTCACCAATTGCAATTTGTAGAAAAACTAATTTTTCTGGTACATTTGGCAATTTTTCCTGAAATCTAAGATTATTTAGCTGTCTGCATCCAAGTTTTCAGAAAGATTGATCAAAAAATGAAGTCTGTGGAATTTTTGATAGATAGCCGGCTCTAAAAATATTGAAAGCAAAAAAAATTGGTGCCCCCCTTACAAAAAAGGCAGGGGTCAGCATGGTCCTGTATCATCTTTAGCAACAAAGTTTTCCTCCCAAGCTACATGTCATTTAAAAGTTCAAAAAATTTCTCTTTCCAAAAATATATATTGTTGCATGATTTAGACTAAGAGTTATTCTCTAATGATTGATAAAACGTGATACCTTGAGTTATCTTTAGTACCGCCCCAAAACACTCAAAATTTGATAACTAGACCATAAAAAATGCAAATCACACAAAAAAAACTTTCTTTCCAAATTTGAAATTATGTTTATCCGTTTACACAACTCTTTTCCTCGCCCTGTATCAAGTTTCCACGGAGCTGCTGTATATCAAGCACTTTTTATAGATTTTGCAAGGTAGGGTGCTCCGGGTGGTAATATGGTTCCCCCAACAAAAAAGGAGGGGTGTAAAAACGGTCCCGTTTCATCTTTAGCAATAAGATATTAGTTTTATGCTTTATATCACTTGAAAGTTGAAGAAATTTCCTTTTCAAAAATATATTGCAATACATATTTTAGGCTACGTTTTGATTAATAAAAAGGCTAGCCTCATGATAAACCCTAAATTATCTTCGGTATCGGCCAAAAAAACCCCAAAGTTGGTGCTAGACCTCATAAAATTACAAATTGTAAAAAAGTGCACCATTAAAAAATCTTAAAACATTTTTATTAATTTGGGCCACTTTTTTACCACCTTGTATCAAGTTATCATGGAGAAAGTATAAATAAAGCACTTTTGTTGACGTTGACAGGCAGGCTATCATCAATCAAAATTAGCTTTCTCCCAGCAAAAAGGCGGTGAGAAAGAGTAGCTTATGTTTCACCTTAAGCAACAAGATAATCTATTTATACTGCATATCATTCGAATTAGGAAGAACCAGTCTTTTCAAAGATAGGCAATATTAGGTGGCATAGGCAAAGAGTTATTTTATAACGATTGATGAAAAGGATAGTTGCAGTAGCGTCCAAAATCCCCAAAAAGGCCAAAAATTTGGCTGCTGGGCTTCAAAAAATTGAAAATAGAACAAAAAATTTGTTCTTGGGTGATTTGTTACTGTTTTTCCTAGAAAGTATAACCCCTTTACATCATCTAGCGGCCATTTTCAAAACAAATTTATCAACACACGAGGCCTGTAATATCTTTTGAACTTGAGATAACATTGGTTCTCCCCACCAAAAGAGAAGGGGTTAAAGATGTTTTTGTTTCATTTTGAGTCACAAAACACTGTTTTTAGAATAGACGTCATGCAAATTTGGATGAAATTTCCATTCCAAAAATATATTACATTACGTAGTTTGATTTAATCTTGATTTCATTTTGATTGATCAAAAACGCAATTCCTATATATTTCTTTTTGCTCTGGCCCAAAAAAATCTTAAAATGCCTGTGGTTCTGGGTCTCAGAAAAGTAGCAATTGTAGAAAAACTAAGTAAGTTGGCACATTTTGACTTTCTTTTTATCAAAAGCATGGTTCTTTAGCATGATGTGTCTAAATTTTTGAAAAGATACATCAAAAAATAAAGTCTCTAGAATTTTTTAAAGCTACAGTACCATATTTTAAAAACAATTTAAAAGTGATTTACTCCGCCAAAAAGGAGGGGGTTAATTTGCATAAATTGTATTCTTGGACAAAAATTTTTTTTTTGGAGATCAGCATATTTTAAATCACAATGAAATTTCCTTTTCAGTGATATAACATGATCGATATAATAGCCAATGGCCTAAAACCAGTGAATGATAAAATAAAGATAATTAATGATTTTTTCTATGAAAATTATTCAAGGACTGTTTTGTAGGAGCGAAAGAGTTAAAGTCACTTTGTAGTTTGGCAAATTAATAGGCAATTTAATTTAGTTTTACATCTTTTTAATTCATTTAAGTTTGGTGTCTTTTGATTTGGTAAAACCCGTTTTAGAAATAAATTTGTTTCAACCATTTATAGTTATTTTAGCTGAACAAAGAGTCAAAGGATAGTAAGCCGTTACATAGTATACAGGTATTACTAACGTCGGTTTAGCGGGCCAAAACGGCTTTAACCAAATTAAATAAGTATGTAATTGTTACCAATGGTGACATCACCTTTATGCTTCTAATGCTGATTGTAGCACGACTGCTTGCAAATAAGAGAGGTCGTAGAAAGTCTCCATCATTTCACAAATTCTGTCCGTTTCTTCAAATAAGTGTAAAAGAAAAAGCACAAATCAATTATTTGGTGATATGCATATTTTACAACGTAGTGAGCCTCTTTGTGAAAATATAATGAACAGTAAAAAAACAAAGAAATCATTAGCATAAACGATGTTTCCTAGTCCTGTTATTCCTGTTGCCTGTTACGCGGCACGCTTCCGAGGGATTTAATAATGTTAAATATTTGGACCGCTACTTGCAACTTTTTCATTATTGCTTGTCTATTTGTTCGACCTAAAGCCCCTGGCTGGGCGCATGTAACTTGGTCCTGGCTTAAACGCAGGCATGCAAAGAGCAAACTAACGTGAAATGACACGCTTACGGTTAAGTTATTACAATAGCACGGCCCCCATCAGTAATGTCGAGGTTAAGAATTTTAAATCAGCCGGATACTCGGACTTCACATAATTGCAAAGGAAATTGCTTCAATATTGGGATGGTACGTACATGGAGAATAATATTTTGTTGCAAAAGATAAAACAGGACCATCTTTCTCCCTATCATGTTAGAGGTCGCCAATGTTTTGCTTGAAGTAAGCTATTTTTAAAATATAGAAACTTCAATTTTAAACAGATGTTTTTGAAAATTTCGATAGATACTGCCAAAGATTCAAACTTTTGAAAAAGAAAGAACAAAGTGTTCAACCGGACTTAGTTTTTCTAAAAATTGCACAATTGTATGAAGCACAGACACCAAAATTTTGAGTGTTTTTTACCAGTAGGGTACATTTTAAAGTCTTTAGGGACTTCATTTAGAGATGAATGGTTTAGAAATTTAGATAGACAATAGCGAAGAAGCATGCTTTTCATGGAAAATAGTAAAAATGTACCAACAAGCTAAATTAAAAAAATGGTCCTTACGTATTATCGGGAGGACCTTTGATTTTTACTTTTTCTTTTTTTTGACAGGGTTAGGTTAGGTTAGGGTTAGGGTTAGGGTTAGGGTTAGGGTTAGGGTTAGGGTTAGGGTTAGGGTTAGGGTTAGGGTTAGGGTTAGGGTTAGGGTTAGGGTTAGGGTTAGGGTTAAGGTTAGGGTTAGGGCAGTGGTTCTAACCCTAACCCAAACCCTAACCCTAACCCTAACCCTAACCCTAACCCTAACCCTAACCCTAACCCTAACCCGTTTCAATAAATAATTTACTTCAATTTTTGAGTCGTGTTTTTAAAGGTCCTCCCGTTAATACGTAAGTACCAAAAAAATTTATAGCTGCTTAGGCTAGTAGGAAAATTGTTTAACTAAAAATGGGAAATTATGAATGGGAACCAATTTTCGATCAGCCAATATAAAGTAATCCTTAGCCTTAACTAATTAGAGTCATATATTGCTGAAAATTAAATTTCCTAGGCCTTCAAATGACACTAATTGTTATTACCATACTGCAATCTTTAGGTATTAAACTTATACATTTTTACTCGGCTTTCCACTTTTGAAAAGGGGTGAAAAGTTCTACTGCAAGCTTTAAAGTTTAATTTTTTTGGCATAAAAGCAGATAGTAAAGATACAAATTACGTATTGTCAAAATGTCTTGAAATAACCTTCTATATGTTTCAAAATTTTGAAAATTGGCTGAGAAATGAAGGCACAAATCAGTTTTTATGTAAACTGATTTAGTAAAAATGTCGCATCTTTTAAAAAAATAAGTCATGAAGATTTATATCCCTATTTAGCTAACTTAATCCTTATCGGTATAACTGTACACGTTTTGTAAACAAAATAATTTATCGCAGCATAATTTTTAACATGTGCTGCCAAAAGCTTCCAGCAAACCATGAAAAAAGGAATAGAGATTAAATTATTCATTTCAAAAAAATTATTTCGTTTCTTATTTTTTATTCAAAAAAGCTTCGTTGAGATATTTCTGGTCACATTTTATAAACACCTTGTTTTACCCCAGTTTATAGAACTGGTTGGCTGATGCATTGTCATATTATCAATTAAAACAATGTCCTAAAACACAGCAAGTGAGGTCGCAAAACAAAAAGCACGCGTGCTTAGTTTATCCAGGTGTGGTCAAAGGGACATGTTCCTCCAAATTGCTTGTACTCGATTGAGTAAAAAGTCGTTTTTTTTTGTAAAATGGTAACAGTGTGTCTATATCCAAATAAAAGTTTATATTCTCCTAGGCAGAGAGCCGACAAAAGTCCCCAGTCAAACGACAATTCCCAAAAAAGATCATTAACCAAATTTGAGAGGCAAAAAGACCGAAGAGCATATTTTTCATCCTTCCCAATTCCTAATTCAATTATTTAAGTGTTATATCCTGTGTAGTTTATCAAACAAAGAAAAACAAAAACGTTCTGGTGGAAAGTTACATTTATGCATTTGATTTGGTGGCTGCAAATAGAACTAAAAAAGCATGAAATATCTTGGACTACATATAAAAAAAAAAGAAAAATAAACATGCTGTACATGAAC
Source organism: Trididemnum clinides (assembly GCA_963675345.1). Lineage (NCBI taxonomy): Eukaryota > Metazoa > Chordata > Ascidiacea > Aplousobranchia > Didemnidae > Trididemnum > Trididemnum clinides. Next base: position 17,648,841 of record OY776285.1, on the reverse strand, counting down.
TTTAAACAATCTTCATGTCAAAAGAAAAAAGTCAGGAGACAACTTCTTTTTGCATTGTTTGATTGATGCTGTTGCAAACAATGTTTGCTGTTTATTGAAATAAACTGTTGAACACAAGCTAATAAATTGAGGGGGGCAAAACCTGCTGTAGAAATACGTTTAAGTATTTACAATCGAAAACTGTGTAGGAAGTGCTTTGAGCTAGTATGATTTCCTACGTTTGTGGCTAAGCAGGATCATCAAGCAGGTCTACTGCCTAAATCAGTTACATAATGTAATGCAGAGAGTGAAAAAACTTTTGTGATCAAAGAGCGACGATTGTGGTTCTAGAATACGTTCTAAAATGGTTCTCAACCGTCTTTGTCTGCGTGCCACCAAGAAGGTTTACTGTCTTTGCATATTACCTAAGACGGAAATAAAGGAAGAACTAAATTTCCCTCTCCCCACCACTGGAGTCATCCATATTTAATAACAATTTGCTCAGCAACTATGTATAAAAAAATGATAAATATCATTTTTCGAGAAACTCAATAACTTTACGACAAAAAATTGTGTAAAAGCTCTTTTCAAAATCAAAAAAATTTCTGGGCTAGCTAAATTTTGACCTCTATCTAAAGTTTCTGCTGCGTGCCTGCAAAGCATTTTGTAACCCATTTGGTACAAAGAAACAGCTCTTCAACTCAATCACATATATTTTTTTCATACAAATTTTAGCAAGGGACCCAGAAGCTGTTGATGTACCTCCCAAAAAAAGATGGCGTTTAAATGCTTTAAACGTTGAAAAACGGTCAAATTCTGCAACTTCGAGCGGTTTCTTTGGATTGCAATTAAATTTTTGTTTTATGCATATTACTTTAATGTTCTTTTTTGTCAAAAAACACAAATGTTTGCCAAAATTAAGCCATATTGAAAAATAAAGTTGTTTTTGTGAGCTTGTTTACAAAATGCAAACAGAAATATTTCAACGTGTGTAGTTTAAGTAATACCAACAAGGTTTAAACATCGTAGAGTGCAAAATGCGTATTGCACACAATAGACTTTCATGCAAGGCTTAGCTTCTGTGAAAAAATTTACGGTAATTTTGCGTCTAAGGCCGGTCATTACACTGATACTGTCGTTTTTCTAGGTAAAGGCCATTTTAAAGTTTACAAAGATGTGGTTTGTTTACTATCAGCAAAAAGTTAACATCTATCATCATGCATTTTTAATCATAGTTTTTATACATTTTCATTCTTATTTGTTGAACAATTTATGCTTCTTCAGTGTTTTATAGAACCAATATTCATGCTTTTCAATCCATGAACTTACTACTGTTACCTCATTGTAGATTGTACTTCTTGCAAGAATTTGAAAATAAGCTGTAGATTACTTGCACGCCTATATGGCAGGATGCATTTTTACCGTAGGGCTACTAGTTTTATTCTTAAGTACAGTCGTGGCCAAAAGTTTAAGGTCAAACAGCGATATCTGAGAAAAACAATTCTCCGTCTATTTAATGTCGCTTTTTAACTCATTTTTTTGCTCAACAGCAGAATCTATAGGAACATCCTGTATAAATTAATTAACATTGATAGTGTATTTTGCATAATAATGTAAAGTTTTTAATATTTGGTGAGTCATCCTTTTGCTTTGATGACGGTCGTGATTCGTCTAAGTATAATGCCAATTAAATATTTGCAAATTTCTTCTGATATTTCTCGGATCCAGACTAATTTGATTGCTTCGTTTGGGTCAGGAATATATGGGGGATGTTTTTCAGCAACTTTATTCTTAAGAAGAATCCAAAAGTTTTCTGTTGCTTTAAGGTGGGAACTGTTCCCCGGCCACTTCAGGAAAGTAACTTTATTAGCCCCAAAAAAGTTTGTTACAATGTTTGAATGATAGCACGATGCTTCATTGTGCTTAAAAATCGTGGAGTCTTACACCAACATGTGCAGCTGTAGCTATTTCTTCATTATATTCAGGTATTTCTGGCTATTCATGGTGGTTCCGGGTTTCAAAAAAAAGAAAGAGTTCGGTTGTATCAAAATGGTTTCCCCTACCATCTCACTTGGCGAGATTTTTATCGTTTGCTGGGTATACTTTTCATCATACCGTACTCCTTGGAGGTTCAAAGGACATTTCTTTTTCTTGCAGCAAACTGTTGTACCGTAGATTCAATCGAAAATACAACTTCAGACCATTGCGCATAAGTCCAGTCTTTGTGCTGTAAATCCAAACTGGAGGCACTTCTTCTTCATCGCTTGAGTAAGCTTCGGTTTTCGTGACGTCAGACCAAATTATACGCCGACTAGCAGTCCGTCTGCAAACTGAAATACCAGCTTCAATCAAATCGGCCCGGATTTTCTTGGCAAAACATATTGCGGAATTCATCATTTTCCTTTTCATCATGAAGTCAGTTCTGCGAGTTGTTTTCCGGGGATGATCACCTCGTTTTGTCTCAGCATAAGTTTTTGATTTCCTAAATTTTACAAATGTCTGATGCCCAGCAGTTTTACTACTTTCTTACTGATTACTTTCAGCATGATTACTACTTTCATACCGGCGCGATGGCGTAGTGGTTAGAGCGTTCGCTTCGCAGTCGGTAGACCTGGGTTCGTTCCCCTTGTTGAGTCATACCGAAAGACTTTAAAAAATGGTATCCACAGCTTCCCTGCTTGACGCTCGGCATTTATGGGAGGCTGTGGAGAACAAGCCGGCAAGTCCGCTTGTTGTGTCCTTGGGCAAGGCACTTAACGGGACGCCCAACCTTTATGTGGAAGACAGGTGGCCCAGACACCTCGAAAATGGCAACTCCCAAGCGAGTGCGGACGCCCTGTCCAAAATATAGCGATACAATTCGCTTTCTCGTGAATGGAGGATAAATTTGAACAATACAAAAAAAAAAAAATTACCAATTTGACGTTGTGTGAAGCCTTCCTGGTGAAGAACAAAGATTTGACCTCGCTGAACCTTTGAAATAGATCAGTTTTTTCGCCCATTTTAAGCGGATATAAATTACAGAAAAGTAATCGCCACTTGCTAACGTTAGATTGATAGCTGCTAAATAAAGACTGATTGCGATAGATTTTGTTTCAGAATGAAGGTGTCATAACTGTAGCAATAGCTGAAGCCACATTAGGACGTAACAAAAAGCGTCATAAATCAACTCTGGTTTTAAACTTTTGGCGACTATTCAGTGACCTAAATCCTTAAAAAACGTTAGGAGGGAAAATGTAGATGGACCACAGCAGATCATAACCCACCCAACGTTAATTTCTGACAAAAATACAACAAATTTCAAGATTTTTGTCGCTCATATAGAATATTCGCACCCGAGGCGTAGCGGTCTTGTTATCCACTATTTGCTCCTTTTTTGCTATCTAAGCTTTTTTGTTTGTTGTATTGAACCTTAACTCGTCTAAATATCTCAGCTTCCATTGGCTAAATAGAGCTTAGAACAGGACGATAAAATTTCTAAGTATGGTGATGCCTCACCAGCATTCTGAACTACCCTCAACCCACACCAGCATCTCACATGCCAGCCATCCACAGGTCTCCCAAACGAAAGTCAATCTGTACTAGCATATTGTGGGCTAGTCCATCCACCGTGTTTCCCACATAAAATCCAAATATGCCCTTCTGGGCAATTTTAGATCATGTTATCGATCCATTGCTGCATTACTGCATAAATCTTATATAAGAATAACGGTTTCAACCTATATCACGTAGGCACTTCACATGTCTTAATCGCATTACGCTATAATCAACATGCAGAGATAGCATATGCGTATAATGTCAGCATATTACAGGCAGTATAATACAAAACAATAATTAGGAACAGCATTGTTTCGAGTTGCTGGCCCCCATCACTCGTATGCTTATTTCCTGTAATACCCTGCACAAAACACTCCCGCCACCCTTCTTTGTTTGAAATAAGAACAAAGAGCAATGAGGCATCACCATATTTAGAAATTTAGCATTCTATAAAATTGCATGAGTACAATAAAAAACAGAAAAGATCAGTTTGCAAGAAAAAGTTGCAAACCCTGCATTATAGTTGATGCTTATCTATAATATCAACACATCATATACGAGTAAACATAAACTATAGTGAAAGTGATAAAATGAAGTACTTGTTGTACTACTGTATATCTTTACACCATAAAGCAAAAGAAGCTGATAGGTTTAAACTAGAAATTATGTTCAACACTCTGAAAAAATTGGAACTCTATTTTGTAGAATTTAATATTATATGCGTTTTCAAATATTTCCAAAGCAGTTTCCTCTAATTGTCGATTTAGACACGACGTTTTTTGCGATCTAATATAAGTCTATCTTTTTTTTTGCTATATTTATCCTCCATTCACGAGAAAGCGATGTATCGCTATGTTTTGGACGGTAATTCCGCACTCGCTTGGGAGTTGCCATTTCCTGGTCACCTGTCTTCCACATAAAGGTTGGGCGTCCTGTTAAGTGCCTTGCCCAAGGACACAACAAGCGAACTTGCCGGCTTGTTCTCCACAACCTCCCATAAATGCCGAGCTCCAAGCAGGGAAACTATAAATACCATTTTTTAAAGTCTTTCGGAATGACTCGACAAAGGGAATGAACTTCAGGTCTATCGACTGCGAAGCGGACGCTCTAACCATTACGCCATCGCGTTTTATTCAACAATGCTTTGCGAACATGTCACACTACCAAGAAGTTTAATCTTTCTAGGCCCATTCATTGCTGTACGCAGCCATGCCTTCAACCTATGCAAGCTGCTTATCATGTGAAAGAGCAATGAGCAAAGTGTAAAGACAAACTGTAGTCATTCTCAAAGCTCAAACTACTCTTGAATATTGAGATTTGTTTTCTTTTTACTCAAACAAAAACTTTAGAAACACCTCATTTAATTTCTCTAGTTAGCTGTGTTTATGTGAAAATAAATTTTGACAAAACTTCCACCGCTTCTCCTGTTCTCATTTTTGTTGTGTTAATATACAGTGAGCGTTACACCAATAAACTGGTACGATCTTTCTGCAGTATTATCTATGAAGTTTATGGTCACTGTAACTGTTCAGTGTTGACTTACCAGTAGCCTTCTACTATGCAACTTGCAAGATGCAAGTCAAAAAATATTTTAATTGATATTACAGTATTCCTTGAATCAAAAAACTTTGAAAAATTCTAACATTTTCCAAAAACTAACTTTATTGGAGTCTTCAATTCAAACTTTCGGAATTTTATAGTTTTTCATATATGCCACTGATTTTTTGTTGTTCATTATGGCTATTGGAACTGATAAATTTAGAAATACAACAACCAAACTACAGGAGAGTAGTGTAACCTGTATTTTGAAGTTTAGCCGTTACAGGTTACGGGGCCCTTTACAGATTATTGTTGCAAATAAAAAACATAAAGTAGTTGGCCTAGTTTTGATGGACGCTACTTAAATTATCACACCTGATCTGCTGGTTTAACCGTTTTAGAATATTCGTCAATGAGATTAACCTTGATTTATTGCACAGAGTCAGATCTTTGTTTGTTTGTTAATTGTTGATCCAAAGTATTAAATAATCGTGGGTCCATTATGTGCATAAGATACCATATATCAATATATAGCATATAAACAATTTTCATGATTTATTTTAATTTCCTTAGATTTAATTTGATTTAATTTAAGATTTAATTTCCATGGTGAAGGATAGAAATTACAACTTCTTAGCAGAAATCAGATCTTGACTAACATAACTCTCTCTAATTGAAGCGCGATTTAAGTGAAAGAAAATCGGCATGGCTACAGAGTTTCCAATCAAAACAGAAATGTTATTGAAATACCTCCAAAAGCTGCTAAAGTAACAATTTTCATTTGAAACCTTCTCCTAAATTGTTTTGATCCCCGTTTAAGACCTGCATCAAAAGCCAATATCAAAATAACCGTTTTGGCCGAAGAACAGCGCCACAGAAGTTAGACTATTTTTATTTATTTATTTTTTACCATATTTATCCTCTATTCAGGAAAAAGTGAATCGTATCGCTTTGTTTTGGATGGTATGTCCGCACTCGCTTGGGAGTTGCTATTTCAGAGGTGTCTGGGCCACCTGTCTTCCACATAAAGGTGGGGTGTTCCGTTAAGTGCCTTGCCCAAGGACACAACAAGCGGACTTGCCGGCTTGTTCTCCACAGCCTCCCATTAATGCCGAGCGCCAAGCAGAGAAACTATAGATACCATTTTTTAAAGTCTTTCGGTATGACTCGACTCAGGGAACGAACTCAAGGTCTATCGACTGCGAAGCGGACGCTCTAACCACTACGCCATCGCGTCGGTTATTTGGTCTTCGAAATATTTGCTCCCTCCTGAGCAAATTCTTTGTCATTGATTATTAGCAGGCATTTTAGAGCTAAGGTTTTACAACTAGGGTTTTTAGACTATATAATGTGCCAAAAGTTGGCTGGCAAAATGCATAGGCTTTCCCCCTGGTTTCAAAGCACTTAACTATGTGTTTACCTTTACCACCTTTTGTAAGCATTTATTTGTTTCTTTCAACAAGTACAAGGGAGCACAATGACGAAATTGGACAAGAGTGCCAGAATAGTGATCATGTTTACAATTAGGCGACAGAAGTAAACTATTTAGTAAGCCACTTGATGTGAATTTTGATCTCAGATCATGGCTGCGATTATTTGCTTTGGTGCAGACTAGAGTTAAAATGGATCCTGGCGTCTCCAAAATGTCTTGCACTTGATTCAAAATGTTCATATAGGTATTTGCAAACAAAAAAATTGCTTTCTCTACCACAAGATTTCACTCAAGGGTATAGGCGTAAAGTCAAAGGGTCGACAACCTACGACCTGCGGGCCGGATCTGGCCCGCCAAGAGAAATCGTCCGGCTCGAGACATATCAATTAGTTTTTACAAGAATACCACCCGCCGTTTCTAAATGAGTTTCAAACCGCAATGTTACCACTGTTTGAAGAAAATTGTTGTATTGTTACTCCATAAACTAGTGCAAAGGCGGTAGACTCGCACGAGATTATCTGGTTTACACGATTTGACGATAAGAAGTAGAAGTTGCCTAAGGTGTGATTGTTGCTCACTGCCATATATTTGTGCGTGTGCAGACACGCGGACAAAATGCTTTGCAATAATTTTTTTTCAGTCCGAGTGCCGAACAGGACAAGCGCATCATATTGCCACAGCATCGTGGTTGTGCGGAGCTGATAATATTTGCAGTTTTAGTTTTATGGGTGTAAATTTTACACCAATAAATTTTTTATGGGTTAGCTTTTGGATAAATCTGAAAATGTAGCACACAGATGAATTGTTTCCAAGTAGGTTCTTTCTCACGAAGACACAGGAGTAAATTACCGCTTTACTGTTTGGCATTTTAGATCTTTTGATTTAAGGCAAGCTAATTGTCGGGCTCTAACATCCTTTTAATGATTGGACTTCTTTCTAATTTTAGAACACAATAAAACTATTGTTTGAAGCAAGTGAATAGAAATTTAGATTGCTTTCTGTAGTCAGTGGCGATGGCGTAGTGGTTAGAGCGTCCGCTTCGCAGTCGATAGACCTTGAGTTCGTTCCCTGAGTCGAGTCATACCGAAAGACTTTAAAAAATGGTATCTATAGTTTCCCTGCTTGGCGCTCGGCATTAATGGGAGGCTGTGGAGAACAAGCCGGCAAGTCCGCTTGTTGTGTCCTTGGGCAAGGCACTTAACGGAACACCCAACCTTTATGTGAAAGACAGGTGGCCAAGACACCTCTGAAATAGCAATTCCCAAAGGAGTGCGGACATACCGTCCAAAACATAGCGATACATCGCTTTCTCGTGAATGGAGGAATAATACGGCAAATTAAAAAAAAACCCAGCTGCAAACTTTACTTTGTCTAACCCCTTTTCTTTGCATTGTTTATCTGTTGTGTGTTAATCGCTACCTTCATTGTATTGCGCAAAAACTCGTGGGACTCTGAGCACGTGGTCAGCTGTCGTATATACTGAAACTTTATTTCAATTAAGAATAGAGTGGTGAGAGAAAGATTCGAAGAGGATCGGAGAAAGTTTGGGATAACTTCTCCACTTAGAAAACGGGAAACACAGTGAAATACGTTTAAACCAAATTATCGTGAATATCTAACCAGCTTCAAAAGTGCAGTTAGGAAACGTGTTGGCTAAATTATATTAGCTTTTCTTAAAATTTTTTATAATTTAGGATTTTAAGATTTTAGCGAAACGTCGAACAGTTGATGATGAGTGCGGAAGTTTTGATGATCATTGGACGGAGTAGCACTTTTCCATATTACATTTTGGTTAACCCACGTGCTTAATTTGCAATTAGCAAGGAATTTAGTATTAAGCGTCATTATAACGCAAAGCATTCGAAGTTTTCGGAGTACAGAGGCCAAACAAGAAAAGACAAATATAACCGTCTCAACCCTTTCAATACGGATTTTTTTTGCATACCGAAAGTGGGGTGATTTTATCCCTACAGTATTTAATGGTGGGATTAATTTGTCCCAACAGTATTAACTGCATAAAACCAAAGACTAATTCCAACATATAAGTTTTGCAGAAAGAACACTAACTTTTATCGAAAGATCTTTAGTTTCACACGGTTAGATGTGATGTGGGGTAAAACAGTCCATGCACACAAGCACGTTGCACTTTTGGCAGAGTATCCTGGTTTCACATCTTACACAGCCCCTTCTTTGTTTTTCTTTCATCGGGAAGTAATCTCCCAAATTTGCTTTTGCGGCATTAAAACGTCTTCCAGCCTTTTTGGTTCTTTTACGTGGCAAACCGGATCAAACAGAATTCTTTGGGATATAAGCCCCAAAAAATCGCAATGTGTTTCTAAACTCTGCCAACACGTGTGTTCAGCCAAGCGTAACAAAGTCTGGCGCATGAATATATGATAAAACCAGCATCACCTCACCTCCAAATACTGAATTGTCCCATCCCAATTGGATTTGAATGCAAAACGATGATAATAGTATTTTGATGCTGGTAGTTTGGAATCAAAATAACCCAACAGTATTGAAAGGGTTAAACTCTGCTTAGAAAAGCAGTGTGGTATATTTCAAGATCAAAATGCTGAATCAGAAAAAACACTCAGGCAAGCTATAAGGTCGCCAAATTAATCGCCAAAAACATGAAATCTTTCACTGATGGTGATTTTGTGAAAGACTGTTTAATGGCCACTGTCGAAGTCATTTGTCCTGTGAAAAAAAATAATTTTACAATGTTAGCCTTTATGCAAGAACTGTCACCCGACGAATCGAAGAATTATCTGAAGATGTAAAAACTCGCCAACAAGATTGTTTAAAAAATTTGCAATTCTTTTCAATTGCTATTCACGAGAGTACTGTTGCAACGGACCCAGCTCAGCTTGCGGTATTTGTTTGTGGAGTCAGCTCAAATTTTGATATTTTTGAAGATTTCGTTGAGTTATTTTCTATGAAGCCCGCTGCAACAGGAGCAGGTATTCTAAAGGCGCTGTTGCATTGCATTAAAATTATGAGCCTCGATCTGTCAAAATTGGCTTCGATAATAAACGACAGAACTCCTGCAATGATTGGTAAAAATAAAGGTTGCTTTGCTTCAAAAACACTTGGAAGATCTCAGACGCAATGACAAAATCACAAAGGTACACCGTTTAATTCACCAAGACAACAAACTTGAAGAGTGTTATGGATACAGTGGTGAAAGCTGTGAATATAATTTTTTCTCACAAACAAAATCACCGACAGTTTCGCCAGCTATTAAAAGAAGTAGAGAATCAATATGTTGATATCCTGTATTTCTGCGATGTTTGCTGGCTAAATCGAGGAGCTATGCTTGCACGAGTGTATGGGCTGAGAAATGAAATAGCAACTTTTCTTAAAAAAAACATTAACGCCACAGAATTTCGCAATCCAGAATGGCTATCTAATTTTGCATTCCTATTCGATTTAACGTCGTATCCGAACAAATTGAATTTGCAACTTTAGGGAAAAAACCAACTGATATATGAGATGTGGAGGTATATATCCGCATTTGAAACAAAACTGCGACTCTAGGAATATCAACTGAACAAAGAAAACTATGTTCACTTTCCTACACTGGAGGAGAGCAAACCTACTAGCAATACTGCAATTGTCACTGTGATATGAAATTTAAGAACTGATTTTTCCTTTCGCCTTTCCGATATTCATTCTCTACAAAAAAAATTCAGGGTGTTCAATACTCCGTTTGATGTGGACGTCAATACCATTTTCAAAAAATTTCAAATAGATCTTGTTGAAATGCAAAGCAGTGACGAATTGAAGGCAAAATTTCGTACAAAGAGCATATCGCTGCTTGACTTTTACAAAAAGTACATGTACCTTCATGAAAGTGGTCTTTATCTCAGCTTGACGAATAACGCAAAAGAAATGGCAACGATTTTTGGTAGCACGTACACATTTGAACAATTGTTTTCAACAATGAAATTTACGAAGAGCAAGCCAAGATCACGCATTTTCTACGCTCATTTAGAAGGCGTTCTGCTTCTTGCTTCATCTGACTTGTCACCAGTCACAAAGCAAGCAGCATTAAGTGTCGCATTAATGTTGTGTTGTTAAAGTGTGAATAGATGTATTTTGCTATTTTTGTGATTAGTATGATCGAGATAGTAGCAATGTAGCGTAATATACTGAAGCGAGTCTGAATTATAGTGTTAATAAAAATCCTTGCTCGCCAAAATGTTGTACATACGGCATTTGGTCAATGACTAGGAAAAGGTGTCCGACCCTTGGCGTAAGACTAGGAAACTTGAAAGCTAAACTGCCACAAGAGTGTTGTGAGCCCCCTCATAAATTTTAAAACGTGAAAGAAAAAGTTTTTTTGTAAAAAAAGATTGGAAAATTATTGCTTTTCAATTGTTTTACTTTCTAAAAGGGTTTTCAAGTTTTTTTGAGAACGAAAATTAAAAATTGTCACTTTTAAATATTTGGTCCACAAAAACATTAATATAAAAAATTTTCCTTTGGCCAGGCTCCTTATACGTAATGAAGTTCTACCTCTCGGTTCAAGAATATTGTTTAGTGTGATTTTTGCTTTTACTTTAAATTTTATTGACTATACTTCTTTACCTGATTCCTTCAATTGTTAAATCAAGACAGATCTTTCTTCCAAAAATCCTATCATTTTACAATCACTTACCCGTTCCTTTTAATAAGCGTAAAATGAACAAAGTAATAGCTGTAAATGGAGGCCGGCGAAGCCGTCGGTTTTACAATTCCAAAACTAAGCTACTTATTAGTTGGGGAAAAATAGGGTAAGATAATCACTGGAGCAAATATGATAACCCCCTTAAAAACTTTCTTTAAAAATGCAGCTGTAAAGAAATACTGCCACCTATTCCTCTTTGTTTCTGTGGCTAATCATGCATATCAGTATTGCCAGTTTTAGGCAAGTATGTGAAAAGTTATTTTAAAAAAATTGAATTTGACAGCAAAAAAGTAAGAATTGGAAGTTTTGTAGTATAGCATTTGGCTCCTGGTAAAGTCGTAAAAAAACGAAAATATGTTTGATTATTATTGTTCCTGTAGTTAGCTTTTATCCAATGCAGGTTACAGCTCTTTCTATTTACACGTGTTAAGTGAAAGCAGATCTACTGTATGTGTAAAGCTTGATGTGGGACACAATTATCTCATGGTAAAGGAGTTGAAATGATCGTGGTGATCATCCTGCACCCCCTTCATAAATTATAATTATATTAAGTAAATATATCAAATATTTTATGTTGACAGTGCTTTTTAAATTTTTTCCTGCAGCCTGGTTTTGTTTCGTTCAATTGAATTTTTGTAGATAAACATAAAAATTTTTTTGCAAAGATTGCTGTACAGTGTGATTATGTGATGATCATGTTCCAGGGGTAGAGTAAGATGTTTTCTTAAGGCGGTATTTTTCAAAACCCAATATCTTGTAAATATGTCGATACTAAACTCCAAACAAATATTGTTAATTGAATAAAAGCATAAGACTGCTGATTACTTCAAAGATTTTTGTTTGATAATCCGGTATTAAGACGTTATCAAAACTTAAGCATGAAATTAATTTCCTTGCCCCACTCTACCCTTGACTTGTTTTATCACTGCGATGCAATTTCTTTTTTATTTATATTTGTTAGTTCAAGAACACAGATGCACCTATGTGCTCTAATCCCTGTGCATCAGGGACGGAAAATATTTCTTGCTCTCAGTAGATAACTGAAATGTGGCTATGCTAATGTTAAACAGACTCTTTTAAACAGTACATATTTACAGACTAAAAAAATAACCATTTTGTCTACGCGTAGCTGAGTGAAACAAGATCTGGATTTTTCTTGTCAACTCTTTCCGAATTTTATCCGCTCTTTGTGCACAAAAATTTAACATTTCGCTTACTGGCACATGTATTCGCATTTATCAGAGTGAAATATCACGCTGAATTTCTTTTGTTTTGTTTGAATGCTGCAAGCACTTGATGTTTTAAGCGACGACATTGTTTGGTGAAAGCTCAAATGCATGCATCCAACTTTAGCTTCTAATATAAAAAGCTATGCTTTTATAGTACGTAACAATAAATGATGAGTACGATTTCTGCTGGTTATGCAAAAATTTATCAGAAAGCCATGTGATGTCGCTTTACATTTTGACAAAATAAGTTTGTATTTTAATCCTTAAAAACATGGTTTAGGTATCAGCGAGTAAGCATGGCAGGTAATTACAAGCCATCTTTTGCCCAAAGTGTCCGAGGCAATACAGCTGTCAATCTAGCTAGACCAACATGTTTGAATTTTAAAACAAAGATGAACTTAAGAAGAGTTGAAATATTACAAATGTTATCAGAAATAAGCTTTAAAACTGAAAACTTAATCGGAGTTGCAGAAATGAGAAACAGAAGCATCGACATAACGTGCAAAACCAGGGAGAACGTTCTAGAATTGTACGCAAAACTTAAAAATATCGAATTCATTTACATCCTGGTGCTTTATGAAGCAGTGAATATAAACATATTATTAGGATGGGTACCAATCCCCATGCCCAACGAGGCAATAAAACAAGAATTGGAAGCTAATTTTGGCGCCGTTCTAAAAATTACAGATAAAAAGCACAGTGATGGTTTACGTTCAGGAGTGAGAATAGTCACTATGAAAAAATCTGATCTTCAAAACAACCCTATTCCAAGTTACATTCACGTTAGTGGTTGCGAAATATATGTTACCTATCAAGGCCAGATAATCACTTGTAAATACTGTGGTGAAGCAGGCCACGTGCAATCAGAATGCCAGGAGCGGGCAATTGATTTTTCTGCACTAATACGTAACAAACCACGTGAATCAAACACAGTTTTGCCTGAAACAAAGGTACATTCTGAACCAGTTAACTTGTCAAAAAAAAGAAAGATTTCCCAATCAGAGTTGAACGAAACTGACTCAGTATCTACTACAAGCTCAATTAAAATACGTAAACAACTTCACAGCACTTCCAACCACCTTGAAATTGATCAGGTGGAAAATCAAAGCGAAGCAATTGACAATATTGAATTTGCCAACGACCTGCATTTACCTACTAAAATACAACCAACAACGGACAAACCTAAAAAAAACAACCAAAATGATAGTCAAATTCAGTCATCCACATTATCTCAAGATTGGTTGCGGGCTACATGCCAGATTGCCTGCATTTCGAGTAACGCCCAAGTTCTGACCGAAGAAACTTCTGCTGAAACTACTTGTGACGAATGCGGCGAGGAACAATACGTGGTAAGTCCTTGCTGCGATAAACAGGATTCAAATCAACGCTTTTCTGTCAAGATGAATGAACGCTATACAGAATGCTGTGTCTGCAAATCAGACATCATGCGACTTTCGTGCTGCAATCTATTTCAACCCATACAGCAGCTTGACAATAATTTGTTTGAGTGCTTAAAATGTGCAAAATATTCCATCGTTTGCGTGTGCCGAAATGTTAACAAGTTGACTCCTAAAACAATGAACTTCAAATGTACTAATTCTAATTGTTCCCATTTCACAGTACACTGCAACTGTGGTAGAATAACTTACCAAGAGCTTAAAAGCCCTTATCAATGTCCTTGCGGATATGAATTTGAGCATGATATAAACCTTGGAGTTAAAACTAATTAGCATTTTCTTGTTTCCTCACTTCTACCATATTGATAATGCTGTTAACAATTGTAAGCTTTAATGTGAACGGGTTGAGGAATAACCTCAAATGTAAAACGATATTTCATTTTCTTAAAATGAAGAAATTTGACTTCAATCTTTTACAAGAAACTCATTCCAATCACACAGATGAAAAGTTGTGGAAATGTGAATGGGGAGGCGATATCTTTCATTCTCATGGTACTAATCATTGTAATGGTGTGGCGATACTAGTTAAAAAATCTCTTAAATACGAACAAACAGCTACATATATTGATCTAACAGGCAGAATACTGCTTATCGAAATTAAATTAAACGACAAGGTTTTTGTCATCGGCAATGTTTATGCACGCACAAAGGACGAACCAACTTTCTTTGACGCCCTTTTTTCAACAGTCGTAAATTTTTCAAAACATGATTTGGTTTTAGGCGGGGATTGGAATCTAGTGCTTGACAATAAACCTTATAAAGACGGGAGCCCAGCTCACTCAAATCAATCATCCAAAGAAAAAGTAAAATCATCTCTCAACGTTTTTGATTTATGTGACGTTTTCAGAGAGCTTAACCCTTTTAAGAAAAGCTTTACGAGATATTAGTCACAACCATATACTGCCACAAGGCTGGATTTTTTTCTTACTTCAAATGGGCTGCGCCAGCACGTACAATCAGCCAACATCTGCCAAAGCATTAAGTCAGATCACAAAATTGCCTTATTAACGATTAAAGTGGGACTACAGGAATGGGGCAAAGGGTACTGGAAAATTAATAATTCTGTTTTGCTAAATGATGACTATATAGCGCTCATTAAAAATCTGATCAGTGATTTTGAAAAAATAATCCCAAAGGACATGTTACACCTCATATCAGGTGGGAAACTTTTAAATGTGTTATTAGAGGGGAAACTATTAAGTACTGTTCCTTACTGAAAAACACCTCCAACAAAGAACAATCAGTCCTAGAATCAAAACTTGAGACCATGGAATCAAATTTATTATCCTGTGGTCCAAAGCAAAAAGAAGAAATTCTAAATAATAAAAATCTCACTCAAAACGATCTTAACAAGCTAATTGAAATAAAAGCTAAAGGCGCGGCTACAAGAAGTAGAGCTCGTTGGATGGAATCCTGAGAAAAAAATACTAAGTATTTTCTCCATTTGGAAAAATGGCATGTAGGAAAAAAATCCATCAAATCCTTACGCAGTGCCCAAGGTAGACTGATTGATAAACAAGAAGATATTTTGAACAAGCTCTTAACCTTTTATGAATCCCTATATTCTGAAAACCAACAATGCTGTGAAAAAGATTGTTGTGATTTTATACGTACACTATCACTACCAAGTATTAATAAGGCAAAATTTTTTGAATGTGAAAAGCCTATAACTGATAACGAATGCCAACAAGCCATTCTTCAACTAGCCAACAATAAATCCCCAGGTCTTGACGGCTTTTCCATTGAATTTTATAAAACTTTCTGGACTGAAATTAAGAGTCTATTTATCGAATGCCTTGATTTTTCCAAATTTACCAACCAATTGAGTGAATCCCACTACGAGGGTGTAATAACGTTATTGCTTAAACCCGGAAAAGACAAATTGTCTCCCTCCAACTACAGGCCAATCACATTGTTAAATTGTGATTACAAAATAATATCCAAAGTTATTACCAACAGAATACACCCTTTTTTGAATGACCTTATAGAAAAAGGACAAAATGGCTTTATGAAAGCTAGAAACATTGGCGATAACATTCGTTCACTATTTGATATTATTGATTACGCAAACCACGAAAAGATGCCAGGCGCTGTATTATTAGTAGATCTACATAAAGCGTTTGATTCATTACACTGGTCTTTTATTTTTGCTATGCTAAAATCTTATGGTTTTGGCAATTCTTTGATTAACTGGATAAGAATTCTGTACAAAAATCCTAAATGCCGTGTTGTAAACAATAATTTTCTAAGCCCCTTTTTCGAGGTCAAAAAGGGAGTGAGGCAAGGAGATTCCCTCTCTCCGACCATTTTTCTTTTATGTATAGAGTGTTTAGCCATCATGCTGCGTCAGAGCAGGCAATACAAAGACATTAAGTTAAATAAACAAACCTTTAAAGTATCTTTGTTCGCAGACGATGTCACGATTTTTTTAAATGGAAATGCTTTGCAATTTAATTACGTTTTTGAGATTTTTGATACATTTGGGCAAAAATCAGGCTGCAATGTCAATATGAGCAAATCTAACGCTTTTTACGTTGGATCTAGTAAGGACAACGTGTCTCCACCTTTTTCCGATAAAGGCTTATCTTGGCCTCAAACTCTTGTCAAATACCTGGATGTTAATATACTAATTACCAACTTTGACAACAATTTACTCTTCAGTAAAAATTTTCCAGGTATTACGCGAGAAGTGCAAACACTTTTAAACATTTGGTCATCTCGTGGTCTCACGTTGTTAGGAAAAATAACAATACTAAAAAGTCTGGTTATTCCCAAAATTGTGTATAAAGCCATTTATTTACCGGTAACACTGACAGAAATTTTCATAAAGGAACTCAATCAAATTATGTATAAATTTATTTGGGGCTCCATGTGGGAAAAAATCGGTTGCTCTCAACTATGTTGTGATGTGAAAAAAGGAGGTGGTAAAATGATTGACATCAAGTAGTATGTACTTTCTCTCAGGTTTAACTTCGTTTTTAAACTGTTTGATAATAATTATCAGTCCAGTTGGAAGTCGCTTGAACATCGATGTATTGACGACAATGTTCTTTTCTGCATTTTGCGTTCTAATATAAAGTTGAATAGCATGTTAGTTGGTAGGGTGGCTTTTTTACGCTTTACCCTTATCACCTTAAGAACTTTAAAATATTTCTACAATATCGACAATGATTCCAAATATTTATGGTTTAATAAAGCGGTTAAATACCGAAATCAACCAATGTTTGTTGAAGAATTTTGCGAAGCCGGGATTTTTGATTTTTTTCAGCTGCTTAACTCGGACTTTGAATTGTACTCATACGATGATGTGGCATCAGCTTTTCACATGATCCCAAATAACACAAGCTTTATCGAATACATTAAACTCATTTCAGCTATTCCAATGGCTTGGATTACAACTACGAACAGTAACTTTCATAATCCTTCATGCGCTTTTTCTGACTTTAAACAAACTGTCAAACAACAAATTACTGATCTGGGCAGCTCAAGTAAAACCGCTTATCAATTTTTGAGAGACAAAGTTAAAGTACTACCAGTTAAACAACAACTAAAATGGTGTGATATATTGCAACTGCCATCCGATGCAATTGATTGGTCAACTATTTTTAAAAATAACTACTATGCTACAAATGAAACTAAACTACGGTTATTTCAAATCAGGTTAAACTTAAGATCAATTGTTACTAATATACAACTGCATTTTCTTGATATTGCTTCTGATAATTTATGCACGTTTTGTCGTGAAGAACCGGAAACTTTGATACATTTATTTTGTGATTTCAAAATTGTTGACGCTTTTTGGAATGATGTATTTGATTGGATTCTAGCAAGATTTCGTATTGATGTCCCTTCGAATAACTTTTATAAACTGTTTGGGTTTCATGCACAATATGTTAATAATCCATTTGTCAACCACATGCTCTTATTGGCAAGATTCTTAATTTACCGGTGTAAACATTCGAAAACAACACCCAATATGCCCCAGTACTTTAACGCAATTACATCCACAAAAAAATCAGAACACTATATTGCTAAGAAACATAACAAATTGGAACTTCATTATAAGAAATGGTCTAGCTCCATTTAGATATTGTATTTATGCTTTGTCGTTGTTTTTATTTTTGTGCCTACAATATACATAAATAAAAAAAAATAATAATAATCCTTAAAAAAAAAGTATTCAAAGATATAATCGCTTGTTGCGACGCAAATAAGTCTAAAAAAGTTGCAATGTGTTTTTATATAAAACAGTTTTTTGATATTTGATATTTTCAAACGTGTTTCTGCGTTCAGTGCTTTTTGGAAAAATAAAAAAAATAACACAACTTTGGCAGAGAGGTAAAGCATTTTAAAATCCACACTGTTGATATAGCAAGTAACTTTAATAAATTAAAAATCATTTTTAATTCGTATAACATCTTAAATTCGAACGTTTTCGACTTTCATAAAGCCCTTTTCAAGAATTAAATCTGTAAATGTGACGTAATAAATTAAAATAATCAACGATAATTTCAAATAATACACATTATGAAGATATAGTACTTCTAATGGCTGTAAGAACGTAGCCAACTTTAAAATAAATAACAGCTGGGAGAGATTGGATGCAAAAACTTTTAAGCTCATCAAAACCAGGATCAAAGTCTTCCAGAAATGGCAAGATTCCCAAAATTATGCGAAAATCCGATATGGAATGTCATGTTACGATTACGTGCAGTAAGTAAAGTTGTTGTAAAATTCTGCTAATATATGTTTAGCAAAAAAGAAGCTCCACTTGCATAGCATTGTTTATTAAGGCTAGGGCTATGCCGTTTTATAAGCAAAGCTTCATGAATTTTTGCTTCATAATCTGAGTTACATTTTTTCAATATGGTGAAAGAATTAATATTACATGTATATTGTAGATTAGAGCAGGTGGGGATGACAAAATGTGGTCCTTAATTGCGCTTTTTCTTGAATCTGCTAAATTCAGATGCTCCTTCACTCTGGTGATCAAATGTCGGGAAGACATACCAATGTATGTCAAGTTCGTATCACACGAACAAGTAAATTTATAAACGACATTTGAGCGTAGAGGCAAAGGCGTCTCTGATTTCAATTGAAAATACTGTCCTACTTTATTTGTGCGATAGAGAGGAAGCAGCCTCTTACATCAAAATGTTTTGAACATAATCGAGAGAGAGCTTTCACAAAACGGATTGACGCTTCACCAACATACGGAACAAAAATAGGACATAATTCCACGTTATTTACTACACTTAATTCATCAACAGGTATATCGTTAAGTTTGGCTTTAAATTTGTTGTAAATTTTATCAAAAAACCAAGTCGGATAGTTATTATCATAAAATAAGCGCTTCAACTTTCCAATCTCGACTTCAAATAAATGATGGCTGGAACAAATAGATTTAGCTCGATTAAGTAAGCACAGTACAAGGCTCGACTTCCAAACATTTGGACATATTGCATTAAAGTTCAATAAAATGCCAGTATTAGTCTCTTTTCGCCACACACTTAAATCTAATTCATTTTCTCGAATTTGAACATGAACATCCAGAAACGAGAGTGCCTGCATTGATTTTTCCATGGTAAACTGCATGTTTGAATGCTGTTTATTTAACAGATTCAAAAATTTTTTTATCGATAGATTGTCATCGAAAATTGCAAAAACATCATCCACATATCGTAAATATAATTTAGGGTAAAAGCCATTTGTTTCATTGAGAAGCTTATTTTCTAAATTTGCTAAGAAAAAGTTTGCTAATGTCGGTCCAAGAGGTGACCCCATTGCTACTCCGTCAATCTGTTTAAATAGTTCACCATTGTATAGAAACATTCCCTGAGTTGCCAATTTCATGAGCTTGATGAAAGCATGCTTTTCCATTGGTGGTGTGTTTGGATTGTCTTTGTCAAATAGATAGTTTGCTATAATTTGAGTGGTTTCTTCTAGTGGTACGTTGGTGAAGAGTGAGACTGCATCAAAGCTAACCAGAATTTGATGTGATTGAACTTTTACCTGTTTTAATTTTTCAATAAAGTGATTGGTTGATGACAACATGTATTTATCAGGGATGGAGGGTTTAATAACGGAATCCAAAATTTTGCAAGTTTATATTCAGGTGTTCCGATCATGCTTACTACGGGCCGTGCTGGATTATTTATTTTATGGACTTTGATTAATCCATACAATTTTCCCGGTTTACTACCTGTGGGTATGAGGCTTTGCATAATGTCCTTGTCGACGTTCTTTAAGTACTTTCGAATAAAATATTCAATTGATTTTTCTTTTGAAATTACTGGATGAAGCTTATTGGGTTTTATCATCACCTTAGAAAATTTTTATCTTCACCTTAGAAAATCATCGCCTTCGAAATTCATCATTCAATTTATCACTAGAAATTCAATTCATCATTAG
The DNA here is from genome assembly GCA_963675345.1 of Trididemnum clinides. Taxonomy (NCBI): domain Eukaryota; kingdom Metazoa; phylum Chordata; class Ascidiacea; order Aplousobranchia; family Didemnidae; genus Trididemnum; species Trididemnum clinides. Next base: position 17,628,585 of record OY776285.1, on the reverse strand, counting down.
AAATTCAAATTCATCACCTTAGGAAATTTTTATGTTTTTATCATCACCTTAGAAAATATTAAAAAATTATCATCACCTTAGAAATTGGGTTGTATCATCACCTTAAAAAATTTTCTAAGGTGATAATAAAACCCAATAAGCTTCATCCAGTGATTTCAAAAGAAAAATCAATTGAATATTTTATTCGAAAGTACTTAAAGAACGTCGACAAGGACATTATGCAAAGCCTCATACCCACAGGTAGTAAACCGGGAAAATTGTATGGATTAATCAAAGTCCATAAAATAAATAATCCAGCACGGCCCGTACTAAGCATGATCGGAACACCTGAATATAAACTTGCAAAATTTTTGGATTCCGTTATTAAACCCTCCATCCCTGATAAATACATGTTGTCATCAACCAATCACTTTATTGAAAAATTAAAACAGGTAAAAGTTCAATCACATCAAATTCTGGTTAGCTTTGATGCAGTCTCACTCTTCACCAACGTACCACTAGAAGAAACCACTCAAATTATAGCAAACTATCTATTTGACAAAGACAATCCAAACACACCACCAATGGAAAAGCATGCTTTCATCAAGCTCATGAAATTGGCAACTCAGGGAATGTTTCTATACAATGGTGAACTATTTAAACAGATTGACGGAGTAGCAATGGGGTCACCTCTTGGACCGACATTAGCAAACTTTTTCTTAGCAAATTTAGAAAATAAGCTTCTCAATGAAACAAATGGCTTTTACCCTAAATTATATTTACGATATGTGGATGATGTTTTTGCAATTTTCGATGACAATCTATCGATAAAAAAATTTTTGAATCTGTTAAATAAACAGCATTCAAACATGCAGTTTACCATGGAAAAATCAATGCAGGCACTCTCGTTTCTGGATGTTCATGTTCAAATTCGAGAAAATGAATTAGATTTAAGTGTGTGGCGAAAAGAGACTAATACTGGCATTTTATTGAACTTTAATGCAATATGTCCAAATGTTTGGAAGTCGAGCCTTGTACTGTGCTTACTTAATCGAGCTAAATCTATTTGTTCCAGCCATCATTTATTTGAAGTCGAGATTGGAAAGTTGAAGCGCTTATTTTATGATAATAACTATCCGACTTGGTTTTTTGATAAAATTTACAACAAATTTAAAGCCAAACTTAACGATATACCTGTTGATGAATTAAGTGTAGTAAATAACGTGGAATTATGTCCTATTTTTGTTCCGTATGTTGGTGAAGCGTCAATCCGTTTTGTGAAAGCTCTCTCTCGATTATGTTCAAAACATTTTGATGTAAGAGGCTGCTTCCTCTCTATCGCACAAATAAAGTAGGACAGTATTTTCAATTGAAATCAGAGACGCCTTTGCCTCTACGCTCAAATGTCGTTTATAAATTTACTTGTTCGTGTGATACGAACTTGACATACATTGGTATGTCTTCCCGACATTTGATCACCAGAGTGAAGGAGCATCTGAATTTAGCAGATTCAAGAAAAAGCGCAATTAAGGACCACATTTTGTCATCCCCACCTGCTCTAATCTACAATATACATGTAATATTAATTCTTTCACCATATTGAAAAAATGTAACTCAGATTATGAAGCAAAAATTCATGAAGCTTTGCTTATAAAACGGCATAGCCCTAGCCTTAATAAACAATGCTATGCAAGTGGAGCTTCTTTTTTGCTAAACATATATTAGCAGAATTTTACAACAACTTTACTTACTGCACGTAATCGTAACATGACATTCCATATCGGATTTTCGCATAATTTTGGGAATCTTGCCATTTCTGGAAGACTTTGATCCTGGTTTTGATGAGCTTAAAAGTTTTTGCATCCAATCTCTCCCAGCTGTTATTTATTTTAAAGTTGGCTACGTTCTTACAGCCATTAGAAGTACTATATCTTCATAATGTGTATTATTTGAAATTATCGTTGATTATTTTAATTTATTACGTCACATTTACAGATTTAATTCTTGAAAAGGGCTTTATGAAAGTCGAAAACGTTTTCGAATTTAAGATGTTATACGAATTAAAAATGATTTTAATTTATTAAAGTTACTTGCTATATCAACAGTGTGGATTTAAAAAAAAATAAATTTTACAAAGACGCTTTTTGTGTTTTCATCGTCACCCCTACGAGAATTTAATTTTCTACAAAATAAAAATCGGTTGCTGACATTTGTTCGAGCTTTGATTCGCTGTTATCCGTCAGTGGGATGTATATGTAAAAACGTTTATTTTCATTCTGAGGTCATCAAAACTCTAAAGCATAGACGGGCCACTAGGCTACTGTATTTGGCCGGCGAACCATTTTCAAAATTCGTTAATCTTATTATTGCAGGCTTTTCACTTTCAAAAAGTTCTTCGATTTAAGAATGGGCACGAACGTATTCGAATAACAGGCTTGTATCACGACTTTTAGGCTTCAAAAAAGTTTTCAACCTTAAAATAGGCTGTAACGTTCTTTGCAGCTTTCACAATTTGGCCAACTGAATGCTGATGTTTGTGATTCTCTCCATCATTAAAAAAGTCCGTCTCTTTCCTAATAAGACTCACCTTGAGTCCATCATTAACCGCGTCAAGTTTCATGTTTGTTAGCCTAAAGAGTTAAAGTTTATGCACGCACGCACAGACAAGACACTGCTTTTATATACATATTAGACGTTATAAAAGTTTTGACGGCTGTTACTTATTTGAGAACTATTTAGTAAAATAATTGGAAGTGGGTAACAAGTAGAAAGACTTAGAATTTCTGCAATAAAACAATTAAACACGGTCTTTTTGTGCATGAATATTGATCTTGATGATGCTATCTAATGCCGCGGCGAATAGTTTTTTAATGACACGAAGAAAATGAGCCAGATGTAATATTATATCCCACAACCGAATCAATCCATTTTTCATAACTTGATATTCTGGTGTACACACCGGGATGACCTGGAGACCCGCATCTCTTATGCCCGAACGAGGTAATACCGGCAATGAACCAAGCGCAGGATTGACATCGCTGGCAAAACAAAGGACCTCCGCTATCTCCCTGCAAACAAAATTGCTCTGCGTCACAAACAATATTTTAGCCACGCAATAGCTATTTGTACAAATTCTCATTGTTGCAAATTAACGAATACGTAATGTAAAATCATTTGTGGTTCTTGACTGCAGTGAAAACATTTACGCAAGTTTTGGAGTAGGTTTTTAGCATTTCTCGGAAGGCTGAGAAATCACTTTCTACTTCAATTAAACTCGCTAAAATTGTTTTCGTATACTGCAGTCTTTGAAATTTTGAATTTAACAAGCTTTTTGGTTTTTCTGAATAAAGAAGTAATCATAAAACATTACATAAGGTAAGACACCATTTAAACATAAATAGCTTGCCAATTATTTTGGCCTTAATTTAACTCAGATTTAAAAGCCTTCAGCTGGCCCAACAATTAGCAACAAATTTAGTTTTTTTTTTATCAGCGATCTTACTTAAATGATCGCATGATAGCTATATTTAATTAAAGTATATATTTCCCCCTGTATAAGTAAATAATTCAAAATCTGAATTAAAGTAAGCGTCAATTTATGCGCTAACTTACAACATCGTACATACGTAGCATAATAGGCAGTAGCGACACTAGAATGTGTGACACCCGGGATGGATTCAAAAAGCATCATCTAGGCCAGGCTAGTCCAAACGCTGGCGCGCGGGGCACTTTTGGCCCGCGAACCACACGTGGAAAATAATCTGGCCCACGACACTGGCAACCTTGGACCGTAGCCTAGATTCTAGGCTACGATTTTGAAAACTGCTGTACGTGAGAACGGCCAAGTCATAAACGACACTTTACTCATCGTGTCATTACTGTTGTTAAAAATCATCGTCAAGAATTTAGAAAACTTATATGTAAATTTTTTGTTTTGGAGCTCGACAAAAAATTGGTAATATATTGCAGAAATCTTACATCTTGTATGCTTAATATAGACCATTGAGCATATCTGTAGCCATGAAAAATAGTAAAGATAGTAAAAACTTGGCTCTGTTACGCAACTGCCAAATAATTTTTATCTACTGACACTGCAAGTATCGACTCCGCCTGACAATCTTCCGGCACAAATCATCTTGTCTGCCGACGTTGCGTGGTAGGGATAAATACGTTGACATATGTTGAATGGCAGAGTGCGTACAACAACATCTTGAAGATGTGTTGCCGCCGATTGACCGACGCCAAGTAAACCAGCTAAAAAATATAAAGTAAAAACGCTCTTAATAAGTTGTTTTTCGAGGTCATTGAGACAACAGTAATTGGTTCTATACGTAACGGATCTGATGGCAAAAATGTCGTCCAAAAAGCTTTAATAGGAAGACGATTTTCCTGAAAGTGAGGTTTCAAAATATTTTTTGGTAAGTTGGTGAGAATGTGGGCTTACAATAATAGTTTACAATACTTAAGGTGCGTTAGCCTTTTTCTTAAATCACTCTGACACCTTAAGGCAGCTAGCAAAGTGATTTTAAATATAATAAGTTATTGAAAGATAAATAAACAAAGACGATTTTGCAAAACAATATGCTTTTCAGGGCTTTGCAGGTAGGCTGTGAATGATGGTTTTACGAAAAATTTTCATTTCAACGGTAGTGTAAAGCCCTGACGAAAAGAAAATATTTCCTCTTTGATTTCACTTTTTTATAAATATTTGATGTTCAAAATCATTGTTGCATTACTACCTGCTACCTTATGGTGATACAAGTTGGTTCAAGCAGTAAAAAGTATTTATAATTATAACTGAAAGCTTCCGGTTGTAATATTGTTGGTTTAGAACTAGCTGTGCCTTAGTAGCTTTGACTAGAGTTGCAGTCAAGACTGGCTTGTTTGAGACCAAGGTCAAGACCAAGACCCATTTTTTTCCAAACGGAGACCAAAATAAAGACCAGTATTTTTCAAGACCTGCGTCCTAAGACTATATTCTAGTGAGACCAAGGCGTTAAAATGTTCGCATTGCATCGAAACAACAGATGTGCACGAATATTTCATTTAAGCCACACAAGCAGAAAAAGAATTTTCGGTATTGATTATTCTTGGGAGTACTATTTGCATTGCATTTTAAGCACACACTGATTAAAAGTTATTTTGTGAGATACTATCCAACTTGATGTCGTCGCATAACTAGCTTACTTTGACTTAAAATACTCTTTACTGGAGCAGACCAGCCAAGCACAAAAGAGCTCAATTATGGTTGGTCTCCACGACAATACTAATTGCACTGATTGACACAGTTTTTGCTTAATTTATGTCAGTAGCTTTTACGATTTTATAGAAATCTCGTAATCGACTGCTTCAAAATTACGGGAAAGCCAACCTTTTGTGCTTCAATACAACTATTGTAATAGATAAAGTTACTAAGTTTTGATGCCCTTGGATCTCTATCAAAGCTAAGTTTTGACCGCTAAACTTTCGAAAAACACGTAGCTTTTTGTCTAAAACCAGTAAAAAAGCCCTCTTGCTTTTACATCTATGATCGATGGACTCTAAATTTGAATCTTCGATCTGCATTTTCTCATCACATCAAAATTTTGAGTAAATTGCCATTTCAACATTGCTAAATAAACTATTATTATTATTATGTTAAAAGCACATTTGGTAATGCACAATGCAATGATTTCTTTTGTATCAACAAAACTTTTGTAACGTCACAAAATTGTTAAGAAGTCAACAACTGCAATAAGTAAGAAACGCTTTTGCTCAAGTTTTAGGCGAATGATTGGTGCTTAATCTCCTGCTTATTGCATATACCAAAGCATCGGACTTGCCGACATTTTTAGACAAGTCCTAGTCTGATTTTAATGCACTAGACCCAGCCCGACACAATATTTTATTGAAATCAAGAATCGGCACAAAACGCCTAATCTTGTGATGCCTACAAAAATCAAAACGACGCCCAAGGGCGTCGCGATGCACAGTTTGAGAACCACCTTATTGAAGAATTCGTAGTGTAAATGAGAATATTAAACAATATCTTAGCGTGTAATGTGTACAAGAATTACAATGTCACACTACATTTAAATAAATCAAACTGTGTAATGTTTGTAAAAACTGCCATTCTAACTCTGAGATAAACACCCACAAGTCCACAAGTTCAAGTACCTGCCATAAACTGTAATGAGTCTCTTAATTCTTGTCTGTTTGGAAAATAAACCACGCAAAATTCGCGGTTCCAAAATGATCGGTCTCCGAAAAAAGGATCTTCAAATTTCCAAAAGGCTTTACCCCTTCCCAAAATTTGTTTATAAACAAGGCAGTGCACAGAAAATATGGGTTTTGCGTAATCATATGTGTTTATGGCTTAAATAATGACCTTATTGCCAATATCAACAAACAAATACAGGTCAAATGCGATAATCCGAAATTTCGATTATCCGTAAGAAAATCTTGTCCCCCAATCTCACTGATTCTAAAACCATACCATCAGCAGCAAAAGTCAACTATCCGAAAACTCAATTATCCAAACGAATTCCGTGTCCCCTGAGGATTACGAATAGTCGGGTTTGACCTGTACTATAAAAACTTAATGAAATAGAAGAAAACTACGTTTAGATTTGCACTCGACGCATCTGATAAAACAAAGAAAATTTATTCATCAAGCGAGGGAGAAGCGTTTTTTCGTTAATCAGCCTTATTGTTCCAAAAAAAGACGATGCAAAAATAATATCTAGCTATGTTGCATGTATTTAACTCAATTACAATTTTGTAATTTTACTGAGCCTGATTTAGAGCCAATAAAAGAGTTGCTTTTGCTTAATACCATCAAAATATTTTATTCGCTTGACGTTGATTAACAACTGGCAGTGCGATCTCAAACACTTCTGATCTACTAATAAATGACAAGTTTACTTTGTCCGTATCCAACTTAATCTGCGAGAATTCACAATAATGACGTCATATTTAATTGACTTGCAAAATGAGTTTTATTGTCAACTTCTTTTACAAATCGATTCTAAAACGGCAACCTCATACGTAGTGTAAGTGACCTAAAATATGAAAACTTCTCTGAAACTAATGCGCTTAGCTATTAGCACCTTCACAAAAGACAGTTTGACTAAGCTTTTGAAGTGTTGTTTGCAGACCTACTTGCAGGAAAGTGCTTTCCTTCTGTACTAACTAACCTAAAGAAAAACATACTCTCTCGGAGAAACATAAAAAGAATGATTGGCCTGCCTCTGACATATTTATGAGAAAAAGACTGGTAAAATATAACCAGTTTTCTATTTACTTTTTCCGGTAAAAAGCAGATATTTTTGAAGCTCTGCAAAAAAAAGTAATTGCCTGCTACCCTATGTTGACTGTTGAAAGTGTAATTGTAAGAAAAAAAAAAACTTATCACCATAACAAAATACTGTTTCAATTGAAGCATCTTGGTCGCCTGTGCAAGACCAAGCAACAAGAGCAAGACATCAAGGCTTCAGCACAAAGACCTTGAGTAAATGCCCAAAACCAACGCCAAGAACAAGACTCCGGAATTGTGGTCTCGATACCAGAAACGGTCTCGAAAACTACATCTGTGATTTTTATTTGGATTGATTTCAAACTGATAGAATTGATTCCTTTCATCAAATCACATTTTACAATCAGCCAATCTAAACGTTCAAAATCGCATTACACTTTCTATCAAGTGTCGGCCTGAAAAAAAGACGTTTAATATTGGCGTCAGATATCTAGAGCAATTCAAAACCTAGACTTTTTTCATTTTCAAAGTAAAATGAAAAACATTGCTTTATTTTTACAGTAAAGTATAAAAAGACTTTTTTGTATCTGGTACTTAATTGCGCCTGATGACTCTTGCAATTTTTTTTTTTGGATTCGCGTATCAATCAACATATTTAAACTCTATTCGGCTCTTTGACAGAGTACGGTCATTGCTACAGTATAATTGACTTCTTTTCAACTACGTTAGTGAAAACTTTACTCAATAATTTGAAAAAGAATATTGTTTTGGCCATGCCCCACAACAATTTTGGCCCAATGCAGCATTCCATAAAAATACATGACTACTTTAAGTGTAAAAAAAAGCATTCAAATGGTTAAATTTTACAGGATTACTATAAAACATTACTGAAATTGAAATTTAGTGATACATTTGGTGAAAGGCTTTTAATTTATAGTAATGCAAGAGGCTAGCGATGCACATAGCAAAACTGCAGACAGTGACACTGTTTCGACCTATCAGGTCTCTTCAGTGCAGTTGGTGACCGACAAGAAGCTAGAGGCTTTTAATAAAGCATAGCTTAGACCACATCCACCAAGTGGATCTAGTATAGATCCCGCAAGTGTGGCGGTCTAAGCTATGCTTTATTAAAAGCCTCTAGCTTCTTGTCGGTCACCAACTGCACTGAAGAGACCTGATAGGTCGAAACAGTGTCACTGTCTGCAGTTTTGCTATGTGCATCGCTAGCCTCTTGCATTACTATACATGTAAGACCTTGTGACCACTAGGCTGTGACAGCACTATTGTTCTAGCAGTTGCTAGACTTAGTGCACCTGCGACAACCGCCACTCATTCACGAGTGATACGGCTTCGCAGAGTACTGACAGACCATCCACCAAGTGGATCTAGTATAGATCCCGCAAGTGTGGCGGTCTAAGCTATGCTTTATTAAAAGCCTCTAGCTTCTTGTCGGTCACCAACTGCACTGAAGAGACCTGATAGGTCGAAACAGTGTCACTGTCTGCAGTTTTGCTATGTGCATCGCTAGCCTCTTGCATTACTATACATGTAAGACCTTGTGACCACTAGGCTGTGACAGCACTATTGTTCTAGCAGTTGCTAGACTTAGTGCACCTGCGACAACCGCCACTCATTCACGAGTGATACGGCTTCGCAGAGTACTGACAGACCATCCACCAAGTGGATCTAGTATAGATCCCGCAAGTGTGGCGGTCTAAGCTATGCTTTATTAAAAGCCTCTAGCTTCTTGTCGGTCACCAACTGCACTGAAGAGACCTGATAGGTCGAAACAGTGTCACTGTCTGCTTTTAATTTCTTTGAAAGTTTTGATGATCCAAGAACAACTTTCTCACAAAGAAACGTCTCTCGGTTTACCAGTATTTTGCTTAAAGTTGCTTGATTTCAAAGAATAAAGTAATATGCAGTTTACTCATGCTGTTTTTCTTTTTCAACAAAATGACGTTCTTTTAGTCGAAAAAGAAAAACAACATGAAAACTGCATCTCTGTTGACGTTTCAAACTGTTTTCCCGAATAGAAAGACTTGATCCAAGGCTGATTCATAGCTAACTCAACGAAAAGGAATTAAACAACGACCTTACTCTCAACGCCACCCGTATATCGCATTTTATTTATCACTAACGAGATAATTAAAATTTTCTTGAAAAGAAAGATGATTTAATTCTACAATTCTTCAACTTTCTCACAACATTAAAAGTGTTGACAATGAACAATGATATTTTCTTTGTTTGAGCAGATTGCATGACACGATTTTATCGACATTTTAATTATGACTGCAGATGTTGACAGCAATGGATTGAGGTTTTAACTTTTATCCAGCTTGGAGATCCGTCTCCAGGGCTTTATTACATGTTGGGCCTTATTTGCTGCATGTATCTTACTAGATGGCAATGGCAATATACAGGCCTACTGAAAATACAAGTCGGTTTTAGAAGAGATAACTTATGATAGGTGCGATTTCTTTCTGCATTACCCTAATCGTTTTACAGGAACTTGATCATTTACTTATTACAATAAATTAATGCAAATTGATACAATATGATACGGCAAAGATAACCACTTGAAATAAAGTTAAACAATAATTATTAGTAAGTTAACTCTGTTGCAGTTATGCTGCAGTTGGCCTACTCGTGTACTGGCAGTCTACTCCTAGTGCTCTGGTTTCGACCTGAGATAACACAATTCTTTCGATTCCGCTCGCTCTACAAAAAAATCAATGTAAAAATTGCATATAATCGATTACCAATTGTAAAACATGTCGATTATAAGTTGTTGCTTATGATTATACTACCATAGCGATTGTTAAGAATTGCTGAAAACGAAAATATTAAGGATTCGGATCGTACAAACCTTCAAACAAGAATTTCTCTAAAAATATTACATTAATTTTGCGCTAGTTTATCCTCGCTATTATTGTTAACCTATTTTTGGTAAGAATGCACCCTAATCCTAATTTTTTACAAATTTTTTTGGATCAAGCCTTTTTGAAATAAACGTTGAATGGTGCTAAGGAATCATGCTTTTGCGAAAAACACCCAAAAATTACCGAAGAGCTCGGTTTTTCCACAATTAGCAACTTTCTGAAACCCAGAATCAAAGTTATTGAAAATTTTTCGGCCCAGTACTGAAAAAATGCGTGTTGAAACTAGGTTTTTGATTAACCATTGCGCAATAAAAGCTTAACAAACTATCTGCATGCACTATTGTCAAAAGTGGCATGCAACGTAAGTTAGCTAATTTCAGAAGGTTTTTCAAAAACGAGTTACTTGCTCGAATAGTTTAAATTTTTACTACATTTACTTGAGAAGATCAAGTAGAAAGTAAGGCTACTAGAGCAGTTACAACTTTTACTTAAGTAGACGCCAAAAATTTAATGTCTGTTCCACTAGAATGCAGTAAGCTAACATCAAAAACAGCTTAGAATTGACAGTTATATTTTGTTCGAACTCTCCATTGAAGCGAGCCCTTTTAGATTTGAACTTTAAAAACCAACTGGTAACCTTAGGACAGTTTGATGTTTACTCGGTAAGGTGCGATGAGATTAGCAGTGAGCCGTTCTGTCATAAAAGGTTTTCAACGTCAGAAGCTAATTTAAGCAAGTTATTTATTGTTTAATTTTTGGCAGTTTATTATATTTTCGTAAGCTTAGACCTACTATAGTTTGTTCACTAACCTGCTGCCGCTTGAGTCACAGGAGTAGCCTAAAATGGCGAAGGAGGCAATTTTTTCCCGGAAAAGTTTATAAAAGTTTAATTTTTTGCTGAATTCTTCAGAGCCCCCGATAAATGGTTATCATGTAAGCATAGTTTTCTCAATTATTTTTCATTTTTTTATTATCACTGATTCTAACCAAATTTCTTTTGATTCTCTAAACACGATGAAAAAAAGTCATCAGTAAAAATTTGATCCAAAATATGAAGATTTTGCCACTACTTCCAAAGAAATTTTAGCTGACCAGGCCATTTGACTCTAAATTTTGTTGATTAAATTTCAAATATTATTCAGACCTTGAAATAAAAGGCAAGTAAAAAGCCAAGGCGAACAAAGAAAGCGTGAAAGAAGCAGCAAATGGAGAAATAGATTGATTTAAAAACATTCTGTAGAGTGCCCTGAATTGAGCTACGTGGCGAAGATACAAAGCAAGTAGTTGCGGAAAAAATGGGGTGAATTTAACCAATTCCGTTAAGAGGACAAAGCCGAATAGAAACCGAACTACTACTGCATAAGGATCCACATTTTTTTGTTTAAAAGTCCTTGATCTTGTTAAGTCACTCCTTTTTTTTATGGTCCTGGCATTAACAAACCTTCTATCGAAAGTCCAAGACAAAAATTAAAGAATAAAATCAAATATACCTAGCGCTACAAAAAGAAGTAATTACTCGAATATTTAGGCCAACGCGCCAGCACCATGTTGCATCATTTACATCTGATTAGGGGATCTCAATTTATTTTGCATATCACACTCCCTAAAAGAAAAATAGTACTTTTCACACTCCTTCCTATCATAAGGTTGGTCCCTCGCGACGAATTCTTAAAATGACGCTCCAAAGGAAGAAAGTTTCTTCAAATAAAAGATCTACTTAAATTTACATAGCGTTTCTCAAAAAAAGTCATCTATTTGAATTAAGATAATCTTTTTCCAGAGTCTTCTAAAAATAGTGTCACTATCTAAAATAGTGCCATCGTTGATCTAATCCTCTTTTCTAGTGGCTCTATTGCCTGCTCCATACTAATGTAAACCTTCAACTTAGTAGCAAATGAAAGTCAATCTAGAAATTTGCAGAAACGCTTGCATTTTTACAAATCCCTTCTCGTATCCAATGTGATGCGAGAACCCCCAAGTGAGAACCTCTGCTTTAGAGAGATAAAAGAATAATGATATGCAAAAACTGCTAAAAATAAGACACTGCTTTCTATATTCTTACAGCGAATGTAGCTCAGTTCTCCACATTTTTTTTACTTTAGTTAAAGTAAAAATATCTATCAATATTTCCAAATTTTACTTAAGTATTTTTTAAGAAAGTTATAATATATTTACTCAAGTAGATTTTGAAGCTATTTTTGACCTTCTTTATGAACTATACTTCTTTGGAAAACTATTTCTTTAAAATTCAGATGATTTATACATTAAAAGAATATTTTGTCTCCTAAATGAAACGAGCATATTTACCTCTTCCACTTTTTTGTGTGGGTAAACATATTTGTGGCTTGAAGTATTCTAACTTTAGCGATTTTTCCTAATTTTTGACTACAATATATTTTTTGAAAACGAGCACAAAATAACTCCAAAGGATCATACCTTCAAAAAAAAAATAGCAAAAATTTCTGTATATTCTTAAGTTTTTCTACACGTTGCAACTTTATGAGGCCCAGTTTTTGACAGGTACGGGAAAATCATGCTAGCTTATTGCATTTATCGTCTGATCAATCAATATGAAGAAACGCTGAGCCTTTATTAATAAATATTATATATCTTTAAAAACCAAACTATTTAAAGATTTGGTTGATGTCTACCTCAAAAAAATATTTTGTTGTTTAAAATGAAACAGCATTATCTCTAATCCTCATTCTTTTGTTGGAGTTCCCAATTTTTGCTTGTAGTTGCCTAATTTTCAGAATTTTTAAACATTGTTATATTTGTTCTATTTTCTTAAAAAGTTAATGCTAGTCAAGTGAGTTGTCTAACGACGAAAAAATGTTTTCAAATTTTAAAAGGGAGCATTTTTTCGAAAAATTGCAATCTTCTAAGACTTCTTCACAAATTAAGCAAGTTCTTAAATAAAAATGGAAAGTGATATAAGAGAACCATTGCTTGATCAGTAAGTATGAAACAAAGCTAAACCTACATTATTTAGATTTATATGAAGCTGGAAAGCAAATATCTTGAGCTTTCAAATGATGTCGGCACGCAGGAGCTTAACAAATTTTACACATTTTTAACCTAGCTGTTTTTACTTATCTTACCCACTTGCTTTTAGTTGTTGTGAGATGTTTTTGAAGTTTAAAATGTCGGTTAAGAAGTTTCAAAGTTCACTTATTTTTGTTTAGTTATAAAAAATTTTTCAGATGATAAAAGGAAAAAAACACTGCTTGGATTGGTTCGATGTAAAGGCTGTGGCTCGCTCGTAAATGTAGTAAACTATAACTTGCTTACAAGGCAGTTGGCTTTCGTGAGAATCAGCTAAACATGTGGCAAATTTGGTTTTTCGAAAAAGTTTCCTCTAGGTTTGTTTCTGCATTATCTTTTTGCATACATCAATACTGCAGGCTTTGGGATCACAAATTTAGAGATAGGGAAAAAGTCTTCAGCGTTTGGACATAAATCGGCTAAATGTATCATTTGTTGACAAACTTTTTAGGTTAATGGAATATTACTTTATGCAGCAAAAACTTAGCATTATCGTTGCTTGCACTAACTTGTTCCCCAT